>JAPZEB010000009.1:7380367-7395712 GCA_029783705.1 Chaetodon striatus | reverse complement strand
ATCTAATTACTGACAAGCTTCTGTTTTTTGAGAGGAAATAAAAGTTTAGTGTGGGAAAAGTGAAGCCTGGCTACAGCAGCATGTCCTCGTAGGTACTTTGGATATTGTAAACTGAATGTATGATTAAGGAAATATATGATGCAATTTCTGTTTGTGTCTATATTACACATAGATTGATACACTAAAAAACACGCACTGACAAGCAGAACCACTGACACCACAAATACACACACACACACACACACACACACACACACATACATGCACCACAAACTTCCCGCGTACTCATATCGCTCACTCTTTTACTGACAGTGACTGTGCCACTTTTGAGAAGGGTGAGTGGGTGTGTTGACTGGAAACAAGTAGCAGTGACCCAACGCACAAGTTCTCTAAACCAAGACACAGTTACACTCGACGTGAAGCTGTTGGCTCCACAGAGTAGGTTGTTTTAACCCTCACCATTATCAGAGGAGATACACAGGACCGGCTCAACCACTAAAGCTTGGAGCCTTAGTGGGAAACCAGAAACATCTGTTTACTGTAGGTTTCGTTTCACCAGATCTCCTCTGAGCTGGTAGTTATATTTCACGAAGTTTGGTTCAACTCAATGAGGGTTTTATCAGTTAACATTTTGGATTTCCTTTAAATTCAAAATATTGGCGATTCTTTTTTTTCCTTTTTTGTTTTGGTTTAACACTTCTTAAAGCCGGACAGTTGAATGTTTGCTCCACTGTTGTGCTTTCTGTTTTGGCTCCAGACATGCATTTTAAAGTGAAAGTAATGGCAAATGTAGCACTTGAATTTAGTTTTTTTTTTTTTGAAAAAAATAACAGATAGTAGACAGATAGATAGCTAACAGATTGTAGGTGCTGTAGCCAGCTAGCTAATTAATCTAACCCCAGTGGAATAAGGGTTTTTTTTTTGGTTTTTTTTAATTAACGTTGTCTCCAACAGGATTATTATTATTTGAAAACAGATTTTTATGCCTCTTCGGCTCTGAGGCATTCTGTTTTTGGGTTGTCTGTCTGTTTGTCCCATTTTGTTGAGTGTAATATCTCAAGGACAAACAATCACTTGGATTCAAGGATTAACTAATTAGATTTTGGTGGTCAAATGTCAACAGTTAAGATCACAATAATCTCGTGTTCGTCTCATTCTTGTGAACGCAATATCTCCAGAATGCCTTGTGGAAATTTGGCACAAATGTCTCTCTGTACTTTTGGCTGTAACTCAAGAATTAATTTGCCAGTTAACACAAAATTTCACACAAACGTCTAGTAAGATTTTTTGATGAAGTGATGACATTTTCATATCCAAAGGTCAAAGGTCAGTTTAACTGTGACATCATAACTTTCTGCAAAACACTTTTGTGGTCATCATTAGAAGGGGAGAAATTTTGTTGGATAGTGAATTGGTCATCAATCTTGGATGTCTACCTTAAAACTTGACTGACTGTATAGCTCTTCTGTACTGCTGGTTGAAGATGTGTGTGAAGCATCCATGTCTTAGAATTTTAGCTTCTTTGCAGCAGCATCCATATTTGAAACATTGTCAGCTGTTATGGCTACATATGAGCCTGGACAGACATGGACATAAAGTGTATGTGCAGCCTGACTGGTTCACAGAGGCATGCCGCCATGTACATTTAATAGGTCTTAAATATGCACATGATGGTTATATGCATGATGTAATACTAAAAGACTGAGGCCAAAGCTGTACCAGGCAGGCTGGTTTAGTTTAGTTTCTTAGCTTGTTGTCTATATTTTAAGATATTATGTTTACTTTTAAAGCTACAAAAAAAGACCAATGTGTTTGCAAGGTGCGTGTAAGCCATGGTAGTGTAATCTCAAGTATAACGTTGGCTGGAGTTGCTGGGGTGTAAACTTACCCCAGTCTAATGAACGTCAGGACAGAGCCGCTAACGTTACCCTGAACTCTAATAGCATCCAGGACTGGCCACCACACACAGTTTACATAACCTGTTACCCCACAAACTAACGTAGTTAGTTAATTATGTGCTCTAGCTGAGAATATTGCCGCTTATGTTATGCCAGATAAACACACTGTTTCTTGTACTCTTGCCTTTTTGTTTCAGAGAAGCAAAAAAAGGCATCTCCCTCCAAACTCTTTAGATACCAAGCTTCACTTTTCCTACAGCCACATGCACATTGTAATCTGACCTTAAATGATTTCTCTATTCTGTTTTTTCTTGTCACCTTGCTCTTTTCTTTTAGCTCTGCTTCCTGCTCTCTAATTAATATCTGGCCTCTTTTTTTTCCATCTTCAGGGTGTTGAAGATGGCAGTGTGGATCCAGGCCCAGCAGCTCCAGGGAGATGCTCTTCATCAGATGCAGTCTCTGTATGGTCAGCACTTCCCCATTGAGGTGCGGCATTATCTGTCCCAGTGGATAGAGGGCCAGCTCTGGTGAGTTGCTCTGCAGCACACACAGAATGTGTGTGTGTAGTTGTGTGTGTGCACAGTTATGACATATGTATGCCTGCACAAATGTTTGGACAGTTGCTTTTTGTTTGCTATTTTCAACATCTTAGAGTTCATTTATTAACCATGTGCATATTTATGCATGTGTCTACGTTTTTTTGTATGTGTCTTGCGTGCATGCATGCATGCATGTGTATTTTTGCGTGTATGTGTGTGTGTATGTGTTGTTAGGGATGCCATAGACCTGGAGAACCCACAGGAGGAGTTCAAGGCCAAACGGCTGCTAGACAGTCTGATCCAAGAGCTGCAGAACAAGGCTGAGCACCAGGTGGGAGAGGACGGCTTCCTACTCAAAATCAAACTGGGACACTACGCCAACCAGCTCAAGGTAAGCCTTTTAAAAATATACCTCACTGGTCACGAGAGCAGCACTGTATACCCAGGAATATATAGTGCCTTTGCTATTTTTTCTCCCCGCTCACTTGCTAATGTTCAACAGTCTAAAAAAAGCCGACTGTTTTTGGATCATACAGTCAGTCTAATTAAGAGACTTTTTGTGATGATATTTTATGTCCAAAAGGTCAAAGGTCAACTTCACTTGGACATCATGACAAAAACCAATAACTCAGGAACAGAAGGATAGACATTTATTCAGATACTGAATTGGTGACACTAATTTTGGAGAAGCACTTTGAAACTGTGCTGGTTGTATAGATCTTATGTGCTGTCATGTGTGTGAAGAATCCAGATATTGGAATTTGTTACTTCTTTGCAACAGCATTCACATTTTAAGTTTTGTGAACATTCATGGCTACACATGAGTCTGGACAGACACGGATGTAAACTTTAACTTGAGTGGTCGGCAGAGGCAAACAACCTTGAGGTGGTAATTGTTGTTTTAGATTTATCAGTGAAAGAGACCATAATTTTCTGTCTTAAAATTGACTTTGATACTTAATTTATGGCTGAAAAGTCTTAAGAACAAAAAATACATGAGCAAGAAGAACATGCTGTTGCTGCAATCAAAAACAACCCCGGAGAAATATTAAAATGAGATTGTTTTCTGCAAAACATTGTGAAAGTATGATGAGCAAGTGGTTGGAAGACTCATCTGTTTGCTGTAGTTCTTAGAAAGAGCACGTAGTGCACAATATGTTTTAAGAACAGGTTGTATCCACCATGAGGAAAACAAGAGGACAGCCCAAGTGAGGGCCTTGGTAGCCAGCCAGCTCTGCTATTTATGATCGAGCTCCCTGCTCAGAGATCCGTTCTTCTGTTTGTCTTCTCCCCTCCCTGAAACCAGGCAGAGAAACAGGGTGAAGGGGGCTGGCTGTGCAACATCAAACTGCAATCCTGAATTCCTACCACTCTTTTTTTCCCTTCTGTGACTGTGAACATACATGTACTGACGTGGTTGACTGTTCTATATGAATTGTGTCCTTGTAAACTGAGCTTGATTCAATTTTTAATGCAATGTCACTCTCCGCATTAAAACAGGAAACAACAAGAATATCACCAACTGACTCACAAGAGTAAACTGAAAGTGAAACCGCAATTTGTTACACTTCTCATCAGAGACAAAAAAAAAATTACTGTAACACATAAACCACTAAACTCTAGTGTGTGCGTCACAATGTGTGTGTATGCTAATGAATGATGTCTCTATATGAAGTGCACTGTGCTTCAGAGATGACTCTCATTAGGCTCTTCTAATGGGTTTTAGTGTGTGCGCCGCATTGGCTCCAGAACTTAGCGAGCTTCCTTGATGTGACTAAATTGGTCAGTCCTGTGTGCGGCGGCCGCTCTGCTCGTCAGGGGCTAACAGGCCTTAACACGGCACATGTGCTCCTTTTCTTTCAGAGCACGTATGACCGCTGTCCTCTAGAGTTGGTCCGATGCATCAAACACATCCTCTACACAGAGCAGAGGCTCGTCAGAGAGGCCACCAATGTGAGTATGTTACAGCGTGTACTACAAAATACATGCTGACACTTCTGCTTATTTGTCTACGCACACAGACATCCCCACTGAAATGTAAACTTGGATAGACAAACACCTGTGGCTTCTCCATGCATTATTCATTTCATAGCCTGTACAAAGCCTGAAAGCAAACAGAAGCTCAACTACATAATGGTGACTGATTCAGAGGATGGGTAATTTTGTAACTACTCTCGGTTTCCTCCATTTATCTTCCCTTTTTTTTTTTTTTTTTTTTTTTTCATTTATCTTCCCAATTGCTACAGATTCCTTTGCACTATTATGAATGTAATACCTATGGACACTCACTGCTATACAATCATGCTCTAAAATAGCTTTGAAAAAGTAAACATTTTGTATTTTTCAACTGCTGCACTGCAGTACGGAGGGGAGGCAAATATTTCACGGTTTAAAAAAAGCACTGAGTTATAAAACCATAAAGCCAGCAGTGCGTAAAACATGTGACTCTCAGCAACTCCTGTGGTGAATTGATTTCCAGTCACAACATGCCTTTTCTATTAGTGGAATGCATATTTGGACTGATTGAATTTCACCGTGTTTGGTCTGAACCTTTAGACACCATAGTGCTCTCGTTCAGACCTTAACTAACCACTAGTGCCTGAGTGTGATAAGCAAATGCATTGTTTCCCTCTTTATTTGCAGTGTTACCATCAGGCGTGTGGTCACTAGGGATTTTACAGTCAAATAACCCAACTGCCACTTGCAGGGGTCTATAGATCAAGTCCAGCTCGGTTTCGTACCTCTGCTCCATCCCCCACAGATATCCCCGGTACTACACTCTCAACTCACCAGTGGCTGGCCATTTCCCCTAACAACTATCATAAACAACCCAATGACAGACAATACAGAGGCTGCGCAACCTTACCAATTACTGTTCCCTACCGCAACGTTTCCTTCGTCTCTCTCTGTCTCTCAATCACAACTTTGTCACTGACAGTCAAGCTCTCCGGTGGGCGGGATGATGGACAGCATGTCTCAGAAATACCAACAGATCAACCAAGCTTTTGAGGAGCTTCGGCTGCTGACCCAGGACACAGAGAATGATCTGCGCAAGCTCCAGCACAACCAGGAGTACTTCATTATCCAGTACCAGGAGAGCCTCCGTATTCAGGGTGAGACCAGAGGACTTGCATCTGGTTATTGTTGCTCAAAAGTAATGCAGACATTTTGACTGTGAGGAGACAGAAAATTTATTGTCAGCAGTTTTAATAATTAGTTATTCGACAGTCATTCATCGCACATGCCAGACAATTTCTGGTTCAAGCTTTTCAAATGTGTGGATTTGTTACTTTTCTCTTTTATTTCATGCTTAATGTAATACATCTAAATTTGGGACTGTAAATTGGACTTCAGGTCGAATTTTTCACCATTTTTCTAACATTTTGTGAAGTAAAAGTCATTAAAGAAATGACTTGATGAATGAGATTAATCACAAGATAAAGACCTGAGTGGTTTGGAGTGCAGCTCAATTGAACTGGAGTGTTCTCAGCTGTGAAGTTACAGTGCTGCTTTATGCTGGATCAAAGTTATAAATGTTTCAAAAAGAATGGTTTGAATTTAGTATATGTCAGAGCTTTGAACGATCAAGGCCTGAGGTTGCTTAAAAAAGATCCTTCCACAGTTCATATACATATCACAGCTGTCTGAAATATTCTGGATCCTGTAGATCAGTAATGTAAAACAAACACCTGGAGCTTCCATAACCCAGCAACCTTTGCATATACAGTACGTTGCATCATTCATCCAGCTGTTATGACATCTGCGTCATGCTAGAGGAGGTTATCATGAGTAAATCATTATTCCTCTTGGGTATACACGTATGTACACTGTATGTGCACAGGTTAAAGATTTTCACCTCCTCTCTCTTTTCCTCCGATCCTCTCTAACTCGTCCTCACCCCTCCCCCACTTGGATGGCAACAACCCCACCCCTCCTCAGCTCAGCTGACCAGCCTGGCCACGCTGCCCCCTGCTGACCGACAGCTACGGGAGCCCACCCTTCTCAGCAAGAGAGCCACTGTGGAGGCATGGCTGACCAGAGAGGCCAACACACTACAGAAATACAGACTGGTGAGACGTGAACATGCACGCTTGAAGAAAACCTACTGTATGTGAAAGAGTGCTAATGTGTGACTGCAAGTCAAACCTCCTCATCTCTGTTTATGTGCAGGACCTGGCAGAGAAGCACCAGAAAACACTGCAGCTGTTGAGGAAGCAGCAGACCATCATTCTGGATGACGAGCTGATCCAGTGGAAGAGACGGCAACAGCTGGCAGGCAACGGGGGCCCGCCAGAGGGAGGCCTGGACATCCTGCAGTCCTGGTGAGTTCTCTTCCACCTCCCACTAGGATCACAGCCACTGGACTCCCTCACAAAGCAAAGGGTCACAGGTTTACAAGCTTTTAATTGACTACCGCAGAGTTTTTTTTCCAAAGTTTCCTGGCTCCTAATAACAGAGACATAGGCAGACCAGTCTGACATGTCTCTTTTTTAGGCTTTTAATCCCTTACTTGTAGACTGGCTGTGTTGGCTTTGCCTTTTTTTTTGGAGAATCCAGTCAGGGATTTCATAGTTGTTTTAAACTATCTGGTTTCAATTTTAATTGGTAATGTTCTGCTGACATAAGACATTCTGTGGTACAGATGTCTGTAAGCAATGTAGAAACATAATATCTCTGACTATGTCTATGCTTAAACCTAAATTCATACTTGTGTGTATATGTGTGTGTGTGTCAGGTGTGAGAAGCTGGCAGAAACTATCTGGCAAAACAGGCAGCAGATTCGGAGGGCAGAGCACCTGAGACAACAGCTGCCAATCCCCGGCCCTATTGAAGAGCTCCTCAATGAACTCAACAGTACTATCACAGATATCATCTCAGCATTGGTCACAAGGTGTGTGTGTTTGTGTGTGCGTGTGTGTTTAGGTTTATTTATACTTTTAAAGGCTGAATCTTGTCTAAAAATGCTGATTTTAGGTAATAAGAGGGCTGTTATGTATATTTAGACACACCATTTCCTGAAAATGACTTCATAAATGTAGTTTGTCATGAGGTTTACATGCTAGTGTGGGTGTGGGCCTTTATGCAAGTCCAACTTAAACAACCTTTGTGGGGTTTTTTGTAGTCAGAGGAGTTGGAGATATTATCTCTTACTGAAATTAAATTACACAGGGATTCAGTTTGTCCAGCTAATAATTTATTCCACTCCAGTGAAGCTACTGTATACTGTAGAGAATATTTGTTTGTATTTTAGTCTATGAGAAATAGAGAACATCTGTTAAAGTGAGGTCATTTTACTTAAGATAAAATCTTGTAAAAGTGAAGGATAAAATGATTGTCCTCAAAATGACCCCCGTGGTTGAAAAGGAGACACCTGTGGTGACTGGGGTGAGAGCAAGTACAGTTGTCATTGTCGGAAATACAACCAAGCAACAAGTATATCTGTTTACAGTGCAGCCAAACAAACTCAAATTGTTTTCATAATATGGTCTGTCGGTTTCAACTGCAAGTAGTTTTCCCACACAACAGCAGAGTCTGCAGCTCTTCATCTAACAGCTCACTGTGGTTGCTCCGTTGTCATCCACTACTTTCTGCAATATGTCTAATTGATCTGTTCTCTCTCTTGTTCTCTTGCTTTGTAGAGGCATTTCCTGTGGCTTAGCCACAATTAAAGCCACCCCCTGTTTCACATGTTAAATGTTTTTAATGAGATGCAGCAGCAGTAGGAAATGTTCAGTTTGCATGATCTTAATTCAGCTCTGATAGGGTGTAAAGAGAGTGAACAGTAAACAGCAAGGCAGTTATTAATGAGATAAAATTGCATCTGTCCATGTGAAGACAAATATTATCCAGCACAGGAATGGTGGACTCTGCCACCAATAGTCAGGACTACTATATAGACTATATTAAGTGATGTTTTTTATGATCAGTTCTTTATGTATTGTTTGTGTAAGGGTGGGGAAGCACTATTACAATTATAAGAGTGATGTAAAGTAACATGTAATACCACAGTTTGTTTTGCCCACCCCTCCCCCCTGCAACCAAGAAATCCCATGACCATTATAGACACCAACCAACAGTATTCAGACACAAATGAATTAGATTACTATGACAGTTTCTTTCATCAACCATGATGATACCAACAAATAGCCAAGAGTATACATATATATTTATGTGAAGTAAACAAAGAATATACATGTATGTATCATATATGTGATATTATGAACAAGTAAACAAACAGGGAAAATACATGAACATATCTGAAAGACAGTTAACCAAGAATTTAGTAGAACACTTACTTTTCCTCAATTGGATTTGACCAGCAGATAATATTTTGTGTTTTGGCATAATGTAATCATGCTGTAGAAAGCTCCAGCTGTATGATATCCCAGTGAAAAGAGAGCTATTCCCTCACTAAGAGTGCATGTGGTGGTTTCAAGCAACATGCTACTATTCTTTTAGCAGCTGTGAGATCATCTAACAAGAGGCACTTATAATTTGTTATTAGTTTCAAAGAGGAGTTGTCATTAATAATAGCAAACACTGTGAATGGGGGATGGCCCTTTCAGTATTATTAGATATGATACTTGAGACATTTCCCAAAATCTATTAACCTGCGGACACTGTCAGGCCATGTGTCTGCACGTGTTTAAGTCAGAGCCCTGTGCTGAGCCAAAGCAAAAGTCTGTCTGACGCCTCTGGTCAACTAGAGATCACATTTAACACATTACATCACCCAGCCCTAATTCAAAGCCCATCAGTAGAGAATGAGATATGAACAGAGGAGGAGAGAAGAAGCCCTGATGTGACAGAAGACTCCTGTGTTCCCAGGAGGGAGAAGAAGAAGGAGATGAGAGAGTCAGGACTGAGTGCAAATGTGCCCAGGGGCAACGGATAGAAGTCAAATACACCTAAAGAAACCTGCAGAGACAAAGAGAATGCAGTGTGCAAGAGATTAAAGGAAAGCAAGGGCACATGCAACTCGTTAGAGTACATTCTTTTTAGCCCTGAAGGCACATCTGCCAGGCTCTCTGAGCCCTCTAGCATCTCTGAACAGGAAGTAATCTGAAGTTTTTGACAGTATCTTCTCCCACTTTTCTTGTGGATTTTCCCTGCAGGGACCCATAACACATTGTGAAGCTATGTCTCTGTCACAGCGATTTCTGATTGGCCACAGACAAGCCTGACCCCACACAGTAATGCACTGAAGCCCCAGGAGGTGTCAGGCTGAGAATGGGAGAGTGCTGTCTTCTCATCACCACTTAGTTCAGCTACAGACTAGCGCCCTGTTCTTCATACATGAATAACCAAGTTATGTAGATTAAAATGTTGGTGATGGATTTTATGGTCCTTTGAAGCTGCCTTAATTTATACTGGAACTGTTGTCATAGCAACAAGTCCTTAAGCCCAAACCTGCAAAAGGGCAGGCCCGTAGAGAGTTAGCTGGATTGTGACCCAGACATTTTACTGCAAACTGCATACATGAAGTAATTTTCCAATGGCTTGCTTTCATAGATTTATACTTTAAGTGTTACATATGATTTTAGAAGAGAACATGCCATTTATTGAGAGACCATTATGATCTGTTGGTGTAATTCATACCTAAATGTTCATAATACAAAGTTACCTATACTTACACGTGATAAATTATGAACAAATTAAAGGTCTGCACACACAAAAAGAACCAATCCAAATATTTTTATTTTTTCAGCATTTAATTGGACATTAAAATTAAAATTTGTTATTGGATGCTTAACCTTATTAAAGGGCTAGTGTGTAGGATTTAGTGGCATCTAGTAGTGAGGTTGCAAAACTGAAACTTCTCCCATGTGCCAAGCACGTAGGAGAACTATGGTGGTCAATGCGAAAATGTGAATGGCCCTATCTAGAGCTAGTGTTTGCTTTGTCTAATCCGGTCTACTACAGAAATAACATGGCTAACTCCATCAGAGAAGACCAGCTCCATTTGTAGATATACAGTGAAACATAACAGCGACCATACCAGTGAAAACAAGGGTCAGCACAATGACAAACTGACTGCCATGACAATGCAGGTTCACACATAAAATGAGACTTATGTCTAGAGATCTGTTGCCCTAGTGCATGCTGGGAAGGTCTTAACACACCTACCTCATGTAACTGTAATCATATAGTCAGCAATCAGCTAGTCATATGAACGCTTACCGTAGTTTCAAATGTCTACTGGTCTCATCTCATTTTGCCATAAATTCAAAATAAGAATAAAGTGTTATTTATGCTAACTTCATCCATGATTAACAAACTAATCCTTAAACTGCTTTCAAAAAATCAAATAAAGTGGATGAGAATAAGCAGGATTATTGTAACCTGGTAACAGCATATTAGTTTGCATTAGCTAAACTTCACTTAAAAACAGGACCCACAGGCTAATGTTCTAAAATCTGCAGGTCAGCAGAGCTAAAAGGAACTTTTTCAAGCCATCGTTGTAAACAAACTGTTAGTTTACGTTTAGCATTTCAAACCCAAATCATTGCAGTTAAAGTCTAATTAGCATGTTGATAGCATATAAACCTAATGACAAAATTTGTCGTCATTTAAATCCTCTAAACATGCATTGTTTACTTGGCGTTCACATTAGTTTGCAGCCCTCTGCAGCCCTACAGCCATAACTGAGATCCAGCTTTGTTACATATTTTTGGCCCATGAAATGCTTTTGGAGCTTTTAACTGAGCCACCTAATCAGCTTTGTTCTGTCCTTAAGTCTAACTCTCTTTTTGTCTCCACAGCACCTTCATCATTGAGAAACAGCCTCCACAGGTGCTAAAAACCCAAACCAAGTTTGCCGCTACCGTCCGCCTCCTAGTTGGTGGGAAATTGAATGTGCACATGAACCCTCCACAGGTCAAAGCCACCATCATTAGCGAACAGCAAGCCAAGGCCCTGCTGAAGAATGAGAACACAAGGAAGTAAGTCCAGAGCCCCATTCATTTCAGTGTGGATTTAAATACAGAAAAACACCAGCAACAAATCCAAAAAACACAGTTGGGTTTTTATGGAGGTTCAGACTTTAGCTT
The DNA here is from genome assembly GCA_029783705.1 of Chaetodon striatus. Lineage (NCBI taxonomy): Eukaryota > Metazoa > Chordata > Actinopteri > Chaetodontiformes > Chaetodontidae > Chaetodon > Chaetodon striatus. The sequence continues at coordinate 7,384,225 of JAPZEB010000009.1, read as the reverse complement.
TGTGGTTTATTTTGAATGTATACATAAAAAATGATTTGTTTTAATGATCCCACTATCCCAGTTTCATTTAGTGGGGACCCCACAGTGAGCTCCCATGGCGCCATTAAGATACAGATATTTAGTTTTCTACAGGGATTACTGGATCCCAGGATGAACTCTGGCCTAGTGTGTTTCCAGACCTCACCACAAAGACACGGCTGGAACTTGAACAATGCCTCAGAGGAATCTATGGTGTGGATGCAGAATCCACATTTAGCCTGTTCCCCAGCCTCGTTCTACATTCCTCCTGACAAATAGAAACCTTCCAAGACTGTAGGTCAGCCAGGCAGCCAGTGGTTATATGGGTGAGCAATTCAACAGCTTAGCCATCATCTGCTGTTTCTCATCTAAACCCCAGTCTGCAGCCCAGAGGCATCTGCCTGGTGTTTTGTTTTTCATGTTGTGAAGGTAGTGGTAACTAAATCCTCCAGTTATACAGAAAGTGAGCCCGAACATCATTCCTGCACCCTGTGTGGTTTTGACTCAACTGCTGTCGTCCAAATGAGCATCATTTTGTTTTAATTTGTTCTGGGAAAATATAATTCTCTGTACTTGAGTGCGTCAAGGCAGACATTACAGCTAATTAACTCTCTCCCTGATTGTCTCTCTCTTTCAGTGACAGCAGTGGAGAAATTCTCAACAATAACTGTGTGATGGAGTACCACCAGACTACAGGCACTCTCAGCGCCCACTTCAGGAACATGGTGAGTGTTCCTGAAGTGAAGTAACTACACTGAGTTGACTATCTCAGTGGTCACAGGTCTGTACTACAGTACAGCTCACTGAGATGTATTTGATCGCCATGCACATCAGTGGTATGGAAATCTTCGGCAAAAGTGCCTCAAATTACATTTTCCTATGCTGTACTGTAAATACTTTAAATGTATTTAATTGGGGTGAAATAGTTTTACTTATTGCTAACCTAGTTCCAATTTTATTTGATTTTTTAGATAAAAGTCATTATATTGAAATGACATTTAAAGGGCAGGTACATCTGCATTCTTTTCTGTGTTTTTCAAAAAGAAACTCTCACTTAGCTGTCAGCAAAAAGCAGATGAGTAGGTTAGCGCTGATCCCCCCGCTCTCCACACACACCTTTCGCTGACAGTGCAAGTATGAAGAATGAGAAAAAGTGCTATTAAACCTTAATTTAACCAGCTGAAGACACATTGAGATTATATATAGTAATGCACTTGTACTGTATAATAGATCTATAGTTCCTGTATTACCTGCTGTAGATGTGGCTGGCATGCTCCAGACTGGGAGCAGTACTTGGGCACTGAGGCTCAGCAATGTAGCTTTCTGCAATTGGTTTGATTGATTCTGAAAATCACATAATAACACAAACTAACTAACCAATCAGCAGCAGTGGTAATTCGTAACTCCCTGTGCTCTGCTAAGTAGCATTAGTGTATCTGTCAAAGGAATATGGTGGCTCTGGATGGGAGCAGCAACAAAATGTATTTTAGCCCTTAAAAATAGGAGCACCTATTTAAATCAACATCAGTTTAAGTGTACCTTATATTTAGATTTTTTTTACTGCTTTACCATGTGGTCAGACAGCCCTCTCTGACAGGGAACTGAAGTCGTTGTGTATGCTCTCCAGAAATAGTAATTTTACCTCACAGCACATAGGAGATGCTGGTCTACCTCTGACTCAGTCTATTAGTTTGATTGTTATTGTGAGACTCTCAGAACCAAACTAACATGGCTTCCACAGCAGTTCGTGGGTTTATGTATGTTGCAGCAACGTAATGCAGAAACCTGTGTCAGGTCACGTGGGAAAAAGTTTTTTGAAGGACATGGTAGAACTGAAGCTAGAACATACATACATATATTGACCGAAAATTGAATTTACTGATTTGAATACATAAGGTACACTTACAGAAAGTCATAGATTAAAAAATATTAAGTAAAATCTAATAGAATTTAGAAGCAGTTGTGCTGCACTGCAACACTCAGTGTGATTGTTAAGTGACTGTGCAGTGTTGGTATTACTGCACAAACGTATTGCGACTCAGTAGTCCTTTCATCAGTCTGTAGCTTCAGTGGAGTCTCTCTCTACATCACACATTGTTAGCAACAATCCTCAGAGACATCCATAGATTATTTACTTGTCAGCCCTGTAGTCTGACTCAAAGTTAATTATGCTTGCACGCACTGTATATATGACGTATGCACTGTCAGCCTGTTTGTATCCACCACTGCTCATTCGTACACATTGTCTTTCATGTAGTCTTTGAAGAGGATCAAGCGATCGGACAGGCGAGGAGCAGAATCTGTCACAGAAGAGAAGTTCACCATTCTGTTTGAGTCCCAGTTCAGTGTCGGAGGCAATGAGCTTGTCTTTCAAGTGAAGGTAAGAGGACGCAGACAGAAGAGGTGGAAGAAAGGGCTATATTATTTATATGGTTTAAAGTTTGCCATATAAATACTGTGAATGTCATGTTGTTTTGCAGCATTTATTGTCACAGTAATCGTATAATGATGGTTCCTTCTCTTTCTCTTAACAGACGTTATCACTTCCTGTAGTGGTGATAGTTCATGGTAGCCAAGACAATAATGCCACAGCAACTGTGCTGTGGGACAACGCTTTTGCAGAGCCAGTGAGTAAACACTTGTATGTGTGTGTGTTCAAAATTTTATTTTGAGATGATTACACAAAAACCTTGGTAATTTTCAACCTGTACCATATTTTGCCATGTTTTTATGTGTAAGTGACTAATGGAAACAACATTTTTTGAAATTGCTCCAGTACTGAGAGATAGGACTGCAGCTAGTAGCTGCAAAGTGAGCGGCAATGTAACAACTCATGCATGTTCACACCATCAATGTGCATCAACTGAAAGTGCTTGTTTTTGCCACTGACAGGCTCAAATTGTTATGATCAGTCTCTGACAGTATTATTGAAAGAAACCTCAGAGAAATAGAGAATGTTTCTTACCTTTGGCTTGATCTGGTCTTTGTTACTGTTTTTAACAACAGTTTGCTCCAAAGTCTCATTCAGAAGTCCAGAAGTTTAGTTGTGGTACGACAACAATGACAAATAGACTGATAAAAGCAAAAAGTCAAGAAAAATCAGCCTGTCAGAGGCAAAAACAAGCACTTTTAGTGGACGTGTATTGACGATGTACAGTGGCCTCAGGTGGTTACATTGCAGTGTGTTTCGCAGCTGCAGACGTGTCACTTAGTACTGGAGCAATTTCAAAAATGTTCCTCCATGAGTCACTAGATACAAAATCTTTAGAATTAGCCTGTTTCTTATCATTTCAAAAATACCTAAATTCTTATGTATCAACTGTACCTTTATTTATCACATTTTCAGAACAGTTTTGCCAACAGAAAGAAATAGGGCACCATGTCTTTGAACACAAAGGAACTCTGTAAATTTACACAAAATTCTTAAACTTGACAAAGCACTTAGCACAAACAAAAAATGCCCAACATTTAAAGGTTCTAATTTTTCAAGTGTTCAGATTCGCTTCTTTTTTGGATTGAATATCAGTATTTAAGCCTTTGGAAAGAGATGCTGTGGTTTCAAGGACCCTTCAGTGGGCATTTGTTCTCATTTTCTAACATTTAATAGACTAAACCAATAATCAATTTATCAAAAACCGTATGTTTTGTCTATCCAACTGGTAACTACTTTATTTTCTTTTGATTTGGATCTGTTCACGAAAAATGTAACCTTTGTGGAAACAATGATGCAATGTCAAGTCAAGTACAACTTGTTATTTCCACATACAGAGTACCTGGGAGCGAAACTGCACTTTCTCACAATCCCAAGGTGCCATCAGACATATACAAGTATAAAATATG
>JAPZEB010000009.1:7322605-7341480 GCA_029783705.1 Chaetodon striatus | reverse complement strand
AAGTTGCTCACGTTCACTAAACTAATACTAGCATAATTGTGTTGCTAACTCATTATAAAACATACTTCATTCAAACAAAACAAAATAAAACTCACCACAGCCATCTTGGTTAGTTGCCACTGTTTCAACAATCTCCAACTCTGGTTTGTTTGAAATAAACCCTAAATTTGTTGAATTAGATGTGGAAAAACTGCTGGCTCTGTTAGTTGTTTTTCCTCACTGTTTCTCTCTCTCACGCATGTTCTATGGAGGCAAACCATTAAATTAGCAAAAGAAAAAGAAAGACCAAAGTTTCCCCCCAAAGTTGCCCTGAACTAACAATGGTTACACTGATATGCACTCAGCCAATCACTCATAGGCAATACATTCGTCCAATCATCCAACCCAAATGGATATTCTACCTTCCATAAAGCCATTAGTTGCATTTTGTGTCCATAGACTATTTGAATCCATGGCATGGAACATGGTGACTCCACTTTTTGTCAAAGTTTGGTTGTCATTGTGAGGTAGTTTTGAGCAGACACTCTTTTAAAACTCTTCTGGGAGGTCCATTCAAGGAATTCTCTGACCTTGGACATTCCAGAAATAAAAAAATTAAAAAAATTATTCATGAGCTCCAGTAGGTTGTCTGAAAATCACAATCGGAAGATCAACAATAAGCATTCAGATGTAATGAAAAGGATGACCAGAGTTTGTTGCAGGCAACATTGAAGTCTTGAAATGTAGGGTTTTTTCCCAAAGTACTTGAATGTATCGTCAAGGAAGAGTTTTTAAAACCACTCGTGCCTCCATTATTCATATTAGATATTCATACTGTAGCGAAGTGACGGAAAACTACTGGATGCCTGGAGGCGAATGAATCTAAAAACTGAAAAGTGCAGGTAGTTTGTAGCTAATGGGCAAAAACCAAATAACCAGCACGGCCCTGAAATAAGTTCCCAGTGCCAAGGCGTGCTTTTTATGTGGGCACCTTATTAATGTCATTGCATAATGTCAGATTCCAATTAGCCTGAACAGAGTAGGTCAGTCAGAGTAAGTGGGTACAAATTGTCAGCACAGGGTGACCCATTTGTCAACAGCCTTGACAATGCGTGTGAGAGGAACACTTGTTGTCATGGGCCTTTTTTAGATGGAGGCAGAGGTGTAGTGAAGGAGGAGGAGGAGGAGGAGGAGGAGGAGGAGGAGGAGAGACTATACCGGGAATCTAATTTCATTTGTGTGTGTGTTTGTGTGTGAGACGGTGTTGGAGTGGTGTGTATACGCACATGACTAAGTTTAATTTTGAGTGCATGATTGTGATTGTGTGAAAAGGTCAGACACTCATGCAACAGGGAAGTCGGTTTGGTAATCAGGCAGAATTAAGGTCAGTGTGTAGCTCTGATTGTCAGCGGGTTGCTGGGTGCTGAGAGATGTGGGTGGCACAAAGCATGAGCCAAAAATAAACACGAGAATCTCAATCTAACTAATTGAAAGCTTACGATTGATCCTAACAAAGGATACAACTGTCTTAAAGCATCATCTGGCACATTTATAGCTGTTGTAGTGCTCAAACAAAAGTGTTGCTTAAGTGGAAGCTTTGAGTGACAATAATAACGTCCACGCTTGGCGTAGTATGTTTATGAGTGAGGCATATAATTTTGGTTTTGAAAGATTTGACGCAGACATATCTTTTAAACAGAGAATAATTTTTGACAGATTGCTTTTCAACTGGATTTACTGTTCCTACACATCCAAATTCTCTGTTGCAAGAAGACACAGATCACCACTATTTACAGTAAAAAAAGATTATTTAGAGGATTATTTCCTAGCAGGGGTCAGCATTTTTTTTTTCAGTTAATTATATTAATACTTTTTGGTCTTCTCTCGTTTGTGCTTACCTGTAACTACCAAGTCAGGAGCAGCTTGATGCATTAGCTTCAACGTCCTGAGTTGCCATGAAAAGAGATAAGTTTCCACTGTTTTAGGGGCTCATGCATGTGTGGAAGTTTTGGTCCAGAAAATAGAAGGGCAGCGTTTGCTGTTGGAGCTGTTATACTGTATTTTACACCGTTGACTATGTGAGCAACCACCAGTCCTGTTGTCTCTGGGACGTTTGATTTCAGATACCCCTCAAAGCATGCGGCAGGTGAGCCCACACTACCAGGGGGACAGTCACTGGTACCAGGGCCTTGCTCATAGGGGCAATAGTCATGACATCAGTGAGGGACATGTTACAGCATCCAGGGACCAACTCACCACCCAGAGGCAGTGGCACAGTTACATTCCCTAACTGTACCAAACCCGCCCTAAGTCCAGGGGTGCATGGTTTTTGGTTAGAAAGTCCAGGCAGAGCAGAACGTGGAAGGTGACATCAATGGCGCCTAATGTGTCCAACATTTGTCCATTTACTGCACGGGAGTCAATTTAATCTTTCTCGGGGGGCAGTTCCGCAGGGCGAGGAAGTCTGCACCAATTAATGACACAGAAGCCCCTGAGTAGACTAATTTGGCTGGTGTTAGGGCCTCAACACCAGCTACCGACCGTTTCCTTGATGGCCGCTGTCAGTGTCCTGCTGCTGTAACAGGAAACGTACATTGTACTTCCTCGGCTCCTCCTCACGTCATGTAGCCTGAGGTCCAGGGCTTGCCTAACTGAATAATAAAGAAAGCAATGAACAGGACAGAAAATGGTGTAACAGCTGTAATGGCAACCTCTGCCCTGTAATTTTCTTGGTGCCCCCCCTGCAGTAACTTTAAGGACCTCCTGTTAAAGACACAGGCTTTGGAGGGTAAGAACACTTAAAAAGTTCAGTGTGTAAGATTTAGGTGGGTATAATGACAGAGATGGAATACACTGTAAGAAGTGTGTTTTCTTTCATGTACCAGAAATAAAAATCATTGTGTTTTTGTCACCCTAAAATGAGACATTAATATCCACTTAGTGTGTGGGTCCTTGTCCATAGAGACTGCAATGTTGCATCACCGTGTTTCTATCGTAGCCTAGAATGGACTAACCAAGCACTGGTTCTAGACAGGGCCATTTGTGTTTTCACATTGGCTGTCATAGTTAGCAGCCTGTCCATGACGAGCCAAATAGCTAAAAAAAAAACCAACAATGATTTTTAACGTAGAACTGCTTTATCCAGTGTTTTTGAGGTTTAAATTACTGGGTCCGTTTGTTCCAGAGAGTGACAGAGCCTCCTGAACCTCCTGAGCAATGAACACTGAAGGAATCCTAACCAGGACTTTACACATGGCTCACGAGAGAAGTTTCAGCTGGTTGCAATCTGCAGTCCTCACTGCTAGATGCCACTAAATCCTACAGACTGGTCTTTTAAAGTAAATAAGAGAAATTGAGTATGGATAGTATCATAGTTCAATATTTTGGGAGATGTGCTTATTTTCTCTCCTGCTGTAAGTCAAATGAGAATATTAACATAACTGTCATGTCGGCACTAAATACGAAGCTACCGCCTGCAGTTGGTTAGCTTAGCTTTGCATAAAGCCTGTAAATGCAGTGAAACAGCAAACCTGCACTTTGCAAAGGTAACACTTTGTTGGATGTTAAATGTCCCATGCTGGACCAGCAGTGAGAGAATAACATACAGATTAATGGCCAGGCTTCTCTGTTCAATGCTGCTTACCAGTGAGAGAAAAGAAAAGGGAGGGGTGGAGAGTCAGTGAGAGATGGTGAGAAGTATGAAAAGGCAGAGGGATGGAGATGGAGAAATAGAAGAACTGGGAGGGCACTGTCTGTTCTACAGCTATAGGCCATTAGCACCTTCAGTTGGCAGTCATCCTGAACTGCGAGGACTGCAGTCTTCTCCCAGCAGCCCAGTCACGAAGCAGGAGGATGCAGAGAGAGAGATGGTGAGACACAGATGAAGGGAGAGAGTGAAGGTGCGAAGCCATACATTTTACATGCTCATACTTCAGCAAAGCCACGAGGGTGCTCCTTCTGTCATTTCACCTGAGTATCAGCCTTGTCTCCCGTCCGCAAGAGGTTTGAAATGACAAAGGCAGCTTTTTCAACCAATTGTTTCTAACAGAAAAATGCTCCTTGTGTGAGGACTGGGCGGATGCTGTTTGCTTCGAGACTCTCACAAATGTGTGTGTTGTTTGGCTGTTGTAAGATGCCATTTTGAAATGAAGTGTAATAACTGGCTTGTCAAACAAAACAAAACTGTGTGTGTGTGTGTGTGTGTGTGTGTGTCCAGCAGATTGAGATTGTCAGTCACAGGTACAGTATCGTGTGTGCGTACGCCTGTGTGTGTGTGTGTGTGTGTGTGTGTGCGCATGCATGCTCAATTTAATGTATTAACCAGTGATAAATCAATTGATTGATTAAATTATTTATTCCTAGATAATTATTTCTTTGTTCTAAAAGAGATGACCTGTAGTTGTGCATTTTATTTTCTTGTGAACGACCGCAATTTATCAGTTACACAGTGAGTTTAGTCATATAAATCTGTGTTGAGTTTAGGGCTGCAATTAACTACTTATTTGCAGACCCAATTTATTCATTTAGTTTTGTCATTTAATCACATAATTACTGCCCATCTGAAAAAAGTCAAAGATGTTTAATTTGCTTTAATATAAGACAAGTGAAGACAGGAATTGTACCCACTTGAAAACCTGTAACCACACAATTTTTTTTTTTTTTTTGCTGGAAAAAAATACTTAGAACAATGATTTTTTTTTTTATCAAAACAGTTTCAGATTAATTTTCTGTCAGTCAGCTCTAGTTGAGTTTGAATCAGCAAACCAATGATCTCTTTTACAAGTATGCAAAAATTAAGAACAATAATCCAAAATTGTGACATCAAGAGCATTTTCTTCTTTGTTCTTCTTACTTTTATAAATGAAAGACTGGCTGATGAAGAAACCGGGTGGCGGTTGAGTGTCTGTTTATGCTTTTAGGAATCTTATTTCTGTGCCAATTTCACTTCTCTTTTTTTCCTCTTCTAGTTTTATCTAAGTCACGCGCTTTACCCCAATTGTTTACCCAACATGCAGGGTGATCAACAACCCATTAGAAATCAAATTAGTAGAAGTACCCTTCTCTCAGCTGGGTAGAAATACACATGCAAATGTAACTGCAGTTTACAGCTAAATGTTATTGTACAGGTTTTTTTTTTTATTATTTTGTTTTTGTTAAATGGCCAGCAACCAAAGAGAGCAGCAACTTAAGAATTTAACTGTGCAGTGCAACTTATTCCCTAAATGACAATAAAGCTTTGAATCTTGAGTGACTCATTGAGGACATTATAAGCAGAGGACTGGACAAAGTGAGCAAAGTAGGGCACGCCTGCCTACTAAAGGCAAATAGAGCATCCTCATCTGTCTAAATCTGTCCTTTTTAAAGAATTCGTTGTTGAGAGAATAGATGATCCACTTCATGTTCATCTGATAACATTTATTTTTGTCAGTTTCGGAGCGTGTGTTTTCAGGGGTGTGACCACAGATGAGCAAAGATCACAACTGATTTCTGTCACCAACTGAGGTTCAGTTTCTGAGAAACGTAGGAGGTATTCCAGGAAACTGCTGAATCTGTAACAGCTCAGTATCGTCAGGTCTGCACCCAGAAACACAACCCAGAGACCAGGCGGAAAAGTTAATAAGCTCTCTTTTATTTTGTGGTCAGAAACAGTCAAAAGTCAATACCAGGCATGAGAAGAAGGAACAAATGTGCAGGTGGGAGAGGGAGGTCATGTGGCAGGGGTAACTGCAGGTCAGGAGGGAGTACAGGATGTGAGAAGACAGTAGAATTAATGTCAGTCATCTCCATCACTCCAGGTAATTAGTATTCACACTGTATTCACCTCATGCTGAGATTGATAAAACTCCCTCAGGTCTTGCATATGTGCGTGTGTGTTAAAGTGTGGGAAACAGGTGTGAATTTCCTCGTTTGTTTACATGTCTGGTGGCTATGAGGAGGGTGCAGTGTGTATGCGTGTGTGTATGCGTGTGTTATTGTTTCTACTGTGGAAGAAGCATCCATGGTGCTGGCGACAACACTAGCCCCTGTGGTGCAGCCTGTCTCCTACCTGCCACTTACACTACAGACTCCAGAGACCCATAGACCAATAATGCGTGTGTGTGTTAGTGTATGCATTTGTGTCGCTTCAAAACATCACTGCTGGCCCACACAACGAAGCTGCCTGTTATCATCGAGCAAAGGGAAGGGAGGGAAAAAAGAGGACATGAAAGGCAGAGAGGAGGAGGTCTGGCTGAGGTTGCAGGGAAAGCAAGAGCGAAAGAAAAACAACATTGTTTTGGTGTTGTGGTACATTTTCATGTTCCACAAACGAGGGAATGGAAAACAAACAACTTGGGGGGTGAGAGAGAGAAATCCAGGTGGTGCCTAGGATAGAGAGCGAGCTGGCAAGAGTCTGGAGAGGTCAAGGTGAAAGCTGGAGGGAGTGAGGGGTGTTTACAAGGCAGACAGCTATACAGTTGGTTAGCAGAAGAAGAAAAATGGGAAGGAGGCGGAGAAGTACATCGGGGTAGAGTGGGAGGGTTGACGTGATGGTCAGCTAAATCTTGAGGCTGGCCAGGCGCCATTCGATTAGCAGATAACTGCACAGCAATCCGATTAGAGGCTAGTTTATCAAACGGTGATGCTAGGAGCACTGGAGTGGAACACAGGTGAAGGCCAAACTGCACATCCCAGGGCGACTCCAGACTACAAGCACAAGCATACATTCAACCCTACACACACGCACGTGCACTGTTTGCTAATGTTGTTAAATGCTTTCCTGTCCACGCTGGAGTTTGTCCTTGCAAGAAGATGTGCTACTCCTCCCTCCTCTCCCGCTCTGCCCCTCCCTCCCATGTAACGACTCGCTGGCAGGCATGAGGGAGATAGAGGAGCAGAGGAAGGAGGATCGCATTTCCCAGAGTCAACGCTGCAGAGGTGATATAGGAACCTGGCAGCCAGCTATCAGTCATAAGCATCTTCCAGCCTGGCCCATGCCAAGAACCTCCACAATCTCCACCCCCACTTCAAGTATTGATTTCAGACTGACAGGAGTTGTGATCGCCAGTGTAGATCTGGCAGTGTGTTTGCCTGTGCTGCCTGTATGTTATGGCTGTCATGTATGTAGGGCCATTAGTGCGCTTGTCGTACCAAGTCAATTGCTACATCCCTTATTGATGAAGCTCTTGACTGGAAATAAATTGAAAAAGAGGCCCGCACCGTGGAAATGTGTTGGAATTGATGTAGCCTGTGCTGTAAAGTAAAGTATATCTCTGCAGCCCACATGAGGTGGAGGGGCCATGCACGCCTACAGGGCCCCGGCTTTCAGCAATGCAAAATAAGAGGGCCACAGACCCTGTATGAATTATATGAAGATTAAATAGGCTACATTTTAAAATAATGTATTTCAAGAGGCTATCTATCTATCTATCTATCTATCTATCTATCTATCTAGTTTAAAATCTTGGCTGCACGCTAGGCATTAGTGTTCTTCATTCTATTTGACACATCAGGTGACAAATTTGTAATGTATGTTGGACAGATGAGCATCCAGAGACGACCAAGATAAAAGGGTTAATACCAGGTTGGTGCCCAGGAATAACACAATAAACAAGAAACAGTAGAATTTACTGTCAAACTTCCTAAAATAACAGCAGTGTTTGGAACGGCACGTCTTGTCAGCTGTGAAAATTGCAGCCCATCAGAGAAAGCAGGTATTAACTTAATAGCCCACCGACGGCTGAACATAAAATTAGTTTAGATCAGTCCTCAGTGCAGCAGTGTTGACTTGCTGTGATACAGAAGCTTTCAGACAGTTTTAGTCACAGTTCCCACAGCAAAAAGTGGATCTTACCATCCTCAAGAGAAAAAAAGATGTGCACACCACTCTCCAACATCTGTAGGCCTACTGTTTGCTCCCCTTATTTACTGATGCTACATCTGTTAGCTTTCTGTTCTCAAATGGCACATATAGTAATGCAGTTAACGGTAATAACAGTGGCATTCTTACCACAAAATTCTCAGTCATTTTTGAAGCAGTGTGTCTTTGATTTCAGACAGAGGTAGACAAAAGCAGACTTCTAATTTCTAGCCAACAACCACTGATTTTGCACGCTGAAATGACAATTGTTGGTCGCAGAATTGAAGGAAACCGTTCATTGTTCAGACAGCCCAAAATTCTGATGCCCTGTTAATCCAAAAAATGTCCTTTTGGACCAACAGCCCATTTCTCTGACAGCCTGTTATCTCAAAAACAAACGCCCATTGCAATGAAGTCCTCAGAAAACACCCACTCTCTGTGATTAGACAACAGTCGCCAAAGAAAATGTTTGTATGTTTTTTTAATCCACAGATTTGTTATATTGTCAACAATGATGTGGTGAATGTGTGGTTGGATTTAGGCACAAAAAACACATGGTAGTGGTAAAAAAAAGATGTATGTTTTGGTTCAAAACACCCACGTGCAACCAAAGGTTGCTGGAAAAGCAAAATATGGTTGGGGAAAATCACCTAGCATCAGGGGCTCAAATGCCACTGGGAAACGCTGCGAAGGGTCGGTACAATCACCTGCAGGGAATGTGTGTTTTCAGAGAAGCAGGACTTTAGAGCAATGGGTGTGTCTTATGGGGAATAATAGGCTCTAGGAGAGATGGCCTCTGGGTCCAATGGGACATTTTTCAGACTAACAGGACTTTGGAATTTTGGTCTGTCAGAACAATGGCATGACACCGAATTTATTAGCCTGCTTGCTAATTAAGTTAATGCTAGCTCCGTGAGTTTGTTTTTTAATGTTTCCAACTTCTAAAAGGGGTCTTGTATGGTAATGGTGTAAAAGCGTCTGGAAATATTGTCCAGGTCTGAGTGACAGCCACAGGTACATTTCCAAAACCTTTTAAGTCATGGCCTCCTCTGCTCTCTGAGAGTGCTAGCGCTGCTTGCATATCAATGAGAAATATCTCTCCTAAATTTCCTCACGTTTGCAAGATGTTAGATGGAAGAGACGCATAATTTCACGCCCCTAGTCTAACATCCATTGTGTGTCAATGTTCTCATCAATTCCCCCGAAAATCTGATTTATTCCTTGATGGGAGACTGGCAGTGCCACCTGACTGTGACTCTCCACTTTAGTCATCCATCAGAATTCATTCTGCTGTTGATTAAAGCTCATCTGTATCAAGCCGGCTGTGGTGTGTGCTATTGTGTCATCAGTGATATCTGTGGGGGGAAAAAAGCCCATTAGACACACATAAGCCTCGTCAAGCCTCAGACAGTCATATGAGCTGAACAACTCCTGCATGATCTTTATGACAGGCAGCAAAGCACTGTGGTATGAGGCACTCTTGAAACTAGAGCGAACTAAGTTTATCATATCTTGTAATGTTAGTATGTTTACAATTAAAGGTGTAAAAATCACCATGACTTAATTGGATATTCTCTGATCAGTTGCTAGTGGGGTACCTGGGTGGTAGCAGAAACTTAAAGCTTTGAAAATGAACAGCCAAAACACTCAAATTGGAGTAATGATGTGAGCATTGTTGTTTTCAGTTCAGGCATATTTTTGGCTGTTTATTTGTGTCTAGTTAGAGCTTTGTCTGGTTTAAGAGCATGACAGAAAGTGAAAGAGGATGTGCCGCTGGAAATTGTTTTCTCTTCACTTTAAAAAAGCAGAAGCTGAAAGCTGAACAATCAGCCGGAAAAAGTGGCGAGTCGGCTGTATTTATGTGTGCATGTTTGTGTGTGTGAGAGGGAGAGAGACACAGAGAAGGGAAGACATCTGTGAGGTAATGCCTCATAAGGTTTTCTCTGTGTGTCTGGTTTTGTTTTGGAGGGACAAGGGACATTGTAGGGAGGGGGGTCTGCTGGGGACGAGACAAACAAAACAGCTGGACCTGGTTTAAAATGACAAACAGCAACCCAAAGGCAAAGAAGGTGAAAAACTTGCACGCTCTGTGATGTTAATTTCGTTAAAGGAAAAATATGTCCGTCAACAACCTTTTTTCAATGACTAAGATGAGACAGCACCCTCACTAAACACCAACTGTGACTATATCAAAAAAGACAACTAAAATGTAGCTTTAAAAAAAAATTAAAAAGTGTACTAAAATCTCTCTTTATTTTCATCAACAAAAAGTGGGGATGGAATATTTATATATTTTATTTTCACTGCAGCAGTTTTGGGTCCTGTGCTGCATGCACCATATCCACAGGCAGCAGCTCTCTATGTTTAATGATAGTTTTAAGAAGAGTTTTGGGCCGAGACCAGTTGTTAAATCAAGTTGTTTCAAAATAAATATGCAAATCAGAACATGTCTGAATGTATTCCTTTAACTGATACCATCAAACCACTAGACCAGACACTCTCTGCGAAGCTACATCTTTAATTATTGAACCTGTATTTCTTTTTTTATTATCAGATATGATAAGATAAAATCTTATGTAAGTAAACTGACACAACTAGATTGACTGAAATATTCAATATAATCTAATGTCTAAAAAAGAACTAAAATTTGATAAGTTTTAACAAGAAGAATAAGAAGAACAAGAAAAGTAAATTTAAATATATACACTCCTATAGGCTGTGAAAAAAGTGGTGAAGCTTGAGAAGAATAATGACAAATCACAAAAAAGTCTATGTCCTCATTGAGACCAGGATACATAAGGTAGATGTGTATATATTTCAATTGAATTTTTTCTGGGTATCTTATCTAATGTCATGTTATTTCATAATTCGTGTTATTTGTTTCACCTGTCATGGCATTATTTGGGTCATGTGATGGCCTCTGATTGGTTCCTGCCACTGTATAGGTCGGGCCATACCTGTGTCGTATATTTTGAAAGCCCTGAGGAAGACCTGCAGTGATAGAAACATGTTAGCTTTTTTTAATGATTTAGCCACTACAATAAAATCTTTTTAATATTTCCTTCCTTGTTTTTCTATATTTTCTCTATTTCTATATATGGATAACTAAAACAGATACCACTCTCTTTGACTAAGATAAGACTTTTTTATGCATATATCTTATTTGTGCATTTGAAAAAAAACCTGAGTGGAAGCGCCAGAAATTTGAAAACAATCACTAAATATTGCAAAAAAGTTTTTATGCTTGGTGGAGGTAGAAAAGTTTGTATATTATTAACGGTAAATGTTGCCAAGTACAATGGGAACAGATTCAGCAAATAAGTGATTAAGCACAGTGATGACGTTCGGTCATTGCATAGGCTACTGCGAACTCTCTTCGTTGTCGCTGGATGGCTTTTAACACACTTACACACACAGGACTGTCACTAGAACTCTTCCATGGGCATGGAGCTTTAATATTAGTTGTACAAAAGACTTTTTTTTATTGTTCAGTGTTCTCTCCATTCTTGTACATCCATTGTTTTCCTTCATTTTGAGGTTCGACTGGTGATCTCTTAGTTATGTCTCGAGTTGTTCTGATACCAGTATTGAGAATGCTTCACTACTGCCTAAAATCCTAGATCGGATATCAGTAAGTAGTCTATGCACTGATCCAATACCGTGTACTTTATTAATAAACTTTAAAGTAGTTTCATACCTTGCTACAAGGGCAGTTTCCCCAGAGATCAATTCTTCACCACTTTAAAACAGTAGCCTACACACCAAGTTGCACTGTGCAGCCAATGGCAACTTCAGTTTTAGAGCAACTAAGAAGTATTTCCAGAACATTAAGTAGCTGTTACACAACTGTTTTACACCGTTACTGTACTATTTAAAAACTTAAATGTCATTTATTTTATTAGATATTGCTGCAATTTAAGTTCCTGTACTTGCGGACTGGTACTTGGTATCTACAGATAAACAAGTTCCGATATTGAAATCATTATCTGGAAGGCAAAAATGGTATTGGAACATCTCTAATTATGCCATCTCACTGCACTGTCTTCTGCAGTGGCACTTGGCAGGAGAATTAGTCGCATAGTCACATTTTGTTTCCCCGAATTTCTGAAAATTGGATTAAAATTTGTGCTACATTTGGATGGATTAATCAACTAAAACTTGATTTAAAAAAAAAAGAGGATGAGGTTAATGACGTATAATGACGTATAATTAAAACTGTCCAGGACATTTGACACAAGACTAAAACTAAGACCGAAATTTGCATCAACACCAATGCTCTAAGGCTGGCAGTTGATATCTTTTGACCAACTGATGTGATATTTATGCTTTGCATGCTTGCATCATGCTGACTCAGCACTCAGAGAGAAAGAAACAGAGAGAGAGATAGAGTCTGTAAGTGCACTAATGTCCTTGCTGAACTCTTAAAGACAGCTCTCCATCACCCCTTTCTTCCTACATCCTCACTGATGTAACACGATGTGAAAGAACTGCATGAGTGCAAACTGAAATTAATCCTGACAGATTGATGAGAACATCAAGTGAGCGAGGGGGAAAAAGTGAGATTTCATTTATTTTTTATTTTGGCTTTTGTAGCTCTGCTTCCAAACAGCGATCTATCTGCCCCCCCTTTATGTTTTCAGACATCTGCCCTTTGACGTTGTCAGAATTAGCCACTGTGCTGGAAAACGCAGAAGCAAACACCCACAGCTTCACTCACCTTCTCTCACACTCCCATCAACCTGTGTATTGATTCCCCTCTGCATTTTCACAGTGTTTGGACAGAGTTAAAACAGGATGACTCATTTCGCCGTGTCCATTGTTTTCCTCATGCATCGGCGGTATACACTGAGATTGGTGTCCTTCAGACCACCTCTGCACAGCTCAGGAACTGGATGTACTAGGCTCAGTGAGTGGTGCACAGCAGCTTTTGCCTCTCTTCCCCACAGTTAGTGAGCCTGGCTTCTGTCTCTCACCCACATCTTTTTTCCTGGCTGATGGCTCATCATATGCAGCTATGTTTCCCAGTAGAATCCATTTTATTCCCCTATAGAATCAGGTGTTGCGTGTATACATAATGCTCTTCGAAAATATGCAGCAAATATTTAGTGATAAATGTGCCAACATGTTACCTAACGGTTCCATAATGAATAAGTTTCATGGCCTGCTTATGCTGTGTGTCAAATATTGCAGTGTCAGAGGATATTTTAATCTCAATGAGACTGGTTTAATAAAGATTACATAACAATATCAATTATGTATTTAACTATAGATTATAGGTGATATAAGGTGAAGTGTTAAGAGTTACTAGCAGGTTGGGTTTATGAATTTTCTGACTGACTGTATGTTGTAATAATTCCAGACTCTTCTTGTCCTCTTGTGTCACATCGAAGTCGTTCCTTCTTCTGCTGGCCCTTGAGTTGCTGACCTTCTTTGAGTGTAAATTAACACATGAAAGGCATCGCTGAGTTGCTAGGCAACCGGGCCACTCTATTAACCTCTTTGTACGTTTTTCTCTCCATCTCAAATTAATAAATTATAGTAGGAATGCTGGGGGAACACATAAACATATTATGTAATAGAATCCAACAGTACCAGAAACTACAAACTCCAAAGTGACCATAAAGTTGAATCAACGCTTCTTTTCTGCCCTCATTATTCGTGTATGCACACTGTTATGCAGAGAGATAAACTCACTTCCAATAAAAAGGCTGAAAACATGGAGCTTGCTGGAAGCAACCGTGAAAAAAATATTGCAACAGCGAATCCAAATACAGTGACTACAAATCTGAAAAATATCCATAAACAAGAGTTAGACCTTAAAGGTGATGTAGATATGAATTAGTACAGTAGCTTGGTATCACAGACTAGCTTTCAGATTGGTTACAATGTGCTTTGTGTCAGAAAGAATCAAAGTATCATCAGTGAAAGTTGAAACTTTGTATTAACTGGTCATTTGCAGATGTGTTTCAGCTTCACTGACAGGAGTAGTTTGACATTTTGGAAAATAGGCGTATTTGCTTTTCTGATGAGAATTCAGTGGTGCTCCCACAGATTTTTGCTAGATGGGGCCAATGAAAATCTTGGGGTGGCACACCAAACCCGAAAATCATAACTGAATTTATGTACCTCTTTGAAATTGGCCATGCCAGTTTTTCCCTCACCAAAATTTAGCCTTAGTTTGTAATGTCATTTCACCCCCTCCCCAGCAAGCAAGCATGAGATGGTTGGTACCAATCTATACCAAAGATTATTTATTTTTACAAGATACCACTACTGTAGCAAAGCTTAAAAATGAGCGCACCACAGCCTCTTCAATACTGTAATGGTGGCCTCTCATTATATTCACTTACTGTTGGGGCATTGATGTGCCCCCCTGGCCATCCCTTTGGGGTGCTACTGCCAAACTTAACTACTGCTTCATGTCTGTACAGCAAATATTAAGCCAGCCAGAAGACAGTTAGCTTAGTTTAGCACAAAAAACAGAAGAAGAGGGACACAACGAGCAGGCTAGCTAATCTAGTAAACACTCACATACACTATATTGCCAAAAATATTCACTCACTCATCCAAATAATTGAAATCAGGTGTTTCAATCACCTCCATGGCCACAGGTGTATAAAATCAAGCACCAAGCCATGTAGACTGTTTCTACAAACATTTGTGAAAGAATGCGTCGCTCTCAGGAGCTCAGTGAATTCCAGCGTGGTACTGTGATAGGATGCCACCTGTGCAACAAGTCCAGTCGTGAAATTTCCTCACTCCTAAATAATCCAGTCAACTGTCAGTGGTATTTTAACAAAGTGGAAGCGATTGGGAACGACAGCAACTCAGCCATGAAGTAGTAGGCCACGTAAAATCACGAAGCGGGGTCAGCAGATGCTGATGCGCATAGTGCACAGAGGTCGCCAACTTTCTGCAGAGTCAATTGCTACAGACCTCCAAACTTCATGTGGCCTTCAGAGTAGCTCAAGAACAGTGCATAGAGAGCTTCATGGAATGGGTTTCCATGGCCGAGCAGCTGCATCCAAGCCATACATCACCAAGTGCAATGCAAAGCGTCGGATGCAGTGGTGTAGAGCGCGCCGCCACTGGACTATAGAGCAGTGGAGACGCGTTCTTTAGAGTGATGAATCGCGCTTCACCATCTGGCGATCTGATGGACGAGTCTGGGTTTGGCGGTTGCCAGGAGAACGGTACTTGTCTGACTGCATTGTGCCAAGTGTAAAGTTTGGTGGAGGGGGGATTGTGGTGTGGGGTTGTTTTTCAGGAGCTGGGCTTGGCCCCTCAGTTCCAGTGAAAGGAACTCTGAGTGTTTCAGCATACCAAGAGATTTTGGACAATCCCATGCTCCCAACTTTGTGGGAACAGTTCGGGGATGGCCCCTTCCTGTTCCAACATGACTGTGCACCAGTGCACAAAGCAAGGCCCATAAAGACATGGATGAGAGAGTTTGGTGTGGATGAACTTGACTGGCCTGCACAGAGTCCTGACCTCTGCCCGACAGAACACCTTTGAGATGAATTAGAGCGGAGACTGAGAGCCAGGCCTTCTCGTCCAACATCAGTGTGTGAACTCACAAATGTGCTTCTGGAGGAATGGTCAAAAATTCCCATAAACACACTCCTAAACCTTGTGGAAACCTGTAGCGTCTTATTTTTTATTTAAAATGTTACAACATGTCTTTAAAAGTTTTTTTTCTCATAAGAAATCTGCACAAAAAACAAGTGTCTTAATGTATGTCATCGTATGCTTGTCTTTCCTAAATCTGTTTTTAACACTTTGAAATTAATAATCTGTTTCTCTGTCTTGTTTTTGCATCACAGACTGTGACTATGGTGAGTATCCACGAGTGTGAGTGAGTGTTGGTGTGTGAGGAATGTGACGAAAAGTGTGTGGGTGTGTGTTTGTGTGATTTGTGTGTCTTTATTGACTGGTATTGGGTCTGTCTGAGTGCTGGCACCAAAACACACACTAATTTTGCTTTTATGCGGCGTTACCTGTGTTGATGTAACACTGATCTTATCTGTTTTTTTAGCGCCCGTATGTAAGCTCCTCGCAAACACACAGCCCACTGGTAAGTCACACCTTTTATTAAGAGTTGATTTTAAAGTGCATGTTGCTGTTGTGCATGTGAAATCCCAGAAAGCACGCTTGCTGTTGCAGCACTGCAGTTCTCCATCTCCCCATTATTCACTCAGAGAACCATGGATACAGGTGTAACCCTTAGTGTTTAGAGGGTCCACAGTTTTACAGCAATTTTCACATTTTCACCTCGTCTGTGCCGCCTGCTTTGTCTTTCCTTTGCCTCTGCGCCACCAACGGCCAGAGGTATTCTGTTTTTGGGTTGTCCGTCCCTCTGTCCGCCTGTCTGTCTGTCCATCTGTCCGTCTGTCCATCTGTCCGTCTGTCCATCTGCCCTAGTCTTGAGAAGGCAACATCTCGAGATGCCTTTAGGGAATTTCTTCAAATTTGGCACAAACATCCACTTCGACTCAGTGATCAACTGATCAGATTTTGGTGGTCATAGGTTAAATGTCAAGGTCATCTTCCTCATTTTTGCAAAAGCAACATCTTAAAAACACCTTGTCAAATTAAGCACAAACATCGTCTTGGACTCAGCGATGAAGTGATTAGAAATTGGTGGTCAAAGGTCATTTGAACTTGCATCGGCCTCCATCTCATTCTCGTGAACACATTATGTCAAGAGCATGTTGAGGGAATTTTTTCAGACTTGGCACAAACATCCTCTTGGCCTCAACAATAAACCTATTTAAATTTGTTGGTCAAAGGCCAAGGTCACTGTAACCTAGCATTCATCTCATTCTCATGAACACAACATCCCAAAAAGGGCTTAAGGTAATTTGTTCAAATTTGGCACAAACAACCACTTGGATTTACTAATTACATTTTGGTGGTCATAGCTCATCTTTCTCATTCTTGTGAAAGCAAAACACCTTGAGAGTATTTTGTCAGATTTAGCACAAACATTCTCTTGGACTCAGTGATGAACTAATGAGAATTTGGTGGTCAAAGGTCAGTGTCACAAAGGTAATTTCCTCAAATTTGGCACAAAAGTCCACTTGAACCAGTGATCACGTCATTAGATTTTGGTGGTCATAGGTCAATTGTTAAGGTCATCTTTCTCACTCTTGTGAAAACAGTATTCTAAAAACACAGTGAGGGAATTTTGTCAAAGTTTGCACAAACATCCTCTTGGACTCAAAAGCAAACTGATTAGAATCTGTTGGTCGAGGGTCAAAGGTCAAGGTCTATGTGAACTTGCATCGATCTCCATCTCATTATCTTGAAGACAATATCTCAAGAACATCTTGAACAAATTTCTTCAAGCTTGGCACAAACATCCTCTTGGACGATGACAATGAACCTATTTAAATTCATTGATCAAAGGCCAAGGTCACTGTAACCTTGCATCCATCTTATTCTCATGAATATCTCAAAAAGGCCTTAAGGTAATTTGTTCAATTTGGTGTAAACGACCACTTGGATTAATCAGTGAACTGACCACATTCTGGTGGTCATGGGTCATCTTTCTTATCCTCGTGAAAGCAAAACACTTTGAGAGTATTTTGTCAGATTTAGCACAAACTAATAACTAACACAGTCTAACACTGTGATAGCAGCTCTGTGACGCTAACGGTGCTAACATCAGCGTGCTAACATGCTCACAATGTAAATCATTACATGCAGGCAGGTATAAAACAAAAGTCGGCTTCTACTGAACTTAACAAAACGTCTCTAAATGATTTACAAGTCTATTTTCATGGTATCCAGTTCTAAGTGCTTCAAATTAAGAACATACTGAAACCAGGAAATAAAGATTATTATACTCAAGTAAAAGGAAGTTTGGAATCTCCAAGACCTGCATCACCACCGACAAATAGACAACATGCGGTAACAGATTCAGCATATTTCAGTTCCCTGTACTTTAAAATACCGCCTTTAATTTGACCAAATCTTCCTCCAATGCTACTAATACCACTAATGCCCACAGTGTCTCTGCTTCCTCTTATTAACATGCTAAAACTCGTCTTGCTTTCAGTGCCAACAAAGTCCCTCTTGTTAGATTTTATTACTGACTGACAGCTTTCTGCAGTTTGTGGTGAGACAACAACATTACGACCACCAACAACAACGGCAAAGGCAGCACTGCCAGAAACAACAACAACAACAGAAGCAGCAAGAACAACAACAACACTGTCAGACACAACTAGAGCAACAACAACAGCAACAACAACAACAACAGCAACAACAACAACAACAACAGCAACCACAACAACAACAGCAACAACAACAACAACAGCAACCACAACAACAGCCTTGTCACCAACAGTCACACAGAGCACAGTTAGCGGAAACAATGGTAAGCTAAACAAAAAGTACTTTATGTGGTTAGATGAACGCTACGGTTACCATGGCCACAGAGAATACTCCTATATTGTTTACAGATTTTTTATGCTTCAGCGCCGGCAGCAGCCGTGTCCGGAGGCTCTAAGTCATCGGCTTGTCCGTCCATCAGTCCCATTCTCGCGATATCTCAAAAACATCCATCCATTTTCAACCACTTACCTGAAGCCAGGTCGTGGGGACAGCAGGCTGAGCAAAGTATTCCAGACGTCCTTCTTCACAGCAACACTTTCCAGCTCCTTTAAGATCCCGAGGCGTTCCCTGGCCAGAGGAGCCGTTCTTCCCTCAAGAAAAGAGTGAGGGAATTTCCTCACAAACGTCCACTTGGACTCAGTGATGAAGTGATTAGAATTTGGTGTTCAGAGGTCACTGTGATGATCTAAAAAGGCCTTTTGGGACGAGAATTCATACACTAAGTACGACAAGAAGCTCAGTCCAGAGGGACTTTGCTTGGGAACTGGAGGATCGCCAGTTCAGGTCACCGTCTGGACTAAATTTGGATTGTAGACTGGTAGCTGGCGAGGGGCCAGCTTGCTTCCTAGACACTGCTCCGGATGCCTGACCACAGGCAGCACCCTCGCTCTGACATCTCTTCCTTTTGATGCATGTATAGGTCCTGTTTGTTCGTGTGTGT
>JAPZEB010000009.1:7302273-7314380 GCA_029783705.1 Chaetodon striatus | reverse complement strand
TGTGTGTGTGTGCATATGTTTGTGTGGTGGTCTGTGAACACCACGAGGCACATCTGTCAGAGGACAGTGCAGGATGTTTCTCCGCTCTGGTCATGTTATGGGAGTAGAGGAGAGGAGGGGAAAAAAAGCGAGGTGAGTTGTGGGGAGGGTGGAGGAGGGGAGAGGAGTGTAGCAGAGGTGTCCTGTACTGCAGCAGCACAGCTCTCTGGTGGCAGGCGGGGGCACTCTTTTCTCCCCGCCGTTCGCTGCATTGCAGACGGCAGTCAAGGTTATGCCTGTGCGGCCGCATTGACGAACTGAAGTATTGAGGATGCCGGGGCATTCAGTCCGAGGGACAACGATTGAGCTTCGGGAAACTTGTGGCCTGGTTGTACTGTAATGGTTTTATTTATAGCCATAGAACCTTCATGCTCAGACTTGCAAATCCCATATCAACTCCTTCAATAGCACTTGATGTTTCTGGGCCTTTAAAAGGCCACATTTTGTTTTTTTCTTTACACTGCACAGATAACATCTCTCTTGTTTTCCTCTTTCTTGCAGAGTTGCCTGTAATCTTTTGGCAGGCTGTCATTTCATACGAGCATTGTGTCTGAGGTGGAGGGTAAATGCCGCGGAGATGTGTGGCACATGGACTGGCAGGGTGACATTTGTTGTTAATCAGCCTCCCGCTCATCCTCAGCTTCCGCTGTCTGGCTGTGATAAACACGTCAGTCTCAGCCACGCTGCAACGCTGAGGACCGCAGGCTGTGTATGGTCAGTACTCTGGAGAGGTCCTGTGCAAAGTTACAATGGAAGTGGATCAGAGAAAGGCCACATCTGGTAGTGTTGCACATAAGAGCCACTGCAACATTCTAACTTCATGTTCAAAGTGAGCTGCAGTCTTGCATAGACACACAGAGCAGAAACAGAGGAGGATAGCCAAATTTCCACATCCTGTGTGTGTGTATGTGTGTGTGTGTGTGTGTGTGTGTGTGTGTGCATGTACCCATAAGAATTCCTCTGGCTTCCCCTTTTGTTGCGCCCGAGGCTCAGGCAGACGATTCATTGTGAGCCGGTTCAAAACAGCTGCCTCTGTCAGATGTTATTGAGGAAGTGATAGATCATTTCCCACGGGGTGGAAACATTCAGCACACCGCTAGTCTGACCTTAATTGTTTCCTGGTATCAATCGCATCTCTTTATTGGCGCTATATAAAAGGATATATGTATGTAGAGAAAGAGACAGAGAGACTAAGGCTGGAAAAAAGAAATTAATTCAGCAACCCACAGATGCAAAGATTGAGTGACGGAGAGAAAGACAAAGCTGAAGAGCAAACAATCATGACAGAGTGAAAGGACAAGCAAAAGACAAAGAAGAGAACTGATGACGAGTCTCGAGTGTCAGAGCACCAGTGTCAACTATTATCCTTTCACTGGTCATCATCAGGTGTTGGGCAAACACACTTCCATGTCACATCCTCCACATCTTTGGCAAACAGAGCCACAGATCCGGACCCTGTGGCTGAAAACCATTTGGGGAAATGAGAAAACACTGCGGTAATGAATGCAATGAGAGGAATGC
Source organism: Chaetodon striatus (assembly GCA_029783705.1). Taxonomy (NCBI): domain Eukaryota; kingdom Metazoa; phylum Chordata; class Actinopteri; order Chaetodontiformes; family Chaetodontidae; genus Chaetodon; species Chaetodon striatus. Next base: position 7,312,820 of record JAPZEB010000009.1, on the reverse strand, counting down.
TTTGAGATCAGACAACACAGTTTAATTAAAGCAATGCAGACCATGAGGGAGTATTAAACATAGTTATATCTGATAGGAGTCGATGAGCGCCTCCAGTAGTGATGGCTGTGAGGGACTTGGCGCACAGCTATAAGTTTGTTAGCATTAGGCTGTTGTCAAATAAAGACCCTGCAACTTCATTTTATTGACTCTCATGATTTTAATGGAGTTGGAAGGAGACACAGTTGTCAATGTGCTGTGAAATTCAATTAGTCTTTGGCTCAAGGGAAAATTACTTCAGCTTCATGTATGATTTTCAAAATGCAGGACGCTCAAAATTAAGCCTCTTTCATACATAGTCTCTGTGACATTACAGGGATAAACTTTCAGACATTGCTAGTGATTTTCACGGATCACACATGCACTAACAAATGCTATGGCAATGTAGGAATAGATAGTCAAGGAGGTTAAAAAGAGGAGATACAACGCCGGCGCAATGTCATAGAAACGCATGGATGATTGATATGTTTTTTACAGGGGCGCATCCAAAGAGGCTAAAAAGAGTGCATCCCAAGGAGCACCTGAGTGGACACTGTCTTTATTCATAGTACCGTCTGCTGTAACCCGCCAGCATTGCAGCAGTTACATTGCGCATGTGTCATACCCCGTAGCTCCCATGAGGTCAAAGTGTGTGTCCCAGCCTCCTTTGAATAACCTTGTAGATAAGGCAAGGGACAGTCCAACATGGTGGTAATGCAACAGTTATGGATGCCAACTGCTATAAATATCAACAGAAGAAGAAGATGTGCAAAAGGTCGGATGTATACAAGTACGCAGTGAAAGATGTCTCTTATATTTTTAAGAATATGGCGGACGAGGAGCTGGTTTTGTCCAACGCCAGCGTTCTTGTAATGTATTTAATGTTCAGCTAGTTTGTAAGGCAAGGAATGTTTTTTTAGTGATTCACTGGAATCAGAAACATGCAATTGATACACTGGCGTAAATGCTAAACCATGAACAAGTCACAGATTCAAACATCATTCATCATTACGGAGTCTTGTGATTGGTTCGCTTGCTCAACATGAAAGCGTCTCTCATCAGATGGATGTAACCTTTTACGTGCTTGTCACTGCAATGTTCCTGCTTTCATTCACACAATAGCTTTAACAGCTTTTTCCCTGAAATGTTACTGAGGTGGAACACTGGCTGTACAAATTTCCTTAACTATCAAAGCTCTCATTCACATGCGAGCCCATGCAGGAAATGTTCCTGAGCATTCACTCACGAAAGGAAGTGCTGCATTAAAAACAAGCATCCTTTTATTAACTGAGAACATAATATCAGTTTGTTTGCCCAGATAATTTAAGTTGTTTATGTAGTATTTTTCATGCACAGGAAGTAACTAATCCAAGCCTTAAAGCAAAATAATGAACTAATTTATACACAGAAGCCAAGCAAATGCTCACCAGGCCTCGCTTGTCCCTCTGGTGCCTTCAATATTAAAAATCTAAAGTTCTTTAAAAACTTTCAAAATACTTCTTTTCACTGTCACTTGGAGATTAAAACACCAATGTGCAAATGTCCTGAATGCAGCTTTTACTAGTGAAAACCTTTGGATCCTTTAGGAGATAAAGATTTTTATGTGACAGCAACAGTGTGCCATTTTATGAATAGTTGTATCCAAAGTTCCTGACAGTGCCATGGGTGCGTGCATTTTTAGATGTATGTGTGTCTCCAGTGAGAACTGAACCCTGTAATCTTGGCAGATTCTGTTCTGGGACACTCAGACACATTAGTTGAATGGGGGCACAGAGCTTGTACAGAGTTGGCATAGTCAATGGAGGAGGTGTGAGATAAAACAACCTTCAAACATCCTCTATTAAAGCAGGAAAACAGAGTACATGCGGCAGGAGATTGTAAGGGAATCCAGGGACAAACAACCCCTTCCTGCCCCACCACCTCCCATATACAAGGATTATTGTGTTATTATTTAACACAGCTTCTACAGAATTACCAACATGACCTAACAGACACACACAATCACTTAGAGTGAGCAAGAGCCGAGACTGACAGCAAACACCTTGCCCACGGAGGAGGACAACTACAGACTGAAAAGACAGGAAGCTAACCGTGAGGGAATCTTGAACTGGATGTGACTTGACCCCGCAAAAAAAAACAAAAAACAAGACACTCTCTCTTTTCGTCTCTCTCCCTGTCTGTCTCTCTTCCCCATGCTTAGCAACAAGCATACACGCATGAGCACACACAAACTCACCTGAACTGAGCTTATGAAATAGGTTCTGCAGGAAATAATTGGCCCCATTGGTGAGGGGAAACGATGGAAAGCATGAGGAAAGCAGCTGGGGAGAACGAGGGTGGCGTGATGGAGAAGCCACAGGAGAGCCTGACATTGGTGTACCTGTGTGTTTGTATGTTTGTGTGTGTGTGGGTGGATTTGAATATGCTGTGAATTCAGAAAGGTGCAATATGATTTATGACCGAACCTGTGGACGTGCCATACTGGATGTAATGAGTAGTCTCATGACTGATTGTGGAAAAAAATGGACTCCTAAACATGAATGCTTTGAGACTGAATTATCTAAGCTGGACAGCAGGACTTTTTTTCTCTATGGTTCCACAGCTCAATAGCATTGACCTCCAGTCTCTCTGTGGGCCAGTAATTAGTAAGACAGTTTGGGGCTCTTTAGCTTGTTCAGAGTTCTCTGGGGGATTATTACTTATTATCAGAGCTTGGAAAGACAGTTTACAGCAGAGCAGAGGCTTTACATTCAAGTTAACGGTGTGCACAAATGGACCACCTGGATGAAAATGTAAATCCATTCTTGCACTGGGACAAACACAAGCACACACTCCAGCATCTCACATCCCCTCTCAGACCTTCGATTTTTTCGCCTACTCAGACATTATGTTCGTGTTCTGCGAAAACTTGCACAAAGATGGTGCGATGAGTTGCATGATGTGCGGCTGAGAGTACCGCTGTGAGAATTAAAGCAGTCGCCCACATGAGATTACAGTGACAAACGGTGACAGGCCCGACTTCTCTCTCTCTCTCCCCCTGACTCTCTTTCCCTCATCTATCTCTCTTCATTTTCTCCATCTCTCCCTCGCCTCTCCTATTTCCAAAATCTGTATTCACTTCGGAGATGCTTTATGAGCATGACAGATAACAATGATGTGTTGCCAAGGCAAAATGTTACTGACATTGTATTTATCTCTGCATCCCTCTCCTTCGCTCCCTCTTTTCCCCCTATGAGAATTTAGTTTTGCAATTTGATTTAATTTGCTTTATTGGCATTGAGGTTGCACAGCACTGCTGAAACATCTAAACAAATTAAGTTAAGATTAAGCTCATTAAACTTCCCCTCTTTCTCAATTTCTGTCAATTGCTCCTTCCGTCTCTCTTTTTTGCATATAAACAATCTTACATCCACTTTACCCCTATGTCTCTCCTTCATTCTCTCTCTTCAGATGCCTCTTTCCATCCAGTTTTAGGAAGTAGAGTCTGTTAGAGGCTAAATTATGTTTGCCCTGAGCTCTGTGTGGCAGGATTCAGATGTCAGTTTGTGTAACCATCTTGGATGGTGAAAGTGTGGTGCCTTGGGGTAGTGGTGGGCAGCCCAGACTTGAGGAGGGAACGGGAGGAGGGATGTTCCCGATGATGACCTCCCACCTACCTCATCCAAGCACACTGTGGCTTACTGAGCTGTGAAATCCTTCAAGGCAAAAGCCAGAAATCTTTGGCACTTCAGGTCCACTGCCTCAGTAGGGAACAGTGTTGGGCTTGCTCCAAAAAAAAGACAATACATATTTCTATCAAGTTAAATTCACTTGTTAATTTAGTGATTGCCCCTTTGCGAAGCCCCGCCCCTTTGTGATGGTCCGTCAAATTGTTGGAGGTGGCATTCAGCCCACACTGTACCTAACTGCACTCCCTGAAAAAAATATTATTTCTAAAAGAAAAAAAGAGACAGCAATGTCAGAGACTGTCCGACAGAAAGTTAAGACTATATCCAGGATGTTAGACTCACTCAGCAGCAAAAACAGGTTAAAAGATTAAGTCAAAAGCAACAGAAGACAATGACAGTTAAGGGAAACTTTGCTGATATTCAACCAGCTATGTGTCATCTCAGTGTATGCAGATGAACAGATTCACCTCTGCTGGTGGACAGCTGGGGAGCTCCGGGGGAAGAATAGCACTGTTCATCTGCACACACTGCGATGACACATAGCTGGTTAAATATCAGCAGAGTTTTCTTGTTTCCCTTCACTGGTTCCTGTAAAGCGGGGTAGATGCTTTTTTGGTGTTATAGTCATAAAAAAGCAAATCTAGCATGTGTATACATACAGTGGACTATACCTCCAGTGGCTAGCTAGCTAACCTTACACTTTTCAGGGTTTGATTTGGGTTTTGGAATAGGGAAGAAACATATACATGCCCTTTCAACCTCTCGGGATAACGGATACCGTTACTTTCCTTAGGTAAAACATTTAGCTCGAAACACCTGAGGCGTCTCATACCACCGCACCTCTGTGCATCTGTATCTGACGCTGAGGGCTACCATCTAAGCATTGTTATTTGACAAGTTGGTAGTGAGACCACATTGGTAGACCCTACACACTATACCTTTTTTTAAAAATGTGCATAATATTTGTAGAAAAATGAGATGGTGGAAATAATTTGACCTGGAGAGAGTGATTTATTGCTTCATTTTTCATCCAGACAGGCAACACTTACAAAAATGACAGCTACTATGATGAAAATCATTAATCTGATAATTAGAGTGAAATATATTTTTGCCTTGACTGTAACATTATCAGAAATTGAAAAAGTAATTAGTTACACAGATTATCACAGGGTACTTTGACGGTACCACTTTGCCATCAAAACACAGTAAGCATGTGTCTTTGTGATGTCTGTGTGTGTTTGAGTTCTCAGTGTTTGATATGTCAGTCTGTGCATTTGATGTGTAATGTGGCTTAGCTGTGACTAGTTGTCTGTCAGGGTGTTCTATATGTGTGTAGACATTGATCCTATGATCCCCCTGCACACATGCAGGCAAACACAAAACACATACTGTGACTCACATCTTGGAGAGCACGTCATCAAGAGGGCTCTGCTCTGCTCTGTTCTGTTCTGTCTTCATTCCCCATTACCCACGCTCCCCTGTTGCCTTATTCACCGATTCACGTTGCACACACACGAATGACACAGTGGCTCTGTGGGCGAGAGGAACTGAGCCATGCCTGACTACTTTGTGCAGACCCCTTTTTAGAGTTGAGATATGATAGGAGCGAGGAGTAGCGAGTGGCAGGCAGCCAGCCCAGCCGTGACGAGGAGGTGGGATGGTTTGAGGTTTGGTAGGATTGGGAGGAAGTGGGTAGTCAGAGAGGCAGTATGTCCAGAGTCCCACAGGAAGACCTTTAGGGGAAGGATTCATCCTCCATGTGTTCAAAAACAGGTTGGGCATTTGACAGTCCAGTGGCTGAAACCACCTTTTTTTCCACACATCGGCTTCAAATGTTGACTACGGTACAGTGTTGTATTTTTCCATCTGAGTAAGAGGACATTTTAGTTTTGCTTGTGCTTTCTGACGTAACAAGAGTTCAGGCAGCAGAGGAAGCCCTTGGGGTTTTTTGTTGGGGTGCTTGTGTTGCACCCACACAAACATACACACTCTCCAGAGATGAAGCAGGCATTAGCTTTTCTGATAGTGCTGCACTCCAGGATACACAGCAGACTGAGGGATACAGGAAGTCCAACTAGATGTATATTGGTTTTAGAGATGATATAACCATAACATTGGAAATATAATGATTACGAAATTATACAAAGATAAGAAGTCTATGAAAATAACTTTTCCATTGTGCCCTGCAGTACCATTTTAAAGAGTTATTGTTTTGGCATACTCCGCTCAGTGGGGCACTGCAGTGTAACAGGCAACCTTAGAGCTCATGTTGCATTAATTGCCTCCCTGGAGTTAAATTCCTCATGTTGTACTGTGTATGATGCCCAGCGTCAGGGTGTGACAACAGTGACGGGGGGTGGAGTGAGTGTGACATGCCACCGCCTTTTGGAGGATGTTGGGCGGCTTGTCTCACAGCCTGCCCCGTCCCCAGAAGCTTTACCCTTCCATCAGGGACTGTTTGACCCAGCCCGGGGCAGCCAGTGTCACCACAGGAGAGGGGGTGGGGGAGGTGTGGAGGACTACCAAAATACCCTCACATCACTGCGGCGGCAACAGGCAGCCAAGCCAGAAGTGCTCGGACACGCATGCACACATATAAACAGAAATACTGACATCTCTACCAGGAAAATCCACGGGGCTGTGAATAAATGGTGAGAGAGTGCAGCAGAGGTGCGATCGATCAAGGGAAAAAAGACAGCGTGGCAATGTGGGGGAAAAACAAAGGCAGAACTGTTAAAAAAGTTTTTAAAAAAAACAAAAACAAAAGAATTGTTAGAAGGAAATTTACAGAGATTATGACTTTTTTCTGTCCTTTCTGGCCCTGACCTTTGTTATATGCATACGTCCACAGCAACTGATTAGTCCTTCACCTCAAGGTCACCAGCTTTATGATTTTGCATTTAAATTCTATCAGTCCCTCCAGGATCTTGTGGTGTTGAGATTGCAACAATTAATGCAAATTCAGTTGATCTCTATGAATACTGCGCGACCTTGCAATTTTGTCCAGTAACTGCAACATTACAACAGTTTTAACAGTTTAAAGGGGCTAATATCATTTCATTGTAGAGCTACGTGCGGTGTATTGATCCGCTGACTGGCTAACTGTTAGCATCACATGGCAAATAGTAACCAACTGTTAATAACAGGTTTAACTACAGAGTCAAGCTGTTTCGATGTCGGTCTGAGATTAATGACTCAGTGTCGGATGTTAACCACTGCTGTGGAGCTTCTGCCCAAGTGGCAAAATATGTCAAAATATGACAAAATATAAGTTGTTGTGTTGAGATCAGTTGCTGTGTAACTTTGTGCTAATCAGGCAGAGAGAGCAGGAGAACAGCCACTCATGAAGAATATCCTGTAGCACTGCATCAAAGGTCATTAACAGTTGATCAGTGGCAATCAGCTGTCAATGCCCCTCCATCACAAATAGATTCTAATTCTGTGGGAAATACAGAATGCTCATAATAAACCATGACAGTATCACTATATTACAGTGCCCCCCTGATATCATTGCAAAAAAAACACCTATAAACAACAACATGCATTGTAGTTTTTCAGAAAAGCTGCTGTGAAATCAGGCATGTCAGGCTGCAACAATCCCTAAAACAGCCTGCGAAATCCTGAAGAGACTCTTCAATAAATAGAATTCCGTTTTAATACTGTGTGAAGTGACCCCTAACAGACACATTTTGCCTGCTTGGTTTTGATTGAGAGGCTGGAGCTGAACAGCATGTCGTCCAACCTAGCTGTCCGGCTAATTGTAACAGCATGTTAATGAGACACAAGATTAGCCTGGTACTCTTTGACCCTCTGTGGCTACAGCACTTCCCCAAAGAAGGCCTGGAAACAATCAGACCTGAACAGATCTCCCCCTCTTGCCACTTGCTCAGTCTGCTTTCTGTCTCACAGAGCTTGCTTCACATATCCCCAATACCCCACTCAACATAGACATCCATCTGGTTGATTTTTCACAAATAGCAGAATAGCAAACCAGATGAGAGACCAACTGTGTTTTTGGATTGCTTAAAAAATAGGCTAGATTTGTAAACTGTAGTTTTCTGTCTCATGAGGCGAAAGAAGCAGGCTAGTGAAATCAAAGAGCGTGGCATTTAGGTTGAAATGTGATCTTTTGATTACGGCCTCCAGATTTATCTCGCTCTGCGAGCACTATGATGGGTTGGGGGTGGATGATTTGTTGGAGGAATCGAGAGCATGACACAAGCAAGAGCATGACAAAATGAGACAAAGATAGAGTTAGCATCAGTGCTGTGGTCTGTCTGCCTCTCATGAGAAGTGGTTGACAAGTTATTTTCACTCCAAGGTTACCTCTGCCAAAGAGTTGGAATTATATTATCCCCCAGTTGAACCTACATCACCCTCCTAACCCTCACAGTCTTGGCAAGGGTGCATGTATTACCATGTGCCTGTGGCTCTTGGCACTGGCTCTCACAACAATTGCATGCAAGTATTTCTTAAGGGGGTGAAAATAAATGCTTGAATAACTCTATTTTAACACATAGAGAGCAACCCTTTTGACCTGGGTGGTCCCAGCATTATCAGGCCATAGCACACCATCTGGTGTAAAATTACCGACAAGAATATCCAAAAGGTATTTTCATCCACATTAAAAATGATTTGATCACTATTACAGATTACAGATGTCTAAATTATGATATTGAGTACTTAATGTGTAGGGGAAAGAGATAGAGGTCGTAAAACAAGGGCAAAACCAGAGTGCTCATTAATTGCAATGAGGTGGTGGGTGTCATCTGCCTCTGCCCGTCAGGTGGAAGATTGATGTCCCTGAGGTATTTTACTGTGGCTAGAGTTGAAATACGCTCAGGGGAGATCCATCAGACCTGTACATGCACTTATTTTTTGGGGGGCGAACACACACTTGCTTCTCTGTAGCCCTGGGGTCCTCTGTCCTTTCTAGCTTTCTTTCTTCAAACTAAAAAGAATCAAAAGACACAGATGAGTTGGCTTTGATTACATTTAGTTTACACTGGAGGTGTTGCAAGTAATCAAACATCACCACTGACATATTTTCAGGAAGTCTAAAAGGCTTTGTGTAGAATCTTAAATGTGCAACAGTAATTTGTGGATTAGTTTTGTTTTGATTTTGATGCACTGTTCTATGTGGTATGCATTATTCAACAAGCCTATTTTTCAAGGCCTTAACCAGGCCATCTGCATTCAGGCTATCTAGCTAACCACAGCCTTGTGTGGAAATAGGGCAGTGCTGTCTGTCTGCTTTCTGCCAGCTAGGCTCCCGACCTAAAAGCTGCAAAAGTTCAGCCATGTCATGGCAGGTGGTGTGTGGTGCATCTGTTTTACTACTTTCACAAGTTTGGTGTTTGCCTGGGCTGTAGAGTGACAGTCCCTCTAGATTAAAGCCTCCAAAGTGATTTCAGTGTCTTTGGAATCGGCTGGCAAGAAATGTATTTGTGAGAGGTTGCCCACAGTATGAATATTTATCATATAAGGTAACTTGAAAGCAATTTTAAAGCACTCAACTTTGTTTGAGAGATGAAACCATTGTGACTTGAGCCAAGCCGAAATCGTATTTCCAGTTTCGTATCCTATCATTACAGCAAGCAGTCCTGTTTTAAAAAAGAAACAGACCTCATGCGGCATGCATTACAGTATATTACGATTTGTCTCAAGGGAAAACCCCAGAAGTTACTCTGCCCTCCACATGACGTTATGCAGTTTAAAAACATGAGCAGAATAATTAGACAAGGAGATGTGCATTTTAAATAAGCATATAATTATCTCTGAGGCTGTTGGTCTGTCATAAATATATGATAAAAAAGGATTGTTTTTTGCCATTTGAATAGTAAAATGTCAAAGCAGAACCCCATCGTGCCCATTCACCACTGTGTCCCATCTCCCTAATATGGGCCCCAGCATGTTGGCTCGCTGCTGGAGAGCAAAAAAGAAAGACAGATTTCCACTAAGTAGCTGATAACTGAGTGTTTAATGACAGCCCGTTAATATAAACTGTCATATTTATGCCTTCAGCAGCTCAGGCAATTTACTGATGGGAATGATACATCATGTCCATTTTTACATTTTAGCAGCATAATGGCTTGTGTTTAAATTTAAGACTTTTTTATTTAATGTTCATATATTTGTCTAGGTGTGAAGCCACTCTATGATGAAATGGCTAGCTCAGCGTTTTGTCTCCTTTCTCCTCTCCTATTCATTATAATCTCTCAAGAGTACTCACTGCTGTTTCCTGAATTCAGACACAAAGTGTAACCAAGAAATCCTTCTCCTCCCCAACCCTCCCCCTACCCCTTCTGTTTCCAGGATGGTTCCAAACAGAGGCAGGTGAGGAAAAAAACAGTGTCCTTCAGCACAATGCCAAGCGACCGCAAGATCAACAGCACAGCTGCCTGCATGGCCTTCATGATGGAGGGTTGTGAGATGAAGAAGGTGCGATCCAACTCACGCATGTACAACCGCTACTTCCTGCTGGACCCAGACATGCACTGGCTCCGTTGGGAGCCATCCAAAAAGGATTCAGAAAAGGCCAAACTAGAGATAAAGGGCATTAAGGAGGTCCGTCTAGGAAAGAAAACTCCAGTTTTGCGCAGCAATGGTCTCTCAGATCAGTTCCCTTATGAATGCGCATTCTCAATAATCTATGGGGATAACTATGAGTCCTTGGATTTGGTAGCTAGCACAGCAGATGTTGTCAGCACCTGGGTGATGGGCCTGAGGTACCTGGTGTCTTATGGTCGGCACACCGTGGACATGGTGGAACCCAGCCAACCGAGTCTACGAACGTCTTGGATTGGCTCAGTGTTTGAGCTAGCAGATATGGAAAAGGATGGGCACATAGACCTGTTCAGG
>JAPZEB010000009.1:7271950-7282736 GCA_029783705.1 Chaetodon striatus | reverse complement strand
ATTTATGTGGTCAAGGAAAAACCATAACTAAAAAAATGCATACGCTAGTTATGACAAAATTTCATACAAATGTCTAACAGGATAAGTGATGACAGTTTATATCCAAAGGGTCAAAGGTCAGCTTCACTGTGACATCATAATGTTCTGCAAACATATTGTCTGGCCATCATTCAGCAGCATAACTGAGGAGCAGAAGGGGAGACATCTGGTCAGATACTGATTTGGTGACACTAATCATGGGTGTCCAACTTGAAACTTATGGTACAGATCTACTGTGATGCTGGGCTGAAATGTATGTAAAGTATCCACCTTTTAGAATGTTTAGCTTTCATTGCAGCAACATCCATATTTGAAGCGTTGTCAATTGCTATGGCTACATATGAGTCTGACAGCTGCGGATGTAAACTAGAACCCGACTGGTTCACAAAGGCATACAACCATGAAGCGTTTTTTTCTCGTTAATTATATGTTTTATTCGGATGAAGGATTTTAGTCATCAGACATCTGGACCTTCAAGTTATCAAACAAACAAGCCAAGCAAACATTAGCGGCAGCTCAGCTCCACCCCCTGCCAAACAGTGTCAGAATAACACAGATTTTTACCATGTAAGTGCTTTCTTAAGTGTTTTTAATGATTTAAATCACTGGGTCTGTTTGTTTTGGAGATGAAGAGACCTCTGCGGACAACAATGAACACTGAAGGAATCCTAACCAGGAGAAACTGTCTGCAATAACAGCATTGCTCCATCTTTTGTTATTTGTTTTGACTGAGAGACCCCTAGTGGCAGAAAATTACATATTGTATGTGTACGTAGTTTTTAGTGTAAATGGAAAATTAAGTGAATCGGCTATATTTAGCAGAATTAGATTAACTTGATTGATTATGTTTTGTCAGTCTTGAAATTGTCGAGTTGCTGAGGAACTTGTATTGTTCAGTGGGAAACTGCTCCAAAATCAGCTCGAACTTGACCTTCATCATGCTGAATATGTGACAAATAGAAAGGTTGAGTGGGGTTGAGCTAAGCTACTTCAATATCGTTTTACAATCAGTGGATCTAATGAAATGCCACACAGACTCACCTGTCTCCCTGCGCAAATGCAACAACAACCCATTCTCCTCTACTCTAAATGGCTCTCCCTCTTTCTGTCATCTTTGTCTTGTTTAGCCTGTGTTTCCGTTCATTATTAGCATTTCTTATCCGCTTGAGAGCAGAAAACCTGTAGAGGACACTGGGATGAACCCATGACTCCCCAACAGAATGCTGCATCTTTGTGATGGCTGGCACAACATCCCTTTTGATAGACTGACAGGCACTGAATGCATCCTTCAGAAGCCATCTCATAAGCCACATGATTATGTAGAGACTGAGGATGACAATAGCAACAGCCTGAACACAGACAGAGAGTCAGAGAGTGGAGGAATACGAAGAGCGAAATGGTGGATTTGCATGGAATTGAAGGTTTTGTCCCTATGATCGATCTGGAAGCCAAAGGTATAATTTTGGTGTAATGGCTGTGTGGGAAGTGTAAAAAGGTGCTATTAGAGGACAGGCTGTCAGCTTTGGAGAGAGAATATGGGATGGAGTTGGATGCGTGTCTGTGCACGCTGCATCTAAGCTTAATTTAAGGCCTTTGATTGGACCTGACACGTTTGCCCTAGCTATTAAAAGTGTGCTCTGCTCATCAGCAAAACGCTGTTGTGACAAAGCCATAATCACAATGACACGCTGGCTGTGATCTGAAATGAGCGACCTGAGCTAACCTCTTACCTCCTAAATTGCCTTTCGTTTTGAATTTAAGTTACATGGAATGAGTGGCACGTAGTCAGATTCACCTCTCATACAGTACAGGGGGTGAGAAATGACGATGCGGGACAGTTTTGGGTTTCTGTGACTCTTATATCCCTCCTCCCTCTTCTCTTTCCTTCCTGTGTTCAGTTTATGCCCAGTCATTATTGCAGCTAATCAGTTTAATTTGGGCAGTGAAGCTGACGTGTTGATGAGGATGGAGAGGTGCTGGATGATCCCCCGTGGGCACTATTGATGGCTCGCCATCACACACACCGCTAATGGGGGACCAGATAGACAGCTGGGATGCACACTCTGGCACCTCCAGATGCTACCACTGTGTATTTGTGTCTATGCGAGTACTCTATACACTGGCTTATGTGTCTGCATGCATATCTAATCTGTTTGTGTATGGAGAGCACAACTCCCACTCCTTCTCTTAACCAGCTTTAGCTAACCGCTAAGTATCTCAGCAGTTTTTCTGAACATTTTAAAGAAGTATTTCACTGCTGAAAAGATGGTCTTCTCATGAAATTGGGCTGTCAAAGCAGTAGAAAGAGACAAATACTTGAGAAATCAGTGCTACGTGACTAAAGAAAACTGAGGAAAAGGGCTGTGAAATATGCTTTTTCTCAAGAGGTAGAAAACCTACATTTTCTCCAATGCACTGCGCTGCACCAGACCAATAAACACTCCCACTGGTGGGTGGCATAAGTGTATTTAAGGCCTATGCAGCTTGGCCGTTTTGACTATATATTTTTTTTTAAGGATGAGAAATAGGCAACACAGTAACAGAATTTTGGTCCATATTGAATCAACACTGCTTGGTTTTACCATCTATTCTCAGTATTTTCAGCCTCTGTTTTTACAATACAGAAAAAGACTTGTATTATAGCCAACTGGTGCACTAAAATATGTTTCTGAGGACATTTTAGGTGAGAAAAAGGCAATGAAGTAAAAGAATCTTGGTTTGAATTTGATCAGTGCTGCCTAGTTTCACCTTTTGAGTCTGAGTCTTGATCCGCCTCTATAATCTTTGTTTTCCATGGTGGTGGGCATCAGACACCACTGATAAACCAAGATGGCTCACTTTAGAGTAGTTTCCTGTATCTGTATCCAGCCCCTTTAGGAGACTAGTGGTAGGACCTGAGTCTATTAATCCACTGGGAAAAGTGAACAGGAGCACTGATCATGACCCATGATCTGTGTGATGGCGAGCTTTATAAGCATGAAGCAAATATTGGACCAGTTTTTCACAAGCCACATATCTTCTGATCATATAGACAACAAAATAGCATTTTTCAGACATACAAATCAGGAGAAAATTAACTTTGTTTGGGACATGTCTCTGTTTTAGCAACATACAGTTGCAAGATCTGGTAACAGCTGGGTTAATATCAAATACACTTCAGCTCACAGTTAAACAAACATTATATTTGTATTGTATATAGTGTTATATTGTTTTCAGTCTGCTTTCATCTATCCACACAACGTTTATATCACTTCAAAACAAGGAGGGGGTGGCAAACTTGTTAATCCTAGTTTAGGAATGGCCTGCTTTACTTGGCCTTACTCTGCCTCTGATTGGCTGTCCCTGGCATTCTTACCAATCCCACTCCACTTGCTTAAACCTAAGCAATCTAACCAACAAGGGCAACAAGTACTAGCCAATCATAGAACAAATAGGGCAGGTAATTCCTTTGCTTTACTAGAATTTGCTAATTTGCGTGGGGGTATGCAGGTGAGAAATGACTACGCCTACGTAGGAGACCAGAAGTGTATACCATTACATATCATTGTTGCAGCTTACAATGTGTTATCTGTTATTTTTGAGTATCTTTGAAGGCTTATGAAATACGGAAACACAGTCTATAGTTTGAGCGACAGCCCTAGAGCCAGCAAAAGCTAGGACATGAGCAGGGAGATCTGAGTGCTGGTAAGACGGAGGAATGTTTACTGCATATCATTTAAGAAAATCAGCACAATACCCCATTAAATATATATATCTGAAAGGCTGAGAGGAACCCCTTGGACTTATAGATGCTAGGTAGAATGCCTGCTACCTTAGGGAGGAGTCAGGGTTTAATTAATGTATTGATACAGCATGTATCTCTTTGTATTTTGCATCTAAGCTGTGAGGCATTCAGGTGTCTCGTTTGAATATAGCCCTGCAGCTTGCCCTGAACAGGTGCAAGCTCACTGTAAGAGTTAGGGAGCTGCTGCCTTTTCTGCAAGCCTGACTGTGCTTATTTATTGATGACTCTTTCCTATAACTGACCACTTCAACTTTCTTGGTGTAGTTTGACTCTATGTGGAGTCCATTACTATGGAAATCCAAGGAATAAAGGCATCTCCCTTCCTTTATCTTCCTTGGCTTTGTACTGTCATTGTTTTCCAGGCTCATCAGCTGCTGGAAAATCCCATTCTGTGTTTGCAATGGTGATACTCAGCCTGGGCTCTGCAGTGTGTATGACTTGATAAATTAATGACACACTGATCTGACTGTGTGTATCTCCTCCTCAGCCCCTTTCCCATCTTTGTTTTCATCATTTCTTTTCATCAGATCCTGTTTGGAGATTCTGTTTGATTTTTATTATTTACTCATCTTCCTCTCTCTCTCCCTCTCTCTCTGCATGTAGCCATCTCTTTTTCTGTGCATGTGTATGTGGAGCATAAGAGGTGCTGCTGCAGTACTCATTACAAAGGCAAAAAAACTGCTCTATGCAGAGACTGTAAGCCTTTACTGAGGTGTGTATGTGGTTTGTGTCTGCATGTGCATGTCTACTCAGAAGACATGTTGTCCCCTCAGCCTTCCCGTCTGTCTAAGCACCCACCCTTACTCTTTCTCTTTCCAATAGAAAAGCATTTCATAAGATCCCGTCTCATCAGAGTGTGCCAGGGGGCCACATTTTGTTTATTATTATTAGTTTAAGTGACAGTAAGGAACAGCAACTGTGTGACTGTTGGGGAAAGGAAATGCTTAATAATTGGGAAATTAAATGCTTGAAGAGGCTGTATTGCGACGAGCCGCCTCCAGCTAATTTCATCTCTTATTCAGCTCTCTGTCTGCTTTTCTCCCCAAGTCCTGCGATCGCCTTGGCTCAGCTCTGCACCAGCAGCAGCCCATTAACTACACCAGATTACAAGATCAAATCAGCCCTAAACCCTGTTAACACAACTTTCAGGCTCAGAGAGAGAGATATTCCGCAATGGCTCTACATCAGCAATTATATGGAAATTAAAGGACAACAGGGGTCCCGGCTTTTTCTTTTTAAGGGTTGAGTCTGATGTGCACTGAAGGCCAGAGATCATATTTTCTGTATTTGCTTCTTGACCTCTTGATCTGTTTTAAGTGTGCTACAGATTATTTTGGAAAATTGTTCTTGTTGTGAGTGTCAAACACAATTATGTCAAGTTGCCCGAGTTACATTTGCATATGTTTGGTGTGGTTCAAAGACAACTGGGTTGAGATTTGCATTGAGGCGTACAGCAGGGGTAGTTCAGATGATGAGAGTAAAGTGAGTTGTGGCTTAAATTACTGTATTTTACAGTGTTTGGCAAAACATGGATTCATGGTACCTTTAAATGTTTAACAATGTTCTCTACACTGACCTTGCCTCGATGCTCTTAATCAGATGAGGAGGGCCATGCATATATTTGTACATGTGTACACACGTTTGGAGGCATTTGTGCTTTTGAGCCCTGATGCATGAATACATTTGTGTAGATGGAGACAATGCAACTGCACAACTAGATACTTTTGTCATGCAAATTGTAAGCAGAGCATCAAATATTAAAACAAACAATTGTATTATTCAATATCATATAATTCTCTTACATACATATCATGCAACAGAGCTTGCCACGGGCCAAGGTGATTCTCATGCTCGCCAATGAAAATCAATTTAAGTAAAGACTTCTCTTGACAACAGTGAAGGTATCTGCCTAATTGTTACTGAAAACAGCTGACTAAAGAATGAATGACTTTGATGATGGGCTTTTGTGCATTATAGCGTATTATGTGCCTTCAGTGTCTTTGCAGTGAGTCAAAGCTGGAGTGGCAGAAGGTCAGTTGTCAGGGACAGACTGACAAGCAGGCTGAGACATACAGCTTTAGGAGGAGTTTGTTCTTAAAGCCCAGAGGATTAATAATGGTCTGTGTGGGCTAAATGAAGCCAGACCTACTGATAGACTAATTAAAGGTTAGCCTGCGTTGCACTCCTTCAATCTTTTTACCCATTAGCAATGCAGCACACTGTATGGTGAACTGCTTTTGTGGCCTTTAAGGTGTGCATGAGGAGCTGGCTAGATGTCTTTTATTCTGCAGACTTTGCGTTGCACACTGCAAAAGCGAAAAAAGTGAGCTTAAGATCCTCCATTAAGGATATTATGATCTCAGTTCCATTTGTCTGTTTGTTACTCAACAGATACATGATACATAATTTTCTTTAACTTAAAGGCAAGTTAAGGAACAAGTTTGGATCCCTGTGCAGAAATAAGAAGCCTTTTAAAACATTTTGTTTTTTTATCTTCCCTACTATAAATGTACCATAAGTTAAAAAGGTATTGTCTTGGCATTTGTATCCTATAAAGAACACATCTAGAGGATTGTCCATCCTTTTGGAGGTATGTATGCACATTCTCTTTAAGTCCTGCTCTTAAATACTTCATGCTGTGGCTCATCCCTACAATGCACAATAGATCTGTAGGTAAAAAACAAGAAATACATATATTCATGCACATGCACACCCCTTCATGTATATACAGTATTTATATATCCATACAAAGATCTATGTTGAGTTTAGTGACATAAAGGTCAGCATGATAGCATCAGGGAACTCTTAATAAAACTTGTTTTTATTTTCCCTAAATAAATCATATTCAAGTTTGTTTCACTTCATGTTTTTCTGTGGTAATCCACACTCCACCTGCAGTGGCTCTATGTCCTCCCAGGGGAGCCCGCCTCACAGTTTGAGAACCACTAACATAGAGCGCGATTACATGGACATGAATAACCCGTTTTTGAAGCTTATCCTGGTTATAACCACATTTGGGATATGGTGTTTACATGAGGACAGAGAAATTGGGTTATTTATATTCCCCGTATACATCCTGGTTTCTTTCTTGTGCTTCAGCTAGCATATTTGGGTTGTTCGTAAATGGAATATGGTGTTTACATGCTCAAAGACATTAACCGGATACTCCAATAAACCCTATCGTAAACATTTTTCATGTAAATGCACTCAGAGACATACACACACACGTGCATACACTCAGTACATACAAGGATATCCCAGCTGACATTGGGCAAGAGGCAGGGTACATCCTAGACAGGCCCACTCACGCTCACATTTACACCAACAGGCAATTTAAAGTCACCAGTTAACCTAAGCTACATGTCTATGGATTGTGGGAGGAAGCCAGAGAACCAGGAGGAAACCACGCTGATACAAGGAAAACTTGCAAACACCACACAGAAAAAGACAGACTTCTTTTTTTTATTGCAGTCCTGTTTTTTGACTTTACTGATCCAAACCTAATATTGTGTGTTCTATTTATAATTCATGCGCCGTGTGTCTGTCTGTCTGTCTGTGTCCAGGTCTGGACTTCCATGAGGACCTGCATCGCATTGGAGCAAAGGAGGGTCTGAAAGGCCGCAAACTTCAAAAGGCCATGGAGAGCTACGCCTGGAACATCACTGTCCTCAAGGTGAGATAGACTGAACCACACCTGCTGCCATGTAACCTTCAGCCTAACAAAAACCCTCATAATTTCTCAATATACCCTCATCTTGTTTAAAGTACTAGCTAATACCTTTGATTGATGTCAACATGTGAGATTATTTTGGAGACTATAATCAGCTGAATAAGCATTCCCAGATTCTGTTGCTGTGATTAAACTACATGGTGTCTTAAGAAAGCTCTCTGAGCTAATTGTATTTGCCTCATCTCTAATCCCTTAATCTCTTAATTAATTACTGTTGATGCCAAACACTGTTTTATTTATTTGCTCATGTAACTGTCTTGACGAGACATGATAGGATTGTTCATACTTGTTTGTAGACACACAGATGCCATGCTATTATTTCTCATAAGGGTACATTGGGTCCCTTGGACATGCCTTGAAGATGATGCTCAGCAAAATGCTTTCTTGTCTCTGCCTGCCCCCATGACACGGTGAGATAAGGTTGCCTAACGCCCTTGTCTCGTTGCCTCTATGAACACCAGTGGTAATACCAGCACTGATAAAACACCACATGCTGCTCAGACTGTGCTCTGCTCAGTGGGCCTGTTTTGCTAAGTAAGGACAGAGCAGCCAGGATATTTTTATCTCAACTCATCACCCTGAAATCATTTAGTATTGAGTGAAGAAGCTCCCTTGGCTGAGCTTTTTGCTTGAGTGCCAGGTTAGGTAGATGTTTGATTGCTTGATGCTTCTTTGCCTTTTCATGTTTGCCTTTTCAGATGGGAAGATACTAACGATTAGGACTGCAGCTAACAATTAGTTTTAATAAATATATCTGTTAGTTTTCAATCAGCTGGTTAATAGGTTATTTGATTTGATTTATAATAATAGAAATAAATATTAAAAGCAGCAAATTCTCAAATTTAGGATGCTGGAATCAGAGATACTTTATTGATCCCTAGAAGAAATTGAGATGCGTAAAATTTGATCTTATATGTAAGTATGGTGAATTATAAAAAACATAGATCATAGAAAATAAAGTGTCTAGAATTTTTTTTTTTTAAGTGATTGCAGCCTCTTAGTCCTTTTATTTTCAGCAGATACACTGCAGCACATTTCAGATTCATCCCAGAAAAAAATAGGCATGTTGTCTTTTTTGAGGGTTGATTCTTGTGCGTTGCACAGAGCAGATCGAATTTCCCTACAAACAGGCACTGTAGGTGAAATATAGATATAATATAATTATGATGAATGTATTTTTAATGACTGAATCAGCCACAAATCTTTGATCCGTATCATTCAAAAGTGGACTTTCTAGCTGTACTTGCTTTGTCTGTAGGCTACAGCACAGCAAATTACCAAATAACAACAATAAACACAACCAAAATAGACAGAAAAAAACTATGTAGCCGATGTATTTATAATCGAATTACAAATACAAAGGGAAAATGACCAAATCAACAAAAGCTGCAGGTCTACATAGTTGAGCAGGCAAAACACTCAGCTTCGGAAACACTCACAGTGCCAAATGTGATGCAACTCCGCCCAGTGGAATTGTCCCTCCCAGCATCCTTCGTCAAGCTAGCAGTGAAGAGAACAAAAACTGGTAGTAAATCTTGTAACATGCCTAACCTAAGTGGATCACAACATATTGGGTATGGAATTAATCAGCAGATGCTCCGGTTCATATTGAGACCAAGTGTTTCTACGGATGTCAGTTTTCAGCCATGAACCAAGGCCAACATGTGGCCCTCAACAGACGGTAAGGCTAGTTGATTTTAGCTAAGCTGAATTCCAGAAAACTTAAAGAAGAGTGAGGAGTCAGCAGTCAGGGACGGTATAAAATTGTCAATAAAACAGGTTTTTCAACAACTGTGAATCATTGCAACCATGAGAGGTCCTTAGGCCTACAGTCATAAGTGTGCACACAAAATATGAGGCTGATTGGTCCTGTAGTTTGTGTGATTAACTGTGGACAGAAAGACCTAAATTGTTAACAGATTTTCAGAATTGTTTCCACAACATTTTTGACTCATTGATTAACTGACTAGATGTCTCAGACTGGTGAAGGTTATGGCTATAGCACTAAAAATGTTAGCAGTATTTATGTTCCTGCTTTGTTTCTTGCCCTAATACAGCAGCCGTATGTGCAACAGCCAGATTTATCTTAATTAAGCTTCACTGCACTCAGTGGAATTGCGAAATGCATGTGCTTAAATAGCATAACAGGTGGGTGCCCAAACATAATCCCTTCTCATTCACACTCCCTGAACTCTTCCCATCACTGCCTTGTCTGTCCAAACACACACATCCCTCTTTCGTCCTTCCCCAGTCCTTCAATTTCTTTGATGAGCCACAATCTCAACACGAAGGCATCTTGGTGTGCACATGACTCCTCCTCCTCCTCTTCCTCCTCCTATTCTTCGGTTGTAAAGCTGTGTCTCATACTGAACATTTGGTGAGAGCCTGGTGCATGTTTGCCAAGGCTGGCAGCCATGCACAGTTATTTCACCTGTCATCCTCTTCAGAATCTCAGCAGGCTTGGAAGCACTCTCTAGTAGATGGTGGGGAAGCTGTGAGGAAGTAAGAGTGAAGGAGAAAGACTCGTGTATACTCTCTGTTTCCAACTCCCTCTCCGCCCTCACTTTGACAGTTACAGTCACATCAGAGCTGTCATGGTGAATGTGGATATTTGCCCCATTTCTACCGGTGATACCACCCTGTCACTCATCGTACCTTGCTGTCAAGAGAAAAGCAAAACCAGGGAGACAGAAATGAGGCTTTGAGGCTAATGTCGAGCATATTGTAGTTGCTTTTTAAGAAGAATAACAGGCTTCAAAAACATGTTGATTCTTGTTGTCTCTCAAATCACTCACCATTGTCAGCTTCCACTGTAATTAACTGTTGTTTTAGGCATTGTGTTACATAACTAATCGTGCCTCTGCTAATGTAGCTTAGATTTCTACTATAACTTTGGCTCCCTTTTGTCTTGCCAGCACATGTTTTATGTTGTTTTACTCTCAGTGACAGATCTTCCCAGGCGACATAGGTAACCGTCTAGGGCTCCTCCCAGCCCCCACCCCCTGAAAATAAGAGGAATGGTGGAGTGAAGTGTATGTGGAGAGCATTGAGTAAGAGAAAATAAAAAGGCAAAAAGACACATGAGGCACAGTACAAGAACAAAAGAAAGAAGACAAAATTGTATGTGCCAGTTTACACTTACTGTATCTCTAATGGTTGATATTTATTGTTATTGCTCGTTAGCTCAGTTGTTTATTGTGTGTGTTGATTTCTCCTTAGCTCTTGTTCTTGTT
>JAPZEB010000009.1:7221678-7232535 GCA_029783705.1 Chaetodon striatus | reverse complement strand
TATACATGATTTTGGGGTGAACTGTCCCTTTAAGTATGGTGTATGAGTAAATGTACTTTGTCACATTTTACAACTGTGCAACTTAAACTTGTTTCACTTAAAACTTAGTATCAGTATTTCAGCTCTGATGCTTTTAAAGGCTTTTATTTTGAGTCATAACTCAGATAATTGAATATGTGAAAGTTAAGCTTGTGGATTTATATTTGCATATCGATGATTTGGTGCAATATTTGTGCATTTGAAATTTAAGGCTGACCAAAAGGCCCTGCACGCCTCTCTGTGCTGCAGAAAGTGGTGTCTTGTGTAGACCGCTGTTGTCATTGGTCAGACAGCCGCTGACAAAAAGTGGGACGTTCCCGGAAAAATTGCTAACCGGAAAGGAAGGCCAGAGCCTCAGTAGAAGAAGACAGCCGCCGCCGATGAGACCAGCGAAAGAAGAAAAAGTATTGTAAGTCAAACAAATCGGAACAATACAATATGGGGGCAACGAGGAACAATGACTGCATATTGTACTATTTTGCCGATAAGCTGTTAACCGTATTCAGACACCCTCTGTCAAATTTTGGTCAAGCGATCAGCCAAGCAGTAAGTCCGGGTTCAGTCGAATTGTCCATCAGATAGGATCGAGAGAGGCTACGAGTTTCTAGCCCTGTGAGACCACATAACATGTCCAAAAAACCTTGGCACGGACATCGCTGAGAAGCATATGACACATGTTCATGCCAGCAGCAGACACAATAACAAGTCTGAGAGCCCGACTTTGTCAAATGTCAAACAGCTGACGACGTGGGGCCGAGAAAAGGAAAGTTGTCTCATGACGTTTTCGACACTTGGCTATAGCTGCTAACCTAACGCTAGCTAATGCTACCAGTATTCAACTTTTAATTTCCAGAGTTAGGCATTTGTGTTTTGCCGATATTTAATGCTAGCGAGCTAGTGCTAATGCTAATGTCAATATCTTACGTTAGCTAGTCGACGTTAGTTGGTAAGTTGGCAAACTGCTTAGCATAACTAACGTTAGTCACTGTGTATGCTATCTAACGTTAACTTACTGGCTGCGGTTGGTTTATTTTGACCGGCTATCACCGCTAATGTTCAGTATATCTTACCTTTATTTTCCTATTAAGCTAAGGTAACATTATGGTTAGCTACGTTATTGATTTTTTTAGCATGTAACAGCTAACCTGTCTACTACATGTAAAGTCAGTTTATCAGTCAGTCATCGCTAACCTGACAGAAGTGACGTTACACATTTTTAACTCAGTAACTTTTAAATTTGAGATGTAATCTAGTTGTAACCGTACATGATAACATTGGTAGCATGCACTAGCTAGGTAGAGCCATATAAATAGACTTTGCAGAACATTGCTGTGCTCACTTTGAGCCTGTTAGGTAGCTAATAATGGTTGTTACCACAAGTGACAGATAACTGTCGAGCCACGAGTTTTCCTCATTAGCTCTACTTAAAAAATGTCGTTTGACAGCTTTTAACTCTCTTTTGAAATGTTTTTATGGCTGTAATGTCAGATGCATATTTTAGCACACATCAATTCACAAGTTTGCCTCTAAACTTTAACTGAAGTAATTTGAGTTAGCTGATAGGGTTCCCGGTTTCTCACACTCAGGCCAGTAAATGCCAGCAAGCTTGTACTTTCACACATTAAGTGTCATAAAGATGTCGTTACTGCTGACAGCATCGGTGTTGTAATTCTGCCAGTTTACATTGCTGATGTTATAATGTGTCTGCACGTGTGTCTCCTTACACTTAACAGCAAATATTTAGTCACACATGCATGTGTCTTCGTAGCTCCTGTTTATAGCAGAATAAGGGGAACAGCGCTTGGACCTTTGAGACAGAGAAGGGATTTACGGTTACCCTTGTGAGGTCTTGTTAGGTTTATGGCATGTGGACCTTGTCCTTCTAATGTGGTGACGCATCTTGACAAACCAGCCCTACGCCTAAGAAGGACCATGGATTTGTCCCCTGTCAGCATATGTAATATTAGGGTTTATTAAGGACATCCATCCCTTTTTAGTCAGGCCATGTTTCAGTACTGTCTAAAGTTGTAGGTCAGTACTACTGGACTGACAACAAGGGCCTCCTGATGTATTTTAATTTCCTAAAGTGTATCATGGTCTTGACTGTGTATTTGACATCAGTGGTGCGCTGCCATCAACTAGGCCCCAACCTTTTTTTTTTTTTAATCTGCAGAAAGTAGCAAATTTTCAAGCACTTGTTTTTATGATTCACCAGAAACTACTTGCAGAAAATCATGAACTTCATAAGGGCTACTTGTGAGGCCATATGTTTGAAGTTATGCCTTTTTTTTTTTTTAGTAGATTGCACTTAGACTTAAATGCATAAAGGAATAACTTGTAAGAGAAGGCCTTCCTTTTGTATTTTTAATTGCTATGCTTAGATGTAGGGAAAACTGCAAGACTTGGCCTGTATTTAAAAATTAATCTCATATGGTGAGTAATTGTGCAACTAAATACCTTGAGAACAATGGCACTTTATTTATTTTTTCAGTTGATAAATATTTATGGATGCATTAGTTTTGAATGTTTTACTGCGATTTCGCAGGAAGGTGCAGGTTTTGGTTGGGCCTATGGAAAGCTATATTTCTCTGTTTGGATATGGAGCTTTTCACACATAAGTCATGAGAAAGGGAAGTGCCTGTGATTTCCTATCGGCCAAGCTAACTGCTAGATGGGTATCTTGTTTGCTTTCCCTGTGTTATGTCCCCAGTTTTCCTGTCACTGTTTCCAAAGCAATTCTTTTTAAGAAACTTGAACTTTTTAATGGCTTACCTTGGATCAAGAGCATTTCCTGTTTCATAAGAGATCCCAGGGATTGTTCTGCTTTTGTGTCTTTGTTGTTGCTGTCAAGGGGGAAACTGTTATATATGTATAAAAGCTTTTTGCAAGTAATATGTAGGTCTTGAATACATTGTTTCACTGTCATGATTATATGGAAATTTGCTGCTTCCAAGCAAGAGTCTGACCATTTGGCGTAATAGACAAAAGGAGGATGGTGATGCAGCCCCTCATATCAGACGCCACCGGTTCCTCCAGGGCCCCACCCTTGAACAGAGCAGCACAAGTCCCTGCTTGTGTTCTTGAAACTGGTGTAGCGACACCAGCTGCATAGGTTGTTTGACTACTACTTAAATGTAATGGGTGACTGAAATCAGATTTTTTTTTTTTTATACGTAATGTTGGCACACCATTAAGTTTCCTGCAAATTATATGTTTAGCCTTTTTTCTGAAATCAATAGCTTCCTAAGTTCCATGTGAAGAACTTATCCTGTAATAGATTGAAATTGCGTGGTCTGCAATGGAAACATCAACCAGGTATTTTTTCTTCTTTAATTACTGCAACAAAAAAACGAAGCCTCTAAACTAGCTGTTAGTTGAAAACTTCATTTGAACTTCCATATTGTGTTTATGCTGAGAATAGAGAGAATAATTCAGTCTTTTTAGATATTCGGACCACACCCGTTTCATTTTGACTGACTGACCATATAAAGTACAATATGAAATGCTTATTTTCTGCGAAACTGGGAGTCACAAATACACTCTAGGAAACTGGTCAGAGGAACTCAGACCTAAGAATTTTGCTGACGTTTTTTGTGTGATGCATATTTGAACATGAACTTTTATCTGTTACGGAGAAGTATTGTATTGCATTATTTCTGTCATTAATAGGAATGGGGCGATACACGATTTTTTCAGTGGGTCAGTAAGTTGGTAAATTTTCAATTTTCGGGATAATCATGAATTTAATTTCCAGCAGCACCCAAAGAGACTGCTGGGCAACCAAGAGTAAAAGAGTCTCTGCAAAAACAGGCTGCATATGAACCAAACTCAAAACACGTAAAAGATCTTGATCAAGCATTGGCAGATTTCATATAGATAGATATGAAGCCATATTTGAAATAGCCTGCCCTTTTTAATACAGTTTTTGGTACAGGTTTTGAATTTGAATAACATTGCCAGGAGCTCTGTTTGTCTGTATAGGTATTTAATTTGTGCACACATTCTCATATGTAGGTGTTCAATGCTCTGCAATCTCTGCTAAGTGCTTGGATATCATGCTGGCAGCAGAGCATACAGGAGGCCATGATGAATATTTCACAGGCTCTCCCTCTAGTTTTCTCCTTCCTCCTGCCTTTTCTCCTCCCACTTTCACTGACCCATGTGCCACTGTCTCTCTGTGACCCACTTCCCCGTGGAGGTCTTCAGAGCCCATTAGGGATGCCATCAAAGCATCCGTCGCAGGATGCTTAAGATGTGTGCATGTTTGTCTCAGTGCAACAAAGAGCCTCTGATTGCAAGATAGACGGCCACTTCTACCTTCTTCATTGATGTTGCTCATTTGGCACTTAACAGTTGATAACAACATCAATTAGTATGGAGAAGACTGTGTGTATAGAATTAGATACAATAACTGTTTATTTTCCTATTAGTAGTTTCTGTCTGTAAGAAAAACAAATCTTCAGTACAGGACACATAATCTGCTTTCCTCCTGTAGGCTACTCTTTTTTTTTTTTTCTTTTTTTTTAAATCTTTGAAACCTTCCTTCACTGTATTCCTCCCATGAATGGCTGCAGCACAGTATTTTTTTGCTGGCTAAAATTCAAAATAGTGGCCACATATATAAAGAGTCTGAGCTTTATGACAGTACCCTTTCTTAAGGCCTGTTGATGGTAAAGGTCTATATTACCCACCTGTTTATATCAGTTTCCCGTAAATTGTCAGTGCGATAAAGGCTTATTTTTCTGCAAAAAAACATGGATGCAATGCATGACTTTTTATATTTTATCTACAACTAAATTCCGGCTTAATGTTCCAAAAATGGCAGTCTTCTGCACATCCACTGTTCAAGAAAAGCAATTAGGCTGCATTGTAGGCACTTGCTCGTCAACATGTTTTGTAGTTCGTCTCCACAGACCCGGTCCATCCTCCTCCCCTTCTCTTTGCTTTCTTTATTGAGGTATTTGAACAGGTGAGCGCTCAGCTCTGAGTACAGACTAACTGTTTGACCCAGTGAACAGAGTGCCTCTATTCCTTCTCCTACTCTGCTGCCGCTGTGAAGGATTCCCTCTGCTCCCACAGGCCTTGTGATAGTGTGTGTCCTCCAGTTAAAGGGTCCTGTGTGACCTTAAGTGCACTGCGGATGATGTCTGCTCTAGTTGGATACAGGTCCCCCTTCCATGCAGCCTTATTAAGATCTGTATCAAAAGTAAACACATTTGGTAACGTGCTGAAGTTGGAGACTGTTTCTTTAATTGTAACACATACATAGCCAACTTACTTTTACTTTTAAGTAAGAGGGGAAAGCGGTAAAAAACGCAATGTTATATTTTAGTTTTCTCATTAGTCAGGGTGTAAAGTCAACACTGGAGGCTTACTAGTTAGTTTGTTGCTAAATCAGCCACTAAAATTGGTTGCAGCACAGCTGCTTGGGGCATAACCAAATTACTTTGGACATAAAGTCATAAATAAGGCAAGTGGCCAATCAGTGATCAAAGATAAAGTACAATCAGCATGGTTACCATAGGCATAAGCTGTCTGGCTGGTATGAACCAGTCAGTATTGCAGCACATAGTAGGAAGCTAGTTTGATCATATTAAAATGTCAAATCAACAAATGAGGTCTCTACTGGATTATCGTGTTGCAACATGGCATGCAATTAATGGAAATTTGATGTGGCAGAAAAACTGCTGTTTTTCCCCATTTGTTTTCCCATTTACAGTACACTCTCCCCTGAGACTTTTGTAACTTGGAGTTATGTTGTAGTCTATCTCTGTGGTGCAACTGCTTTTGTTTTATTAGTGCATAAATCAGAATTTAGTATTATTTACATTATAATTAGGTTTAGTCTGAATTACACACAGTTGGAGCAACATATTGCTGATATGTTTTCATATCCCATAATGCTCTGTGACAGTGATTTCCAAAATTAAACAAATGCTGCAAAATATAATGACAGACCTGCACAACAGAAATGTATCATATAAGCTAGAAAACATATGCAGCATGGCTGGTACGGTATCAAATGAAACATGCCATTTCTGAATATTTCATGGACAGAGCCATGATCTCTTGTCACATGCTGAAGCTTAAGTCCAGCTCAGCAGCAAGCTGAGGAAAAAGCACAGTCAAACTCCACAGACTATCAGCAGTGACGTCTTTCCTTCGGTTTTCCTCATTCTCCACATTTCCCTTCTCCCTCAGGAATAGTCTAACCTCCCACTCATTTTCAGCATGCTTTGTGTTCCTGCATGAAGTTGTTCCAGTGTCAAAGCTGAGGCTATCCCAAAGTTTTTACATGCTCAGCAGTAAAATGTCTTCTGCAATCTTCACTTCCTGCTTTGAGCTGAGTTGTGTTTCCTGTCCTTTGACCAAGCAGAAGCTGGCTGACCTCATGTGTATCATCCAACTGAAAAAAGATTAGGCAATATTTCACATATGCCAAACAGGCCCAAGTAAAGAGAAGGTGTTGTTGGCTTAGTCTTACGGTCTCTGTGTGCTGTTAGCACACAAAGTTGTGTGGCTTACTTGGGCTAAATTAAGCTGGATGAAATACTTTTGAAACTTTAAAATCAACATGTGTCACAGGTTCCTCTTAATACCAGTTGTAAAGTACCTGAAACCCACAACAAGACTGAGTCAAAATATAGTTTACATTTTATCAATGCTACTTGGTCCTTGTAGAACAAATTTTGGTCACCGGTTGCAGTGTTAAAAATATTATATGTTGCCATGCTGATTAATATTAATGTTTCATTATGTGGTTTTGGTATCACTACGTGGACACCACCACAAATATCTTAACATCTTATAGGCAGCGGTGCAAACTGTGGAAAGAGATCTGTTAGAGATGACTCACAGGAACACATGTGTTGAGCTCAGGCTTGGAGAGAGAGTTTGGGCAACCCCTAATACTATTGTCTGTAGTTTATATTCATTTGTTTCTCATTCTTTTCATTTTAGATTTACGTTTGTTTAATGTACACCTGCTTCCTACATCTACTTTTTATGCACTATAGATTTATGTGTTAAAAAGGGGTTATTTATTCTGTATAGGCAGTTTGTTTAAGCATTTTAATAAAGAATGGCAGCAAAGCAAAAGTAAGAAGCTGAATCTCATGTCAAATAACACACACCATTGTGTTAGGACAGCCTGTGAGAGGATGACAGATGTCACAGTGTGAATTAAGACACAAGTGTTCACCAGCACTTGTTTATACTAAACATGGTTAAATAATGAACTCTTTATGTGGAGGCACAGCTCCAGTGTGATGTATGTTTCTGTGTCAACAGCTAAAATTGTCTGATGATAATCTTGAATAAAACAAAAGTTTTAGTGCAGATATGTTTTACGGTTAACACTATATTTTACTTGATTCATTCTTGGGTTTGTTTTTATAACTAAACAATGACTGTGATATTCAACATGGTTGTTTAAATTAAATTTGGTTATGTTGTGTTTTCCAGCTCCCACTGGTGAGGTCTCCTCTTCCTCTGGCTCATCTACCTGTCTGAACCAAACTTGCCCCCCGTCAAGCTCAGCCTTACCCAGCCCTCACCAGCCCCTGCACCAAGCCTCAGCCTAAAGTCAACCAGACGTCCTTCCTCTTCTCCCGGCTTCTTCTTCTTCTTTCTCCCGATTTCCAACGCTGCGTTATGGCAGGGCGAGGCGGACCAGCACGGACCAATGGCACTGCAGCAAGCAACAAGATCTGCCAGTTTAAGCTAGTGCTGTTGGGGGAATCAGCAGTGGGGAAGTCCAGCTTGGTGCTGCGCTTTGTCAAAGGCCAGTTCCACGAGTACCAAGAGAGCACCATCGGAGGTGAGGGTTTTGATTCACAAAGTGCCTCTGCACTCCATCCTGCTTTAATGGCATCATAGCTGAACATTTCTTCAGCTGTAATTTACAGCTGAGAGGGCTAAAAGGTTAAAATCTTACATATGAATTGCTACACCTAAACAGTGATGTAACAGAATGATTACACAACCTCCCCAGGTTTAACCTCTTTATTGTGAAGGAGCTATTGTTGTCATAAATGCATCTTGTGGCTGTACAGCATCTCTACCTTCTCGTACTCCCTCTGAAACTTTTTCAGCATGTCAGTGGACATAACATGAATGCTGAAGCAGAAAAAAACATGTCCCTGCCAGTACAGAGGAACTGCTTGCTTGCAGGTCTTAATCTTTTCTGTTGTCAGAGCCTGTGCAGGAGAAGGAGTGGCAGAACCAGTTCTTTGCAGCTGATCACCTGACTCCCCTCATGAGCCACCAAGCTCCTCACACATGGCAGACATGTGCATTGATTTTGCAGAAATACTTCACATTGCATAATATTTTTTAGGCAATTAGGAGCAGCAGAGGGACAGAAAATGACTTCAGGTTGTTGTCTGTAAATACCAGCTCTTCAGCAGAGGAGTGAGGTTACTTGAAACAGGAAGGAATTGAGACAACAATGGGGATTTCCTGGACGTCCTGTAGATCAGTGAAGCTGGTGAAAGAGCATTGGTAAATTTAAAACAAGAACATTATCATCTGCCTGTAACTTTGACTTTTTATGAAGTGGTGGGGTTACATGTGTTGGTTTTTCTAGATTATGGGGACTACAGCTTGAGGGCAACAGAAGTAAACTTAAACTGGGATGTTTAGTTCAAGTCCTCAGTCCAAGCAAACAAAACAGCAGTGACAGGATTTCACTGCTGCTGCTGACCTCTGAGACTGGGCCTGTTACATCTTTCCCACTGGCCCTAACACTCTGAGGGGTCTGAATCCTTCAGCTTACTGCTTTAGATCACAATGTGCTCTCTTTGTAAAAATACAGATGTTTGACCATGTACACATACTCATATTTTTACATAAAGAAACTAGGGCTGCAACGATTAGTCGACTATTCGATGACTAATCGACTGGTAAAATAATTGGTGACTATTTTAGTAGTCGTCTAATCGGTTTGAGTCATTTTTCTTAGAAAAGTACAATAAAAGTACCCCAAAATACTCAAATATTGGCAGCTTTACACACTCTCCCATGATGGTGAACTAAAACCCTTTGGTGTGAGTACGAAACAAGATATAGATGACATAATTTTGGGGTTTGGGAGAGACAGACCTACATTTTTCAACATTTTAACAAATTTTTTGATAAAATGACTAGTCGACTAATCGAAGAAATAATCAACAGATTAGTCGACAATGAAAATAATCGTTAGTTGCAGGCCTAATGCCAACAAGTCAGTTTGTTTTAAGCCTAACATGACCATGCCATGACAGTGAAGGCATTTTAATTGTTTGAAAACAGAGCACTTTGAGACTTGTTGTGATTTTTGTGCCCACACGTGTCCAAAGAACCCCTTAAACAAGCAGGTTTACTCCAACATCTAATGTTACTTGCCAGATTGATGCAAACATATAAATGCAGGATAAACTTTAACATTTACTTTTTTGGAAAATGGAAAACCTTCAGACTTCAGTGTGACTGCCCTCCTCTTCTGAAACCAAACCAGCATGCTGAATATATACATCCATGTCTGTACTTAAGTGTGTTTTATTGCACGTGTCTTCATCCTCCACTCTGTGTGTGTGTGTGTGCATGCATGTGTTGTTTCTACTTCATGTGTGTGTGACTGTTTTTCTGGCAGTCTGAGGGACAGATGTGATAATTATCATCCCAAATCTCTCTCGTCTCTCTTTCAGCGTCATAACCTGATTTATCCACTCGCTGTTTTTTTTTTTTTTGTGTGTGTGTCTCTGTGAAATAAAGGCAGATTGCAGCTCTGCCAAAAACAGTGGATAATAATGACGTGGAAAGGAGCCCTGTGCTGCCACTTCCTGCTCGGGCCAGCAGGTTGAGCAGTGTTAGTGGTCAGGCAGCGGTCCAGCGTGTACTCTGTGATAGCTGATATTTCGTGAATTAGGGTCTGGGCACAGGGTTTATCTGTTGGGACTATGAGGCAGACAAACAGCGTAATCCCAGGCTTCATTACATCATCCTCCATCACTAACCCCCCCCCTCACCCTCACCCGTCATTCGTCCATATTTCCAAGGTCAGTTGGGTAACATCCTGGCAGGGCTGATAATTTGAGAGATTGAAGTTCCTGCAGGCCGCATCACGACGATGCAGAGAGATTAATGGATTGCAGATTGATTGGTGATGTCACTGGGTAACGAAAGGTTAAGTAAAGCTGCACCTGCAGGCTGTGTGAGCAATCAGGAGGAATCTCATCATGCTTTTATCTTGCATCCGTTGTTTTTTTGTTCTGCCGCAGCCAGAACATTGTATTCTTTGTGAAATATTGATCACAGCTGAATGGCTGTATCACCATGCAACACGTGTGCCTCTTCGCTCGCAACTCGTGAAGGCAAACTGGATATTTTTCAAATCTCAGCCACAGAGTAGTGTTTCGTTAGTGCAAGTGAAGCATGCGGTGAAGTGAGGCATCTAAATCTGCCTCAATTTGTAAAGGGAACTGCAGTCAGCTGAAGGAAATCCTGTATCTAAAATAGAAATATTTTCCAGTTATTTTCCGCTTTCACTCATGTGTTTCTCCATCTCTCTCTTTTCCACCAGTGCGCTACCTGCTCAAGAATAATGTGAGTCCAGACCTCTGCAATGAAGACGGCCTCACCGCTCTGCATCAGGTACGACTGTCCTCCTCGGTCTCCACCTGTCTGTCTCTCCCCACCTTTCGTCTTTCCCTCTGTTTGGTTTATCTGACACTGTGGCACTACTTGCATCTTATCTCAGGGTACTTTCACACCTGCCCTGTTTGGTTCGGTTCAATCAAACTCAAGTTCGTTTGCTTCCTTAGTGCGGTACGTTTGGGC
>JAPZEB010000009.1:7181122-7199459 GCA_029783705.1 Chaetodon striatus | reverse complement strand
GAAAAAAGGCTTGAGGTAAGCCGCTGTTTTTCCTGTCCTCTTTTATAGGACCAGTGTGTAGGATTTAATAGCATTAGACATGAGGTTGCACATAGTGATATGTATGCCATTTTCCTCACAAATCCCTTTCCAAGGATGTTGGAAAACCTACAGTGGCCTTCAACGTAAAAACGCAAAAGGCCCTCACTTGAGCCAGCGTTTGGTTTGTCCATTCTGGGCTACTGTAGAAACATGACAGTGCAACATGGTGAGCTCCATGGAAGGGGGCACACTCTCTAAGAATAGGTATAGCTTCCGCTAGAGCAGCTACATGACCCACGAATGAATTATAAAGTGGATTACGTTTCTTAGTCTTAGGTGATTATACTCTAATGAAAACATAATTATTAGAGTCACTCAAATCCTACACACATAGTCCTTTAAAGTTGTTAAAACTACTATTTGTAGATTTAACAAAAGGGACGATCTAAATAAAAACAATAATGGACAGTAATGTGCCCTGATAAGTACTTCACACCCTGACTGATCTGAACACACTATGCACAAACTTTCATCTGGATTGTCTCATATTTTAACAAACAAAAAAAAGATCCCATGGAATCAATGACAAAGATGAAATAATCACATCAAAATTTTACATGTAGTTAACATAACATTTTTTTCTTCTAGGATCCATTTGGGGATCATCTGAAGCGCATTATGCAGATGATCCATGACTACATGGATCTTCCTTCTGACTTCAGACTGAGAGAGTGCGGCACACAAGAGTATGAAGCAGATGTGGTGATACTAAACCAGCGAGGTAAGACCACAGTTTCTTTTTTGAACTTCTAATGTCATATTTTGTTCACTTGTTATGGCAAGTAAAACACATTTGATAAAAAAGAAATGTAAATGAAATGTGAAGGGGGAGCAATGCTTTGGTTGATGCTCATACATGACTTGTGTGTATCAGGAATCAGAGAAGGCAACAGACTGGTAGCAGAATGTGCACTCCACCTCAGACAGTACAATGACGCCCTGCTCATCAATGACACCCTGCGAATGATGGATGCATATCGCTCCCTGGAGGACTTCTACAAAAAGCCCACCAGAAAAATTGATGGAACAGACTACTTCCTGGAGGCCCTTTTTCAAGGTTCAAATCCAGAAATATTACTGTCTTTGTTTGGCCATGTGATTTTTGTTTATGTTAAGCTTATATTTTTCCACCATGTGAGCATTAATAAATCTGACTGTCACTTTTACACAGAGAATCAGGTGGAGTTGAGGACACTGGCAAGAGATTCTCGCTATGAGAACCCAAAGATGGGCAAACTTGAGAGCACTCTGTTAGAGCAGTTTGGTCCAGGCGTGGAATCGAGAGGAATCCTCTTCAGTAAAACCCGTAAAAGCATCCACTGCCTGAATGACTGGGTCCTCACTAATGAGGCCTTACAGGAAGCTGGCATTGAGGCAGCAATCCTCACTGGAGCTGGCAACGGTATCACTTACATGACACAGGTGTGTTTATAGACCATCTTTGAGCTTCAAGTCACTGCACTTCAGTAACGAGTTATCTATATATGTGTTTCTGATTTGTATGACTTATTCTTTACATTCTTTCCTTAAAGCACGAGCAAGCGGAGACGATACGCAATTTCCGCCAGGGTAAACTCAACCTCCTGATCTCCACCAGTGTGGCTGAAGAAGGCCTTGACATCCCTGAATGCAACCTGGTGGTACGCTATGGACTGCTTACAAATGAGATTGCCCAGCAGCAGGCCAGCGGACGTGCCCGAGCAAAAGACAGCCGGTATTCAGTGGTCGCCCAGACAGGGGGGCGGGAATTGCGGCGGGAGCTCACCAATGAATATTTGGAAGAGCTGACTGGAAAAGCCATCGCTAAGGTCCAAGATATGAGCCTCCGCGAGTTTCGCAAAAAGGTGAGGGTGCGTTCGTCTGTCCATCTTCATTCTTTGCTCTCACTGCTCAGTGTTTCTACAATCACCCTTTTATTCTTCTTTGTCTCCAGATATCTGAGTTACAAAGGAAGGCTGATGATTGCAGAAAAATTGCAGAAAGCCGCAGAGCAGAGAAGAGGAGTCTTAACACGGCTGCTAGTGTCCAGCTCTTGTGTCAAAACTGTTTCAAGTCTGTGGCCTCTGGCAGTGACATTAAACTTCTTGAAAAGGCGCACTATGTCAACATCAATCCTGAGTTTAAGTGAGTTGATCTCTTTGTGGTGTTAATGTTTCTGCAAAAGTATATTCAGCCCAAAATCTTCACAGAATGCTTTCATTGTTGTAATCATGACTTGTCTTTGCTCTCAGGAATCACTTCAAAGTTGGTGGGCAGGTGATGCTCGGAAGGACTTTTGAGGACTGGGAGCCTGGGCGCACAATCAGTTGTAGAGACTGCAACAAGGTACAGTGGGCCCTCCACCACATACTAATGTAAAACTCAGACAAGGACTGCTCAAGACAGTTCATCAACACAGTTGTATTCTTCTTTAAATTCACAGGACTGGGGGTTTGAGATGAAGTACAAGAAAGCTGCTGTGCTGCCCAATCTAGCCATTAAGAATTTGGCCCTGCAGACACCTGATGGCAGGACAACTGTGAAGAAGTGGAAGGATGTCCCTTTCACTGTTGATGACTTCAGCTTTGATGAATACATCCAGGACAACTTCCCTGACCTCTTCGACTGAGACGCCAACAAGAAAGCTTTGTGTGGGTTCTTTCCTACTTCACGTTTTTTAATCTGTTTTTGTCATACCTGTCTGGTGGTGTTAGTTTGTCTGTGCTCATTTACGGAGAGCATCACTGTATTGTTTGAGGTGCTTCTATATGAACACAGGCTTTTAAAAATGCACTCTTCACGTGCTCGCATTAATTGGTGCTGCTGGGCCAGTGAGGCAGCAGTGTGCTAAAACCCATTACGCATCGATCATGC
Organism: Chaetodon striatus; assembly: GCA_029783705.1. Taxonomy (NCBI): domain Eukaryota; kingdom Metazoa; phylum Chordata; class Actinopteri; order Chaetodontiformes; family Chaetodontidae; genus Chaetodon; species Chaetodon striatus. Next base: position 7,196,525 of record JAPZEB010000009.1, on the reverse strand, counting down.
TTGAAATTAGCATGACAGCTTTGTTTATGCCTAAGGTCCCAACTCCCTTTGCATGTTTCTGTGTGCAGTTCCTCTGCTTCATCTCAAGTCAAGCACAGAAACAAAGTGCACAATGAACTCTGCTGTAACGTGAACCTTAACCATGATGAACACTCGACATGTCATCACAAAGATGATTCCTTATGAACTTTTTTAGATATTTTAAGATGCTTTTAATTGACAGCAGATCCAGCAGTATATACTGTACATGTATGTCTGTCTGTCTGAAAATCTCAAATCATTTATGTAAATATTTAAATGTTTTACAGGATATTGGTACTATTGTTTTTGGCTCATTTTATATCGTTACTTTGTATTATTTTATAACAATTAAAAATATAAATAAACTTAACTAAAGTTGAATGAAATTTGAATAAACATTCCTCTTGAAATGCCGAACAGATCTTCTATAATTATTCTGCCTTCATTCGCCACTAGGTGTCAGTGTTGGTTAGCCAATCAAATCAGACACACTTTTCTCTACCACAGACTTGCAGTAAACATGAGGTTGAGGAAGATGAATTTGTAACTCTCACACTCACCAAACTTTGCTGAGCCACCCTTGACTAGAGCACTAATGAAATGTTTGGTTACAGCCTCTAGCTGTGTATACACAACATCTGAAATAGAAAAAAATGTACTCAGTCAACAGGAATTTCATCCATTAGTTTCTAAAATAAACAGCAGTTTATTTTTACATAACCGTTTATACAGAAGCATTGCATGCACTAAAAGGAAATCACAATGTCTGCAAGAGCTTCTCTTTGTAGTTTTCTTAAATGTTATGTAGTGAAATATCTTGACTGCTGCAGCTCAGTGCACAGCTTCTGCATCAGTGGATCAATACAGGGTTATGTGTTTCAGCTTGGATCATTTAACACCATCTGAACAGTCTACATAGAGGAACAGATGTATTAGACTTGCAAATGATCATTTAACACACTGGCTTCAAAGATACATTTTACTGCATAATAACTTCACTGTTTCTCAGAGCTCCCACAGCGTGATTTTAGCAATCCCCAAAAGACAAATTTAGCCAGCTAATCGCAGAAAACAGTCTCTGCTGAAGCTATTTAGTTTCATTTAGCTGCTGTGTTTACATACATGAATCAAGCGTGATATACCGCAGCACAGCTTCAGCTATAATGAGCAGTTTTCAAAACACACCCAGATTATGAAATTAAAGCAACTGGCGAGGAAACCATTAATTTCAGGCTGGCAGCAGTACTGGGTAGATTCACATTTTGACCCACAACACATCTTTATGTGTATCTCTAGGCAAGACACGATTAGGTCAGCCTCACTGTGCCACATGTGCCGTAATCCTTTCAAATCTGGCAGAGAGCTGGAGTCAGTAGTGCTGCCATGGACGTAATCACACTAAAAACAGGCTCTGTTCCGGTGTCATGTCTGATTCAGATTCAGGCAGGCGGAGAGGAGCCGTTCAGTGTATGATTTACTCTGATCAGGCTCAGGCTCTATAATCAACGCTGATTACTTCCTTTTACTTCTCAGCTCAACACCCCATGCATCTTAATTGCAATTAGCTCTCTTCTGAAATTAAAGCAGCTTGGAGTAGTTGAGCAAAGGATGATAACATGGTGTGTTGTGTTTTTGTGTGTGTAGGTGTGAGTGTGAATTTAGGTTGATGCGACACACATTTATAGTAGGCTTCTTGTCATTGGTATCTAGGCCATACACGTCTCTGTGTACACTGTATATGTCCCATCTAGTGCATACTTTATGAGTCAGTTTCCAAAGTCCTTGGTTTAGTGAGGGGAGGCACGTCTTACAGTTGAGATACCAACGTCACGTAGGATCTTATTAATCTACGGACACAGTGTCTGAAATTTCCAATATATGAGATATCTTACAGTTTGCTAAATCATGACGTGGTCATGTCTAATTCATATTTCAATTAAAATGTCAATGCACGACAGAGCTTTTCTATATGTTTTGACAGAAGCAGCAGCCATCCCCTTTCTTTTAGGGCACGTTTAAACAAAAGTGTTAATTACAGCTAAAACATTAGTCAAAAAATAGATTGTAAATCTATGGGACATAACCATTTAAAAATTCATTTTTCACACAAATATCCCCCCAAAACTTTGCTGGTTACAGCTTTATATAGCTCATATATGATGAGTAAATTGAATATCTTAACAAAGTGATTATCTATTAAGACAATCTGCATGTTGATACTGAAAATAATACAAATTAAACACTTTTTTAAACTTACAAACTTACTTTTTTTGTTTTATCACGGACAGCAAAGACATGAATCCTGCTGTTAGTGACGCTCTGCGAAATTTTTTATAGAGGTGGCCAGATCCAGGCTACTGACAATGTTAGGGTGGCACACCAAAACAAAAAGCCATAACTACATTTTATGGAATGTTATTATGCTATTTACGTATGTAGGTTGGTTGAAAACTTTCAGTGTCGATATAGAGAGTTTAGGATCCGCAAACTGATATACTTTGGTTTGTTATTTTACACTTACGGTTTCTAATTAATTGATGTGCATAGAATTATACTAGTACACATTTTGATTTCACCACAATCCTATTTTAATGTGTTATAGGCTGGTTGGTCTTTCCCTTAAAGAGACATATATGGCTTTATTTTGAATATTTTGAGTACATTGATTTTAAGAGACACAACATTTACTGGGAACAAACCTTCTTAAGCTTATGGGAGACTCGTGGGTACCCATAGAACCCATTTTCATTCAGATATCATGCTGTGAGAATTCAACAAACCCTCTCTGAAATTGGCCATACCAGTTGTTCCATCAGGAAAATTGACCTCACTACCCGACAAGGTATACATTGTTGGTACCAGTGTATGCCTTGTGTCTGTCTAGTTTTGCAAGGTACCACTACCTTTACACTATCTCAATTATATCAGCCTCCAATTACACCACAAGGGGGCAATGGACGGGCCAGCAATTGTATTGAGGGGACCCTGGCCCCCTGCTCACCCCTTGGGGGCGCCACTGCCTGCTCTACCTTGGTTGTCGCTCTTAATATGTGACTGACAGGTTATTAGCTTAATTAGTTTCTTGTATTGGAGGCTAGGTGACCGGAGGACCTGTGTTTGTTGAACCCTGCAAGGAAGGCAGCAGACATCTGTCCAGTTGGCTGAAATTTTCGACAATAAAACAGGATATATTCAGCAGGCATTTCCACCACTCAACACAAAACAAACTGAGCTGGTAAATACCATTAGTGAATGATGCGGCGCAGCTTGGCAGCTTTATTGTTGGCGGCGGGTGAAGCTCAGCACCAGGTGAGTGTTTCCACTTTAATTGTGATTTGGCAGCTTATTCGTTAGCTACACGTTTTACTTTAACAACTGCTGTTATGGGCAAACGTGTAAAACAGCTTAAATCACTCCTTAATTCTCTTCCTCAAATAGGCAAAACATAAGAAGGAGACACTGACCTGTTTGTCCAGTCATGGCGTTGTGTTGAATGAGTTTGGTGCATGTGACGCAGTAACAGGTGGTCTCTCTCTCAGGATCTGCACCAGGTGTGTTAATGAGGTTTGTTGCATTCAGCATGTCCAGGTATCTAGGCTGGTGGTGCTTTTAGCAGTTTAACTTAACGTTGATAAACGCTTATTTTCCTGATACAAAGTCCATCATGGCTGTTATTTTATCTGGTAGGCGTTGTGTGCCATAGTTTACATGTTACAATGGCAACCGCGGCCATGTTGGTTTGTCGGCCATTGTTCTGTTTCAATCAATTCAAATCCTAATTGTCACTTTAGTGCAGGCCAGAGTTGTGCGCTGTTCAAAGACGTTTTCTTTTCTTTTTCAGTTTCATTTGAAATGTTTTAGATGCCGGAGGTGGAAATATTCACTATTTCATCCAAATACAAACAAACCAAAAACTTAACCCCTTCAGGACCCAATTGTGTTGCAGACAAACAAAAAATAGTGTAATGGTAGATTTCTACTCCAATGCATTCATAAATAACTAGCAAAAATATTACTATAATATACTACTAATATTACTTTATCATGTGTTGTTTTTTTCTTTCCACTCCAATGGATGAATTGTCTTAATGCAGAAATCACCTAATAGAAAAAGTAACAATACATGGTCTTAATAGACCATTCAATAAAAAACATGATTTTATTATGTTTTATGAATAGTTATCTCATATTGATAAATATGGGTTAAAACCCATCACCCATTTTTTGTGTAACCATGACTCAAAATATCCTCAGTTTTTTATTATCTCCAGAAACCACTATGTTGAAAACCCCCTGAGATGAATATTCTGTGTACATAATCATTAGGACTTTATAGGGTGATTGTATCACGAGGAAACCAAGTGAGAACAGTTTTTTAAAGTCAAGGATCCTTCCTTGGTAGGACAAGTCCTTCCATGGAAGGATCCTACAGACACAAGGTAAGAGTTCTTACTAGCATCCGTGAACACACATTGGAACAGGCTAACGAGTGTCCCAGGTGTGTGTCATTAACCCTCTGGGGTCTGAGGGGGTTTTAGTGTATTGTGATAATTTTGGTACTCTCCAATGTTGTTGCACAGTTTGAACAAATGTACACAGTATTTTCAAAGTCATGTGACTTTTAGGGAGAATATTTTCTTTAGATTACATTAAAAAAAGAAAACAGGTAGGCGAAATGAAACTTTTCTGGCATGTAGGGCTCTGTCACTGCTGTAAATGATTAATTAAAAAACTTTATTGATTAATCTTAATCACGGTATTTTAAAAATGTCATTATTTGGCAGTGGACACATTGGAAAGTGTAAATTATGAGGTTTCCATCAGTAATTTGTTATGCTTGTATGATAAAAGCTCCTGGAGATATTCATCTCAAAATTGACATATTTATCTAAATCCTGCAGAGCACCGCTGGTGCAGGTTTTATTAGGGAGGCCCTGCCTTTACTTCCAGCAAATCGTGTGCAAAGAACTATGGGCACTTTATACCTGCTAAGGATACACACATGCATCCTTAAGACTTCTCTGAAGGAAGGACTCTGTCCTCTGTAGAAATGAAGGATCCTTGACATTGGAACAGTCCTCAGGTGGGATTTGATGAAGTCGCATCCTTGAAATTCAGCCGTTTAAGGATCCTTCCTTGACTTTGAGAAACACCCAATATTTCCCCTATTCTTTTTTTATGACATTCAGATCCACCATGCATTCCAATCACAGATTTATTTTTTTTTTTTTAAATCTTGACACATGTAAGTAATATAACATTTCATGCTCAAAACAGTTAATTACAAAATATTTACTTTAACAATATGATTTTTAGACTGAAACAAGCTTGCACTTCCTCCTTGACTCATAGTCGGCCATGCTTGTTAAAAAAGGGTGTGTGGCTCTACTGCAGTCCTCTCTAAATGATGTGGTACCCTGTGATTGGCTTTCTAGACATCCCATCAAATAAGTCTGTGCATTTTGGTGGAGTCAGATGCCAGTAATCATAGATTTAGACATCCTAGAAAAGTTATGTCCATTGGAATGAACAGGAGGTCTGAACTGTTTAAATTACGGAAAGGTCAGCAACACTTAAGACCCAACAGCCATGCAGCTCTGTAGGCTTTAAGTTACTTAGACACAGTGGTGCTTTTAGCTAAATGCTAATAGAAGGGCCATACACACCACTGAGTCACATCATGAATTGCCGTGGTAAAATTCACGCAAGTTGGATTAGTCTGTGGTTTCAATTTTTGACTTTTATTTTTGGTGTGATTTTAAATCCAACCCTCAGTGGGTTAATGATTTTGGTTTTCATTGGCCGTTGCTACGTCATTTTGTTCTGAACAAATGTTAAAATGTTCATCAGTAAAGATTTTCAACTTGAATAATTTTTTCATTAAGATCTGTTGGGTGATTCAAGTGTTCCCTCAATTTTTTTTTCAAACAGTTTATCTTGGCATTGGGAAATGGTCTATCTCAAGCTCACTTGGTAGGGCTGCAAAATATTTTTTAAAAATCATATTGTGATAATTCTGAGAGATATTACGATTGAGATATGAGTCGTGATTTTAAAGGGAATGGTAATTTTAAATTTCATTTAATTTAATTTTCTCTGAAATAAATAGATAAAAATAATGATGATGTGATTTTTGCTTGGATCTGTACCAAACAAGCATGTTCCCTAATGTCTGGATTATGATTTGTGGGATGGGAAAATCTCTGTAGCACCACAATGCTTTATTTACAAAGGTATGTTGTGACACGTTTTATCTTTATCATAATATTGCAGCTCCTGCCATGTCGATAGAAATGGAAACACTAATCAGTGTGGTATGGTTTGACACGTGCGGCCAGAAATGCCGATGGTAAAGCTTATAGAGTCAGTCTCCTGGCTGCAGACAGAAGTCACACCTGTTAGGCCAGTGTCACACATGAAGCAACACACTCACACTGTCAACAGCTTTTAACACACAGTTGCTTTCTGCTTGTGTAGTCCACACACACACACTCTTCGGGACACAGACAGAGACAATGACAGACACAAATATCTTGTACAGTACAGTGAGCCGGTCACCAGGACGGGCTTTTCCTCTGGGACTGGTCTGCTTGTCAGCCAGCTGCTTGCGCTGTCTGAGGACTTGCCGTGTTGCTTGTTGGCCCTCTTGTTGAGAATGATATCGAGCTTCACATTCTCTATTCTCATGGTAACAGCAGTGGATCAGGTTACTGGCAGTGACAAGATGGGTGATGACATTTGCATTGTCCCACTGTATGTTGTTATGTCTATCATCTGTGCCTTATTTGTGGTTCAAAGTGTTTACCAAGCTGCCGCCTGGCCTGTATGGATGTGCAGTACTGCGAGTCATGTGGTTTGAAGGAAGCATGGGCATCTTTGACATCTCCCTCTTGTAATGCCATTTGACCTCTTTTGGAGCAGTCGTGGGTTTTCTGCCATCAAAAACACTCTCGGGTGAATTCAAGATGGAGAACACTTTAAATTTTACAGAGAACATTCCTTTCTACATTTTAATTTCATGGTACGTTCCTTTTTAACGCCCAGATGCTTGAAAACATGTTTGTGCGTATTTTCAGGGCAACATGAAAGCAATTATAGTGGAGAAGGGTGCATCTTTGTTGTTGCACGTCTCCTTTGATTGAGGATGTCGCTCTCTGAAGTGGACTGGAACTCTGGTGTCAGTGCCAGAGTCGCAAGTTACCCCAGCCTATTTCATGCTTTATTATAGAACAGATAAAAGAGACGCTTGTCTTTGCTCTCTGCCACTTTGTGGCTGGGCTTTAGTCTGCTCCTCACTGTCTTGTCCCTTTCTTCTGTCCTCCTTTTGACAGAACAGCCTGCCAGATTATTAGAGTCTAGAAATTTAAGGATGAACTCCCCAATAAGTTCTTCATCAGGATCTTAAAATCCCCCGCAGATTTTTCTGCAGTTTCACTGGCAAAAAACAAGTGCAGCTCTCTTGTTGTAGCCTATAAAACAGTATGACATATCTGCAGTAAATATTAGAGCTCACATTAAAATGTCTGGGACAAGTAGATACAGTCGGCACAGTTCGTCAGATATCTTTTGTAAGAGTGTGTCCATGTGCATAGCTGTGTGTGTAGGTTGGTTTGGACTAAAATAAATGTGTCTTTCTGTCCCCTTTCCTCTGTCTCTGCCATTGACTGCAGTTTGTGTCACTCTAATCCCTGTTATTAATCCACGTTGAGTCGCGTTGAGTCATTCAGGCTGGTGGGGATTATTGTGGACTGGTATCACAGCTCACAGTTTTTTTATTTACTCCTCTCTATGCTGATCACTGGAAGATGATTGAGCGCAGCTTTGTTTGCATGTGTGTGTCACGGATGCGAGGGTTAACTGAATGAACTCAAATCAAGTCAAATGTCTTGGCCAAGACTGTAGTGGTGAAACAGTGAGTTGAATCGTAAATAATAAAGTTCCTCTGAGTTCCTGCAGAGAAAGTTGCTATTGCAGCATTGGCAACAGCTGCCTGTGATGCAAAGCCACCCAAAAAAGGAAGACAGGCTTATTAAAAACACAATCTAAAAAAGAGCTGGATAATGAACAAAATAAAGCACGTGTCAATATTGGAAAAACGTTTCAAAGATGGACAGAAAAAGTTGCTTATAGTTTAGCCTTCTGCTAACCGGAGCTAAAGGCTCACAGCTATGGCTTCAAGTTCATGGTAATATAGCTTAAGTTAGCCAGAGCCTTGAATCACAGTGTGCCCTCTGTCTCACTCTCAGCTGCTACAAACCACTTTGCCGGGAGGAGAGCGGGCAGCAGCTTCAGAGACCGATTCCCTGTCAGCAGCCACAGCAACGGAGCCAACGCAAACCCCAGCTCTGGGGAAGCAGACAGCCTGGATGCCCCACTGGATCCACTAACAGGTTAGACCCTTTTCCCGATTTTTGCCTACCCCAGCTTTAGGTGCTTAAAGTGTAACTGTGTATTCAGTTGTTTGAGAAATACAGAAAGTGTGTGTGTGTGTGTTTGTGTGTGACAACTGGGGGAGTCCTTATTCTCAAGGCAAGGCCAATGTTGCTTTTCATTGGCTGAAACAATTGCACACACAAGAGGAACCCAAAAGCATTTGACTAAAACAGGCTACCCCCGAGGTCGGTGCCGAGGGTATCGATTATGCCATTAAAACCTCCTTCGTATGAAGCAGTCAAGGCATTGACATGCAAGGTCTGTTATTTCTATTCCAAACTTATTAGTTTATAATTAGAAGAACGAGTTAAGTAAAAAAAAAAATGACTGGGATAGTTTTTACTAAATCTCTTAATTTTCCAATGAGAAATTTTCACAATAGTTTTTTTCAAAGACAGGCGTTGCCTCCTAACAGACCCCGTGACCCATTCATGACCTATGTCAGTGAGAGAATACACTCTTTTGTTTTTTTGAACCAGAAAATGGCTTGTGCTATTGTTATATTTCCATAAATGAAGGTGAAGTTAAATGACAGCATGCTACACAAGCAGTGACCTGCTGAGGGCAGTGTTTGTCTACACATAGCCTGTCCCTCTCAGGCTCAGAATGGCTGCTCTCACTGCACATGTGGTATAAACCATCACAGTGTATTCATGACGCTGATCCTTTCATGTAGCTTTGTGTTGTGTTAGGTTTCCTGCATCAATAGACCAACAGCTCAGAGAGTTAATTTCAGGGTCAGATGAACTCTGATATTATTACACATAACATCCAACGTGAAGCATTATTTCATGCAGATGTAAGACCACCATATGTTTGTGTCAATAGTTGGTTCTTCCCTGACTAACAAATAGAGGTGAGCTCTGTTCATTCACAAGGGTCTGTGTCTCTGTTGATTGCAGGGAGGATGTTGTTTTCCACATTTCTGGCAGAAGTTAGCTGTATTTTGGGTCTAAACTATTGAGTGATTTACAGACAACCAGCAGTTAAGTCAGTTCTATGACTGACTAATAGCCAGTGCAGAGACCTGAGAATTTCCATAATGTGTTCAGATTTCTTAGCCATTTTGAGAACTCTAGCAACAGCATTCTGAATGAGCTGCGAGCGCCTTCGTGCTTTTTTTTGGAAAGACCTAAGAAAAGACCATTACAGCAATGTATTCTTAAAACGGTTCATATGATATCCTACAATTTTTATTTTTTTTTTAAGATTATTTTTTTGGGGCATTTTTGCCTTTAATTGACAGGACAGTTATGTGTGAAGGGGGGGAGAGAGAGAGAGTGGAATTGATATGCAGCAAAGGGCCACAGGCTGTACTTGAACCCGGGCCGCTGCAGCAACAGCCTTCATACATGGGGCGCCTGCTCTATCCCCTAAGCCACCGACGCCCCAATATCCTACAAATTTGGCCCCCACGGATGACATTATGTCGTTAATGGACAGTCACTAAATTAACGTAAATACAGAGGTTAGGTTTAGGCAATAAGAATTACTGAGTTTAGGTTTAGGAAAAGAAACATGGTGAGGACGTATCTTAAAATGACTCAAAGTTCACATGGATCCGAGCATGTGACTCCAGGAAAAGGCCTCGGGCAAAAGTTTATTTTTTTGTTACCTATTCACCTTGTCTCCTTAGAAGCGCTCTGGACTGCTTACTTGTTTACTCCCGTCAGCAAATTGGTCATGTGATGGTAGCTTTTCAAAATACATGGGATATGTATGACTTTGGGTGACTTGCCTTTTATGGGAATACATTTTAAAAAATGGTGAGAACAGCTTAAATTTTGGCAGCCAGTAGCTGCCTCAAACTTAACTACTTGTCCCGACCACACCAAGACAGACCTACCGGACCAAACAATTTTACACAGGATAAATTTACACAAGGCTTTTAAAACTGATCTCCTTTCATATCCCTCCTGTTACTCTCCAGCACCTCTTCAGTTTTCACTAGCCAAGTCCCCATGACCTAAGTATCATCCAACCATTTCAAAACCTACAATTTCACAGAGCTAGGAGGCAGATGCATTGTTCTGTTTTCCCTGCAGGTAGTTTCAGTGCAGCAGTGGCCATAGAAATGCTGATTTTATAACTGGTGCATGGTACTGGAAAAACATTGCTGTAGTTACAGAGACATGCTGAACATACATCACATTGGCAGTGCATGGAGCAATGGCAATAATATATGCATGCAGATTTAGTAGTCAGCCTACCTTTACTATGTTGTATGATTAGCTGTGGATTATTGTTTGTGGTGCAGTGCATCGGTACATTGCTGTTATGAACATTATAACTTTGCCCTCGGTGGTTGTTTAACAAGTAAGATAGTTGGTCAAATGTAAGCCTTTGCCATCCTGCTGCCTATGATGTGAAATACAATGCAACTCAGTTCAATTCAAGCACAACAGATGTGGTAATAAATAAGTGCAGTGCAGGTTAATCTATGTATCAAATGCAGCTGAGGGCAACACACAGGAGATCCTCTGGCACTGTTGATGGATTTGGGAAAAGCTTGAGTACAGCCACATCCTGAACATCCACGCTATGTTGCCAGAAGGTTGCACCAACAGCTGCTTGTTCCAGGGGCTGCTTATTTTAAATTTGCTGAAGTAAAGATGGCTTTTGCCAATTAGATGCCCATTACTTGTGCAAGTGTTGAATGCTGCCAGCTGTTTACAGAGAAGAGAAAAATAACCCTTCATATTTAATTGTCCCTCAAAGCCAGCAGCATAGTCTCTCTCTGCAAGCTGTAAAACATACAGTTATTAAACATAAACACATACTGTAAGTTCAAGAGTGATGGTAGAGCATAGTTGCAAAAACTGTACATCAAAAGCAAATGAATGAGTAAGCAGTGTGATATCCCAAGAAGGTGTTTTTTTTTCTTTTTTAAGAAAAAGTGAATGTTTTGAATGTTTCTCAACCTGAAAGGAAGGTGGTGGTGTTGCTGCTACATTTGAAGGCTCAGTACAAGTTGTTATCATGTTATTTTGCCTCCTTTGAATATGTTTGCACTGTTCTAAAAGACACACCAAAAACCCAACTGTTAACAGTTTAAAGACCTCCAAGTCCACTTGATTATCTCAACAGATTGCCCCCCCCAAAAAAACTGCCAAGGAATTTAGTGCTCCATTTGAATCCTTTGACTTGTTGCATGTGAATGGGCCCACACACAGTCAAGGACACATGCTGGATCTTGTTATTAGCAAGGGTATTGATAATTCTACTTTTGCTGTCAGGGACGTAGGCCTTTCTGACAATTTCTGTGTTTTCTTTGATGTGTCCATGATGTGAAAATATCAGAGTGGCCATAAATTCCACCATGTCAAAAAATAGAACCAGACCACTGCTGCCACAGCACTGAAACAATTTGGCTCGACTGTCAGCATTCATTGCTATCAATACTAAAACTCTAGAGGATGCAGTGATGCATCTTAATTCATCCACCTGCTGTTCTGACACACTGCCAACCAGCTTTTTCAAAAATGTTTTCAGTTGCTTGAAATGGATGTGCTGAAATTATAAATGGCTCACTCTTATCAGGCATTTTTCCAAAATCACTGACAACTGCAGTTGTTAACCCTCTTCTAAGAAAAGGCAACCTGGAACCTTCAATATTGAATAATAACAGACCTATTTCTAATCTTCCCTTTATTGGTAACTAGAATTACCGCTTTGCAGGTGTATGCTTCTGCGAACCCGAGAAGTTGCAGTTACAGTTTACATCCATGTCTGTGAAAATGTGGGAGCTTCACACACTTCTTCCCTCTGCAGCACAAAAGATCTACACAGTCAGCACAGTTTCAAGAAGGTAAACACCCAAGATTAGTGTCACCAATTCAGTATCTGACCAAATGTCTCCCCTTCTGTTCCTGAGATATGACATTGAGTAATGGCCAATTAAAGTGGTTTTATAAAACATAATGATGCCACAGTGAAGTAAACCTTTGACCTTTTGGATGTAAAATTTCATTGTGAGTTCACAATGACCTTTGACCCTCGACCACTAAATTCTAATAAGTTTATTCTTGAGCCCAAGTGGACTTTTGTGCCAAATTTGAAGAAATTCCCTCAAGGCACTCTTGAAATATTACGTTCACAAAAACGGGATGGATGCCAGCTCAGTGGCCTTTGAGGACCAAAGTCTTATCAGTTCATCCTTGAGTCCCAGTAGATGTTTGTGCCAAATTTGAAGAAATTTTGGCTAGTTGTTTTTGAGATATCACATTCACGAGAATGCAGTGGATGAGGTCACAGGGACCTTGTCCTTTGACCACTAAAATCTAACCAGTCCATCCTTGATTCAAACTGGACATTGTGCCAAATTTGAAGAAATTTTCTCAAGGTGCTTTTGAGATATGTTCACAAGAATGAGATGTATTTAAGGTCACAATGATCTTGACCTTTGACCACCAAAATCTAATCAGTTCATCGTTGAGTCCAAGTGGACACTTTTTCCCAAATTAGAAGAAATTCCCTCAAGGTGTTCTTGAGATATTGTGTTCATGTGGAACGTATGCACACGTACATGGACAACCAGAAAACAAATTGCCCATGGCCATGGCTATGGCTGATGCAGAGGTATAAAAATATTCAGAAAGATGTTTTGATTCAATTAAAATGTTTTAAGTGTACGTGGCCTTAAAACAGATTTTAATCTGGCCTTCACATCCAAACCACATAATAGCTCTGAGGCTGTGCCGGCAAAGGGGTTTAATACTTTTCGTCTAACTACTGATACAAACGACACTCAGATTTACCTAGTTCTTTCACCAAATGACTAGATCCTTAAACTCACTCTGTCAATGCATGGAGTAAATAAATAGCTGGAGGCAATACATTTTCTCTCAATTACATAAAGACGACAAATAAAATAACTGTATTTGGCCAGAAAAGAAAGGACAAAAATTGTTTAGCCCGATTCCTGAGCTATAAAGACAAAAACAAGAGTCAGAAATCTTTGTGATTTAATTAACTCAGTTATGCACCTCAGGAGCTCATCAAGAAATCAGCATTTTATCATCTTAGATGAGTAGCAAGAAATAGAGGACTCATGTCCAGACAAGATTTAAAGAAGTAGGGTGGACTATTGTAACAGTCTTTTGTCTTCCCAAAAAGACCCTCAGACGATTATTATGGAGAACAGAAGCTGCCAAAATAAATAATAAAGAAAGAAATCACTTAATAAATGAATAAATGTGCCATTCAATATACCAAAATAATATTGAAAATAGATGTGGGCATTCATTTATTTACCTTTGTATTTATTTCCTATTTATTTATTTTCCTTTTTCCCTTTCCCATTTTTCCTTCCATTTATCTGTAGTAATTCACTCAAATTTATTTTATCATAATAATATTATGTATTATCAGGTCCATTTCAAAAATAATTTGATTGTTTTTGCATTTTATTTAAATGTATTTTTAACTGTATTTATTCATTTATTATTATTTAACACATTAAACTTTTCATTTAGCATTTTATTCCCCCATTTATGACCCCAAACTTATTTATTTCTGTATTATTGTCTTTATACACGCCCTTATACATTTATTAATGCAATGCATTATTCCTTCCTTTTTCAACTGTGCTGCAACATTGTTTGTCTGATTAGAGAGAACAAATGTCATGTTCAGAGAAATTCTAGTTGATTTTATCCTGGTTCTTATGGCCTCTTGTTATTAAAAGTCATTTATTTTTTCCTTGCCTATATAAAGTCCCTTAAATTGCCTCTGTGTTTTTAAATGTGCTTTATAAATAAAGCTGCTGTGTCTGTAAGTGGAAAGGGTCAGCAGATTGTTTCTTCCCAAGTGGAATGTGTCTTGGCTGGTATTTGGTCAGTCCTAGGGCTCAGGCAGTCTGACATCTTGTTTCTCTTGACCTCTTTGGCTTGGACAAGCATTGATCAGCATGTTTGGGCCCTCTGGTCCCACAGTGGCCAGCGGTGCCCCTGTTTCAGAAGAAAACTGAGCTAAAATCAATCTGGGTCAGCTGCTCAGACTATTGGTCAATAGCTCAACAGGAAAGGCCACACTGAAAAAAAAGAGAAAAGGAAAAAAACAGGTGTCTTTGTTTGGCTGCTGCCAATACATTGAGCGAAGTACAGCTGACAGAAGCCTAAAAGTAGAAATGTGTGTAAAAGACTGGGGAAGAGCTTTATTAACAGTGCCGTAGTATGAGGTCACATGCTATGTCGCCCCATCAGTCCACAACAACCTACTCCCTACAAAGTTGTGTGCACAAAATTGTATTTTTAGACATTTTTAGACATTTCAACAGATGACTGATGGTGTTGTGTTTTAGGGGGAGGAGTACTGAGATTCAAACATTTTTGTCATACTGATGTAAACTTTATCTAGATATGTCCCTCCCTTTGCTGTCACAGCTGTGTCTACAGCAGGTGAAGCCAGTAAGATAAATGAATGAATAAATCACAAGCCACTAGTCACAACATCAATGACTGGATTCTTTTCATCAGCTTGTGGCTACATAGTTCCCTAATTGATATCCAGGAATTGAACTGCATTACCAGAGCCACTGTATCATTTTCACTGCCCACATCTGCCCCATTAGCTTTATATAATGGCAAAGCTTTTCACACTTGGGATGGCCCACGAGCCATTTGAGCCATTTGCATCTGTAGGTCCTTGAAGCGCTAAGCGTCAGTGATTGCAGGCATTTTGAGAACTGGACTGACAGCAAGCAAATAGACGGAATAAGAATTGAATGGCAATGGCAGCTTATGCCAATGACCAAACACATTAAAAAATGGCAATTTATGCTCAGTGCAAGTAGAAGTGACTGATGTGGAACAGCCAGTGTTATTGCAAATCTGTTGGCTGGACTGTTGGTGATGCTTAATAGGAAAAGAGGTTTAGAAAGTTAAATTGAAAGTATAAGGATATTCTTTACATTTAACTTAATGAACCTTTTTTTTTTTTTTTTTTACCT
>JAPZEB010000009.1:7168260-7181022 GCA_029783705.1 Chaetodon striatus | reverse complement strand
AGTCAAACCTAGAAAAAGCCTTGTTTCTGTGTTCCAGTCGGAGCCAGAGATAAGTAGAGGGCTCATATAGCATAAAAAGATTTCTACAGATTTATGAGGCTCTGGCACAGGGAGGTATTGATCCCTTTCCCCCATTCAGGCCATTCAGAGGAGAGCAGAAGCTACTGCAAACCTCAGAATGGTTTACTTACATTTTATATTTTAGATATGTTGAGCTCATTTACAGTGACTTACTGTAACTGGAGAATAAGAGATTACTAGAATTACTGTTAGGAAGAGCAGCAACAGAGGGTCAAGTCAGAAGTATAAATACTGGCGGTGCTCCCAGATTATCCTGGATAACATTGTATCTGGGAAGATTTATCGCTGTTGACTTTTTAAAGTCATTTTTTGATCATTTAAGCAACACGGACATAATTCCATTTACCACTCTAGTGTGGTGTGGTGTGTAAATTTGGATTTTTCTGAATGAACCATTTTAAGGGAAAGGAGTTAGCTAGAGGCCAAATCCCTCCCCAAGATAGCAGTTATCAAACCATAGCATAGCAGCTTGATTTTATCAAGTAGGACATGTTCCTGGACCAACATTGCAATCAACCAATCACAGCCCTCTGACATCATCAGTGGGCTGCTCTTGTGCTTCTTTCAAAATTCCTCCAAATGTAGGTTAATACAATCGGAATAAGTTATCCTCAGTAAAATTGATCAAAAACCTTGTAAGGTACTGCAGGGTAAGCAAGTTAGCTTGATAACTAGTTGGCTATACTAACAACTAAGCTTGCCAATAGGCTAGAATAATGTTCACTAATAAAGAGTGAGGATAATAGCATTGTTCAGTCGCAAATTCCTGCATTTAACACATTTTTCCTCCTTTTTTCCATGTTGATCCTGGATAGATTTGGTTAGGTTTATCCCAGACCAGTATTATCATCAAGCTGATTCTAGATAATTTGTTTATGTCAACACATCAACATAGCAGTGATGGCCCTGGATAAACACAAGCAAAATGTCGATGATGGTCCTGGATCAACATGGGCACTGCAATCATGCAAAAAAATAGCTTTGAATTTAGGTTATTAAAAAAACAATATTTTTGCCTGTTAAGCTTACTTGTTAGCATAGCCTGCCTAGTTGAACAGCTTACTTGCTAACCCTGCAGTATCTTACAATAAGGTTTTTGTTCCACATCATTAAGGATTTTGTTAAACTGTACTAACTTAGCCCTGAAGAAGCACAAAGGAATTTTGGAAGAAGCACAGGAGCAGTGTTGTCAACTCCTCAGTAGGGAAAGTAGCTACTGGCTGTCCTAACAGTTGCTAGAAGTCGCTGAATGATGTCATTACCTAATTTGCATAATCAGCTATGTTCATGTAATTGTAATGGACACTGTAGGAGAGAGTAATAACGTCGTGGGAGAGACAAAAAGTGAGTTAAAAAAAACACCCTGAATAGGTTTAGTACTACAAATTAACTTTCTTCTGTCGATTCTCCTCCTTTATCCGGGCTTGGGACCAGCAAAAGTGACCAGAAATGCAGTGATTTATCTCAGTGCAGTGATTTACATAAGACAAAGAAAATTTTACATTTACATCCCGCCCTGACTTAAGCCAGGGTGGGATCAGTCAGCGTCATTTTTGCGCATGTGCGATTCATTTGCAGTGTGGACGCAGAGGGGTGAACATCTCCTGCTCTGACTGCAGCTGGGAGGGACTGCTGCGCAAGGACTGGGCTGCCTGTGAGTGCTTTGGGACAGGGGAGGGGCCCAAGGCAGCACCCGCTGCTTTCACGTCAGAGTTTCCAAAAGTCTTCAGTAATGACAGAAAAAGTCGCTAGATTTGTCGCTAGTCACTTTTTTGAAAAATAGGGGGCTCTGAATACTCACTAAATATAGCTACAAAGTCACTAAGTTGGCACCACTGCACAGGAGCAGCACACTGATGATGTCAGAGGGCTGCGATTGGTTGATTGCAGTGTTGGTCCAGGAATGCAATGTGGGATGTTGATCCAGGAGCATGTCCTCCTTGGTAAAATCATGCCGTGCTAGCATAGCAACCATAAGTTATCAATCAGACAGAGTGCATTTGAGTAGCCTAAGATGGCTTTTTGTAATTGTTTTTGATGTGAGTGAAGCATTTTGTTCGCTACTTTTGTTGCTACCTCTTGTTTTGCCGTTCTATGCGCCTGGTGTTTTTACAGGAGCACCCTGAATGAAAAAGTGCCTAAGGCTATTGCCGTTTGTTTTTATCACTGTCCAGTTGAAGTGATTAAGAGGCAGGCTAACGCTAGCTTACTTTCATCGTTGCCCTAGGTAATTGGCAAGATGTGAACAAACTGGGCCTATTGATTCTAATATTTTACCGACTGTAATTAGGCCCAATGATTGACAAAATATAGTCAAACTGTCCCCGACTCCTAAAATAAACTTTGAACCAACCATCATCCTGGAGAAGATCTGCGTAATTACAAACTGTGGAAATTAAGCTTTTTTTGGCTTCATGCGCCACTGAGCAACTTTCATAGGAATGAATAGGGCCCCACCTCCAAGGGAAATTTTGAACCAATCGTTTCAAAAATTTCTATTATCATTGTGGTCATCAGCATCATCTTCACCAGCAACAAAAACAGCAGCAGCAAAATAACAAATAGAGCCATCGATCACACTCTGAGAGCTGCAGGTCATGGGCTGCAGCTTTGCCTAATAGAGGCACTATATTAACTGGTGGCAATTTTGACAGATCCAATTAGAATGAGCCCCATACCTCTGCCACTGCCCTGCCCTCCAAGCAACCCTCACACAAGCAGCTAAATGCTAGCATGGCATGCACACCGCTCCTGCTCGTCCACAGTCTCACTAGTCTCGTTGGTCTTCCTTTGGTGTACCATAAGTAGATGTAGTAGCAATCAGCAGGACTGCTAACGCCTTGATCTTTGTTTCTGTTGTTTTTCTTGGCTTTGGGAATTCTCATAAAACTAATCATACACTGACTATACACTACATTACTAGAAAACACTTGATTCCATGCTGAATACTTTTCATGCTGCTACCACACACCCCCTTTTCCGCATCCCTCAAAATGTCTATTCCTGTCTTTGGTAAAGCTGCTTTTCTCTCGTCTATCCACAAATGTCCAAATGATAGGTTTTGTGTCTAAGGAGAAAAGGGAGTCATGCTTCACAATATGGAGCACAGCAAAACATCTGACTCCTGCCAAGGAGGGGAAACAAAGCAGGCTCGTTTTTTTGCAAAATCTATTCTTTTGTCCTCATCTGAAGCCTGCTTTCTTTGTGTACCCCTCACTCTCCCTCCAGTCGCAGTTCTCCCTCTCAATTATTCCTGAGAAACAACGTACTTGTCAATCTTTTTCCTTTCAAAAGCTAATGGTCTATCTATCCCCCTGCCCAACAGTCAAGCCAATTAATTCGATCAAGCTGTTGAAAGTCATTTTCAGTCGCAGTGGGAGGGCAGTGCCAGACTGACAGCGTTGACTCACTATATCCATTGTTAAGAGAGAAACAACACTGAGTAAACCAAGGTAAATTAGGCTGAATGGATCCAGAAGTAATTTTATATCTCGACCATTCAATTATGTTTTTGTGTGCATCATTTCCCTGTTATTTCTTCTATCTCACAATGTGTGTGTGCACACGTATGTGCACTTTTGCAGTCACATTCATTGCAACACCCATGGTTAGGCTGTGACATAAATCACTGTGTCTTGTCAGTGTAAGTATTGGAGGAAAACATATGAGACCGCAAGAAATGATATTTTCAGTCTATAGCATGTCCTTGACACTTGTGATGTGATATGTGTAGAGGGCAATTTGTCTGTTTTTGTACCTGAAAACCTTACAGTTTGTTGCAAGTAGAAATGGATCAAGCCCTCTAAAACAGTTTTTCTCAGTCTTAAGCTTTTTTTTTTTGACTTTCTCAAAAGGAAACCTCGCAGAAAATATAACCTCTGTCGCAAGCGCATTGAAAGATGATGAGTAGTCCAAATGCTGTTGAACGAGAGACTGATTTTTCTTTCTTTTTCTGCTGATGTGAGCTATCAAACCTCTCACGCAGGCCTTTGATGTAGCTCGCCATTGTCTTGCGAAGCTGCAGGAAATTGAAAGAGAAGATCAGGGGAGTGTTAGTGAAGGGGAGAAGAGGTGGAGGACGGGAGTGACGCGCAGCACGACAGGGTTTTCTGGGACATGGCACACGGAAATGAACAAGCCTTGCATGACCTGCGGGAGCTCGCTCCCAAAATTTGAGGATATACAGGGCAGAGAAGCAAGAACCGTTGTTTTAGAGAACACGAGATCAAAGACGTGATTTTTTTTTAAAAAATTCGCTAAAAAGACTCCAGGTTTAATATTTCTGTAGCATCCTTCCAAGCCCACGCCACCTCTCACCACTGCATCCAAAGCCCTTCTATTCTAATTCAGAGAAAACACTAAACCTTTTACACAGAACACACTCGCTCAGCCATAAAAGAGCATTTGTCCCTCGAGTGTTAAGAGTAAAGTTTTAATGGAAGCAAAATTTGATTTAAGGCTCACGGTGACTTAAAGAAGGGTGAGAAGCTTCCTTTCTCTGTCATTCTCTTCAACACTGTAAGTGCTCTCCCCGTGTCTGTGAATGAACACACACTTTCCCATATTTCTTCTCGCACTGATGAATTATAATGACACTCCGAACAGGCTGTTTCAGGTTGGGGAGTACAAAGTGGTTTTAGGCAAGGTTAATAAGTCCATTTCTGCTCTTTTGTGAGTCCTGGAAAGTGAAATTAGCATTTTATTTCAACATGGTTGTTGCATATTTTTTGTGAATATATTTGAATATTTCAACCATATTCCACAGTGGGATTAATAGAAGTTTACTTGTCCATTAGAGGCTGTAAATACTGAAAATTACAAGTCACACAGTGTTTTTGTTGTTATAGTTAGAATATTTTATTAGCCTGTTTTTCAATTGGGTGAATATAGTTTCTGTCCTAATATTATTCCCTGTTCGGAAAACAAGCTTTTAATCACAACATATATGGGTGTTTATAGTGTGCAGGCTAATCACTACAGGAATGGGAGCAATTTCAGTTGAATTTATGTAGCTAAACGGTTCCCTCATGAGTCGAGGTTGTTTAAATGGAGAAGAGGGAGATGAATACAGAGGACGATGGAAGCAGTCCGTTATATCAAAATGACAGATAAGCAATGAAGGAGCGCTGTTCATTTTTCCCCCCGCTATTGTGCTCAGGTAGTGTAGAGAAAGAGGTGGGATGTGTGATGTGCAACATGGCAGGTCAGACCTGGGAAAGTGGGTTTGCTCTGGCGGGAAATGGCTATTTACGTAGCTGAAAATGGAGTGGGCCTTTCTGACATTTTCATAGCCCTGCAGGCAAGAGTAACCTTCAGCGGAAAACAGAACGATTAAAGAAACGGGAGGGGGAGAGGCAGAGCGAGAGGTGGGGCAGAAAGCAGGTGAAGTGATTGCATAGGAGAGTCGAAAATGATTGGAAAGTGAGTTTGGGAGAAGAGACGGGGAGACGGAAATAAAGATGGACAAAAATAGACAAAAAATTATTTTGAGGTCATGCAGAGCTGTGAGAGGAGAATCAGTGCCTAACACAGACTGACAGGAAATCAAGACAATAAAAGGAATAATGGAGGATAATGCTGGACAAGGTTAACAAAATCTTGCATCTGATCTACAAGATAAAAGTTCACTAAACAACATATTCCAGCCTTTTCCTAACAGCTTTACACCTTGTTGCACCTCTTAAGCACCACTATCAAGCTATGCAAATCACTCAGCCTTGAAACGTCTGTGCTGATGTGACATGACAGAGAAATTATGCATGTATAAATCAAAATGGCCACGCACAACATCGCAAGTCAATATTTCAGTCTTCAATAGATTTGACATGATAATGTGCACCATAAAGTGTCCTCTTCCCTGTTATTGTCTTGTGTGAGTGAACAACTCAATACAACCAGGTATCTCGTCAATTACTTGTGTCACACTGCGTTACTGTGATTTTCAATCACAGATGCAGTCAAGGTTTGTATATTTCTGTGGCACAAACTAAAAAATGAGAAAGAAAGAGAAAATAAAGTCCTGTCAGGAGATTTTTAGTTGTAGTTTTAAACAAAATAAAATCAACTTAGAAGGATAGTTTATATAATATTCCATTGCAAATTAGGATTTTTGTCTTTATATAGAGTCAGACTATATTAAACTAGTAGTGAACTAGATATATTTGCCATACCTGCAGTCTACAGCCATGTTGACAGCTCTGTGGGACTTTACCCTTGATCTAAGACAGTCAAAATATATTGTTTAAATGATCAAATGTCTCCTAAATTTGAAGCTAGAGAGCCAAAACTCTAATTTGTGGTGTCATCGGGTATAAAGTCTGGAGCTGCTCCATAGACAATTAACAGTGAAAAATGTTCTAGATGAAACTGAGAGCACTCAGGAATGTTCTGAGAATACGGGCACACTTTCTGTTTCAGAACTGAGAACACTAAAGTAGATCCAAAAAATCAGGCTCCCATTCATTGTCCACGGAGCTGCTCCAGACTGTATACCCTATGACATCACAGGACTTACTCCTCTGGATATCTGGCTTTGTGAGAGAGTAGCTCATGTTTACAAATATTGATTTAACTTTCCTACACCATTGAAATAACAAATTGAAATTCTTAATTTAGGCAGTGTTTTCTTTTAAGCAAAGCTCACACTACACAACTTTCAAAATCATTAGATTGCTATACTGTTTACACTGCACAACTTGCTGTCTTGTAATCTTGCAGTTGTTGTGGTTTTCACACCACACGACTAACTGGAGTTGGGGGGTCACACGCTACAAGATCTTTCACCAGGAGGAATCCCAGTAATTATGTTTTGGGATGAACGGGTCGACCCTCAACCCGGGGTTGGGCAGGTGCTCAAAAATATCATAGGTTATTAACAACTTACAGAAACATTAGTGGTTATAATAATTTCTATGACCATTATGTTCAGTAGTACACCTTCTCCTCCCCACAGTCTTTAACTCTCTCTATCCTCTCAAACACACACAAACACAAACCTTGGAGAGTGCCACAGCACTCAGTCCTTGTCCCTCTCCTCAACCTCTTAAGCTCCCATTTGCTGTAGCTCACAGACAAGGTCTCCAACAGGTACAGATATTTAGCCTGCTGGATATCTGGGGTGCATCTGTGGTGCATTCACACATAGCACTCTGGTGCCAGTTTGAAAATGCCGAGCCAATGCTGATTTGCCTTTGGTCAGGGACGTTTGTCGGGGAGCTACAAAAAGTGTTGACAGGTGAGAAAACAGGGCTAAAGTCATGTAGTGTGAACTAGGTATTTAGTGCAGTGGTGCTTTGAGCAAAATGCTAACATGCTTACAATGACAATTATTGCATGTTGATCTTACGCAAGTGTAATGTTAACCATGTTCAGCATCTTACTTTAGTGTGATATTTGACAATTGGCACAGAGTACAGCTGAGGCTGATGGAAATGTCATTCATTTTGCAGGCATTTGCTCAGAAAGTAATAATTAAAATGTAGATGGCGCTAGATGAGGAGGAGTCAGAGGAATATTAAAATCAACAAGATTCAACATCTGGGGACCATGATTGTCTGTACAAAATTTCAATGCAATCCATTTAGTAGTTGAAATATTGCAGTCTGAACCAACATTGCCATTTTGTGAGCCATGCTGCTAGCGTGGCCAAAAAAGCAGGATAACACCTTGGGCAGGTTGCTTGTCCATCACAGGACCACCACACAGACAAACAAATTCACACTCACACCTACAGGCAGATTCCACTGAGTTTCCACTTCATTGGACCTGCGTGTCTTCAGACTGAGGGAGGAAATCCAAGCACAAACCCACGCAGACATGCCAAGAAAGCAAAACAAAAAAATGGAACATCGGAACAAAAATATTATAATTGTTTTAAGTGTTTTGAGTTGCAATTATAGACACCCTGTGGGGGCTCTTTGCTGTTCTATATGCTTTCTATCTCCCACACTTTTCCTCTCCTGATATAATTGTGCAAATCATCTAGTTTACTTGATGAAAATGTTACCACATTGCTGGG
This sequence comes from Chaetodon striatus, assembly GCA_029783705.1. Taxonomy (NCBI): domain Eukaryota; kingdom Metazoa; phylum Chordata; class Actinopteri; order Chaetodontiformes; family Chaetodontidae; genus Chaetodon; species Chaetodon striatus. Next base: position 7,172,924 of record JAPZEB010000009.1, on the reverse strand, counting down.
AGAACTTATCAGAAGATCATCAGACAGACAGAATTCAGGAGAAAGTGGAAGAAAATAGCCTAAATGATTTCCATGTGCCGGTGTAGCCAAAGGAGGACAGATTATATCAGTAGATGCACCTAATAGACCATGATTATGAGCAGCCTCATTTCCTACAAATGACGCCTTTGCTGAGTTACGAGTGCTAGAATATATTACTACTTCTGTGTCTTTCTTTCATAGCATAACAATGTCACCATAATGAGAAACTTGGTAAAGACGCAAATGTATTCAACTTATCTATGCATTTTCTTTCCTATAAATCTCACCCTCTGTCTCTGCTGTGTAATTAAGTGAGGCTGCGGGTTCATGAGCTATGACTGTTTCATTACTTTTGAATAGGCCAAGATGTGCTGATATGGGTGAGAAAGAGATATCAATATGTCCACTATTTCTGGGGTCTGTATTAATTTTATTCTACCATTCACTGCATACTTGTCATTCAGTATCCTCCCAAGGCTATACAAGCATAGAAAATATATTTACATGATGATCATTTGATGATTCACTCTCTTCTGTTACAGCCAAGGTTTGCTTTATTTAAAGCCCTATAACCAGGACTGGAAAAATATAAATATCAAGGATGACCATTTTTGTGATCATAGTGTGGCAAAAGCATGTAAAAACCAACACACTGTGAAGGGTTGGTGATGTGCTTATTCCAAAAGAAAGGATGCATCAGACAATTGTCAATTCCACCCAATCTGCAGCACAGTTTAGCATAGTAGCACAGAGGCTGTCCACTTACCTAGAGAAAAAAACATGTCGATGCACTTGTACAAGAATTAGGAATTCCAGGGTTGTGTGGTTGCTTGGAAAATGCAAGCATGATTTGGCATCACATCCAAGTAGCCAAGAAGCACAAAATACAGCTCGGTTCCCCTTAAACTCCACTTGGAACCCTTCAGCCTTTAAGAAGTAACCAGAGCCCATGAAAATGCTAGTAAAGACATGGCAGTGCTTTGAGATAGGCACCATGGCAGGTGGGTCAATCCCACCTCAAGCCTTCATAATCACCATGGAAGTCATCATCAGGGCCTCAAGATTGGTAGTGGGCAGTGAACAACCTAAGGCTGGGCTCCATCTTCCACCAACCTGGGCATCCATGGACCACTGCTGTAGCATGTACCAAGTGACTACTTGAAAAACTGCATTTTGTGGCCTTGGATGAAAATAAAACAAAACAAATCTTGAAGTGCCTCCACAGTTAAGGAAGCGCTTAGAGACACAAAGTTGTGCCTAGGCAGATGGTACAATAAAAGCTTCAAGGACAAAGATCAGGGCTAGCAACTAAGGTAGGACATTGTGAACACTCTGGAGAACATCAACAAGACCCTGCTGCCAGGGAAACTGAAGCTCTGGTGCCTCAGCCCACTCTCCCGAATAGTGTGGCCACTCAACGCCTGAGGTCACAGTAACAGCCGTGGAGAGGATGAGGTGATGAGGCTCATTGTCCCTCAATTTCTAAGCAACATCAGCCACAATGGCAAAGGGGCACTTGAACTACCTTTCACTAGTCTTGCAGAGAAACAGAAGTGCGCTAAAGCAAGACTTCAGATGACACTAAAAGACTCCAGAGACGAGACCATCAGCAATGCTACAACTTCCCATCCGATGTAGTGCAGCAGACCACATAAGTCCTGAGCCTTAGTTAAGGAGGTGCACCAACAGGAGGAGACAGCAAGAAATAACAAAAGATTTGGAGAGGAGAAAGATCAGCTGGATGAATCTATGGAACATGGGAGTAAGCTAAATTAGCTCCATCATCAGAGCCATATGTGTTTCCATAATCAAAGAATCTCCATCAGTGGTTCAGTAAATATCCAACCTGTGCCTTCTGCCCAACTCCTGCAACTCTCAAACACATCATGACAGGTTCTAAGACCAGCTTCACACAAGGCCACTACTCGTGTGGGCACAATTAGGTCCTCAAGTGCCTGGCATCAGCTCTTGAGATCAAGCGAGGGGCAACTCACTCCCTGCCCAGAGAGTGACCAACCTCCCAAAGGCAACAACATTCATTCGAGAAGGACAAGAAAGGCCTAAACATCCCTCTACCAAGCCTGAAACAGAACACTATTCATGGCCAGCAACTGTGCTGATGGATATCGGCCAGCAAGAAATCTTTCCACCTTACGTTGTCCTCACCAGTCTTAGGCAGGATTTGGTACTCTTATTGCTGTCACTGAAGACTGCTTTTATCACAGAGCTCACAGTCCCATGGAAAGACCTGCATGAGGAGGCCTACAAGCACAAGAATCTATGCTACGAAGAACTGGCAGCAAAAGCAACAGTGGCTGGAATACCAAAGTATACCCGGTTGAAGTGGGAAGCAGAGGTTTTGTGGCTTCTTGTACTGTCAGACTGCTGAAGGAAGTAAGAATCCACAGGCCATAGATCAGTCTCAGAGGCAGCTAAAAGAAGCAGCCAGTGGATATGGCTCAAGCAGAAGAACCCTCACTACCTATTGACACAAGGGATTGTTTATCATTGCGTCCTGTGTTTTTTGATTCTGTCTTATTGAAATAAATATACATGTATCATCTTCTTGAAGTCAATACACAGGTATCCAATTGTAGACATAAAATAGAGCGAAGAGACAAGCATTTATTAAATATTGTTTCACAGGGAGGGGTAAAACTTCTAAATTTCCCCTTAGTTTAACAGAAAGTAACAGAGAGGAGGTGTGAAGATGGCTCCCGCGCGTCACTTTGATGATTAATCCTGTTGAGACTCAGTAGGCAATCATCTATAATGTAGGTTCAAGAGTAAAAAAAAAACCCAGTCTCTACAAATTGAAGTGCTTTTCTGGACTCTCATGCAGGGTCATTTCCAAGACCCAGAAGATGAGAGCGGAATTTAAACCGTTTAACAGACTTTGTCCAATAAACTATTTTTAGAGGTTGCACATAGAAATTTGCTCGCATACGCTATATATGCCAGAAGGTGAGCTTCCTGGTAAACTGACAGTGGCTCAACTCAGCAGCAGACTCCTCTGTGTAAAAGGTGTGGGAATAGGCATTTCTACTTATTAATATGTATAGCTTTTGCTTCCTCATCCTCCCTGTGGAATAAAAATCTGATAGCATGTAGTGATAGTGTGAGAGTTGGAAGGCTTTGTTCCTGGTGCCGTTTCTCTGTCACTGGGAAAAATACTATGAAAGTCACCAGCAGCACTGGGAGGTGAAGTGCCAAGTTATAAATGTTGTAGACAGTTAGGCTTCAGGTGCTGTTAGCATATGGCTCTCTCTCCTGTTGTACTTTGAATGTGTCATTTAATACCCTTGTAGTAATATCCCTGTGATTTGTCATATTCCAAAACTTGATCAAGAAACAAACACTGAAAAAAGAACACAGTCATTTCAATTGCAGTGGGACACTGCTGTGATGTGTTAAGGTTTTTAGTGTGCATACTAATCCAATCAGCCACTGATTAGCCTTCAAATACTTAATCAAGTGATTTCAACTGCACTCACTCCAAAACATTAAGAAGTTTGAGAGAGGTACTTATCACAAATTTATCATGACAGATTGTGACATTTCAAAAATGTTAACTATAATTCTTTCTTTATAAAAAATGCCTCAAGATTAACAACCATCTCCACCTACTATCAAGAAAAGGTGTAGCTCTTTGTATTGAACCCACCAGCAAGGCAGGATGGTCAATAAAGATCTTTTACCCACAAAATCTATTTGATGGTAGGGAATAGTTTGCCTAAAACACCACCTTGACAATATGTCTGAATTTATAGTCAAATATTCAACTCTAAACATCAAATAAATAAGATATGTAAATAAAATTGGCACTGACTGGCCAATATTTGATATTTAATAAAATGTCACCATTGCCCTGATATACGCTATCTTATCACAATAACTCACAATATGTAGATTTATCCATTCTTATTATGCTGAACTTTTTTCATATCAAAGCAACTGCTTCCCCCTCCCATACCCCACTGCATCTTTAATAGTGATTCTTCATTTGGTAACTGTCAGTCACATGTGAATCTGTCCCACTGCAGGCATCTAGAAAATTGATTGAGCCAAGATGGACAGCCAAAGTCTGACTGACAGTGTCTGTGGTGCAGATTATTAAGCAATTTCTTCTCCAGGAAGTCAATAAATGTCCAAGGTAACTGCAATGCAGTGTCTTCTCCACTGAAACTTGTTTTGATGCGTCTTTGCCTTTTATCCTTTTACCTAAGTCTGTGTGCTGCCCTCTGGTTTGTACCAGCCTTTTTGTGCCATCACTGCCTCAATGACCAGCCAACATAATTAGCTCCATGGTAATCCCTCTGGACCCTTACAATTAAAACAAATGCCAAGGGCAAGTGACCACAAACGGTGCAGCAGCATCCCCCTACTTGGAGAAGGAGCGCAAGCGAACCATAACTCATGTTGCAGTGGGTTATGTAATTTGGAGTGGCCTCTCATTTCTTTTATACAGTAATCCATGACTTATCTCACAGCAGGCTCAGTGTCTCTACAGTGCAACAGCCGGATATGCAACAGTCACATTGAAGTGGTACTTTATACAAAACCATGAAATATCACTACAGAGAAATGCCTTCATTCAGAAGATACAGGACTGAATGTGTAAAAAAAAAAAAAAAAAAAAAAAA
>JAPZEB010000009.1:7140580-7166665 GCA_029783705.1 Chaetodon striatus | reverse complement strand
TTTTGTTTTCCAACATAAAATACCTCAGTAAATACCCCACTCCTGAATTTTGAAGCTTTTACCTGTCTTTAAAATGGCAGTTGCTAACAAGTAGCTAAAAGAGAATACACGATCAAGCAGAATATGTCTTAACATTTTTGTGGTGGAGACATTGACTTCGTGTGACCATGGTGTAGTTCATTTGTAGCCTAACATTAGCTTTTTACCTCTAGTGATTGCTTTTATGCTTCAAAAAAATCTAAAGGTGGTGTTCATTTGTGAAGATTAAAAGTAGACTTTAGTTTGCAATAGATTTTCTGCAATAATCCAAAATTCAATGGAAAAATCCTCTTGGCTTTTTCTGAGAGAACCAGGGCCATGTTAGCCTCTTTGGCCTACAAATTAACATCATCCCTGCCCCACTCTCATGGGCCACTAGCAAAGACTCCAGGAAGTTACTGGTCCCAGCCAAGAAATAGTCTTGTCCATACCTGGCAATCGTCATTTTGACAGTACTCTTTGGTTTTTGTGTGAATTTAACACAAGATATAATGTGTTATTAGCTTTAGATTAGCTGGTATAAGCAGATTGCTTTACCTTTGGACAGAGCCAGGCTGGCAGTTTCCAGTCTTTGTACTAAGTAAATGTATTTCCCAAATTGTCAAACTTGTCCTTTAAGAGACAACAAGCATAATTCAAAGCTTGTCTTTTTAATACTTTTTTAAATAAGAGATTGTTGTTTATGAAGACAACTGGACAAAGGTCACAGTTTACCCATCTCCTTTATTTACCACCATAAGCAATCTATAACCAGCACTGTCAGCACTAAAAGGGCAAGCTGCACCAGCAGTGTGGCCTGCAAGGCAGGTGCATGCTGGTTTGATGGGGTGCAAAGTTTGGACAGTGACCAGTCAGATACCTCTAAGGGCTTTGAATCTGGCTTACATTCTGCCCTTTAGCCATTAGCAGGGGCTCTGACTGTAGGCGGAGAGGACTAGCACTGGTGCTTAGGAAACTAAATATGAAGTAAAATTAGTAAAATGAGAGAAAGGAGGCATGCTTCTGGCATGTTTTCTTCTTCAAAGGCTGAACATATTAATGCAAATAATAAAAATTTACATTAATGAATTAAAGACTTTTAAGGCATCTTAGTCAGAGGTGCTAACGGCTGGTGTTAGTGGGAAGAGACGATGGTGTTGTGTTTCATTCAATGTGGTCCCATGTTCTTGACTGTGGGTTATTTTTATGATCACCGCTTGTTCGAGTGCCAGCACATTTGCATGAAGAAGGACATATCTAGTGCTCATAAATAGGAGAGCCAAGAGTATCCATCACCTCACTGGTGACAACCTGTTCCACGCATTTCCGCCAGTTTGTCACCCTGTAAAGGGCCCCAGCATATTATAATCAGGGCAATTGGCCTTTCTGTTAATCATGCCTGATTAAAATCAGTAGTTCATCCATTAGGAAAATAGAATTTAATGGAACAAATGAAGCATAAAAAAGGCCATAAAAGTAGCAAGTATCATCAGCAACCTCGGCGCATGAAACAATGTTTTTCTTGGATGAAAAGAACAAGGCTGGCACTGTGGGATGTTTATTGTCCCTGCAGTAACTATTTTGGAGTCTGGGAAACTGTTCAAATCTGCCAGCATAAACACCTCATTGAGTAGACTATACACTGTCTGTCACATCAGATTTTACCAATAGTATTCACGTTTAAAGCTGATCAACATGCCAGAACAGTACAGGGTCAAACATCATGCTGTCTGTGAGGTGCAGCCACATCAGTGTTCACAAAGAAACACAATTAATCAGTGGATTGATTTGTATTCATACATAATAAAATTAATTAACACTTACAAAACCCCCATGATTTCGTTTGTTTAGTCTCCTATTTGCAGTGGCCAATATTAGTGAAGCCATATTACAATAAAGTGAGTGTTATGGCCCCTACAAAACAACAACAACAACAAAAACAAAAACAGTCTTGTCACATTGTATATCCTTTTAATGTAATTAAGGTTATGATATAACTGCTACCATAGTTAATTAGCCCACAGTCAAAAGTGTACAGAACAATTTAGATCCGTGATGTGCTGCTGGAGACCAGCGGGTCAGTGTGAACTGACCAGAGTCAAGCAACACTCATAAGAAGAGCAAAGACATCCGGTCATGTATTTCAAAATAAGACTTAATTAGCTTTCTGGCGTTTGTGTCATTAGGAAGCATGCAGGTAAAATGAAATAAGTCTACACGTCATATGAATGTTGAGCTGTACTATATGAAAGTGTTCCTTTAACAAGTTTTACAAGGTTCTTGCAATAATCGGCCGACTTAAGGAGGGTTTGTCTAAAAGTGCTAAATGTGTTTTACGTCCTAACCTTGACTTGAAATAACATATATACGAAGTCGCACCGCAGGGCATTTTCTTAGATCTCTAAAAAGTCAATTCAAGTAAACAGCTGTGGTATAACAGCTGCCTCTCCATCAGTGCGAACACCGTCACGCCTTTATTGTTTAAAGACACTTCCGGCCTCAGTTTGCATAACGCTGTGTGACTTGACCAAACCGCTGCACTGGACAGCTCTGATTTTTTTTGCGTTGGCAGCCAGTCTGTACCAATCTGTTTCCACTGTTGCTGGGCACGGACGAGCACCGGGAAAGTCGGAAACGGAACGGGACCGGTAAGTCAAAGCGCTGTCATATCTTGTTGTATTGTCACACGCGTGGAAGAGTGCTGTCCCTGCAAAAGTTTGGATTTGGCTGGGATTGCTCCGGATGCGATAGTTTCAGGTGTGTAGTTTTGCTGAGTTCTGACAGACGGGAGTGAATTAAACATGTGGTTTAGTAAAGTTAAATTTCCCTCATCGCGTTTCGCTGAATTAACTGTGCGCAGGTTGTGGATAAAATGAGTTTTAGACGTTTTGCGTAATTGCGCATCAGCAGCACCACGCGTCTAATCCCCTTTCTCCACACTTGTCGTCCCGTAGGAAAAAAATACTTTCAAACTGTTTTATGAGTGATGAAGATGTTTACAAATATAACAGTATCATGAATAAATAAGTTAAAATCAAACATAAATTACGACAGTAGGAAAAAAATACCAAAAATGACCATAAAGCCGTCAAGAGGGGATGCTATATCAGTGTAAAATTGATTTAAGGATGTTTTTATTTTGGTGCCTCCTTAGAATATTCTAACCATAAATGAGAAAGGATATCCTAAAACAGCTGTACAAGTTACTCATATTGAGTCAGCTGCGGTCGATGTTGGCAACATTTGCTTCACCCATGTACTCCATCCTTCTCTGTACACACCATTCACCCATCCTGAGTTATGATCTTATTCAATAGCATTTTCCACTTAAAATCGTCAATAAGTTATCCTCCCGTTGCACTTTCTGCTCTGCACTGCAGCCTATTAGTATAATTATTTGTGTAATTATAGCAAACAGAATATTTGCTCTAAAGGGAAAGCACTAATACACTGTTTTCCTATACAGGCTTAACAGTATTGAACTAAAATGTTAGTGACCTTATCAGACTTTGTGGTGTCTTTGTTACCTTTGTTAACAGGAAGTAGTTTTCAGGAGATAATATTCATTGTAACCTTTATAAAATGTTTACATAAGACTGTCCTTTTACATCTTCATGTCCTGCTGATGGGCATAAAGCTACATATGACTGCTTGGACATTCAGGGCTCATTACCATTAAAGTGGGCAAACACTTGACTTTGCATGCGAGATCCTCTGACATGTAGGATGTTGAGCATTAATTCTACACACACACGCAAGTCGGATATTGTCTACTGGGACCAATAATGACGGATTAAACAGTTCTTTAAGTTTGACGCGTCTATTTCATCAGTGCTGGCAGTGCTCTGATAAGAAAAAGACATTAATAATGACAGCTGTACAGAGAGAGAGAATGTTGTTGTACAGATGTTGGAATCAGTCAGTCCTCCTAAAGCGAGCAGGATCATAGTGGAGCATGTAAAACTGTCACTTGATTATATTGGGTTCTCTACTGAACACCTCTTTTGCTGCAGTCCTAGTGCTCAGTAGTTGCTGTAACAAGTAAGAGGTCTGATAAATCAAATGGAATATCACAGGGTTGATTTAGAGAAATTGACATAGTGCGGCTGCTCTGTACAGACTTTATTTATGGACAGCACCTTTTAGAGCTGCCTTCTCTCTGCTGAATGGCCCCGGCTGATAAATGCTGCAATCTGTCATGCTGTTGTTATGATAAAGTGTGCAATACGTTTCTCACAGTCATTTGTGTTTTTATTGTTTTGGTTTTTTTTTAAGCTTTTGCCTGAGGGAGTCTGGCATTTGAGAGTTTGTATGTAGAGTAGAGGAAGTAGAGGTAGAGGAGATGGTGTTTTATGGTGCACATGTTCGTCACCAACTGTTTGGTATACAAGTTTTGGTTTCAGGAATACAGTGCAGTAATTACAGTCTGTGCGGGCATGCGTAACATAATTTGAAAGTGCAAATTCTACTTGGAAAACCTTGGCATTGTGTCAGTCGTTGGCTGTTACCTAAAACCATACTAGCTAGGTTAAGCCAGCTACATCGTTATGGTGAACGCAAATGAGAAGGCAAAGATGGGAAAACTTCCCTTTGCTACTCCAAGAGCAGAGGTTCAGATGAAAACAGCATTTGGAAGTTTTCCTAGAGTGCATGAAGTGCTTGAGTCTCGCTCTAAGCATGAAGTTACTGATACTAACATGCTGTTCCTTTTGTTACTGAGCATATGTGGATGTTTAAGTGCCCTAATTTTAGGTGCAAAACACATGGAACAAGCCTAACTGGCTCACAAACTCATGTTTAGCAGACTGCTGATTCTTCACAAAGGAGCTCTTAGTGTAGCTGTCAGGTATTCTTTCTTTGCATTCATCACTGGCAAGAGCATAAATAGAAACCAGCCACACAGTTGTGATGTTTGCAGTCACTAATTGGGTTTATTTTATACAAAAAGGGCAACCATGCCCATGTTTTTACACTGCAGAGGAAAACAAATGCTTCATAAACATGATCAAGTGTACAAATATCTTGCTGCTTTCCTACTAGAGATTTTTCTGTCTCACACTACCTCAAAGCCCCTTACAAGTTCAAACTGTGACTTGAAATTGAATGTGGTCAAATAGTCTCATTATGGTTCATTTGATAATTTTCCATCACCCCATTTACAGCTCCACAAAATCCCACCAACACCTATATCCCTCAGCTCATTTGTACAGGAATTAAGAGTAATCAACTGACAGTTTTCTAATGAAAATATATACATGTATTATTTTTAAATTAATTCAATTTCAAGTCAAGTTTTCCTTAAAAGGTGTTTGGACTTGAATAATAAGTTGAATTGATGCACTGCTGACAGTTCATTTATAGGTCCGGTGTGTAAGTTTTAGGAGGATTTAGTGGCAGCTAGCAGTGAAGATTGCAGACTGCAACCAGCTAAAACTTCTGGTTAGATCCACAGAGTTCTCCTCCTCTCCAAAACAAATGTACCAGTGAATTAAAACCAGTAAAGACTCTAAATAAAAAAAGTTTCTCGTTAAAAATCTGTGTTTCTCCTACCCTATTAAGCATGTTGCCAATGGCCTGCTTACCCGTGTGTGTTCACCTGTTTCTGATCCAGATGTTCAGGGGGTTTTTACCATGAGCCAAATTATCCGCAGAGTTCTCCTCCTCCTCTCCAAAACAAACCGATCTGGCACTTTAAGCCAGTAAAAACATTGATTTAAGCAGGTTCACATTAGAAATCAGAGTTTCTGTAACACTGTTTGGCATGTCAGATCAATCACTACCCTGACACCTGCTCATTTGTGCTCACCTTTTTATGGCTCCGTGGTGGAAATGGCTGTGGCCAGATGGGTTTGTCCGTGTGTTCGTCCCGTTCTCGTGAACGCGATATCTCTACAACAGGGAATTTTTAAAAATTTGGCACAAACATTCACTTGCAGTCAACAATGAACTGATAAGAATTTGGTAGCCAAAGGTCAAAAGTCAAGGTCACTGTGACCTCACAGAAAATATTAGCTCAATAATTCATGTGCTAATCGTGAAAGAATTTCACAGTAATGTCAAATAGGATATAACGATGAAGTGTTGATATTTTATATCCAAAAGGTCAAAGGTTAACTTTACTGTGACATCACAATACTCTGCAAACCACCTTTTTGGCCATTATTCTATGTCATAACTCAAGAACAGAGGAGGAGACATTTGGTCAGATACTGACTTGGTGACACTACTGCTCACCTTGAAATTGTGCTGATTGTATAGATCTTTTGTGCTGCTGGGGGGAAGATGTGTGTGAAGCAGACATGGATGTAAACTGTAAGTGCATGTTGACTGGTTCATGGAGGCATACAACCAGGAGGCAGTAATTCTAGTTTCTCTGAAAACTTAAGCTCCAGGTGTTGTGGAGGTTTTTCCTGGTCTCTTCCTCTGAGGCTGATGCATATATGCAAATGGCTGTATCTCAATCCAGTGTTTGGTTTGTCCATTCTGGGCTACTGTAGAAATATGACGGCAACATGATGATCTCTGTAGACAAGGACCAGCTCTATGCAGATGTAAACAACTCATTGTAAGGGAATAAAAACACGATGCTTCTTACTTTCAGGTGATTACACACTAAAGAAAACATACTTATTATTGTATTCAATCTCTGCCAATATATCCCCCTAAATCTTGCACACTGAATAACTCATTAAATAAATTTTTAAGAGAATCATGATCAGCAGACAACTGAGCATGCTTTTTTTTAAAGACAGATTCTCTTCCAAAGACCCTTCTTAGCGCAATGTGAAAGAAGCATTTACACCTTAGTTAAGTTACGTATTTTATTTACAGAAAAGGTGGTGAAGGTGTGTGTTTTGGGAGTATCACTTAGTTTTTAATTGTTTCCTGATGGCAGCACTGATACAGAGTGGCAAGAGACAAACAGCCTGCCTGTCACTATGTTTTGTTAGAGGTGGATGCTCGTGTCAGCTTCTGCCTCAGGAAGCCAGTGGTGAAACATGCCCCTACAAAATCCATTAAAGGGGCTTCAGGCTCCTTGTTGCGCTCAGTACTGAAGACACTTATTAGTCTCACCGGGTCATTTGACAGAAAGCATTAATATTTGATGTAAAAGGGGTCATTCTGGGGCTGCACTCCATATTCAGTCCACTGGGGAATTGAAAAGATTAGATCTTTTTTGGAGATAGTTATCTGTTACTTTGTAGAGAAGCTGGTGTTTGAGTGCACCTCACGTGAAGCGGGAAATGTTAACATTAACCACACCCTTGTGGGAAGAAAAAAATAGTGTAGAAAGAAAGCAGTACGATGTAAACAAAGAGAGGAAGAGCAAGAGGGCATAATTTGGGAACTTAGAGAGAGAAGCATCCACATCCCAGCCCACATATTTTGATTGAGGTAAGTATAAACTGTTTCCGACAGGCGGAGTGTAAGAGTCTTCTCAGACGTAACGCTGAGTGGTTTACAGTGACACCCTCATTATGGTCACAATGCGGGGTGAAGCAGAACATCTCCCTCTCTGTGTCTTGACAAGAACTTTTTTTTTTTTATACCTCAGGGCCTCCATTCTTTTCCTCATCTACCACAGATCGCGGGTTGCTTGGCTACCAGGCTGGCTTGTGGCTCACAACTAACATCATGTATGCACACAAATGAATATGTATCTACGGTGGCCGACAAGGACAAAGGGGAGCACTAAGTCGAACAGCTTGATTTTCGACCTGAGAGACCAAACAAGAGACTGTTTGATTTTAAAAATGAAGAAAAGATAGAGTAAAGAGGTGACATAAAGGTTCATTTGACCTTAGTCTTGAAGAATATTGTAAAAGAGCAAAAGATTTACGTAGCTACTTAGCGTTTCTTCAAGAGGCCTGGAGAGCTTCTGTTGCGTTGACAGGATTTGCAACGGTTTTTCTGCTGCATTTGTTTTCAGGGTTTGTATGTTTTTGACTTTGCATCATTTCTGTATTTGTATCATGTTTGCTGTTCATGTATTTATTTTGGATTTCTGCACCATTTTTTCCTCTGCAGCACATTTTCATTTTTGTATTTGTTTCGGAATTTCACTTGGATTGTTTTGGATTTGGCCGTCGTAGCAGGTTTGCCCTTGTTGGCCACTGTAGGTATCTGTATGCTAAGCACGTTTCAGTGCTTATTGCCACTGTTGGGCAAGACTTTCTTGGTAAATATATGCATTTGCAAAGCATCATATACAAACACATTTAACGTTTAAAGAGCATTTCATGTAGGTTTGTGAAATCCTCCTCTCCTTCTTTCATAACTTTGCAGTTTTTCTTCCCGTCCGCCACTTGCTCTTACATTGCTGCCCCTCACCGTGTAATTTTCTCTATGATTTTGCTTGTCTGCTGTTCAAGTGGCTCCTCACTATTTTGCTTTGACCTTCTTTTGATCCTCCCTCTTACTGCTGTTATCTATGGTATCATCACCCGCTGAGCCAAGGTGACCAGCCTGCTCACACTGAGCAGCACACACAGCTGGAGCCCGCACGGCCTAAGACTGAATTTATACACTTTTGGATGTTTGTTGACCTCTCTTGTTCTCTCTCTCTATCTCACTCTGTGTGTGACTGATACCCTCGATTTCATCCTCAGCTGAAAACGGTCAGAGTAGCACAGTGACCTTCAGTTGGATTCTATGAAAAGTTTTGTGCTAAAACTGTGACGCACTTGCTGGTCGCTTTTCCAATTGCCAATACAAACACACAGTTAATTCCCAATTAGCTGGGGGAAGCTTGGCACTGGAGGACATCACTGTTCTGTCATGGCCAGGCAGAGCAGCACTGTCATAGCTGATGTTTGTTCATGTGAAGTACGCAAGGAATTAACTTTAAATGAAATGAAAACATTCAGACTCTCATGCATTTAACACTTGTATGCGGGTCGTGCTTTCTGAAATCACTGGTTCGAAATGATTTCTTAAAATTTTGTACATATATTTCATCAAAAGCAAATATTTAAAGTCACTGCTTAGGCATTGAGTTATTTATTTAGTTAAACATGTCCTTTGGGGGATGCTCAGAATAAATCAAAAGTGCCTAGAAATTCCCATATTTCATATTAATTCAGATGTTGTATTGCAAATGACTTTAACAAGCAAGCTTGATAAATTATACATTCCCTTGCCACACTCCAGGGGTTGGGTGAGCACTGACAGGGCACGTAACAAGCTGTGCCGGGCATTGCATGACAGGTAAAATGAAAAGGGAAAATCTTTATAAAAAGGCATGAACACTGGCCCCCTCTGGCCATGCTGTCTGTCTTTCCCTGAAGGAGCGACGGAGTGGTGGTACCCTTTAACCCCTGAGTCCCTCCGCTGGCCTGGGTTACTGCCCTGCGCAAGGCCCGAGGTGGCAGAGACAGGGTGGGGGTCAGGGATTCTGACAGCTGCACGAAGCCTGCCTCAGGGCATGCAGGCTGCCCTTTTCCTGTTTTAAGCCCCCTCCCTCCTCCAGCCCCCCGCCTGGCAGACTGGCACGCACGACCGGAGGTGCACAGCCCAGGGATAGACTCAGCAGAGGCTGCCTGCTCCTCAGTGGGGAGCTGGAGAAGTGACACTGCTGACTCTGGGGAAGCCGGGTTTAGGTTTCACATGCCCCCTCTCTGTGTCCCTCCTCACGTCCTCTCATGACGCCTTTTACACCTCGACCTTCCCTTTGAGCCTTGTGCCCAAACAGGAGGTGATCTGGCAGGAAGGGGGAGTCAGGTTTTTCACCTACAGTAGAGGCAGAGGGCAGCTCCCCTTCAGTGGCACGTTCATGGTTGAGCTTCATTTGATCTCATTTTGATTCGGTGTTATGAAATCATTATCCTCATTAACAGAAAGCACCAGAAGCCCGCTTCACTGCCGTGAGCTTTAGATGCATACACCCTCACACTCGCACATGTGTAATGACTCACACTGACAGTGGCCCCAGTGTTAGAGCCGTGCAGTCACTTACACAAACACATGCGCACACACAGTGGTGCGTTTATGCTGTCGAGCTGCTGGTGAATGACGGTGCTCTGGGGTTAAACACTGGCTCAGTGTGTTCGGCCAGGTATGCCTCCTCAACCACTGCGCACAACAACAACAAGTTCTAAATAGACTGCTTGTTTGGTACCGAGTCAGCAGGAAGGGTGGCGGCTGAAATCATTTGATCAGAAACATGCAGTTATTGCTTTCATGAATATTCAGATATTGTGTGCAGTAGTGTGTGTGTATATGTGTGTGTGTGTGGTGTCTGGTATCGACTTTGACATTTATTTTTGCAGGTATGGTTTGATACATGGCTTTTTTCAGCAACGCCCTGCTTCACATACACTCATTCATTCAGTCATACACATTCACACATGGTAGCTGTCCAGCACAGCCACAATCTTTCAGTGGAGCTGTGCAGTCATAGCTGTCGTGGGTTAATTGCCTTGCTCAAGGGCATAGCAGTCATCAATATTGACAGCCAGGAGAGTGTTACTCGTTTGCTCTCTCTGTGTCAAGATTAATCATAGCTGAGAAGACTAGTTTCTCAGTCTTGACGGTGTGTGTTGAGCTCTTGTCATCACTTTCCAGCCTTTCCACTGCCAGGATTATGAGAGCAAATGTAGGCAAAGTAAGTTTTGACAGAAAGTTTAAGGACTATTTTCAGTGTGAAATCCCAGGCAGAGCTGTAGTGAAAAATAATCACTCATCACAGGCTTTTTTTGTTTGTTTGCTAAATCTGAATGAGTAAAATGCATTAGTTTAAATATATTTAGCTGCCAGGGATTATTCAGAGGCTAAATTTCAGAATCACCCTGCACTCTAAAAGCTTTTGAATGATGTTATGCATTTAAGCACAATTTGCCCTCACTTTACTTTAGCTTTGGTCCTAACACTATCTAGTGTTTTTGCCATAGTGAGGAGCTACAGTAGTTTAGTTTTCTCCACAAGTCAGTTAAGATAAAAACAGTCGCTGAGGTTATTGCTTCCATGGAGTCTTGTCAAAATCTAGATATTCTCCTACTATCTTGTATTACTGTTTCTACCCTCTGAAATAGGACTTTGATCTCACTGAAGTGAAGAGATAAAGCTCGGAATAGAAATAAACATTGTGGCTTACTGTAGCATAAATGTTTGAGCGGTGAAAATACCAAGATCTGAAAAGACAATTTTTCAACAGCAGGCCAAAGACATTTAGCTGTCACTGCTGTCACCCAAACGTGAAATAGTAGCAAATGATGAATATGTAACACGAGCAGCCATCAGTTAAGACAGGCACCCCGCAGATATTTGGATCAGCTCTGCGTCACCTATTTTACATTCAGCTATCAAGGGCTTGAGGTGAACTTGTGTCTGTACCTGTGAGTCTTATTCCTCCATCACAGGAACAATTTTGGTTTTAGTGACCCTAATTTTTTCAATCTAACATACAAACTGGTGCAGATCCGAGTGCAAAAATCATGTAACGACAGGGTTGGCGAGTAATTCATGAAACGTTCTTATCTCACCAATGACAGCATACAAATGATCGAGCGCTGATAACTGTGGCAGCTGAAAACAATTGTCATTTAAATGTCCCATTCCAATATATTGTTGGTTTAGAGGCTTCGTTGCCAGAGTTCATGACATGGAGAGACGTCAAACAGCCAAGAAGAGAAGCTTTTCTGATCTAGAAATGGAAACACTGAGGTCCCAGGTCCAATTTAACTAACTGGCTCTATTTATCAGCCTGCAAAGTGGCATCAAAGAAGACTGAAAAACACAGTGTGAGAAGAAATCACTGCTGCTGTTTAGAGTGTTGTGGTGGACAATCAAACTTACAATAGTGAATTTATACATCCATGATATGTACTGACTTATCATCTACACATATTTATAATATTAGCCTGTATATTAGGTAATATTGACATTGCCATATTATTTATGTAAAAGCTAAAAACTGACCCAGACTGAGGGGTGGATGGCCACGTGTATCAAGTCTGCTTCCACTTAGTGCGTAACAGTTGGGAGAGGAAAAGCAGACGTACCACCCGTTTCAGAGCCGGACAGTGGTAAAAATTTAATTGCCTAGCCTACTAGTGTTTTTAAATTTCACTGTTGTTGGGTTTATTTCTTTTTTGAAATATTGTTCTAATAATAAACACTATAAAATGCCTTGGTTTGTCAGTGATTTAGAAAAAAAAAAAATCAATCAGAGCCGGACACCAGTGGTGTTCAGCCTTTGGTCAGCCTGGAGCCAGTCCCAAAATATAATTATTTCTCACAGGCTTTACATTTTTAAGTGATTATTATGTGGTTGCAGATACTTAGATGACAGTCAGAATATGGTCTAATGACAACTCTCCACGTCAGACAGATTTGCTCAGCTGCACTACAAGTCCACGCTGACTCCAACTTGCGTACATGAGCTGAGACCTGATGTAAGGTTTGATCGCTTAGGTCCACAGTGTTAAATGCCGAGTTCTGTGTGGAAATGACCGTACGCCCCATTTTTTGTCATATATTTGTTTCATAAATGAGAGCCAGTGTGTATAGACCGATTCACCGTGATGTTGAGATGGAAAAATGATAATAGATTTCAGTTGTGGAGATATGTAAAATCAGCAAAATTGTTTATTTCTGTTGTTATTTTCGGCTGTAACTGTAGCGTTTAAACATATATAGTTAAACATGGTGGTTCAACCTATCTGAGCCTTAAGCTGTGCTTATTTTATTTACTGTGGCGCATTGCTAGCATCTTTGATTAATCTACTGGCTCGAAAGCTAAGTAAGGTCCTGCTTTGAACAGGGGCCACAGCAAAATGGATTTTAGCCATATAAAAAAAAATCAATGTCAGTTTAAGTGAACGCTATATTTAGAATGTTTTCTCAGCTTCACCTTACACATGAACTGATCAATGCAGCAACTCTCATGTTCTGCGAACTAAAATGACTGTTTTTAGGGTCTGGTGGCTCTGAGGTAACGGCTTTAGTTCCCCACCAGAAAAACGCTTTTTGGCAATAGGGTAAAGTGGTGAAAATATTCTAAATATAATGTAATAATGTAATTGCAGTGCTAGGCAACAGCTTGTGTCCATGTTTTCTTCCCGTCAGCCGATGTCATTCACACATTCTGTAGATTATAACAGGAAATACAAATGGACCTGTTAAGAATGTTCATGTCAGATTTGAAACGGACTATTATCGAAACATGGTTGAAGAGCCTACAATCTTTTTTTTCCTTAAAGTTCAAAATGTTAACAGCTCCTATTCTCAAATACTTAATTAACAAGTTAGAAGAGGTTGTTTTGCAGAACAGCTTCACACCTGAGAGCAAAGCGGATGTGTGATTTTCTCAACAGTCACACTTGTCTTGCACTTGACCTGAGTCCTCTTGTTGAAACACAGTGAGCTCAGGGGAGGATGGCGCCTTACAAATCTGTTACATAATTAATTTTACCAGCCAAAGTAAATTCATAAACATTCTTTTTAATGTGAGCATGACAACTCCATACCCTGGTAGTGTGTGTGTGAATGAGAGATGGTGCTTATGTGGTTTCCAGCTTACATTCATGGCCGTCCTTTGGCAGCAGCATCTGTTTTTGTTTTTTTTTTCTCCTGCACAGTGAAACGGCTCCTCCTCTGCCTCCCACAGCTCCAGATATCAGCTATCGGAGTCATTACAGCCTGCAGGAGGTGGTACCAAAGCTTCCTCCACCCCACCAGGCCACCAACCCCCACCCCATCTCCATCTCTCATTGATCAGGCAGGAAAGACATTTAATCCATGCTGATCACAGTAACCTCCACCGTCTGGAGGGCTGGATCTGAGGCACACACTCTTGTTTTACTGCGTCTCTTATTGAACCATGCCAGCTGTGAGGAGAGGAGGCTGGATATTGATGGGTGTGGCTCAGGTCACCCTAGATAGCCTGATAGCATCAGTGATGCTGAAGATGGGCTTGTGATGCCACTATTGACGTAGCGGCTGACTCAGAAGGGCTGATATCATTCAGCTGCCCTCGTTCATTCATGCTTGCCACCTCCTCACAATGAATTGGGGCTTAACAAACCTATCAGTGGTGGCCTGGCCTTTGATTAAAAGTCAGATTATCACCCTCTTACTATATGTGGGTTAAGCAGCTCTAGAAAACTGACCTTGTTTATTCTTTCCACAGTCTCAGTATTCTTTCACAGTTTTCAGATTGTGCCAGCTACTGTGCTTTATTTCCTGCGCTATCTTCCTCGATCTTCCGCCTCTCATTTATAGCTGAGGTGTTTTTCATTTTTGTGTTGCACAAGTGTGTGTGGGTTACGCGTCTTTGCACTCTGCTTGGGGCCTCTTATCATCTATGTCAAACTGGTGGGCTGAGAGTGGGTGAAGAAAGCAAGGGCAGCTCTCTACTCTTCAAGATCCCACATTAACTCCACTTCCTCCAGTTTAAAATCCCTCTTAGCCCTGCAGCAGCCGAGACATCAGCTCTTAACTCACACGGCTGACGCGCACATCGACTCGCTGATCCACTAAATCACTTCTGTTAACTGCATTGATTCACTGTGTGTCTCTTCACTTCTTACCTGTTTGGTGATTCAGTGCTTCTACAGTACATTTGGCCTATCCCGAGTTCCCTGGCAAAGTTGAATAAGACTGCTTCTACCACTAAATCATCGCACACTTTTCCCAGTCAAATCTGAATTACATTAAAGGTCCAGTGTGTAGGATTTAGGGGGGATGTATCAGCAGAAATGGAAGATAATCAAAGTGTGTTTTTTTAAGTGTATAAATCACCTGAAAATAAGAACTGTCATGTTTTTGTGACCTTAGAATGAGCTGTTTATATCTACATATGGAACACGTCTACGTCCATGTAGTCTGTCATGTTGCACCGTGTTTCTACAGTAGCCCAGAGTGGACACTCTGCTAGATGTAGCCATTCGCATTGCCAGGTGCTGGGGTGGCGGCCCATCTTTGATGAGCCAAACAGTGTTTAAAAATACTGATTTGTATCATGAAACTGTTTTAATCTGTGTTTTTGCTGGTTTGAATCACTGGGTGCGTTTGTTTTGGAGAGGACTTTGGCAATTCTGAACAAACACTGAAGAAATTCTAACGGGGAGTTCACGCTTGACACATGGAAGAAGATTCAGCGCAGCAATTTGCAATTTTCGCCATTAGATGCCACTAAATCCTTTATACTGTTCCTTTAATTTGTCTTTGTTTTTGCCAATCTGAGCTTTAAACCCATTTATATTGTGTGAATGACGCAGCAAAAGCTGAGCCAACGAAGAGCTTCACTACATTAGTGGACTTTATCTCCCTTCAGTGCAGTTCAGGCCATCACAAACTCATACCGGCCTGACAGCCCCTATAATTGAACCATATATTTTTTTCCTCTCAGTAAAGAGAAGAAGGGGCATCTTTCAGTGCACCGCTCCTGGGAGCATTTCTGCTGACAAAACAGGGGCTGCTGGGGTTGGGTTAACAATTGTAACGACACTGCTGTCAGAGAAGGGGCACAGCAAAAGATAAAGAGAGGGGAGGAATGGATGTACCTGCTCTCTGAAAGCGCCACACATAGTCAACACTTAGTTTGTTCAGCCAAACCTTGGGAAGAGAGAGAGAGAGAGAGAGAGAGAGAGAGAGAGCGAGAGCCAGAGAGGAGCGTACAGATACTGATTTAAAAAGGCTCCCTGAAACAACGATATTGTATTAGAAAATGCTTTCAGATAGCCCACCTCTGCTTTGCACTAATAACTGTCTGCTGCACTGGAGGACACAAAGCTTAATACTGCCACTCTATTTAAAAGGATGTTCTTTTTTTCGATAATGGACATGATTTGGAAAACTTGAGCCAGGTTGGCTTTGAAAAGACATTTCTTATAAAATGCTTTTTGTTGTCAGTGTATTGGAGAACCATCTTGGCAAATGTTAATTGCAGAATTATATTTCATATGTTTCATGTAACGTGTGTGTAATATCTTTACACAAACAACAAAGATTTTATGAACCTCTTTTTCCTGTGCTTTTTAGTTGTTACAGACAGACTGACACACAGAATACCAAACAACCAGAGAGGGGAGCTTATTGTGTCTTAATTTTCCCAGTGTTATGAACACGGTGGTACAGGATCTGCCGCCCAGTGACGCCTCAGTGACTCTGTTCTAAGATACAAGGAGAGAATCAAAACAAGGCACTCTTCTTCTTCAAAGCCAAATTGAACCACAAAAGTCTGTAGGAAATCAATAGCGAGATCGCTGTAGTGAAAGAGAACACACTCGCTCTGGGCTCTGCTAATGTTTTTTGATGGCAAACTTGGGGAGAAAACACAGGAGGGAACATCTGAACAAGAGAACCTGAGGGCTACTGATCCTCTCTCGTGCTCTTGCTTTCTTTTTTTACCCACATATATACAGTAAATACACTTTTAGATATGAAGACTCATGTGGCGCATGAATGTAGCTTTGTTTTCATCCATTGCATACATCGATGTAAGAAATTAAAACAGATCGCAGCGAAATTTCTTTTCTCCACCTTCACTGAGGTGGCAGAAATGTCCATGTCAGTCTCACATACATGAATTTCCTATATGTGACATCGGTAAATTAAAGTTTTTTTTAAGCCCTCCTCGGGGTTACTTGAGTGAGCACAGGCCTGACAAGTAATCAGAGCTGATTATTACCAGGTTTGACAAATCCACAAAATCTTGACAGAAATAGGTGTGTAGTGCAGTAAGTATTTTAAGTAGCTTGATCCATTAATTAAATGAATAAATAAATAAATATTCAAATAAATACATGCAGGCTGAAGAACTGGATAATGCCTGACAGTTGTTGACGGGGAGGCCAGCATGTCAGACACTTGCCTTCGCAGAATCTAATAATTCTTGATCGTGGACACCTAGAAGTGTGTTATCCCACTCACATCATGCTCACTTGACAAAGAAGGGAAAAAAAACCCAATTCATTTATATTTTTATGCTTATTTCTATCAAAGACTTAAGGTTTTTACAAGACACAATTCAGATTCCCTGGTAACACCTGAGGCTTTGACTAATACCAGGAACAATCATTATCATCGCAAGAGGTTTATATAAAATAGATTGTATAGTATTGTTTGCTGCTCCTGTAAACAGGCTGAACCTTAGATATAACTTGGCAGCGGGAGAAATTTCTTGCCTGCTCAGCTCATACAACCCTGTAATACCTTTTGTATAAGTGCATTAAATACACAGTCCACTGGTTTTAAAGGATTAGTCTGACATTTTGGGAGACACTTATTTGCTAGTGCTGGATGAGAAAACTGACAGCACTCTCTGATCTGTCAGTTAAATATAAAGCAACAGCTAGCAGTCGCTTAGCTCATAAAGATGGGGAATGGGGGTAGCAGCTTGCTCTTCCTCTCTGCTGGTTGCCGGACGATGGCTCCCAGCCAACAGTCTGGTACATAACTACCCCCCCCCCCCTAAAAAAAACCAAAAACAAATTGTCATTTTTACACTTTGGTTTTTGTACGGATTTACCAAAGAAGAACGTGTTAATTTAGAGCTTTACAGCCACTGGTTGACTTTTAGTCAGACAGAACCAGGCTAGCCATTTCATCGGTTTCCAGGCTTTGTTCTACACTAATCGGCTGCTGGCAGCAGCTTTATACTCAAATGGATATTTTGAGTATTTTCAACCAGCTTTGAATCATAATAATGTGGGTATTATGTGCAAATGACTGTGGTTAAACTTCCTTCCACCTTTTTTCCCTCCACCACTAAACTCAAATATGAACCCATATTCTGTCACTGCATTGCCTATTTCTTGCCTACAATGTCTTCAGAGACATATTTTAGTGCACTGTTTATAAGAATTTATGAACAGGAAGTAGGCACCATACTGTTTCCTATATTGCAAAAATAAAGGCTAAAAATACTGAGATCAAACCGTAAACCTAAGCAGCGCTGACCAATGAAGAGCCAAGATTCTGTTTCTGCGTTGCCTATTTCTCACCTCAAATGTTTTCAGAAACATTTTTAAGTTTACCATTTAACTGTAATTCCACATTGTGTTACCGGCTGGTTGTCATATTGTTTACTGTGGAAAAGTTGCCAAGCTTGCATTACATCACCCATCAGTGGGAGCATTTATTGGTCTATTGCGGCACAGCGCATTCTGGTAGTTGTGGGTTTTCTACCCCCTGAGCAAAAGCAGATGCCACAGCTCTTTTCTTCTGTGTTCTCCAGTCATATAGCACTACTTTTAAAAGTATGTGCGTCTTCGTACTGCATAGACAGTCTAGTTTTGTGAAAAGAGCATCTTTCCAGCAGTGAAATACTTCTGTAATGGTATGACAGTGATATTGATCCTCTCATCTCAAGTGTATCTCCCAAAATATGAAGCTTTTACTTTAACAAACTAGTGTTATTTGTTCATCTAGTTTTTGGTGTTTTTCCATGTTGTTGTTTTTGTTTTGGTAATATTACACATTTGCATCAGTACCATCAAATAATGTAAACCACACGAATTCAGCCAACATCTTTTTTACATGTCATTCCCCCCTTTTTAGGGGCAGAATAAATTGGAGTGTGTGGGGACCGAGGGGATATTAATTCATTAAAAAAATACTGTAAATGCCATCTGAAGTGAGAAAGCAGCATTGAAATGCCATGTTTTTGCAAAGTTGCAGGTGCTTGTCTAATTTCATAATCTTGTTACATCCTCTTGGGGACATTTGCATAACTCCAGCAGATGTAAACACACTGTATTTTACAATTTATTTTGTCGTCTTTTTAGAAAATACATTTGCATGGAAGCCTATGAGTTAAATGTGGTATAATTGGACTATGAATTCCAGTATATTGCAAACTGCTTTTCAGTAAATGTCTCAGGACAAAATGACAAATGTCTGTACCACAAAAGGAAAATATAAACTTAGTTAGTTCTTCTCACATGAGTTTAAGTTTTTATCTCCCCTAATTTCAGCAATGTAGCCATTTCTAGCACACTTGATGGCTATTTTTTACAGCATTTCATACGATCGCTTAAAATCCCCTTGACAGCAGGATGGAAACATAGCCGGTGCAAAGAATTCATTTAATATTCTTAACACACTGTGCTCAGTCATTGCCTCTGCTGGATCTCGACAGCTTGCCCACTTCACAGCCTATATCAAGGTACTCCTCCTTCACTGTAAACTTTTCTGTGGCACATGAACACACAGGCCTCCTCTGGCCTGGGCTCAGGTCTAACCCTAAAAGCACACAGTGAAAGCTGCCTGCAGGGAGACTGACCCCTCGCAAGGTTCGGAAAACACAGAGAGGAGCCCTGTTCCCATCTGGCCCGGGACATGGTGCACACTGGAGCGTTCAGAGGGATGAAGGCAGAAGGACAGGATTGGTGGGAAGGACACACATTGGAGCTTTGTATATCTGTATTCAACTTCCTCCTCCACCTCCCTCTGGCACAGTTCTCTCTCCACACCATCTTGTTTCCCTCCCGTCCACACATACGCCTTTGAGACACCTAGCCCCAGAGTTGCGTCTGATTTTGCCGGGTGCCACACCTCCTGCTTTCTTCCCTGTTTTTCTTGTCTGCTCTGTGGTCTCCGAAGTCCAAAAGCTCCAGCTATGTTGATCCAGCTTCCTCTCTACCTATGAGCCAAATTCTCCCTAACAGAGTGGACCTACAGAGCTTTATACTAGAGAGCGAGAGAGAGAGAGAGAGAGAGAGAGAGAGGGAGTGAGTGAGACGAGAGAGGAAGCCTATCTTTCAAAGAGATGAGTAATGGGCCCTGAGGGCACTTCTCAGCTCCCATGGAAGCCTGCTAGCCCTCGCATTTCTACATGCTGAGAGAGGTGTTACATAAATGACAGAACATCCTCGATGGCCACTTTTTGTATGCTAAAAGCCTTCTCCCAGGTTGGTGTTTATGTTAATGACTTTAGTCAGGGTTTTGAAGTGCCTGGATGATGAGCAGCTAGCCTAGAAACGAAGGAGTGGCTCTGACCTTGGCCCACTTCAGGGAAACGCTCTGGTTTCTGACTAATAGAGTATGCCCTATTCTTTCTCCCACAACATGCACTCAAAATAGCTCTGGCATGCCCCATTAAGCAGCATTTTAATTGTTAACACGGCATGCTCTGTCCTTGGCACACATTAACTACTTCATTTAAATGTCAATCCCAATTAAAGAAGGACCGAGAAGACGTTCATTTTAACCGGGAACAAGCGTGGTGCTGCAACCCCAATCGCCATTATCGGCTTTTAAGGGAGTTGAAGTGCAACTTAAAACATCTACAGTTTTTGGTTCTCACCTGATGACTGACAGATCACTCAGGGGATCAATTTGTGATAAAGAGTAGTAAGATAAGATAGGAAACTTTATTAATCCTACACTTGGGAAACTCACACATTACGGCAGCTCAAGAGACAACAGTAAAGGAAAACGGTGTTTGAGTGAAAATGAAAATGAAACAAGATAAAAACAACAGAAACTAAATAAATAAATAAAATGGAATGAAAAATAAATCCTCATCAGTAAATCATATAAAAGCTATATACACACTTTGTACCATGTACAGATACATATGTCCATGATGGATGACTGCAGAGGATAATTGTAATATACACATGGTGTGTAGCACTGAAATATAAAACTATATGTTGCACAGAAAGTAGTAAATAGTATTGCACAGAAGGAAAATTACACAGGAATGTTACAGTGTATAATTATATAGGTATATGTATACGGATATGTGTACTGACCAAGATATATATGTATATAATAACACAGTAGAATTATGTAATGATAGGAAAGAGAAATTCCACTGTTTTTACACTTAAAGATCTGTTTACTGGTCATGGGAAGTACTCCTCCTCTACTCTGCCTGAAAAACAATTGTATAATGTCTTCTAGAGCTCTGGAGGAGCTTTGGTGACTTTGGGTTGAAAGGCTGGGTTATGCTTGAAAAGAACAAGTTGTACAATTTGTTAGCTTGGGCAATGTCTACTAAATTGCCATATGACGCCCTTCAAGGTGTGTGTGTCTGTGTGTATTTGAGAGAGAGAGTGACAGCAGAAGGTGGAAGGTGGACTATTGTAGCAAGTAATGTTTCTCTTAGTTATTTATAATTACTTGGACTGCTGCTTTGTCAATTTTTGACCCACTAGCTGGAACCTATGACATTACGTGTCGTTACCAGTGAATTAAAAAAACCCAAACATTAGTCAGCTCAGCAGATGTGAGCTGATATTGATCAGCGATGGTGGCAAGTCTTCACAATGGCAGCGACAAACTTGGACGATTAAAAAGTTGCCACTTCACCCAATAAATGCCATTAGTGCCGTGCTGCCACAAACCTGTGTGTGTGGATGAATGGACCGGGGAAGCGGGGGCTTTTAAATTATGATGTCAGGCTTAGTTGATGGCTGAGAGAAATTGGCGATGGATTATGGCAATGCCCATTGGCCCAGCTCCACAATGTGTCAACCATCATAGATTCTGTTGAAGAATACTGGCCCCTTTATAAGGGACACTATACAAAGTTACTTCATGGGAACTGTAGGATCCTGACATTTCAATGCTTGACCCACAGCAGTTTCAACCATTAAAATATCTCTCTTGAACAATAATAAACTGCTGTTTTAGGAGAAACAGAGCTCTGTGGGGTAATTGAGGTCTGATGCATATCACTACACAGTTTTCAGTCCCAGGTTGCTGCAGTGCCTGGTTATTGGAAGGGAGGTGCTCGAATTTGTCGTAATGCAGTGACAAATCAGAAGCCTGTGACGGATGTTTGTTTCCCAGTGTGTACAGTTCCTCCCTTCCTTCCTCTAACTGTCGCCCTAGGCCTTACCCTCAGTGAAAACTTCTAAAGTTGGCAACCGCCTCTTTCATCCCCCCCGGCCTGTAGCCTGCTCAGCTGTGCTGGGACACAAACCCCATTTCCCCTGAAGAGCAATAATGCTAGCATTAGGTTCTGCGCAGAGTGGTGCCAGCCCAGGGGCCTGGCATGCGATCGTCCACTGCTGCAAACAGAAGCACACATACACTGAATCCATTCCCAGCACTGCAGTACCAGATGGATGGCAAACAGGGATGCTCCCAGGTCCAAATCACCTCCTGCAGCTGGGTGATAGAGTCCTGCAGCGTTAAGAGGAGGCAGGCAGGGATTGGGACCTATTCGGCTGCTTTTTTTTGTTGTAGCACTCCCATTCGCGGCCACGTATGTCTTTGTCTCAGAACGCGCTTGTATTGCTTTGTTGTTTTTGATGCACATTTTTCTCTAAAGAGTCTAGCTGCTTGTTATGCACCATCTGATAACGGGTAATGCATCGGTGGCTGCCTGCCTAATGACTTAGATAGGTAGAGGTGCTCATATTGGCAAGCAGGCGTAGTGTTGTCATGGGAATGATGTGTGGGCCTCTCCTCCTATACAGGAGTGAACCAGTGAGCGGTGCTTGACTGCCCACCACCAAAAGGCGCAAAAAAGCTGACACACACATGCTCGCACACAAACACACAAGTAGAAGTACCAGCATTGCAGTACCAGCAGAGTGGATGAATCAGTGAGCTCTAGCATCTCGAGGAGGAGGAGGAGGAGGAGGAGGAGGAGGAGGAGGAAGTGGAGAAGGGGTTGTCTAGATTGATCCATACACACAGCGCTAGCAACAATGAATCACAGTGTTACCTCAGTTTTAATCAACACACTTAGGCTACAAATGACTCACTCATGGAAAAGCGCATCATTTGCATCTCTGGTTTGTTTGCTATTTTAATGCTAATGTGTTCTACTGTGCCCACCAGCCCACTTGAACACACTTCATCATTCAGTCTTTCTTTTTATAGCATTTCACTTTCTCTATCTGTCTATCTCTGGCTCTGTCAACCCCTACGCCCACCCACCCACCTATTCCACCCCTGTCCCACAGCCCTCACTTCTGTCTGCTGCCATGCTCCCGTATCTCCCATTAGGAAAGGAAATGAGGCGAGGTACTGATGCAAATATCTTGGACCCCTTGCTGCTCCCTGACTCATCACCCAGAGACAAACAAGAATGGAGTGAGGAAGAGAGGAGGGAGGAAGAGGTGGTGGGGCACAGCGATTTAGACAGAAAAACAGACCTACACAAAGCATACAGTTGATTGGTACACAATGAAAAAACAGGGAAAAGGGGGCGCTGCTATGTGAAGGCAGAGTTTATTATCATGCAGAAAGCTTTCTCCGGCAAAGCAGAACAACAAAGAAAGCATAAACCATTGAACACTGCATTATTTCTCGCTTTCACTCTCCATCCTTCTTTTTATTGTGGTGTGGCTGTCCTATCATTCAGCCTGCAGTGCTATTTCAGCAGTTCTGAGGGGTCATTCCTTTTCTCTGCCTCCTGCCTTGCCTATCTCCAGCGCACTTGATTGTTTTGTAGATTATGTTTTAAAGGGCTCAGCAATGCAAGCTTGCCTGTTGAAAGCACAGTTTGCTATTCATTAATATCTTACTCTGTTGGATTGCTGTGTGCTTTCATGGTCAGAAAGGGTCTGAAGAGAAATGCATTGAGATTATTGCCATTTTAAGGCTGTGTATGTGAGTGTCTGCACCAGGAAAGTTTTGCTTCTTTGCAATTCCTGTGTTAGAGACAGACAGTATGATGGAGTGGAAAAAAGTGTAATGAATTAAACAAAAGAGAGTGAAACATACAAATGTATTTGCCACAATTGCTACAAAGCTGGCAGCCTACACATTCTCAGTGAAGTGCTATGAGCCTTAGCTCCACCAACCAGCTGTAGGTGGAACACCATTCAGCACATTCATTGTGTGATTATCAGACGCTGCTGTTGCAACAGTATTCAGTCAGGATGTGAAATCTTAATGTTCTTCTTGGGAATGTTACCAGACACCTCCCTCATCGGCAGGATTATGGAAATGAGGGAGCGTATTGCTGTGTCATATTCACACTCACATCCAGAATAGTAATGTAAAGACAACTGTGAGATCCCAGTTGCACCAAATATATGTCTGCATTTAAAAGTGGCAGCTACATCTATATTTCTTGTTTGATCTCAGGGATTCGTCTGGGTGCAAAGGCAAAACGAAAAAAACATTTTCAACCAATTTAATGACAGTTCTGGGCAAGAAACATGGGCAGTTAGACAGGCAGGCAGTTAAAAAAAATACCTCACTCCCCCCCTAAAAAAAATGATCCAAAGCATTTTTCAGAACTGAAACGAAAAGCAAATGTTAAAACGAGTACCTGGGGGCGTCGGTGGCTTAGTGGTTAGAGCAGGCGCCCCATGTACAGAAGCTCTGTCATCGCCGCAGCAGTCCTGGTTCAGCTCCGGTCTGTGGCCCCCTTGCTGCACCCAAATATGTTTTAAAGCAATGAACTATCGGGTCAATAATAAATATTAATACATTTATTAAATTATGTTGGTTGTTGAATCCCCAAATCTCAGAAGTTGGTGAGTAAATCACGAAAATCAGTGGGATTCATCCTCAGGGAATCACAAGTCTCCAGGCATTTCTCATATCCCAATTTGTACATCCTCTATTTTTTTCTTACCACCTCTTCTTGCATCTTAGTACCTATTACCTAAGATAAGAGCAGAAGATGAGGAGAGAGGAGTCAAGGCAACAGGCATTTTACAAAATGAGACATCAGTGCTTTGGAGCCGTCATTTTAAAGCGATGTCAATTAAATGTGACCTGTGGCACAGCTGCATCATCAGCTGTTTGTCATGCTTGTCCTGCCTTTTTAAATGTCACGGGTGCCAAAAAGACTTCAGCAATGGTTAAACCTGTGCATCCTCGCATATGGCTCCTTCAGCAAGCCTCCTACCTCCTCAAGATGCATTTTAGGTATTGAGACATCCGTCAAGATGGCTGAGGCACAAAATAGACAAATGAGAAAAGCTCTTTAAGATGAAGTAGCTGTGACTTTTTACACAAAAAAGTGTAACCTTTGACCTACGTGTGGCGCTAGATGAGTAGTTGGGATAACCAAAGTCAGTCGGCTACATACATGAATGTCTGCACAAACTCCAAACTTTAATCCATCGAACAGTTGTTGAGATATTTTAGTCTGGCCCAAGTGGTGGACCGACCAACTGACCATTAGACCGACGTGGTCACTCCTAGAGCCATGCCACTAGCATGACTAAATATATGATTGATTTTGTAAAGAAAACTGGAATCTTCAAGTTTTTCCTGCCCCTGTCAATAAAAAGACAATGCACCACCATGTAAAGACATTTGTCCCAGCTGGGTGACCGGCCCACAAAGCTTGTGCATGCCTCCAGCATGACAGTTTTGCTCTAATGGCATGGGGTGCTCAATGATTTGAAGACAGCACAGTGGAATCCTAATGAGTGTAATGATTATCTCTGTGGCCAGCTGAGCCATTTACCCGGCTGGATTCTGGCTTTGGTGGATCGCCTGTGCCATTCATGCTATTTGACGAGCTATATGTGAACAGAGAGGGGAACGTTTTTCTTTGTCCTTACAGGGAAAATATGTATCACCCAGACAAGAGCTAAAACGTCTTTTTATTGTAGTGCCTCCTGGGAGTCCAACCTGTGTTTGCGTGTGTGTGTTTGTGTGTGTTTGTGTACATTTGTGTGGCTACCCATGCTCTTTACACTGCCATACATTTCATCTCAAGTGTCAGCTTCAGCCATGTTGCCACATAGTCATACATTTCCTGTGAGTTCTCATGTAGCGCACTCTCTGTATGGCACCTCTAATATTAGTCAGGTCTAATTGCTGTGTTGAGTGCTAACTAAAAAGCTAATTAGGCCAATAATTTCTGGTTAAAGAGAAGAAGGAAAGTGAACAGAAGGTTTCTGGTACAGTTAACAGGGTCTCCACCTACACCCTAACAGTGCTGTCTTTGACCTCGGATTTATTCCTATTCCAAAAATGTCACAGGTCAATACTATTTTTACTCTTAACAATCTGTTGGATTAGTTTTTCTTTTTTTGCACCTGACCCCTTGCAGAATTAACTTGCTTTGAAGGGGAGGAACAAGGATTGTAAGAAGAGCACCCCCAGATAAGGGTGCTCCGAATGATTGGCCAGTGATCATCAACAGCTTTTGTTTATTTAAATTGTTTTATGGCAGATCAATTGTGCCGATTAAGT
>JAPZEB010000009.1:7110442-7136747 GCA_029783705.1 Chaetodon striatus | reverse complement strand
GTCTACATCGATAGAGAAGAGCATGGCTCTAGGTGGTACTTCCATGTTTTTTATTAACAAATGCATAGGTATCCTTAATATAGCTGTAATGCCTCTGTGACAACAGATTCAAAAAATAATCTATGTATTCTGCCACCCTATAAGATTCGCTGCCACAGTCCGAGACTATGGGGTGTCCCGGAGGGATCCTGTACGGAACCGTCCACGTGCTTGGGTCCTTATGGATTTTCGGGAGCAGATAAAATATCTGTGGACGGGGAGGATCTTGACCAAACAGATAAAATTTTTGTTTGGAAGAGATATATTTTTGTTCATACAATCCCTCTACAATATTGCAGATCATGTCCTGCGTCTCGGATTGCATGGGGCTGGCCAGTGGCTCATAATGCATAGAATTATTTAATTGTCGAAATGCCTCAGCAAGATATTGTGATCGATCCAAAATTACTATATTCGAACCCTTGTCTGCAGGCTTTATAACTATATCTGAATTTTTACTCAGCCTTTGTAAGGCTCTTCTCTGCTGATGGGACAGATTGTTTTTTCCAATATTTCTGTGGCGGATTCTTTCCAGCCCTCGACGATCGCGACTGATTAAGTTCTTTATTGTTTCTGGGATAAAATCCTCTTCAGGTTCCCATCGCGAGGGCTCGACAAATCCCACTGGGGCTGAATCCGTCACAAAACCAAAATTATACAATAATTTAAGACGCCTATGATACTCATAAATCCCTTCTCAAATTGTTTTTATTTGTCCCTTGTGGTGTGGGGATAAAGGAGAGGCCCCTCTCAAACAACTCTCTTTCTGCCTCATTTAACACAAACGTACAAGACAGATTAAGAATATTCGAAGATGCGGGGGTGGGAATTCCCGGTCCCCCAATCTCTAGTTTAACTGTTTCATCCAAGAAATACAAATATTAAATGCCGTCTTAGTTGTCCAATGGACTGGGTCATGACTGTGCACCATAAACAGATGTTCCTCCACAATGTTCAGTGTTCTAAAATGTTCCAAAAGAAAAATGTTGGTCTGTTCTATTAATCTTTGTACCCTCAGTGGCTGTTTTTTTGAGCACTGTATGAGGGGGACAAAGACCTGTGCATAAGGGAACACCCTGCGCGTCAATGCTACCAGCTGTTGGAATTGTTTTTCGATTGTTTCAATTAGGTTTTGAATTGAGTAGGGTTAGGGTTAGGGTAAGGGGCTAGGAAATGCATTATGACAATGAGGGTCCTCACAAAGATAGAAGTACAAACGTGTGTGTGTGTGTTTGTCTGTGAAAGTGTGAATGTGCTAATGCACACTGTTAAAGCACAGTTGATTTAAACACATTGCTGGTGTTTTTAAAGTTAGAAAAAGCTGTTCGACAAAAAGTGAGATATGTACAGGGGGTCTGAAGAAACAACAACAAAGCCTCAGCTAAAAGTAATTTAGAGCTTCATTTGAAGACTTTAATCACACAATTAAAACAGTTAAATATAATTTTGTTGTAAGCTGATGATAAGTAGTAATCACGTTTTGAGCTTGCGAACAGAATGCAATATTGACTCAAATTTTTATCCTTCACAAGTGACTTGAAATATTTTCTATTTTCCACTTTTTCAGGAACATAAACCTTTAGCATAACTTAAAACTGCACTATTACATGGTTTAAACCCCATTATGTACATTAAAGTATGAAAACATGAAAATCCACAACATTTTGACATTTCTGAAATGAATGAAATGTGCGTAAGCTTTTTTTTATAGAAATGCGTGTGACCCCATTAACCACACTTTTTCTCCATCACTGCTACTTTAGGTTTTATACTTTAATTACCTGGTCTGTGAGACTTCTGTGTACAAAATATGCTTTGGTAAGGGATCTCAGTAGTATCTGTTGTAAAAGTGAGAATCAAGTTCCTAGCTACATCGCAACTACTTGCTCTATGTCCTTAAATGTGATTGTTGTTTATAAGTCCTTCCAACAGAAAAGTGCAATCTCTTTGGGGTAACATGGCGCAGTGGGTATAGTGTGAACACTAAATGTATCGGATTTAATCAGTTTGAATATGTAGCTGCTCTCCCAAAACATGTGTGTTACATCTTAAAACTGCAGTATTTGTGCCAAGTCCCGAGGCTTTTACAAAACTCACTTGGGAAACATTTCAAGATTTGTGAAAGCGTTCTGACTCCCTTGAGGTGGATAACAACTTTGGGTACTGTAGGTGGGTTTTAGAGCTTTTTCTTTTGTCAGAGCGTGGGTTGATTTGGTGGAGTGTTTCTGTCTAATTTGAAAAGGAGCAGGGGGCTCAGGAGGAGAATTAGTGTGGGAGGAGTAGAACAAGCTCTCAGGTCTGCCCTGAAGGGTTGAGACCAGCAGTGTGAGGATGTGTGGGCATCTTCCAGCTCTGACACAGTGCAGTGACCTCTATTGACATGTACATTTTGCACAACAGAAAAGACTAGGGCTGGGACAAATAAAATGAAGGTTTATATTTATACACGCCACAGCAAATTATGCACAACAGTAAATTACAGAGGTGGTTGCTGCTAATTTTCAGGTGAAAAGACATGCTATAAGTTGTGCTAAATGTGGCTGAAAAGTGAAATGAAAAGATCTTTAGATTGCATATAACCATTATTTCAACAGGATAGCATTCTTAACTATGTATTGGGATGCTGTCATTGAAATCAAGTAGCCTAAACTTACAAAAAAACAAAACAAAATCAGCCCATTTTCAACCCATGCACCTGTTTGCACCTGAACTGTGTGTGAGTCCGTGTTACCATTAAGTATTGAACAGGACTGATGAGAAATCTGACATACTGGGCTCTATAGAAGGTAACTCTGGGGTTGATGATGTCATATACAACGTAACGTTACAAATTTTAAATATCTCTGTTGCAAGAGAAAGAGAAAGACTTAGTATTTTTTGCCAGAGTCTAACGCCATCCTGCTGCTGAGAATTTGGTCAGAGTTTTATTAGATAGCATGCTGGCGTTTCAGAAGCAAAAGAGGTATTAAGTGTAACACATTGGCATATGCGTCTCGTATGACTATAACATAACATACGTAGTCTACATATAACATCAGGCAATGCTCTCCAAGTAATAATAATGGCAGAACATTGCAACAACAATCACTGGCATCTATGTGTACTGGAAATGTATTTTGTGTTCTGGATGTAACAACCCATTATGTACAGTATCAACATCCCTCTGCCCCCCTTCAGGTCAGATGGATGTTATGTTTTGAAATAAAAGAATATTCTCTGAACACACTACTGCCTTTCATACTGTCCCACATTGTGGCCTCCTACTTTTCCTCCTACCGTTAGTCTGTCAGCTGAAACTTTATAACCCTCTGACCCTTCACCCTTCAGCACTCAGAAAATTAGACTGACTCATTCGGACATGACATCACTATTATTTGTTTACTTAAGGACAAGAAATGTCAAACACCCCTCCCATCACCACACTTCACGTCTTTCTCTCTGCTTCTTCTACACAAGGCCAATCTTCAGTCACATCAGCTCTTTAGCCCGCGGTGTGTGTGACGCAGCGAGCTGCTCTCATCACTGTTAAGGACGACAAATATAATGTGATAGAGCACTGAATGTGCCAGCAAAATGTCCACAGCATAAGGTTCTGTGCCTGGCACGTGTATGTCTCAGATCATTTATCAGTGGCAGAAATGTGAAAAGACTACATTTAAAAATTCTTGGTTGGATAATTTATTAAAATCAGGCCGTGTTCTATATGAAGAATCAAATGTTGTCTTGTGATTTTTAAAATCAGAAGTTTGCTGTTGATATGACACAGGTTTCTGGCTGATCACTTATAATCTGTTTAACATGCGATTAAATCAGTGACATTAGTGACATTTTTGTTTTAAATACATTGAACTGAACTGGATGAAATTATTTGAAGCAGGAAAGTTACACATGATCCCACCTTCAAATACAACTCAGATTTGGCTGTAGGTGAGTAAACAGTCAGCAGTTAATATAAAGAGATAAAAAAAAAATTATATAACTACACTGGATTAGGCTATGTGCATACATGGTTTCCTGTGAATTTCTCAGGCATAGGTATATTATTTAATCCAGCATGGAAACGGCAGTCTCCACCACTGAAACGTACCCTTATACAACAGTCAATATGATGTCAAACTAATTATTGTCCCACGAAATTGTGTCATTATGTACTTAACATAAAGTAACTTATTTAACTTAAAGTTACATAGATTACATTTTGTAAAAGCAACATAGCTGTGAGTTGTCACAATTCATACTTAACATAAAGTTACATAGGTTTGTTCTAGGAAAGTAAAATTATTTAGCCCAGGTTGAGTTTAGAAAAAGAAACATGGTTGGGTGTTGTCACATTATGTATTTAACGTACTTAACATCGTGATGAGGTATCTTTAAAATAAAAGTTCACTTTGTTTACAAGGGACACAAACACCGCTCTCCTGGGGGAAAGTCCTGTGTTTGTTTGACCCGTCCACCCCCTCAACCTGCATTCCTACGCAGACATTGCTCTTTACACTACCTCTTTCTTTATTGCCATCAGCACATTGGTTGCATGATTGTCTTCTCAAGTGTGTGGGTCATATACAAATTCAGATGCATTACTTTTCACAGATATACATACAAATAGTGCATGAAAACAGCCTGGACACTGACAGTGAAAACTGTGTGTATATACATTGAATGTAATTGCAGAAAAAAATGCCTACCAGAAATGGTACTAAAACTGAATTTTAATCTGAAAAAACCTCAAGGACTATAACTTTAATGCTAGAGTCTCCTAACACTGAGCAGCTTAGTGGTCATGATGCTGTTTTTGAATGTGGGCCCCATGCTGATTATGTTGCTGTTGCAGGGTTTTAAAAGGTTGATATGTATCGTGCTATTGCAACACAGCTCAGAACACAACTTTGAGGGTAAAACTGAGCATCGATTCTTCTCTTTAACAATATTAGAACAAAAGAAAATCAGCTGCTGAGTTCTAAAAACACCCATACTGATGTTGGATAAAAACCCACAGCAGAAAAACCTTAAAGCCTAACAATCCAGACATTTGTTTTTATTGAAATAAAAGTCTTGTTTATTGACAAGTTTTCACTGTTATTTTCCACACCCCACCTTTCATACACATTCATGTCTAAGTGCTTTTGTCTGTCGTGCTTGTCATGTTGTTACAGCTATTGCCGCTCCAGATTCCTGCCGTAATACAAGCAATTGCCTTTTGACCTTTTTTATTGTTGCCATCTTCCATTATGTGAAAGGACCATTAGCTGACTGGGGTCATGCAGCCCCAGCTGAAGCCCTAAGCCTCCATACTGAAGATGAAAAGTAAGCAGAACCCATCGAGACATATTGGAGTAGGCTGTGACCAATTTCCCAGAAAGTCTTTCACATCTTGTTTGAAAGATAATAGCTTGCTCGAGTACATGTGTATATATAGAGAGAGACCATTCATATAATAAAACCAGCAAAACAGCTTCCTAAAATACATTCAGGCTCATCCAGGAATGTCAGCAGGCTCACAGAGTCTGACGTTGTACTTCGATTTCTGATTCTGCCACATACTCAGACTGCAATAGCTATGAAAATGATTGGAGTGACGTACCCCTTATTTAATCCCCTGTGTCTGTGTGTGCGTGTGTGTGTGTGTGTGCCAGTGTAAACTAAAACCAGAATAATCCACCAGAAAATGCTTAGCTGCAGGGCTGTGGTTTGACAGTGTGGAGGAGTTGAGCATCCATGAGGCGCAGATGTTGTTGGGATGTAGGTGGGACATAGAAAAGTGTCTTAAATAAAGGCTCAGTCTTTCATCTCTTGCAGTTGTTTGATTTAGTCTGCCGGTGTGTCAAATGACATATATACAGTACAATGGCAATGGAGGAGTAGATGTTACCAAGGCAACAACGAGCGGGGATCCCGGTGAACAATAGACAATGGACATTCTCTCTATGATAAAAACTGACTCTCTGGGATAAGATGCAATTCTTTTCAGACGTTGCTCGGACTAAAATCATGAATAAACGTCTATTTTTGCAGCCAGAACGATGACATAAACTAATCCACTTTGATTTACACTTGTATGTGTCACTGTTTGTGTCTGATCATCCCTTCACACTGATAGCCCAGTCAGTACAGCAGGTGTCCTCCCCATTGACTGGCATGTTAATCAGGCGGGATTAGGCCTCAATTGAGTACAAATGTGATGGAAAATGGTTTGAATTACATGCTAAGCCCCCACTGGCCTGTAATCCACCGCCCTTCGCTTGGAGGAGTCATCCACAGGGTAAAGTGTGTGTGTGTTTTCGTCCACGTGCCAGCATGGCTCCTAGTGTGAGCCCCACACACCCTCACACGAGCCAAATCCTTATCGCGGACACATCCACTGTCATCAAAGTTTTTGCTCTGGGAGTGACTTCATCTGCTTATTTGGGCTTTCCTGGACAGACACATTCAAGTTCCCATGAAATCAAAATAGATGTTTATAGTTTTTTAGCACATATGTCTTGCTCTGATTGTCACCAATACACTACTATCTGGTCCAACAATGGCAAAAAAGTAATTTTATTGGGATTCTTAATGGCATTTTAGAGTTTGTCGTGTCCTGGAAAACAGTTGAAAATGTCAAACTTGCATCCAGTGAATACTTTCTTGAATTTTGTCCTTCCCCCTTGACCATAAATTTTGCCAGTCTTTGACTAGCTTACAAGGTACAAAGCATGGGTATATAAAGACATCTGGATACTAGGGATGGGCATGAGCACTCGTGTTCTCGTTTGGACATCAGTATTTGCTCGACCTGTACAGCACTTGCTGCTGCCCCTCCCACATGTGAACATGACTTTTATATATTTTCTTTACTATTTAAAATGGGTAAAATTGTATCTTATTGTAGAGCTGCATGCAGTGTATTGCTTTGCTCAGTGTCTCTTTGCCCCACTGCTCCTCTCGTCTCTCCATTCATCATGAGACTACTGTTGTGGGAGTGTGACCTCCGCACTGAGGGAACAGTTGGTGAGAGTCCGCCTGCACACACATATGCAGCAACTGGGCTTATTGTTGGCATCACACAGCTAACATTACCTAATGGTTATTAATCGGTTTAACAACAGAGTCAAGCTGTTTTAGTGTCAGTGTGAGTTTGTTGGGATCGTTAAACTCCTCGGTGTCAGATGGTAACTGTTGCTACTGTGTTAGCTTGTGCTACCAGGCAGACGGTGAACTGACTTTTATGGAGAGCGGCTCAGAGACGGTCCTTCAGTGCTCCGTCTAACCTATGTAACAGTAACGGCAGCGACAGATAGATGGCTGATTTTTCTCATGTTAACTTTAAGTTGGTTTCATAGACAAATTGGAGCCTGGTTGTGTATTAAATGAATTTCAAAAACACTTGTGTTCCGTTGTTAGACAATTTATATTCCTATTGTTAAATTTGATTTTTTTCTTTGCAAGTACGCTAATATGGAATTTACTTCAAAATGCCAATTCCTACTGGATACAGCATCGGTGTCAGGGCCCTCATTGATTCCTATGCTCTTTAATTCTTATATTCCTAATTCCTTGCTCAGTACTACGTGATGCCAAAAAATTGCTACATATACAATCACCTCAATGATTGGCACTGCTCTCGCGCTGTGTGGCCCATGGAGCAGGTCACTATGGACTTTTGCTCGCTGAGCCAGCTACTTCCGTTTTATGGCTCCACTAACTTAAATGGGGATAAAATGATTCAGCTCAGTCTTTTCTAGACTTTCCAAATGTTATTAAACCAAATTAATAAAATCCTGATAATGAAATGAGTCATTTCATGGGGGTTGTGACACTCAGAGAAAAGTATCCATCAACTTACAGATTTTTTTTTCACCATGAAAGTCAATGGGAAAAACATTTTTTGAGCCACAGGGCATCACAGGACAGATGTATTTACAACTGGCTTGCAGTTATTTAGCAGTGCCGCTCATACAGTGGTTACCACTGATAACGCCGTCTGAAATCACATAGCAGAAAAAAACTGTCGCGAAAGACCCACCCTCCGCTTCCCCCCAGATAGCCTCCATTAACACTGTTGGCTCTGTCTGCACTGATGCCATTCGAGGCCGTTAGCAGCATTAGCACGGCTAACCTCCATTTTGGCTCAGCCACCTTAATGTTTGCTTGTGATATCAGTTTGCCCACCTCATCACTCTCAATATCTGCAGCAAGTCCTCCCCCAGTTTCATGTTTTACAGGAAATGTGCGATATAAATATGTAGAATCCAATAGCACTGTGCTAGGGAAACTAACTTTAACAAGAACAGTAAACATAGCTGATATGTGGAGAGATGGAGGGAGTGAGAAAAAGAAAAGATGGAGTCACGGATGGTCTAAATGGCTCAAGGCATCCCTTTGGTGTTTTTTGAGCGACATGTAATCAACGTGTTTGTCCCCTCTGAGCCACAGACAGCCTGGATGAAGAGAGTCTTGCCAGCAAAGCAATAGATCAGTATCTCAAGGACAGTTTACCCCCACACCCATCACACATTTAACTTTGGGACAGTTGTTTTTATCCTTTTCCTGTCACTCAATTCTCATACCACCTCTTAACCCCCTCTAACACAGCGAGGTTTAGAAATCCCTCTCACGCTTCCCGCCCTTGTTGCGTATTGTTTCTCTGCCAGGTGGTTGAGGTTACATTATCATCATGATTAACAGATGGTAAGTAATCTGCACAGAGATGACAAAAAGCCCTTTAGAGGATGGGGGGAAGGTGAAATGTTTCAGATGCAGGCCAGTTCAAGAACTTGAGTTGTGTGCATAGAGGATGTGGGTAAAGAAAGTGAGTGAGTTGTGCTGTGTCTTACCTTGACAACTATTTCTGAGGTGCCTTTAAGCAAACACTGAATCCCTAGCTGCTCAAATGAAGCTGTATCTGACTGCAGAAGACTGTGATCGTTGGTTCACTCAAACTTCACACAGCAAAGCTTCAAATCCTGGTCTCAGGTATCAACAGACAAAAACAGAATACATTTAGCAGTCAGTTTTTCTATTGGGGAACCTGAGTTAACAAATCTTAATTATACAGCTGCTAACCTTGTGTCATTAGCGCAGCATACAGTGACAGAAATAAAGGGGGGTGGTTTGATATGAAGTTTGATGCTAAAAAATATCTTACGAAAGCGAAGCGGACCATAAGTTATATCAAGTGGGCCAAGGGGGCCCGACAGTCACTGAGATGGATGAGAGAATATTATTTAGTAATAGATGTTACACTTTTGGGAGCAAAGGAGGGTGATCCCAGCCAGTGACCTGCATAAAGACCTTGAGGCAGCTGTAAGACAGCTTTCCCACGACCTACTCAACCAAGTGACAACTTCTGGGGCTGGAGAAGTGGAGCCAATGTGGTAGTGCCTTAAATCTGCATTCTTTCTAATAACCAGCAGGGTGTGACTCCACTGGTTGCAAAAAAGAAGTCAAACTGTAAACAAATCAGTTATTAAAATGACCTTACTCTTCACTTAATGTACCTCAGTTAACAATTTCCTAATGAGCTAATGGTCTCTATCACTACTTTAAGTCTTCCTCAGTACAGCATGATGTTTAGTTGTGACCACAATGCTGTCCTTGAGTTCTCAGCCACTCTTTTGTACAAATATGTTCACTTCTGCTTCCAAAAAACCAACATAGTGACGGTCAAAATGCCAAACTCAAGGCTTCAATACAGCAGTCCACAAACCAATGGTTAATAAAGCGATGGCTACGTCTACTTCTATTATACAGTCTGTGTACTCCACTCTGCCATACCAAAATATGCCAGTAATTACAAAAAACCCTAAGACCATTGTAGTGCCAGGATGATAATATGGTGAAGTAATTTTAAATTTGCATTACTGTTATTTTTCTTTATTTTACCTCCAAATGCATTCAGATTAAGGCGTTATAATGAAGTCACTAGTTTGATTCTTAAATCAAACCACTTAAGAACTAATCTGTTTCCAGGAGCAGTTCTTGCATACAGTAAGGTCACTCTGGAAAACCCAGACACTTTTCTTCTCTTGAAATAGCCCATTTTTCAGTGGGATATATTGTTTCTGTGTGGAGATTTTGCCTTTGAATATAAGTAGCATTTACAATGTTGTTATCCCCACAAACCAAATGCCATTTGGCTTTTTTATTAGGGTGGAGGCAGCAATCTTAGTGACAGTTATCTCAAAAACTAACTGCATGCCAAAAGACATAAAAATAGAGGCATATGGTTACTACATGTTTTTGTGATTTGGGTGAACTAACCCTTTAATAAGAATTTGTGTAATTTCATAGATAGGAAGCAGGGAGTTGCCGAAAAAGAGCAACTGTGCACAGTTTATTTCCCTTGGATTAATAAAAGTCTAAATGATTTATTTTCACAAGCTCAGATACTGATCTCACTGCAATGTTTAAAGTGTGTGTGCCTGCGTGCGTGTGTGCGTGCACATGTGTGTATGCGTGTGTGAAGATGCTCATGTGCTGTTCACCCTAGAGCTTCACAAAGAAACCTGAACACACACACACACACGTACAGATGCCTCATGAATAGATAGTAGGGTCATTTGAAGTAAGTGCTGCCCATGCGACAAGCCGAGTGACTGTCCTCTGTGGAGGAGAGGGGTAATTCTCTTTCACGCATCATTAGCCCTCCTCATCTCCCCGTGTGTGTGTGTTCAGCATCTGCCGCAGCCAATCAGAGCTGCTCATCAGTTCTGGACCACTCCAACTCCACATCACAGTATGATGGCATCTCATTTCTGTCTCATCTCTTGTGTCTCGACCAGCCCCCATTTCTTCATTTTTCTCTCCCTCTTTATGTCGTTCTCTTTTCTTCCATCTCTGCCTTCCCCTCACCATCTCTGTCTCTCAGTGATAGAGAGACATAATCACTGTCACTGTTGTTTTTGGCTGACAGTCCATTTTATTTTTGGAAAAGTGATTTCATTTCTCGCTTCACATTCAGCAACCTCCGCTGCTGTTCTCATTTGTTGTGCAAAATAGGTTGTAATGGCAGCCATTCTCCTACCTGGGATACTGACTGAATGAGTTCATGATAATGGCATAATTGCTTAAATAATAAACATGTGCTCCCTGTCTTTGGACAGATTGTTTGTGAGCCCAATAGTCATGGTGAATATGTAGAAACCTTTTCACTTTTAGTTGGCTGTAGAGGTGCAGAGTGTACCTTCATCACTGCTGTCATGTATCATCATCATTTTAGTAATTACTTTGACAGCCACAGTCATTATAATCATTACTGTGCTAGTTGTGTGTCAATAGTCACACACCATAACTTTTCCCCGTTTCCTCTGTGTGATCTGCTCTGTGGGTAACTGCTGATGAATATGAATACTGATTTTTATAATTAAATAAATAGAGCGAAGGCTGATAGTCAGCCCAGGCAAACTAGTCAGGAGCAGAGTATTTAGTCATTTTGGCAGAATAATGAATGTTTGAAAAATACTGAGCATAAAAATGAACAGCAGAGACGTGGATTATGCGAAAGGGGCCATTTCAGAAATTTCTATGGATGTTGTTTCAGGGGGAGCTCAGGTCTCTGTTGGGGGAAGAGGGGCTAAGATCTTGTTCAGAGCATAACTAATACAGGAGAGGGAGCTCCTAAAGCTAAATCACTCCCAAACCCCTTCTACCAGACAGGCATGGGTATACAAGAATTAGCTAGCTAGCACCCAACCGTCTCTTTGCCTTGTTTCCCTGTGCTGCTGTGGACTGCTTTGCTTGGGGGAGAGCGAGAAGCAGCTCCAGAGACAGACCTTCAGTAAACAGCTGTAGGGGATCGAATTTTGCCAGAGAAAACCCTAGTGCTGGGTGTCACAGTGGGCTGGTAGCCAGCAGTAGTGCCAGGTCTAACCTTACTAACAGCAGCAACAGAAAGTTTTCTGATCCAGCCTATGTGGTCTGGCCCCCTAGCACTGGGGTTTGCACTGGCTGGATTCAAGGGTCCGTCTCTATAGCTGCTGCCCATAGTGGCAGGGAGTGAGGCAGACACAGTGTGAATCCAGGCTCTAGCTAACGTTAGCTACATAAACACGACTTGAATTAGCTTTCTGCCTTTAGCTGAAGGCTAAACTATTTGGAACAATTCTTCCATCTCTAAAATGCTTCACCAGTATTGATGGGTTTTGTTTCTTTTTTTGTCAGACTCTCTTTTTGATGAGTTCGTCTTGTACTTGCCAATGCTGGAATAGGAACATTTCTGCAGGATTCTTTGCCACTGACTCAGGCTTTCACCATCTGAAGAGATGTCCATGCGTATCTGCATATGTAGAAACAGCCTAAAGGAACAACCTCTCTCTCAAATGACCTTT
Source organism: Chaetodon striatus (assembly GCA_029783705.1). Lineage (NCBI taxonomy): Eukaryota > Metazoa > Chordata > Actinopteri > Chaetodontiformes > Chaetodontidae > Chaetodon > Chaetodon striatus. Next base: position 7,124,403 of record JAPZEB010000009.1, on the reverse strand, counting down.
GATTGGCCAAAGTCTCTCATCACGGGCTAGATTTTCGTAAAGCTGTAAACAGACCCAAGAGAAGTGTAGAGGTCCAGCTGTCTCTCTGTCCACTTGAATTATGCTCAAAGGTTATTTTAAGGTTTTTGCCAAATGATGCCAAAATAAAACTGCCTACCCCAGCTTTAATGAACAAATCAATACACATGTCAAGTCTAATACACAGTTCCCCTGTGTCATCATTCAGGCTGCATTTGTTCACAAGAAATACATGTCAGAGCAGTGTTTGTTGGCCAGAAACAAACTGGATGTGTGCCAGAATCTTACAAACAGCAAGATCCCCATTCCTCTGCTGCTCACAGTTTGAAGTAAAATATGTGACGACCCTTCCAGCCAATAAGAAGAAGTCCGAGGCAGAAATGTGTTCTTCAGTGTCACGTTTCACCACATTTCTATGATGTCATTGGGCCTACTGTGGCTGCCCCAGATATGGAAATGGGCCGTGGCTAAAAAGGATCCACCCATGGCGCTGAATGGCTCTAGGCTGTTAGCACAAACATCTTTGCTGATGAAGTTGATGGAGAAGCTCATTAAAAAGGAGACTGTACAGCAGGAGGAGAAGTTGTTGGATCCTTTTTAATTTGGAGCAGCAGAGGTGTGGAGGATGCTGTCACACTCCTGCTGAATTTCCTGTACAAACATCTGGAGGGCCAAAAAGACTCATAGCTGACTTCATTTTGTTGACTTTTCATCGGCTTTCAAAACTATCCTCCCACACAGGCTGGCTGATAAGATGCTGTCGTATCTCTCTCGAGACAGAAATCATGTGGGACGGACGATATAGACTTTATGACTAACTAATCCAAATAAGTAAGGGATGGGATGCTATTAAAGTAGCTCTGTTTTTTTCTGAGGGCTTGTGTTGGTTTAAATATGCCAGACTTTGCTGTCTTTCTCATCTCTAGCCCATCAATGTTTTCTATTAAATAAAAGGCAAACATATACAGTATCAGTCCGACACTAGTTGATAATCCTCTGCCAGGTGGCCTGCAGGGTTTAAGCCTCAGGGTTTCCTGTTGTCCCTGGGAGAGAGATTGAGCTCTGGCAGTAAGGCCTCACTCTCCTAGCTCTGTTTTTGCCAGGATGTTTTTTTTTTTTTTTTGACTGTCCGCCTGTTTCTTTGTGTGGCCATCAGGGCATCAAGCATTTTCAGTCAGCGTTACATCAAACAAACTGAATTTTTTTTTTTTTTACAGCAAAACCCCAAAATCGATCCAAACAACAGCAGGAGTGACTGTTTCCCAGTACAGGGCCAGAAGTTAATTGCAGTTCAACTGGCGGCTGCTGCTGAAGTCGCACTTGTTGATCCAAGCCAAGGCCAAGTTTCAGAGTGACTGCACAGCCATATATCATACGGCACCTAAGTATAGTGCAGCTGTGACACCAAGTGACATTCTCACTTGTCACCACTGTATCCACTGATCCATCACACTATTCTAAGAGCGTGTTCTGTATAATGGCCAGCATGGAACAACAACAAACAGCTCATCATTGTGTCACACTGACCCACTGATGTGTTAAATTTCTTGTTGCCAGCCAGGTTGAAAAGGTAACTTTATAGATGCATTCCATTACTAATGGTTATTAGTGTCTCATTGTGCTATACTGCCAAAATTGCAATTGTTGATATTGTCATATAGCAGTTTAGAAGAAGGACCCAAATGCAGACAGGTTTAATGTAGCTGATGGAAAACATCCAGTACAGGGGGGCAAGTCAAAGTCCAAACGAAAGCAGAACAAAACCAAACTAAGAGCCACCCGGGAAAAACACAACGAACAGGGATGAACACAGGAATAACGCAGGGACGAATGCAGGAATTACCACAGAATGCAAGCAGGAGGAACACAGGATCATCACAGACAAACTGAGTAGGGACAAGAGGAAACACGCAAGTATATGTACACAGAAACTAATCACAAGAACCAGACACAGCTGGATTAGGTAGGCATGGGCAAAAGGAGGGAAACTGAGATTGGCTAACAACAAGGGTGTGGAGGGGAACATAAGGGTGGAGCAAACAAGACTAATACAGAACAGGTGTGAAGGGCAGACCCCGGGAACAGGGAAAGACTAACGAGACAGGTGTGACAGAAAACAGGCGGGAAAACACACATAGACAGGAAGTAAAACCAGACACGACACATGAGAATCTACAAAATAAATTAGAAGGTAGATAAAACATGAATGAATACCATGAAACAAGGAACACAAACAGAATGACAGAATGTAAACAAACCCAGAATCATGACGGATATCAATCAAACTGATTACTCAGATTATTGTGATTATGTATTCTGTTACAGTATTTGATTGATTGGAATCTCATTGTTTTGGCTTTTATTAATAATAGTATCAATAATAATCAGGTCATAAATTGGACTTTATTTTGATAATTAGAAACATTGTTTCTCTTCACTTTCTTATTTTTACTGGAAACATCTTCTAAACTGTCAACAACACAAAAGAACTAAATTGCAGTGATCCCAGTTCTCTTACATCAGGAAACTTAAAGGGAAATTCCTGTATTTTTACTCATAGTTGTGGCCTTCCTGATCATGGTCATGCAACCATTACTCTCAGCCTCCATTGCGGAGATCTGAGAAACATGAATTGGGCAATGGTAAGCCATGACAATAACAACCAGTTCAAAGCGCTCAAAGCCTTTTGGGACATTGTTGTGATATCTAAACCCCTGTAGAGGGGAAATGAAAGAAAGGAGGGGTTTGCATTTCTGAAATTTTGATTTTTAAAGTCAAACTTTTCAGAATAAATCAAACTACTAGTGTTTCCACATATTGCTGCCTCTACAAAAAGTCTTGTCTAGTTGAATTGGTTAAATTGTACTTCAGAATCAGTTTTAGTCACAAGGAAATTATTTTTCCTAAGTGTATAATTAGAGTGTGGTAATAAGCATGAGGACTCTGAAGAGATTATTCCAAAAATGGCATCTGTTCAAAAGGAAAAAAGAAAACAAAATCTCCAAAGGGGTGGCTGCATTTGGGCAAACTGAAAAAGCTTGCAATACATAGAGGATATTGTGTTACAAGACACAGTTTGATGCACCAGGGGAGTTAACTTTTTGACTTCATTCTTGAAATGCAAGTATAAAAAATGAATTAAATAATTAGTGTTTGTCATGACTGCAGATGAATAGGAAGCTATTATAGTTTGGATGTTTGGTTCTGCAGCTATTTACTCCAGAAGCTACCCTAACTAATTTTGAATTTTTAAGTGTTTCACCATTACCCACCTCCAAGGGCCTATTGTCTCCACCTCACTTCTCTCTAAAGCGATTCATATACAGTATGTCCTTTATATTTGTGTCCTCACTGTACACATGCTCATCAACACCTCCTGGGCTTTTCTCAGCTGGTGCAAGTTGATCCTCTGCTTCTAAGTAGCTGTTAGTAAGTTTATTCCTCTGTAGCAGTTCATCGTGATCGATGAGCTCCAGTTGGCTCTGTCACTACCACTAAGACAGTGATGAAGAGGGCCCTTGATCCTAGCTGTTATCCCAAAAATACATCAGGAAACAGACACATAACCAACAGTGAAATGTCTGTACACTCATACAGAGCATGCAAATTCTGTTTAGTGCCAAGTGCTGAATAATTGATATGGTGATAAAACTATTTTCCTACTGGAGTCATTTCTGCATTTATGGCTGTTGTGGAGGCAGCAGCAGAGTGTTTTGTTATTAATAGCCTGGTAATTGTGAGTGGCAACCTGATTGATTCACTTCACTTCCTGTGAGAGCAATTGACGACGCACAGACATTATCGCGCGTCTTACACGATCATGCAAATGCGTGCCTTCTCACACATGCACATTTCATACACACACACACTTTCTCACAGTGTTAAAAGTGTCTGCTACATAATTAGCCTAGTTTAACAGTGTTAATGTGTTCCTCGGGGTCTTTTACGTGCTGATAGAAAAGAGAGGAAGATGTGCCAGTGATTGCAAAGGGAAAGGGGGAAGGTCGCGTGTGTTGGTGCGTGTAGGTGTGTGTTGCTATGTAGAAATACAGCTGGTACATTATTTCATTACACACAGACATGCTGCAAAGTTTTTCCCCATGAGCCGACTCTGACCCCAGTCTTAGCAGGTCTCTTCATCCTCTCACACAAGACAGAAAATCGGCAACATGGTCAAAGGCACAAACAGGCCCCAATGAGGTTAATGTGTGCTGCGCCAAGTGAAGAGTAAGACGTGATATTTAGCTGTTCAGAGACAGATCTGGTCACAGTGCACAAAAGCATGAAAAGATTACTGAACGGGCCAACCGGGCACAGGCTCAGGGGCCCACATTGTAAGAGGGGCCCCCTGACCCTCACCTGTAAAATGTCACTCAAATATACTCTATATAATGATTCAAAATGACGACAAAGACACTAAAACACCTCAAAAAGGTACAAAATGACGACAAAGAGACCCAAACCACAAAAGGAGATGCAAAATGAGAACAGAGAGAGAGAATAAAGAACTATAAAATGTGTGTGCCTTGCTTTTGGAAAGGTGGGAGAGCTTTTGTAAATCTGTGCCCAAGGGCCCATTGTCTGATAATCCGCCCCTGCATGGAGGAATGTTAAGAGGCAACTTAATTGGCCTTTAGAGTTCAAAGGTTAGTCTAGTTTGTCTTTTACGACAACATGACAGTTTGGTTTTTCTTAAGATGTCACCAGAAGGACTTATAAGAAGTGTGTGGCATGTTGACCAAGTCTGTGTGGTTTCTGTAATTGCCCTTTATCAATCCTGGCACAACCACAGTGTCCACCAGACTAGCCATGTTTCTCTGCGCAAAAAGATTGCCAGTATTCCAGATACCACGCAGACATAACTGAGAGCTGATTTATGACTGGGACCGTGTGGATGTGTCTATTCATTTGTCTATTTTGCTATGCCTGCTTACTTTAGCTCGTCAGCTCTGACCGTGTTTTTGGAAAGCATCCAAACACAGAATGAGCCTGTAGTGTTTCTGTCAGAGCGTCACAGGGTTAACAAAGCAGATGTACCTCCTCATCAAAGATCTGGCACGAATGGTACGCAGATTACAGGAGCATGCCCGGCGCCATTCACCCTCCACCCCTCACTCCCACCACTCTTCATCTCTCCCTTTACTTTCAGACTCTCTGCAGGGGCAGCCAAGAGCAGCCTTACTCTGATTGCTCTGACTTTGTCGATCACAGCAAGGAAGCCACATTAGGGGCACATGCTCAATCACTTGCTCACATTCGACCTTACGCCTGATTATAATCTCTTCCATGCATATGCAGCAGAAACACAGGGTAGCAGTTCCAAAATGTGTGACGCCTACTCACGATGGCACAAAAATAAAGCAAACTGTAGTGTTTTTGAAAGGATGTCTGGTCATTTAAAGGGGCTCTATGCTCTGATTCAGTGTGTATGAGTTGTCTGGACACGGTTCTTAACATGGAGGCGAACGAGCTGTTGGTTAGCAGCTAACCATGTTAACTCTAGAAACAGCACTAAACAATGGCAACAGTGCTGACAGAGCTAACAGTGTTAATAAGGGGGAACTGGAAGGTGGGCACAAAGCCTCAGCAACATCGCCACCCAGATAGCAGCTGTAACAGTCATATGACTGCAGTGGAAAGCGGTAGTGATGAGCTAGCCAGTGGAATACACACATACACTGACATGCACTCGCAGCCAGAGCGGTTTTCTACAAAAAACCACAGAGCAGCTCAGATTAAAACGCATACAGAGAGGTAGCGTGACTTTGTTCTCTGCTCACAACGCCATTACTCCACAATATCTTTATACAGCAAATAGTTGTTTGCAGCTACATTAATGCTCTGAATGTCACATATGGGACCTTTACATCCTCACATAAAATTGTAACACTTGGACTGAATGGGTCAGTGTATTGAACAATGACAGTGTTGTTATCCAAAATGGAAATCTAAATACAAATAAAGTCCTTTAAGGTAACTCTGGGTAATTTTTGCTAATGCTAATACTCACAGCAAATGGCTTAAATCTGCAAAGCCCTCTACAGCTTGCACAGATTCACACTTCAAGATTAGCATATTCCCATGCTAAGGACTTGTTGACAAACAGATCTGGATTAAATTAGATTATCAGATCAGATAAAATCAGAGGTGCAGGCATGGCAAAGCCAAAGAGCTCTTCAGACGAACATGATTAAATGCGAATGTGTAATAGCAGGGATGCTCATACATTTTAGGAGCTGTTTGTGTGTCGTAGTGAAGGGCAAGATGCATGGTGATATACAGTAGTGTGTGCTGTGGGAGCTCTACGGCGGGGGCCAGTGTTAATGTGTTTATAGGGCTAACTGAAATGAACTCAGCAGGGACTGTATGCGTCACTACCTTTTATTCACCATGTCAGTCTTTTTACTGCATTGTTCTCCTTTCACCTGATTTTCTCTCCCCTGGTTGCACTGCAAAAAGGCAATTCAAGAAAGGCACAACATCTTATTTTAACACCATTAAATCACATTTAAGGTTAATAGTCTATTCAAGTGCTATTTGCATTACATTATGAAACTTATTTCAAGGTGAAAGCATGCCACATGGTAATAACACAACATTTTCTTTTCTTTTTTTAACCTCTCAAAGCAGTCTTTGTTTCAAAAACCTATATATAGCATTGTAAGATTTACAGTTTAGCTCATTTCAAGCAGGTCTAAAAACATTAAGTGTATAGAGGCCTAATCTTTAAAGGACACAGGCTTGTTTTGGTTTTCTGGCCTGAAATTCTGCTCCCTTCAAAACAGTTTTGGCAATAGAGGGCAGCTGCAAAAAAACTCTAACACACTGTAAACTACCTGCTCAGCAACAAACAGCCGACTGATGTTAGTAACTAGTTGTTGAATAGCATTTAGCAGCTAAAGAGCCAGATATTTTTTCAGCAGCTGGTGGAACAAAACAGATCTCAAAGGACTTTAAATACTTGACTTGCATTCATCAGCTGCCCAGAAACATACAGTAACTTCTAAGTGAGTGCGAGTGTTTCTCTGTGGATGCTGTTTGTTTGCATAAGTCATAAACAAAAAGTTTACCTTATCAACATGTTATAATATATGAATGTTGGTTTTCAACCTCTTTCATTGTTAGGAGTCACCCAAAAAGAGAGAAAAGAATGAAATGCAGCTTTAAAGAAGAACTATTATGCATTGTGGGTTTCTACTAGAACATGTTTACCTGCTTTAACATGCAAAAAACGCTTAATTTTCCTACTCCTGTCTGTGCTGGAACACTTATATACACCCTCTTTCTGAAACGCTAAGTTTAGCACCTGTCTCTCCTGAAAAAGGACCATCTGCTCCTATTGGTCTGATTGTCCAGGTCTTGTGTATTTTGGCGTCTCTGCACCATCGCTGCAGCTTAGTAATGACTGTGCCCGAGAATAGCAACGCTTTCTACCATGTAAAATCACAAATAAAAGCTTCCAAACCAAATTATTATATATTATTTCAAATTTTTAATTATTATAAATCGGTATAATTATTATAAATTGCTACATGTAGCAGTGTACTTGCGGCTATGGAATGGCTGTAATAGAGTATAGTGGCACTCTCTGACATTAAAACTATATATACTATATGTATAAACCAAAATCTTCACAACTGGACATGTTCAAACTGTAATATGATCTGAAATTGGAGACAGTTTAATAACACTGACAAGTTTACATGTTTCCCTAAGGTTAGTATTTAGCTACATGTAGCTGTGTAGACTAAGTTATGTAATAACCAGCAGTAATGTGCCTGGAGCAGATGGCCATATAAAGAAATCTGATGTCATCTCAAAGCAAAAGTCGAAAAAAAACTGTTGGAAACCAAGTGTTCAAAATGGCCTAAAGCCTGAGTTTTTTGGCTCACAGGGATTACCTTTTACATGTGTTTGCTTCATTATTTCAATCTTTGACCACCTTTAATATAAACATCCGACACAGTAACTTTAGATATATGACAGAAAATAAGGAAAGCATGATGGGTCCCGTTTACAGTAATTTTTGCTTTCCCCACCTTCACATTTTTTGTTGGATACGAGCAACAGCTCTGGTTTACATGCTATTGTGCTTGTGTCTAGAAGGGATTTTTTACAGTGTACACACAGCATATGTTAAGCCCACTCTCTTCACCATTCTTCTCATGCTACTTTCAGTCACTGTACTCATCTTCCCAGCATCTCTCTCTATATATATCGCCTCCCCACTAATCATTTCTTCTTCTTCATTGTGTGTCCCTGTGAGTAGCATGGCAACATAAATAACGAGTACTCTCAGTTCTGGCCAAGTAATCCTTCCCCTTGTCGGAGCTGGCACTGGGAGTGCGATGGGGCTGATGGATGCAGGGGCAGCTTATTGGCAAGGACAGCTTGCATGCCAGCATCAACACCATAGTTGATCCCCGGATAATACGGTTGGATACTCACTCTTAGATACCACGACACACACACACATACACACTCAGATAGACATGTGCAGCTGAATCACACTTGCTTACCCACATGCTGAAACAGCATTTTAGCAGCAGTTGTGCTCTTTATCTCCCTTTATTGGGACAGCCCTGTCATTGGTGTTTCCTCTGAGACAACTCTCTGCAGCACTGATGGTGTGTGCGCATCAGTTTGTCTGTGTTTATGTCCATATGTAGCTTTATGTAGTGTGTCTCATTTAAAATCACAGCTCCTCTATCTTCAAGCAGCCATTTTGCTTCCTTTCCTGTCAAAATTTCACATTGATGCCAGATGCTTTGAGTCGAAGTTGCTCGGCTGTTTGTGTGTACTTGTCCCCTTTCTATAAATTACATTTGTTTACAATGGAGTAGGCAATTTGTCAGTGTGTCTAACCGCATGTGAGGGAGACCGACTCAGCTTTCTGTGTCTAATGAATTTCCTCCTACAGAACTAATGCCATTAAGGACAGGTAGGGATGAGCCTAATGCAATCAGATCCTCACAGTAATTACAACTCTCCCCATCCAGCCCCAGATACACCACACCAGTGAAAAGAAGCAGCTCATTAGGACTGCTTGAAAGCAATAGAACACCAGCATCAACGGAGGCACCTCCTCTGTTGGAGGTGTCATCAGGTAGATGTGGTGAGTGGGAAATACATGACATGGGTTGAACCTGGCTGCAAATAATCTAGTGGAAGTTTTTTTCCTTTTAATTATGTGGGACATTTAAGGAAAAGTGTCAGTGTCACCATGCGACATCCCTCTCTCCCACTGTGAAAGTGTGTGTTCAGTGTGTTTGCAGCATGTCAAAGTGAAAGGAGGAGGAGGAGGGAGTGAGGTGGCAGCTGTGTCTGTGCACTGCTCTCTGACCTGTTATGGGAAAACAGTTTGACAGGTGTAATGCATGATGTTTGTTACATAGGTGTGGGAAAGGTAGGAGTTCTCATGATGATAGATAATAGGTAGTACAGTAAAACAATATAAGGGCAAAAATTGTTTTAATTATAAATTAAGATGTTGCTATTAAAATGACTGTCACAGCCCAGTAGAACACTAAGATCATATTGTATACACTAATGGCTGTAATGTGGTTGAGTGAATTCAATGTTTTCCACATTATCAGGTTTTTATTGGACTGTCATTCATGCTTTATTTACATGCTTGATGAATAGTCAAGATATAAAAGGACAGTGTAAAGGGTTAATTAGCATGTTTTTTCAGAGATAATTAACACACAATTTACAGTCCACGAAGATAACAGGAACCTCTATTTAGAATCGCCTTCATTGACGGCGTTAAGGTTATATTATAGTCGACATCTGAATTAAATCTGTTTCCTGTGAAGGGGATATTTAGATTTCAAATACCTACGCTTGATTAATAGCCCAACACTCGGAGATCTCAGCATCTGCTGTAGCGTGCTACTATATGTACCATGGCATGCTACGCTAGTGACATATGTCACATGACATATGTGACGTATATCACGTGACATTACATTTAGTCAGAGACAAACATACTCATTTTAAGCCAAACCACGAAGTTATTTTCTAAACCTAACCATATTCTTTTGTTGCCTAAGGAAGTAAACCTTAAAAAAAGTTTTTATACTATATACTATGTATGCATTTAACAAGTGGAAACTGTACATTTCCTGTGAAAACTTAACGTCCAAAGCAGATGCTGGAGGAGTGCCTAGAGTGTCATGGTTTGACATTTAGGGCCACCGACCAAGTGTCGGTGTTCGACTTGTTGGGAGTGAGAATGTTCCTTTACAGGCCTTTTTAACTAACCTTACAGTGAGTTTCAGATCACTGTTTAGCTGAAGAAACAGGTAGCTGTGTTCAGTAAAACCCACTGTACACTACCTGCTCGCAACTAGCTGGTGAATATATTGGAACATTTAGCAGCCAATGAGTTAGGTATTTTCCACAGGAGTTGGGACCAGAATCATAGCTAAAAAAAGTGAATACTTGTACGACATCAAATTGCATACATAAACATAAATGGTAATGCCTGCAGTCTCAAATCTGGCAGGCTATTTTATCAAGGTAAAAGAAAAGTGAGCCCAACCAGCATTCTTTAAATAATTCTTTGACGATAATTTTCAAAATGTAATGTCTTGAGCCTTTAAGGTAACACTGCCATCACCTGAGTTTGCACTGTAAAAGCATCACAATGGCAGTTTTAAACCTGCAGTGACAGATTTACAGCAGAGCCCTGACATGAGGAAATGTGTTGCTGGAAAAGACGAACATGACGGTATAAATGTCACGACAGCAGGGGGTACTTCACTTTCTCTCCCCCTCCTCCCCAGCCGAGGTGTCTGAATCTGTTTAGGTCAACCGTGTCTTAGCATTGTGTGATTAAAACAGCATGCAGTCCTCAGTTATACATGTTTATAAGAAGCTGTGTGAGGGAATGGCTGCTGTACACAAGAGAAGCTGCTCCTAGCCGCAAATGCCAGCTGATTCATTGTGGTGTACTTTTTATTCAAAAAGTTAGAATCATCTGCCCACATTAAAACATATTAGTGGGATAACATGTTTACATGGAGGGAGGAGTGTGTGGATATATTTGTCTTAGCGTGATGATACTGTGAGTTGGGCGTGCAGGAATGTGCAAGTAGAGAAGGAAGTTTCTTTAAGAGTCATTTTCAGTGCAAATATGAAAAACAGCACTGCACCTGTGCCCAACTTCCATTCCTCTTCCTCCTCTCCTCTGTCCTGGAGGCAATCTGTTTCCTCCCATCTCCATCAGTCACGCTATCCAGGCTAGAGCTGACTCTCTGTTGTCTGCAGAGTGCGTGCAATACCTGTTTGTCACACAAGCTGTGCAGGAAAATTACATGGTTTTGTCACTGAAGTATCAGAGCTTGTATGGGCTCTGCAGATAACTATGGGGGCATCTTTCACAATAATTGCTTTGGTGTTTTAGATGAGTTGATAGAAGTACATCATTCTTACTCAGCCTATTTTATCATTTTTAAATATATGCAGGATTAGAGTCTCTTATCTAAACACAAAAATCCATCTACTCTCCCTCCTAAATCTATGTCCTGTCAACTCTGAATTAATCCTATTCCCCAGCCATCTGACAGTGCACACAACACTGTCTGTATCTTGAGACTGATACAGCTGGCTGTAGATTTATGGTTAAAATGAAACTAGCATAAAAGACTTTCCTCTGGGATTGCGGGCTGAAATTTTCTGGCATCAGTTAGAGCATAAGTGAGTGAAGGGGAAGCCAGTGCTAGTCAGTACTAATAATTCTGAGTGATTCTCTGAGCCATGCATGTGTAAGCCAGCGGTGGCAAATGTCCTTGATGCTTGTTCAGAATCCGGTCATCAGAATATCTCCGCATATGCCAAGCACCACTGGCCCAGCTCTCAAACCGCCAGCTTTTTGTGTAACACCTCGGCCAACAGATGCCTTCCGGGATGAAGACAACCACTCATTAAGGAATTAATTGGATTCATTCCTGGCTGGAAATAAATTCTTTAACACATCTTCCAAATGTTGCTGACCATAGCTTGTAGCTATCATGGGACAGATGTTACAGATTGTGTCAGATGTTTGCAGGCAGAAGAGGTTAAGAGCACTGGCACAAAGCACACAAAATAAAAACCTCTTAGATAGGCCTTGAGACAAATTGCCATCCAAAATATTTGCCCTGCAGAATGTGCGAATAAAGAATGTCTCCTTATGTGTGTGCGGCTGGTTCACTGTGCTGTGTGTGTGCAGTGTGACTGTGGCTGAGCCTGGGTTTGTCCATGTCTAAGTATATCTAGTGTTGTATGGAACCTCTCCCAGTGTCTGTGGTTACTCGCATTGGGCAGTTCCCCAGTTAGAGTTGTGGTGAAATGTGAACAAGGCGAATATGGGCCTGTTTTTCCTGCATGGGCTAACTTTAGCACGCTTGAGGCAGACGGATGTTTGAATAGTAGTGCAAAAACTGGACTGGTCTGTTTTTTTGTGGTTGAAAAATGAATAGGGCCACACTGAACAGAGTCAGTCTGTTCAGTGTAGTGGTTTTATGCCTTCTGCAAATTGTAAAACCTTGTTTTTGGCATCCAGGAAGGGAAGTCCAATGAAATATGCAATATAATGATAAGACATTAAAAAAGACAGGGCACACAGCAAATAGTTATGATATGCTGAACACAAGGCACGGTCATAGTTGAAACAAAATAAAATATAGGTCCAGTGTTCAGGATTTGGTGCCATCCAGCGGTCAGGTTGCTGAACTGAAACTTTTTCTGTGTGCCAAGCATGTAGGAGAACAGTGGTTGACGCAAAAACTAAAAAGGCCAAAAAAATGCAAGGTCCTATCTCGAGCCAGTATTTGGTTTATCCATTCTGGGCTACCATAGAAACAGCACAGCAGACTCCATGGAAGTGGACCTGCTCCATATGTTGATATAAATGGCTTATTCTGAGGTAACAAAAACGCAGCTATTCTTATTTTCTGGTGATTAAATACTAATTAAAACATAGTAATTAAAATTATATAGCATTTCTGCCAATAAATAACCCTAAATACCACGCACTGAATACTTATAATCAAATTGCAGAAAATACTTTATGATGTGTTTTGACAAGGGTTTTAGAAGATGAGTAATGCCCCTGTGAGTGAAATGTTGGATTGAGTATTTTCTGCATTTGTACTAATAATTCACAACCTATTTCAAACTTTGTCAACAGTTTACAGTCTCAAATATAATGTAATTAAATGGCACTCCGCTCATGGTGCTCAAAGCATGAAAAAAAAAATACCTTTGAAGAACTCAACATGAATGTCTCTTTCCAAGACAATCCTCAGACCTTGTTGTGAGCAGTTTCCACATTGGAGTTCTCATTCTACTGAACTACACCCATCAACTGACATCATCATGCGGGAGGAAGTGTGCATCTACTCATGGATGAGAGGCTTGTGCTCGTGACCAAACAGCACCCTCCGAAGCAGAAAAATGAAGGCAATGTGGGAGTGCCAAAAACTGCAGTTCATCAAATGGCACATGGAGGCTGGCTCCAAAACTAAGTAAATCCCAATATATCCCCATGCTAAAATGCCCAGCTTTATAGCATACATAAACATGTCTACAACCTGGTGCAGAAAAATGTTTTTTGTCTCTATAGCTAATTTCAACATTCATGACAGCTGGACAAGGTGTGATTTTTTTTATTTTTTATAACTCACCTGGTTACATTTCATTGAAGCTCAAAGTTACACATGTAAGAGAGCCACTTGAGTGACAGGCTATCTGTGAGGCATCGCTGCACTCTGTGAGTCAGATCCACCCCTTGCTCCTCCACAGCTCCACCCTCTCGCCCAATTATGGTCAATTCTGGCTCCAAAAAATCAGGGTGGCAATGGCTGAAATGCTGAACTCAAGGCTTCAAAACAGCAGTCTGTAAGCCAATGGGTGAAATCACAGTACTTACATCCAATATTATACATGGTCTGTGC
>JAPZEB010000009.1:7093303-7105878 GCA_029783705.1 Chaetodon striatus | reverse complement strand
GTGTGTGTGTGTGTGTGTGTGTGTGTGTTTTCATGCATGTAGGTATGTATGCATCATAGACTCCACTTTACTTTGGTCTCCGTGTGTGTGTTGTGTGTGTGTTTGTGTGTGTGTTCGAGTGTGTGTGTTGTGTGTGTGTGTTCGAGTGTGTGTGAGCGGTTTGGGTGTTTACATAAATAACTCGAGGCGGAGGCAAAAAGCCAGCAGCAGAAATGCACAGCTGGGTGTATTTCAGGGACTTTTTCCAATGGTGATGTCTCAATCTTTCACAGAGCTACTGTAGACCTACCTTTTCATTTATTTATAGAGACAGTAGCTGCATATGAAACAAACAGCTCTTCTCTCTTACTGTCTGTCCTGGGAAGGCTGCTCCTCTGACCAAAGAGCCCTTCATGGAAAATCTGAGGTGTTCAAGTGGCAGTCTTTTTTGACAGAAAAGTCAATTTTCTCATTTGTGTCTTTTGATATCGGTCTCCTGCTTCCCCATCAGTCCAGATTTTCACACATCTTTACAGCTTGTTGTACAAACTCAGCAGAGAATAGTTTCAGCTCAAGCTCCCACATACTTGTATATTTAATGCAGTTGCTGTTGTATCCGTGATTCGGCTGTTCTAATTTGAACCTTAATGTCAGCAAACATCATCAGGGCTGTTTCATAAGCTCTAGACTCCCAGTTGGTTTCCTGTTTGCCGATTTGAGGCACCGCTTGGCTAAGATCCTCCCCACAGGCTGCGCAGCTACTGCTGCAGGATTTTGGCTTGCAGGGGTGCACAGACAGCGAGCAAGCGTGCAGTCATCATAAGTGAAGCAGCTTGACAGAAGGGCCTCGCTGGTCCTGAGAGAGACACACTGCAGCACTCTGTCTCCCCCAAGTGGTGCGTCATTGCACCCCACGACCACCACCGCTTGGACTTCCCACTGTACACGTGTGATCATGTACACATTTGTGCCCAGTCTGTTTTTTGCTTCCTGATGTCTTCATGAGCGTGCGTGTGTATACAGTGCAGGTGTCACTTTGCTCTCAGGGTGCTGACAAGCATGACTTACATCAGACAGGAATGAGGTCAGATTCCACACACTCCTCCACAAAGCTTTGGGAATCAGGGGTATTTTTGCCCGCGTGTGCTCTGTGGCGATCAGGTTTTAACAGGCTGGCTTTGTATGCTGGGTGAGCCAGGTCATGCCAGACTGGGGAAGATGATACCTCCATCCACAGCAGACAGGACACACGGCCACACTCTGTTCCATGCTGTGGCGCGCATGCTAACGCTGGGGCACTTCAGAGAGGGAGGGAGCATCAGACATGTGCACTCTGAAAAAACTTTTGAGCACTGAGTGGTGTGACACCTGCGCTGTAAAGTGAACCTCTCAGCATTATTGGTGTTTCCTCCTGTCCAGTATGCTGACCATCATTTTTGTATTCACCCTGTCCTCTTTCTTTATCACAGGTATGAAGCGTCCGTTCAGCCCATCAGCTCTTCCGAGCACCGAGCTGGAGAGGAGGAGGTTTGGAGCCGGGCTGGGAGTGCAGATGGATGTTGAGCCTTGCTTCAACACCCAGGATGAGGGTGCAGTACCAGATGAGCAGTCACCAGGGGGCGCCCTGCCTTCTGCACTGTGTAGACCCAAAAGGGAGAGAAAGCAGCGGAGCTACACGTTGTGTGAGGTCTGCAACATCCAACTCAACTCAGCCGCACAGGCCCAGATCCACTACAACGGCAAATCCCATCAAAAGAGACTCAAGCAGATCAGCAATGGCAAGATGCCAGGGAACACAGGTAGGCCTGGAGCAGTGCTCGACTGACCACGATGTTTGTTTATTGTCGCAAAATCAGATGTAAATGCAGAACATTGGATAAAGTGCTCTGCTTCTGGATTTTGTAACCTTGTCCAGCACAATAGGGCCATGCAGCTTAGCAGAATCCCACACACTGTTTCACGGCACGCTGTCACCAGCCTCTGTGTGCCAATCCCCCCCAACTTGTATTCAATAGAAGTTAAACAAATTCAATTCTATTTGCTGAAATGTGTTCAGACAGAGCCTAGGGCTGAGGACACACAAACACACACACGCACACACAAGTGGAGCAGGGCTGTGAGCAGAGTGAAGTCAGCAAGTGAGAAGCTAATTAAGTGCTGGTTGTGTTTGATGGTTGTGTTCCTGGGAGTGATGTGGCTGGAGCGAAGTTGGACATTTTGTCATTCTAGTCACAGCCTCGATTAGGACTCCGCTCCGGGGGAATCAGTGTCTCAGTTAAGTTTGACTCGTTCACACTCCCGGTCTCCTTTTTGCTCTTTCTTCAGCCTTGCTAAAAGGATGTAAACACACAATTCTCAACACAAAACACACATATGAAAGTGTGTAGGCAGGCAATGAGCTCATATACCCCTGCGAAAAATAAACAGGAACAACAATTTGGAACCCAGATCAAGCTCAAACTGCCATAGCAGAGGATCTTTAGTAGCGACAGGTCGTCTGTGTCTCAACACAGCAGGTTCTTGAGCTGAAAGATGTTTGTCTGCTTTAACCAATCACACGGCCGACATCTGCCCTCCAGAAATGCACACTGTCAACAGCCAACGGGGCCTTGTTGATAATTTGATCGGATGCATGTGTGTTTATATCTGTGCATTTGTGCGTGTCCTATTCTGTGTTTCTGAAAGAGCTTGGCAGTATTTGAACCGGCACTATCTGAAAAGGGCATTTGGGAACATCAGGATATAAAATCCTTCAAAGCGAGTGAAATAATCTCATCCCAGCGGTAGATCTATATGGTTAAATGTCAAGCTCCAAAAAGATATTTCTAAGGCAGCACTGGGCTGATGTTAAAGGAAGTAGGTTTGTTCAACAGTTCAATTTCCAAGATAGCTGGGGGGAAATCTATGTGGAGTCAATATACCCTCGAGCAAGGCACTTAGCTACCAACTACTCCAACATAGCTGCTCTGTGGACAACAGCATGGGGAAGCTTTTCAGCTGCTCAGTGTTTTTTATTTCTATTTTTGTATCATCTGAAGCAGGGCTTAAAAGAGCAAATATGATCAGTTAAATAAAACTAGATAAAGCCATTACTTTTTTGAATACTGAAATTTCCTGCAGCTGATGTCAGAGCAATGCAGTAAAAAGAGCTATTTGCAAAACCCACTGCAGTGACTCTCAAACAATTGCAAGAACCAGCTCCAGGTGAAAACCAGTTCCAATTTGTCCGATCCTTCAGAATTGTATGCCTGCCAGCTTATCAATTCCTTAAATCAATGCTTGCATGTTTTTCCGACAGTTGCACATTGCAAAATAGTGGCATCAAACTCGGGTGTCTGCGTGGCTGGAAACAACAAGAAGCAGTCATGGCAGGAAGTAAGAGATGTTTCAAAGCATCGCTTCATTTCACAAAGAAATACAACAGTGTTGCTTGTAATGTCTGTAACATGTTTACTTCAAATAAGAGTGAAAACACCAGTAATATGCTAAAAACATCATTCTATGCAACATGGGTTTAAACTCCAGGAATGCCATTTATTTGACACTTAACACAGACGTGCCACTGCTCCCCAACCGAGCAGCACATCCGTCACCAAGGGTAAATATCCTGTAATATAATAACATTAGTGCCGTGCTGAGTCACATGTATGCCTTTTTTCTGCTCTGTTTCTGCACTGCGTTCAGACTCGGAGATAATACTGATACTGAAAACCTGTGGCAACCCACTACTTTTCCACATAGAATATTAATTAGGAATCAATAAGAGAATCAATAAAGAATCAGACCGGTAAGCAGAATTGATAATGGCATTGGTATCAATAAAGTCTTATCCATCCCCCTCCCTAAAATTAAACTATGTTCTTGTGTTTGCAGGGTGAGGCAGTTTCTTAAATAACATTTCCATCATTTTGTTGTCACTCTTGGTGACTTTGCCACAGAAAGTTTAGTGTTCAGATTTAGTTGTGTAAGTCTATTTAATTATTTCTAATCAGCACTTTTCTTAGCATTGCTTTGCTTCCGTGTTGGGAAGCTATTATATCACAATTACAGGGGCTGACAACTGTCATACCCATAAAGAGGCTTAAAGTGAGGTTTTCAATCTCTTTGTTTACAATAAAAGAACAATTTTAAGTGTTCTTTTTTTTTTAATTTTATGACACTGAGTAGTTAAAAGCCATGGATAATGATTAATCAGTGGCTCAGAGTCTCTCTTTGTATCATTGTCCTTGCAAAAAACGGACGAGAAGATCCTGTTCTCACACTGTTCCACTGTTCTCTTAGCGGAAAGAAAAAAATGAATTACAGAACACTGTACTTCATTGTGCTTAAAAATACAGTTGGTAACTTTTATGAATAAAAGGTTTTGGCATTTTTACTGAAGTTGTCACTATATTCTGAACGAAGTACGCGAGAAAGATGTGAAAAAAATTATGTCCTTCCTCCCCTCCTACAGCCTCTCATGGCATTTGCTAGAATCACACTGCGGCACAGCAGCGACAACCCATCAGAGCTGAGGAGTCTCTAACACAGCTGTCTATTTCTTGCCCCAGATGTTTGCAGAAACATATTTCAGTGTACTGTTTAGCTGTAAAATGAGAATGTTGATCCATCTTGTGGGTGGTGCTTGGTACTCTATTTAACTGTAATACCAACATGGCAGCGGGGTCAGATACTTTATTTTTAGCTAAACAGTACACCAAAATATATCTCTGAAAATAGTAATGTGCCATATCATCTTGTTCACGATAATACCGGTGTAATTTTTAATATGGTATGAAAAATTCATATCATGATATTCCCAATATTTTGACTTGTTGACATGATGATATCATACCGTTAGCACAGCAACATGGCTGAAAGTGAAGTATTACCGACTCCACGGTGGTTTCAAAAAGAAGAGCAGCTTTAGCAGTGTGGAATAAACTGTGGCGTCGTTAGGCCACCACTCATCTGGTGGGTGATGCTTGGTATTCCATTTAACTGTATCCAACATAGCGGCCGGGTCTGAAACGTTCTCATTTTTTAGCTAAACGGTAACTGAAATATGTCTCTGAAAACATTTAAACATTTGAGGCAAGAAATAGACAATGCAGTAACAGAGTATTGGTTTATATTTGATCATCACTGCTGAATTTGACATTTTGACCGTAGTTCATGAGCAGTGACCGATATGATTGACAGCTGCTTTAGAGACTCCCTGGCTCTTTTTCACAGATTATCAGTGTCATTTAGTGCTGTGTGAATACCAAGACAGTGTTAGTAAATATGAAAAAAAAGTGATTTTTTATTCAAGTTAGCAACTGTAGCTTTAATTTCTCACTGAGTCTTCTTATGGCAGAAAAGAAAATCCCAGAGATTTGCTGACATATAATTAACATAATATGAACTTTTCATAAACATGGCTAACAAAAGAAGTGCACATATAAACTGAAGCAAATTCACAATTATAATTGCAGAAAAGAAAGGGAAAAAAATTAATAAAGTAAGGTCAGTCTAACAATGACACACAATTGTGTGGATAGACGGCAACCTCAGCTCATAATACTCAGAATGGGTCACCCTCAGAGGTACTTGTCTGATGACAATTATGGCACCAATAATATTAAAGACTAAAAGAAAGGTATAATGATGGTATACAAAGACAGAAAATAAAGCTCTCACATGAAAGCCCGCAGTTTAAATCTGTATATTGTAGCATCACAATGTAGTAAAGTAACACTGTGTTAATTACTGTAGAAGAATCACACAAATACTCTTTTCTATATACTGTACATCAACTTGGCAGTAATGTTAAGAGGCCGCCTTCTGTTGCCTTTGATTCCTCCTGTGATTGCTCAATCTAGGTTTTGTCATTGACATATTTTTCTGTTCTATTTTGTCAGACGTCTGCATGAGTATGAAATATTGATTCAATTGAGGAGGTCTATGCAGCACCTAAGGAATTTGTTAGGCAGCTGTAATGACAGTCGATCAAATCACTATTTTAGCTGTGCTTTATCTGACAGTAGATGCACACAAAAAAAAATGTCAGCGACAACACATTGGTGCTCTATTGATGTAGAAAGTTAGCCATCACAGAGGAGAGGAGCATGTCATCAGCAGTGATTGTCAAAAGTGTGAATATAGTCATTTAAAGATTTTTGTCAATGTGGGCAGCAGAACTTTTAGAAATTTGTTGTGAAAATGCAAGCGCTGACAGAAAACTTTGGACAGTAAACAGTTTTTTCAGATTTATCTCTATTAGTGTGGTCACAGCCTGAGATCAGCACATATGAATTCTGCTTATTCTGGGCTGAAAATTGGGTTTTAACATTTATACACAAAGTGCTTAGGTCCGGCTTTTGGGTAAAAACTTCACTCATGAAACACCCATGGGTCTAGTATTTCTGAATGCTTGCATGCTTATGGGCCTGTGTGTAAACATGGATTTTCATGTATCTGTCTTATATGTGCGTGTGTTTCTGCATGGATGCATGCATGTTCTGGGTATGAATAAATACGTAACACAAACAAACCCTGAGAAGGAGTGTTATCCTTTTCACAAGACATAAAAAATATGTATTCATACATTCACGTGCATCCACACATTCGCAGTCTAGGCCCTGGCACTGTTGGTTCTAATCGGCCCTTATCAGCAGCTGTTTGCCTGATTCAGCAGGTTCTGTCTGCAGCAGAGGCAGCTGGTGAGATGGAGCTGTCCGACTGGCTGCAAATCAGTGACAGTACTGATTTCGTGCAGTAACTCCTTAATTTTCAACTCCGACTTTTCCAGTTCTGCACTTTTAGACATATTCTTGAAAGTGAGTTACAGTGGTAATGAAATAGTTGGTGACGGTTTTTTTTATGTGTTTCCGCGAGGCCTGCTCTTTGGGTTTTCTCTTTGGATATCAAAATCAATCACTTATTTCTTCTCATGGAAATGCAGAACACACGTCAGCCTGCCATGAGCCAATTGTTTAAAAGATGAGTTGTTCCAATTGTGATACCAGTATCACACATGCCTCCAAAACTACCCTCAAGTGCTAGTACTGACATGTACACTAGTCTGTGCACCAGCCTGATACCATGTAATTTATTAATGAGCTTAAAAGTAGTTTCACACCTGCATAAACAGTAGTTTTCCCAGAAATCAATTCTCTACTGATGTAAAACAGTAGCCCACACAGCAAGTTGTGCTATGCAGCCACTGGTGTTGCCTGTTTTGGAGTGGTGAAAAAGAATTAATTTCCGGTAAATAGTTTAACATTAGCTGTTAGAAAAATGGCAGCAATACTGGCAATATTTTACACCTGGAAGTTCCACCTTTAAAAAGGCAGTGTGCACAGTATGCAAGGCTTTAAGCTTCAGGGTTAATAGTATAATCTTTCTATGTTTTTTGGTTGTCCGTGCATCCATCCATCTCATTTTCATTTTCATCTTAAGTATGCCTTGAGGTAATTTCTTCAAAGTTGGCACAAACACCCACTTGGCCTTAATGATGAACTGATTTGATTCTGGTGGTCAAAGGTCACTGTGACCTTGGCTTTAAGTCAAGAAACCTCATAATGTTCTGTAAAAACACTTTTCTGGCCATTATTCAACACCATAACTCAGGAGACATTTGATCAGATACTGAATGGGTGATACTAATCTTTGGTGTCCATCTTGAAACTATGCTGATTGTTTGGATATTTTGTGCTGCAGAGTTGAAGACATGTGTGAAGCCTCCATGTTTTAAAATATTTAGCTTCTTTTCAGCTTTATCCATTGATGCACTGTCTACTGTCATGGCTAGATATGAGCCTTACAAACATGGGTATAAATTGTAACTGCAACCTGGATTGCTAAGAAAATCAACCACGAGGTGGTTATTCTGTTTTGTTAATGCAATGGTATCAAAACAGTGCACGGTATTGGCCGATTCGCAAGTTCAGGTGTCAGAAATGGTATTGGGAAGGCAAAAATAGTATTGGAGTATCTGTATTTAAAGGTGTTTATCATGCTGCCTCTGTCATCACTAGCTCTGTGAGGTGTTTACTGTAGGTGCAGCGGAGCGGCAAGCGTGGAACAAACTTAATAAATTCTATAATATAGCAGAAACTAAGTCAGTCATACATGCAGGCCACGTGTTGTCTAAATTCCCTGTTTTGGTACACTGCTGCAGGTGATGCAGACTGCATATATAAAAGTTTGTGAGTATGTGTTGTTCTGTTGTGTTGTGGTGTGTGTAATGTGTGTGTGTGTGTGTGCCTGTGTGTATGTGGCGCAAGGCATGCTGAACTGTTGTGGTGTGCAGATTCTCTCTGACATGCAGTCACAATCACACAGCCTTATCTCTGCTCACCTTCTGCTGACTCCCTCAGGCAGCCAGCCCTGCTGTGTCCTCAGCTCCACCACAGCATCTCTGCTGTGTGTGTGTGTTTGTGTGTGTTTGTGTACGTACATCCTGCATGTCTGGTTTCGATATTTTTAGAATTTTTAAATGCTGCAGAGTCTGTAACTTGTGCTGTGGAAACATGAGGACGTGCTTCAGTGCCTCTGTGTTTATAACGGCTCAAATATGTACAGTAAGGCACCTGTGAGTAGTATGGACCTTTATAGCTTTAGCATATACACTTTATTGTCTTTTAAATCAATGTGTGCATGTGTGTTTGCGTGTGTGTTACTCCCAGCGAATCGTCTCCGTGTCGGCGTGCGTTTTCTTCCCTCTCTGCTTCACTGAGCTGACAGTGGGTTCAGGCTCTTTTCTCTCTCTCTCTCTCTCCTGTCTCCCTTCCTTCTTCTCCCTTCCTCTTCTTCTCTCCCTCCTTCTGGCATGGATGCCGGACATGTGGCGGAACCAGTCCCTTGAAAGATGAATGTGCCAGTGATTAAGTGATTTCACCCTGTTATCATCGAGAGTAAGATGTAGAGAAGCTTGCTGACAGATATGGATGGAGAGAAGCAGCCCAGATGTTTGGGTGACAACATGAGTTCAGGTGTTAATTTATGCAGTTTGTGCCCATTTTCATCTTAATGTTTCATAACGAGTGATGTTCAAAATTCACTGTGCCAGCCTACTTGTTTTTTTTACGCAAGCAAGTAAGGTGGCAATGATTTATTGATGTTAAAACACCATATGTTTCTCCTTTAAAGGAAAGTTTAAGGTGCGGCCCAAAAAAAAATTCAACACAAATCAGGTGTTTTTCCATCAACTAGGCTGAGGCAAATGGATTTTCTGAGGATAGAATAAAGCTACTTGAGAAAAAAACAAACAAATCCACAGGATATTTTTTTACATTGTCATGGTTCTTGTGTGGCAGCTAATGCTGGCCATATTTCATCCTGTCCAAAAAGAAAAACAATCACAATGCTTGCAATATTTCAATGCCATAGAAATGTTTTGCACCAAGCAAAAACTGGTGGTGGATAGACATTTTTCAGATTTATTTGCGTTTAATGCATTTACATCAACTGCATGATTTCCTCACTATTAATAATACAAAAAACAAAACAGGAGTATTGTGAAGTTTTGCTGTGTTAGAGACCTTTGTCATTCTGTTCATGATTATTTTTATAGAAATAAAAAAAGAAAAGCCCAAGTGATGTGGGTGACTCATATTTTTAGTCTTACTCACAATCTAACTTAAAGTTGAAGACAGAAATTAAGTCCAGATGCTATTCATATTCTTATCTCATTATGTTGGTCTCTCAGGGAATGTCTTGCATGAGATTTCACCCTCACATGATCTATGTCAGTGCAACTTATGTGGGATTTAAAGCTGCAGTGCATCCTAATGTGCACAGAGACATAAGCATATGAAAACACACCTTCAAAAGACTTGTGTGTATGTATATTCGGGCTTCTCCCGTCTTTCACATGGCTGTCTATGAAGTTTGAGGGTTGTTGAGCACGTTGTTGCAAGCGTGGCTTTTATATGATTGTACATTTTCACCCACATCCCCACAGATTTTACATTTGACACATTTAGTTGACACAAGCTGCTGAGCAGAAACATGCATACAGTTAGCTAGCAGGCACATGTGCGTTGGTGCATATGAGCATGAAACCCCATTTACTTCTTCTCTCCTCCAGTGTTGCTGTTCTCAGTAGGGATGTTGGGAGACCTCGGATTTCCTATGACCCACCAATGAGCAGTGAAAAGTCTAGTCCTCTGAGGGTGAGAGGGTCCAATCCTTCAAAATAAGCATTGTGATAAATTTGGCATGCAGCCAAAAATGAAAAACAAACAGTGGAAACAGACAATGAAATGGGACCTTTTGTGCTTTCCTTATTTTTTGTTGTATATATATCATTACAGTGTCGGATATAAAAGTAATTCCTGTGAACCCAAAATTTCCGGCTTCACACTGTTTTAAATACTTCGTTTCCTGAGTGTTTTTTCCACTTTGAAGACAAGCTGATGTTAGCTCGCAAACATGCTAATGCAAGTGTTTACATCGTGCTCATGTAGCTGCATGTTTGTGCCAATGCCACTGTTGTTAATTCATCCCCGATTTCGGATCATGTACCTGCTGAATCATGCGGTTATATTCAGAGGCTTTTATTGGTAATTTTTTATGGGAGAAAGTGCTTCTGTATACAGTCCTTCCCCCAGCTGCAAGTACAGTGCTACATGTAGCTACATGCTAACTTCATGGAAACGTGATGTTGGTCGGTGATGTTGTAAACTTCTCCCAGATATTAAATCATGTTCTTCCTGTAACATGTCTGGTTATAAATATTTTGGTTTAGAAGCTCCTATTGGTGAATTTTGGTGAGGAGAAAGTGCCCCTATACACAGTCATCTCCCGGCTGCAAATACACTGTTACTTGGGCCAGGTGATATAGAGAAAATCAAATATTGATATTTTTGATAAATATGCAATATTTCGATGATATTTTTGATCAAATACCTCTATTGATATTGAAACAATATTGCAGAATTTACTGTTGGTGCTCTCACAAACTATTTACACACTGAGCTTCAGTAGGCTAATGTAGATATTAGAGTTGTTATGATCCTGGAGTTGCAAGTCAGTGCGCCGATCTGATACAAGTAATTTATTCAACTTTAACCCCTCAAGGTCAGCAGCGGTCTAGAAACCTACTTTAAATGGCTTCCCTTTAATTTTAATTATTTAGAGTCTTGACAAGACAATGGGTTAGTAGTACTCAGTGGCATTGGGTTCATATTCTGTATTCGGCCGACACATAAGTTAAGTTATCAGGAAGGAAAAAATGGTATCGGAACATCTCTAGTGGATATGATGACTGGAGGCAAGTAATAGCACAGACAGAACAGTCTCGTAAGTGCAGAAAGTTACAATATTACAATATCCAAAATCTATGACAATATCTCGCGTCATGATAGTGAGATGACATTGATATATTGTCCAGCCCTAAATGCTACATGAAGCTACATGCTAACATCAGGGAAATGTAATCTTGGCTAATATTGTTAATTTCTCCCCAATGTCAGATTATAGTTCTACTGGAAAATGTGTGGTTATGTTTTGAAACTTTTATTGGTGATTTTTCATGGTAGAAGTCTCTGGCTTTAATTACTGTGCAGAGATGAGACCTGAAAATGCTGACCGATGAGAGCAGAGTGGGCTTTTTGGGAAGGGAGGTTTAAAGAGACAGGAGTGAGAATACAGGTGTGCCAGCACAGATTTTATGAGCATAATAAAGTATTTTTGAACATCAAAGCATGTAAACATGTTCTAGTAGAAACCTGAAATACAAGTATTAACCTGGAAATAAGTATAACAGGTCCCCTTTAAAACATACAATTCCCCTACTGAAAACGCCTTATGCAAAAGCACTCACACACACACACTTCTTTATGAACCTACACATGTGGCTAAATTCTGCAGTACTATAAATAATCCTCCTTTTCAGAGCAGATGATCAAATGATGATGGAAGGGTGTGGAGAGAGGAAGAGAAGAGTGATGGAGGGTGGACAGCAGCCTGGCCTGATATGACCCAACAGAGGGGCTTGCGGATCTATAAATCTAACACCCTGACAACACACTGTTTGCCTGTGTGTGGTTGTTTGTATTTGCCGTTGTGTTAATCTTCCTTAGCTTTGTGAGGCGGCATAAATGTGTCATGTGTGGATGTGTTTTCTGTGAGACACAGAAAGCAAGAGGAGGAGGTGGAGGGAGAGAGAATTTGCATTTGTATTTTTTTTTCATGGTCCTCCATATCTCATTTTCCTTTGATTTGTGCATATTTTTGTTGTGTGAGCGTGTGTGTGTTAGTGTATGTTTTTGTAATGTGAGCCTCCTCTTCATGGTTAGTCTCTTCATCATGGTCCCTGTCTGACTCTATCTCTCTGGCTCTGTTTTAATAAAGCGTGAGGAATTGGATTAAAGGCAAGGATTTTCTGCTTGAATGCATTTGCGCATCTGCGTTTTATTTTTGTGCTGCCTTGCCGTTTTCCTATTTATTTCCCCAGCGGAGTTAAATGACTTCTCTCTCCCCACGCCTTTGGACATACATGTGCATACGTTGGCTGTGTGTGGTGTTTGTGTGGTGAGCAGCCTTTATCTTGATCTTTATATATCACCAGGTGTTGCCTGTCTCTTTTTGGTTTATTTGATGTATTTTCACCATTTCCTATAAAAGCT
>JAPZEB010000009.1:7020323-7051756 GCA_029783705.1 Chaetodon striatus | reverse complement strand
TTTGTCAGGCTATCAGAAGCAGAATTGCTTCAGCTGACACTGCAAATTAACAGCTGTTTTAATGAACAATAAAAAACAAGTGTAGGTTATTTGTGTTTTCTGTAAAATGTTTGTGTACGTCAGTTGTAAACAAAAAAAGACAGATGAAAAACACACCATCTCCAAACTCCTAAATAATGTGTCTAAATCGATTTGACATTTAGGTAGTCAAAAATTAGGGGCTGAGGTTTCACAAAATCTATAATTAATTAGAAAAATGCAATCAAAATACATCACAGACACACACAACCAGAAAAGGTAGATCTCAGCTCTGAATTACTGTGCCTAAAAAACAAATGTACATAAATCAATCGACAAAATGCAATCACCAAAACATATGGTTTGCATTTTCTGTGCGTACACACACAAGATGCAATCTCCAATACAAATAGTAAGCATTTTCTGTGCACAAACACACACACAGGGATGCATAGCCTACAGATTGGCAGGGCCCGTGCACAGAAGAACACACTTGGCCAATTTATGATACTCATAAATCAAATAGAAAAACCACAAACATAAATAAAGAAATTCTAGCGGGCATTTTTGTTCTCACACCCACACAGACACACATTTAAATGCAATCAGTGGTTTAAATTTGTTGTGTAATGGGACTGCAGTCAGAACGCACAAACAGAATATGAATAAACATAAATGAGTTGATAAAATGCAGTTGCGAGTACATAAGTACAGTGGGTGTTTTTGGGCACCCTAACATAATTATATATGAAACACGTGGAATATGTACAAGCTTTGTACATAAAATACATCTCAAGTCACCTGCTGTTTAGTTCAGCTGTCTCACTTCTCCGCGTTGATGTTTTGCACTACAAAGGTGTCTGTGTGTGTTGTTCCTGAGTGTGTACGTGTGTCGGCTTACATCTCCTACAGAAATTGGCATTCTCGCGTCTTTTTGTCGGTACTGAGCCGCTGTGGAGAGAGAGCTTGACTGGGAATGATCAGCTCTAATGATTTTATGAGAGTCTACATGATTAATGTTGGCACAGCAGTGTGTTTGTGAACAAACCTCTCTCACTCTCTCCCTCTCTCCCTCCCTGCTCTTCATCCCCTCCCACGCCACCCTTCCTCCCCCATCTCAGAGGGAATATCCAGTCTCAGTGTGTGCTGATTTCTGTGGCGCTAGCTGCCGTTTGCCACATTAGTGTGTGACAATGGGTCTCTTTGAAGTGGGTTATTCTAGCGCGGCTCACAGCCCAGCGCAGCGGAGAAGATGTGCCAGCTCGCTGTGCAGACAGGGCCAGCTACGAGCACAGGGATAGACAGAAGGTATAGACGCACACGTGCACGCCGGCACAGACAAAATACCGGGGTCAACACAATAGCTTTCACACCCACATCCTCTAAATACGCTTTATATAAGCACTTCCATGGCAGACAAAAGCCACGCACTCCTCCTCCGTAGGCACGCATCTGCCTCAAAGCACAAGGCAGCACCAAATAAGAGTCTGCACCATTTTCCCATCACTTCATCAACAATCTACCCATCTATCATCCACCCGCCCATCCATCCGTCCATCCATCCTCTCAGTTTTTTTCTGTCCTCCTCTGCTCCCTCTGTAGGCCCAGTCCAATCTGAAAGCTTAGCTGAGCTCCGTCTCTCTCGGCTTATCTCCAAAAGCTGCCTCTTTCATTTGAGTAAATGCCTTCATTCCCAGTTCCTCTATGAGGAAGCTGATAAGGGATGTCTTTTATCCACGGCAGATAGGCTCACCCCTCCCCAGCCCTGCTTGTGTGTATTTAAACGCCTGCACAGCATATGCAAAATTATGTGTGAGAGATTATACTTCTGAGTCTTATGTGAATATTTTTATATATATATCTGTGAGACTTATATGAATACTTTTTCTAAGCGTCAAAATGGCTGATAAGTCTGTGGCGTGCTTCGAGTCATCTTCCCGTGCTGCTTATCATTCAAATGTGACATTTCTGTGATTACACAAAATCACACAAGACTGCTGCAACCTTGCAGGTGTCTCTAATAGGAAGTGATTAAGTGGGACAAGCTAATCATCGCAGCGCCTCACTCACGTGTGTGTACGGCATGTGTGTGTTCAAGAGGAGGCTGACTAACGAATTGATTGAGCGGGTTTGTTGCCAGGCATGATGGAGAGATAAGTTTTGCCTATGCTTGACTCAGTCTAAGCTGTTGCCAAATGCTGCACCTCTGTCCAGCTTTAACAACAAATACATCGATTGGCCTCAAATGTCACAACAGCTGTGGTTGCGCGGCCAATATTTCTTCAATCATACTGATTAGAGATTTCAACTGAACTGGTTACATGGAGGCTGGATGAAGTGATCCTATAAGATGTGTTTGCATGCCTCAAAGCATTCAGTCAGAATATATCTTTTTTTGACTTGTGCAAAGTGGTTCTGCCTGCTGCAAAGTTTTTCCCAGTCCTATTGAGAAAATTCAATTCATTCAATACTTGAAGTGCAGAGGGAGAAGAAGTGGTTAGGCCTGGTAATACAAATTTAGTAGTAAGTAACATGCAGACTATCTGTCATTACAATGTACAGATGTTCCTTAAACGTATCAAATGCAGGCTGCTACAGGTAATGATAGATGATTGTTATGTCCAGTGACTCCACAATTTAGCCTGTAACAACAGCATTGCGTCAGGCTACTGTTTTAAAATCAAAGAGCACTCACAACAGAATGTAGCACTAGCATAGTGCTAAATATATTTTAATTTATAAATGATCCACTGTCAAAATCAACAGAGAGAGGTGTGTAGACAGCTGTTGCCGCATGTCATGTGCAGCACACGCATCCACTTTGTCACCTTTTGTCTCTCCCACTTGGAGCAAACGCATGGAGAGAATATATTTATTCTAACCAGAGAGAACTGTTAAGATGAAGTGTTTTCATGGTTATTGGGAGTTAATATTCTCCTATTGAACAGATTATAAAAAGGTTTACAGCACCCCCTCAACTCGGGCCTGATCAGACAGGTTTCTTCCGATATAGGTGTTTTCATGAGGCATTTTTATTCTAACTGGGCTATTTTTATGATAATTAGTGCAATATTAGGGTCCATGTAAACGCACCTATGGTCAATGAAGATGTTTATAGGTGTTTACAATGAGACTCAATGCAGAGGTCTGCATTTTTTGTATGTTCTAACACTCATTCGTTATGTGTCTCTTTTGCTCAGTGTCCTCTCTATCTCTGATAACAGTCCCAGTGGTCGCATCCTGCTGTGTCTTGGACATTGTGTTACAGGAGCACAGAGTGGTTCAGCAGGTGGTACTAAATGGTGTTACACTCCTTTTCTGTGATCGCAGTGAAAATCTCTCTTCCCGTGGAAGTTGGGGGCCAGAGGAGCTCCCCTGCTCTCTTTTAGCCTCAGTGGAAGACACAGCTTGTCTTCTTAGATCTGCATTTTCCAACATCGCCCTCCCTGTTTGGAGCTCCTGCCCTCCCCTCCAGCACAGGCACTCTGCAGTCGATGCTCTCAAGGGACATATGAATAAAATTTGTAAAGCTATTGGAGCAAGCGCAAGAAAAATACTCCTCAGTGCTCCCAACGGAGCTTCAACCTCATTGACTTGGGTTTGTTTGCTTGAGGCCAACGATTGTGTTCAGGCTGATCTTAGTGGAATAGCGAGCGCGGAGTCAATGAGAATGATGCATTAGCAGCTCTGCATCTATTAAAGCTGCTTGCTGTGGTTCAAGCCACACACCACTTTGAAGGGATTTATCAAGCCGCTTACCAAAGAGAGGTGATTGAATTCATTTGCTTACTAATGAGGAGGGATTGCGGATTGTACACTTCCCCGGCTACACTTCCACCTGTTAAAACCATTTGCTCATTACTGCAATCAAATCCAACGTTTGTTCTGTGTTACAATCAAACCTTTTTGTCAGCTCATCAGCCGCCTTTGTGCCTTTTTAGTACTCAGACTCATTTCAAATGTGCTGCTTTCTCTTGGTGTGTGTCGTTAAGGGTGGGAGTCACCTTCAGGGGCTAATTGAGTAGCAGAATATGTGTCTTGTGCAAATGTGTCAGTATCACCCCAGATTTCTGTGTGAACACTTTTACTGATTTATGTTGTTTAATGACTTCCTAAAAACAAGACAGATTTTCTAAAAGAGAGAATCAGTTTATTTGTTAATACTTAGCTCATGTCAGGGGCGTATTTTTTTTTTTTTTTTTTTAACTCTAAGCCAGTTTAAATCTTTTGTTAAGGTGTTTCATTCTTTTCTGATCCCATACAAAACACTCAAGTGTAATCAAATCCAATCAGATAACTGTGTCAGCTCTCCCTCTCCTTCCCTCAGTCAATCAACAAAATTGATTTTATTAGAGGTAATTGTTCCCTGTTTGACGTTCATGATGTCTTGATTAGTCCCATTCTCTGGAGTGTTGTTGTGGTGACTGTGCTCTCCTGCTGTTGTTAAGGCCAGATTAATGGTAAATCCTCTTTGTCTCAGCAGACACACGCAGACAGACTGGAGTGGGTTAGGTGAGGCCTGCACAGTCAGACGGGGTCACGGCATGTTAGCCAAAGGTCAACAAAGCTTTAGTTGCACCGGAGTTATGTCATCAACTTTATAGAGAGGACTCCCCTTGGATGCTGCCTTTATAAATATGGGATTGATCCCCAAGATGTTAAGACTGATGTAACCGTTTGGTAAGATCTTGTCCTAGCCCAGTCTGTACCATATTATATCTGTAACTTATATTTTATGATACATTCGGGGTCTGAAATAGCACCCGCCGCCTGGCAAATATGGGTAAATTGTTGGCAGTGGCAGGTAAAATTGTCAGCCATTTGCTACTTTGGCAGACATGAAAAAACAGACAACAGAAAGTCACATTTAGTAAGGTTAGCATATGAATGGATAGAGCTACACATTTCAGAGTTTATGGAAGCTTTAATAGTACTGCTATTGGCTGCAGAACCTGATTCATTAAATCCTAACCAGTAACCATCAATTTAAAATACATTGCAACACTGAATATTTTTTATTTTTTTAATTTATTAATAACTTTTTTTTCTCTCAAATATGTTTATTGGGAAACCAGTCACTCAACAGGGAAATTAACAGTTGACAGTTATGTTTCCTTTGTTTTTAACAGAAGGTTTAATTTATTAATAATACTGTATATTTTTTGCATATAGATGGGGCACATTCAGGAATGTGCTTGCATGTGTACAGTACCCTTTGACCCTGGAAAATTGAGCTCCCCCAAAAGCCACAGTCCAATTTGAACCCAGTGAATTTACCATGCATTTTATGTTTTTGTGTAAATATAATAAACGTTTTATCACAGCATTTTTTTTCCACATTAAATTATGTCTAAATGATCTAAATATTATTACTTAATTTAGTGCATACATTTCAAAAGTGGCAAATACAATTTCCGATTGGCAGACAACATCTTAAATCCTTGTGATTTAAACAAATTATAGTAGGATAAAACGTGCACTATATTGTGTCCTCTGCCACACTGTAGCTAAGACCTAACTTTGCAGCAGTGATTCTATTAAAACATTTTTCATGATGTAAACAGTGACAGTGATGATTCCATTAAAATTTAATTGCTCCTGTCATAAAAAGGAACCTAAAAAAACAACATTAAAGTGGCTGAGGCAAGTCACTAATTAATCTTTACAAACACATTAGCTGTATAACGAATTATATAATGCCTTAAAAAAGTGGCCCTATCAATACAAATGAGCAAAGGTATCATTTTCAGAACTAAAGGAAAGTCCCACAAACTTGTCAGTGAGTAAAACAAAAAAAGTTTTTTATAGATGTAAAATAGATTTCTTCCTCTGAGCTCACCAAGATGACAAACATCTAAATTAAAAATAATATTCATAGTATTTTGATTAAGATTAATTAAGAAACAGTATCATTTTCTGGAAGAGGATTTTGGCTAATTTTAAAGACACTGAAAACTAGGTTGGCACAATATGCAAAACTAAATAAAAAATCATATTGCAATTATTTTCGACAAATTGCAACAGCAATTTGAATAGAGATTTTAGTAGGGACAATTTTTGCATGTCATTTTCTGTAAAAAAAAATAAAATAAAATTGATAATGTTATGATGTGTGCTGGGGTCTGTACCAAACAAGCATGTTCCCTTAGTCTGAGAAACAGTTGGTAGGCTGGGAAGACTTGATATTGTACTTGGCTATGTGGCAGTTTTGTTAATATTTTAAGTAATTGTGCAGCCCTACTGAAAAAACATTTTCTCAATAAGCTTCCAACTATGACAAATGGGATCTTCCATGAACACATGCACTACTTTTTCCAAAGTCAGAACTGGCTCCGCTCTTACACATGACTGTATTTTTGTTTTTGTCTGTGCTATTCTCACTGGTTTGAAGTGTGCATTAATTAGTTAGATAAAAATTCCAGGATTTCACAACATTTGAATAACAATCTGTTGAAAGGGGGTTAATCAAACCACACCAACTCAGTCATGATAAAGCAAATTATTTGACTTTTTGAGGATTACACTCAGCTGTAAATAATACCCAACTATGTTTTATAACTTTGATCGTTGCTACTCTTGGATACAAACCTGTAAGGTTTTCTGGGGCTTTAAAGTAAGATGGTTTTGACTATGAGCATCACATATCAAACACCTACATGCTCACAAGTTGCAGTAGAAAGAATCCTATTCTCTCAATTACCACTTAACCTTGAGGATACAGTGATGCTAATGAGGATCTGTGTTCAATATAAATCCTTCGCATTGTGCCATATTAAATATAACAGAGAGCGTCCTAATTAAGTAAAGCAATGAAAAGCATTTGAAGGACGTGATTTTGACCCAAAATGCGAATACATAATACATTGTTCTATTCATAATAAATAAAGTACAGGATCTCTCGTCTCACTAACTTCTGTAAAACATTTTAATCTGGCTCAATTTAAGAGCATACATCTTCCTGAAGGATTAACAGGGCTCCTGAGTAACTTTTTCCATTAACACTGGTGTTCCCCACCACTAAAAACGACCTGCAAAGCAACACAGTCATCATTTTTTCCATCTTAACTGTACAACTGATGAATGCTTTGGTAATAAATACAATTTACAGAAATATGAATGTGCTGATTTATTTTGAAGGAAAATGTCACAAACTCTTAGCCCTGAAGTTTGCTGGTGTTCACTTAGAACATAGCTAAACTTGCTAATGTTTACACCTCCAGTATGTAGAAATGTGACGGTGCATATATGTAAGACTTTATTTTTGGCAATTTTCCAAATTGATACAGGACATATACTTGATTTTGAGTCCGTATGTAGTCAAAGTTGTGCACAACTAATATTGTCAAGATTTTTTCCAGCAAGCCAAAATCAAGGAATTAAATATTTTCCCCCTCACAATGTTGTTAGATTTCATAATTCATAAGGGACATAGGTACCTGTTTATACTGTCTGTCAAAATAATCAAATTAATCTTATTTCCATACATGTACTTACTCTTATTTTGAGAAGCAGATATAGTGATTGTGTATCCCGGGCCTTTTCAATGCATTTACCATAAAGGTCAGAATATGGGGGCACTCCATCTTTAGTGGTGGCTGATTTGACCACAGAGATGTGAGTGATGGCTAATTTCAAACATCAGACGCTACCTCAGGACAATGCCAGAAGCACAAGAGAACAGGGTTAGATCCAGCTTGGCTGAGTGAAAAAAACACTGCAGTCAAACTAGCCAAAACACACTTCTATAGTCAAACAAGCTAAAGTTGTAATGCCCCCATATTCTGCATATTCTGACCTGAGAGCAAAGAGTAGAGCAGACATAATGTTGCTAATGTTGCAGACATAATGATGGTGTTTAAAAAATGAAAAAAAAAAACAAAAAAAACCTGAGGGGCATATTTTCTAGTAGCACTGATACTCTAGCCAAAAATGGGTGGAAAATGCCACAAAATGGTCTTGAGCCTTGCTAAAAAAATGTGTTAAAAGTTATCGCATAAGTTGTGAAAATGTATAACTAGCTGAGTTAAGTTCATTTACCTAAAGGTCCAGACACACCAAATAAACATCCAAGACCTCATGGCAACGAAGGCCGACTGTTACTTCACCTCACATCGCCTGTGTCTCAGCCAAAATGTTGTGCTGCTACTACAGCCGACAGCCGACTAGCACATAACTAAGTAAATAACTCTTCATACCAGAAGGCAGTTGAAGTCTGTATTCGTTATTAAAAAAGGGAAATGAAAGATCAACAGAATGGATTTAAGATGCTAGTTAGCCAGTTAGCACATCACAGCCTCATGTTACAAGAACAAAGAATATTAATTGTGCGCTAAATGGCTGAAAAAAATAATTGTACCCAGCATAACAAGTTTGTTTTAATGTCACACCTTCTCAATTTTAGTCGTTTGTGTTTTTTCCACACTTCTGTTTATCCTTTCATGCGCTAAGCTGAACTGCCAATCAGAATATTTTCACTAACTGATGGGTTTTGTTGGTGCAATGCTGACTTGGCCAAAAAACAGCCAACAAGGGCCAACTAGTGCCGGAAAAACCGCAGAAACTAGGGCAATGGGTGCTGACACGTGGCAGCCAACTGTCGGCTTGGTGTAATACGTGCTGGCTAGTTTGCTACCATGCTAATTATTTTTCTTTAGAAACTGAATTTGCTGGATATAGTACACATCATTTCAAAGTTAAGTAATTTAATTACAAAAGATTAGTTGGTTTTACAAAATTCCTTGTTACTTTTTTTACAGTGTAGTGTTTTAAAAATAAACATCTACTCGTCATTTATCACCCGTCTGCTGCCTTTTGGTGACTGCTGACAAATGGAGAGTTTAGGCAGTGTTGCACAGTGAAGCGGTCATGTTACAGTGCCACATTTAAATCATGTTCCAGACGATTTAAGTCCATGTGAGAGGAAGAGTGTCTTTCGCCAGCCAGAACTGTGATACTCATGCTGGTATGAGTGCTGGAAACATGAGATTCATGCCGTTCCAACAGCGGCAGTCCGAGGCTTACCACAGTCAGACTGGGAAGAAGTCAGTTAAATCAAGATTTCACATGATGAGGGCTTAATCTAGTCTGTGCGCACTTTACAGCACTA
The DNA here is from genome assembly GCA_029783705.1 of Chaetodon striatus. NCBI lineage: Eukaryota > Metazoa > Chordata > Actinopteri > Chaetodontiformes > Chaetodontidae > Chaetodon > Chaetodon striatus. Next base: position 7,042,632 of record JAPZEB010000009.1, on the reverse strand, counting down.
CCCTGCTTTGTGGGTGTTCGTCCATCCCAAATGACCTCGGAGCTTATTTTCAGTCTTTTCATTGGATCGTCTCCACTGTGCTCTCCTGCGATAAGTAGTAACGCTTTGACGCTTGAGGACACTTCAGCAACTTTCAATCGAGATTAATCTGTCTTTGAGATCTGCCAAGGTCTCTGTGGATGCACAGCTGAGAGAATGAGAGAGACAGAGAAAGAAGGCGGCTATAGAGATGGTCCATTTGTAGCTGCTGTCTCAGTGATGTGGTTCCATTCCCACTTTGCAACCAGAGGGGACAGCTCACTATATCATTCAGCCGTTTGTTATTTTGTCTGAAGCAGGAGTTGGCCGAAGGGGAGAAATGTCTGTCTCTTCCCCCGTTGCCTGAAGGTGAAACCCATGCATCATCCTGCGGAGAGCGTGTGCGCCTGTTTGCTTTTGCGTGCATTCTTGTGTGTGTGTGTGTGAGTGTGTGTTCATGCAGATGTCCACATCAATATGTGTGAATAAATGGGAGGCTTATTCTTGAGCTATCAGGTGTCAGAGGCTATTGTTCAGGCTGAGTGAACCAGATTGGATTCCCGTGATTCAGTTTGGTATTTCTTTGGTGTTAAACTAAACAAACCAGACGGGCTGCCTGTGTTTTTTGACAACATCCGCTTATTTCCAGCCTCTCTATTTATCCATCTCTCCCTGTTCCTTTTGCTTCCAGCCCGGCTCTTCTTCTTTTCTTATCTGCCATTCCTCTCTGCTATTACATCTCATTTCAGCTCTCATACTGATATTAAAGTTTTCATAGAGCTAAAGCCGAGTTAGTGTTTGACTTCATAGTCCTCTCTGGGTGTTTATGGGCTCTGTGTGGCCACGAGCGGTGGGAGATCCGTTTGCAATTCCCAGTGCTCCCCAGTGAATCGCAGTGATCCGTGTTTCTGCTGTTTCTGCTGCAGTTATTAAAAGCCAGGGGAAAGGTTACAGTAAATGCCACTCAGCTGATGTGCAGCTCAAGCTTGGCAGACCTCGCCGACCCCCCTGCCACCATGGGTTTCACTCTAACATTTTGGGGAAAAGTAATTTCACCTTACTGGCTTTTTCCCCCCTCTGCTACACCCCCGGAAATTGCATCCCCACTCTGCCTTCAAAAAACCTGCCATGCAGCCATACCTAAAAGTCTGCTAAAGCTGCATTTCCTGCCACGGAATTAAAAATTAAAAGCATGAAAAGCAAAAGCAGCCTCAAACCTTACCGAGCACCTGAGTCTGACAAATTGGCAGTTTCCCCCCTCCTCCTCCTCCTCCTCCTCCTCCTCCTCCTCCTCCTCCTCTACGTCTTCAGTACTGTCCCTCTGAGGCTTCCTCCCCCTCCTCCTGTTCCCTTGTCACCACTTCTTCCAGACGCCCTGGGCACTCATCACAGAGGTCACGCACCTGTCGCCTGCTGTAAACAGGAAATGAATAATTCAGGAGTCTGCACTGGTTGACTGCAACAGCTGATGGTCTCTCCGTGACGAGCAAAGATTTATCCCAAGGATTCGCATTATAATCCTCAGATGGAATCACACTAATGAGAAACGCTCTCTAGAGAGTCTGAGGACCCACTCGGAGCCAGACCGCATGTCCTTGACCTCTGTGGCTGATAAAGTTAGTTTGAAATGGCAGCCTGTAGCGGCACGTGGAACTTGTAGCACACACTGATTTGCATTTTTAGATTTGCAGGACGTTTGTTCTGATACAGTAGGACCACATGCATTCTTTACCGGGCTAACTGTTAAAGAGCATATCCCTTGGCCTTTGGTATCTCCTCGCCTCTCCCCTTCTTGTTGCCCATCCTCTCCTCCCCATCATAACAGCCCGCAGAGGGAGCTGACCTATAACAGAAAGCCAGCTATATTTGAGAGAAAAACCCAAGTAGCAGGTTGAGAGGCAGCAAGATGCCAGTTGGGGCTGCCGGGTAGCTGGAGTGATTGCTTTTCACTCCTTATCGCCACACCAGCAGGTGTCTAAGACGTGCTATACTGTGGCACTCTGAGGGGATTCACAATTATAACACCCTGGCCACCGGCTCGCCCGTCACACCACACACACAACTCCCATCCCCACCTCCACCCATCCATCCCTCTGCACTTCTTTTTTTTACTCTCTTCACATAGAGTGAAATCCTGCTGGCCAATAGTAACTTAGGAATCCTGTTATGGCCTCGCTCCTCCAAACACCTGCACAGGCTCTGATAAGAATCCTTATCTGCTCAGCCCCATGTCTCTTCTTTGCACCCAGGCAGAGCAGGAGGGCCGTACAGCTGGAGTGGAGGGTATATAACACCACCATGGGTGGTCACATTGTTTTTAACCATATTATTGGTGTCTTGTGCGTCATGTTTGAAAGGCCTTGGAAAAACAAGGAAGTAGGCAGCCGCATGTTAAATCCTTTACTGTGGTGAAGTTTTCCTATTTAAAAGAGATGACGGCTGCCTGGGTCGGGTGTGCCGCCTGCAGTACAATGCCTCATATGTAGAATCATCCCTTTATGCCGTTCTCCCATCTTTGTAATTACACATGAGGAATGAGAGGAGACATCTGCATGCCAGCACTTTGAGGAGAGGAGGAAGGAGACAACAAAGGGCAGAGCAGCTTCTCACAAAGGCTTTCCAATTTGCAGCTTGCAGCTGTTTCTCTTCAGAGAGCTCGCCGAACGGCCCGTCTTCTCTCAGCCCGAGAGTGGCTCACAATCCAAATGCTGATTTCTCAGCCGCCGCTGATTGGAGGCCAACGTTTGGCAAACGATGACTCTTTTCCTCCTTTGTTGAAAATGTGTTGACTGTGTCTGAGCCTGACTTGTCTCCTCCATTAACAGGTGTTCAGACGTAGACATGATAACAGACAGATCATTCGGGGATGACAATTTTTTTTACATGAACATGAGTCTCTCTGCATGTGTCTTCATTTCACAGTATCTAAGTATTGACACAAGTGTTGGAAACTGTGTGCGCGTGACTGTGCACAAATATTGAGCAGTTTGTCCATTGTGTTTGCTTGTTTCCCCACATCCCCACTGCTGTGTCACCTTTGTTTAGCTGCATATGCTGTACAGGATTGAAAACCAAATGAGCCTAATGGATCCACAAGGCATGGCACTGCGACCCGTAAATTAAGTCCCACAGATGTGCTTCTGTAGATTAATCTTCACGCTCACGAGCAATTATTCTGGCAGTGACGCTGAGGCATGAGGTTGATTTGAAACAATTACAGCCCAGGTTGGGCAAAATTAGCTCGTTTATTTCACAAGGCCACTGCTGATTGAGAGTGAGGGCATTTTAAAAAGCACCTAAGGGGTAATTGGTTTTTAACATCGGCATTGTCCTTCAGCCAACCTTTTAACCTGAGCTTGGACACTTTGGGGTTAAATTCTTTCATCAAAATGTCTCTCAGTTTTGTTTTCAGTCATCAGAGATATTAGTCCATAGTCCTATTTTGTAAGCATATGCAGCTAATTAAAATTATCTTTGAATTGAATTATCTTTAAATTGCTGCCGTGTTTGTTTCTTTCTTAAGGTGTTATCTACATTACAAAATGTGAGCTAATTTATGCACTACTGCTGGGCTAACCTTCACAGCTGGAGGACTTTTATCACCACAGCCACATTCTTGTGCAATAATTCTCATGTAACTGCATTTCTGTTCCTCAAATAATGTAAGCGCAGTCTCCCAGTACCCTGCTACGTATTAAAAGGTAGACAAATAAAAACTTGGTCTTACAGGGAGGACTTAAAAAGAACAGGAAAGCTTTGCCTTTTTATAGCCAGCACACATTTCCATTAAGAGTTTTAATTGGCCGTAGACGCATGCCTAAAAGCGGAATTCAAATTAGGTGTGTTATAAGAAAAGTCTAAAACAATGAACCTGGAAAGACAGGGATGAGTGAGGAAAGCGACATTTTGTAAAAAACAAAATCGGGTGGAATTGGAGTAGATGATCAGCAGGCCGTTTGATGGCAAGCAAAAAAAAAATCTGCTCTAGAATGAAATTTACTGTCTCGCTGCAAATTGCTTAGCAGGAGCTCTTTTGCATAACAATGAATGTAATAATGCACAAGTAATGTACAGTACAATGCTCTCTGCAAGCAGTTTGCCAGTGTCGTTTATATAAATAAAGGGAATGTTCTCGCCTGCGATACCTACAGTAAGAATCTCCGAACACTTGCAGCTGTGTAAATGAATCATTAATTGCAAAGAGCTTTTCTGCTCTGTGTGTCTATGTGTTGTGATACACTATTCATCTCTGATGAGAAATTCAGGAGAGGATAGTTCCTCTGTGTTCAGCACAGCTACAACTTCATTTTCGTTTCACATTCGTCACAGCCTCGTAGCCACCTTTATTTCTGCCTGAGTATCTGAGAGTGTTTTCATCTCTTGCTCCTCTCATCAGCTGAAAAGTTAAAATTAGAAAGCAACCTCTGTCTTGTGCTTATTTTCTCCTGTACACCGCATCCCTGTCTTCCTCTCAAAGATCCAACCAGCCTGGCTCGCCCACCATATCTAATGAATTTATAATGACTTGTCACAGTTGGCATGATGGCTGCGTGACGCTTGGTTGACCAGCCTGATATTTATTCATGTAAAAAACGATGTCGCACTTAATGCCACTTCCACAAATGACTCAATTTGCTGAGGAAATGAACCTCATCTGAGTTCCTGTCAATCCAGCAGAATTCCTAGCCATGGGTTTTTGTATATGTGTGGGCATGGCACTGCTTTGAATTAGTTTGTATTTGTTTTTTTCACATGCCACAGCAAGATGGTTATGCTAGTTATGATAATGAAAATGGATAGGATGCCAACGCTTACTCTCTCAGACAGATGTTCAAACTGTTTGTCATATTTTACGTTTGATCATCTCCCACTGTGTTATAAAAGTTTGTTTGCACCTAGAGGGAAAGGTCCGACAGCTGTCATTATCATCGCAAAGCAAAGGGAGGAGATTAGGAAAAGTGTGGGTGACTTATTAAAGCTGCTCACCCTAAGGCTTGAAAGCAAATAAAAATTTCTTTTCAGATTTTTTTTCTTTCTTTGCTGTTTATCGTCACGTCGAAGTTCTGTGTACAGCTGCTGCTGCTGCTGCAGAGCAATGGCTGGCCATCGGCACCATCTGCATAGATTAATGTGTTTGATATTTCCCTTCTCCGCCTCCTTTTTTCCCTGTGTAGCATCAGGAATCAGTAGCATCTCTGTTGCCCGCCCGTAGCCGTCTGCCTCGTAGGGCTTCACAGTGGGGAAGCTGAGCAATTTGTTTCTGGATGGCTCCAGGCTTATCGTCTCAGCTTGACAGATGGGCCTTGCCTCTGCTCAAGTTGGGTTCGGTAGCAGCGCGCTGTTCGCCGCCTGCCTGACAGAACTCATTATAGACACTCCCCGGGAGAAGAAGCATCTCCACGAGGTCCTGTTACCACCGTCGGACTGCCACAACTCACTACAGAGCCAAACACCGTAGACCCAAACCACACTGCTGGAAACTTTTCTGTTTCTCTCCAGAAATAAAGGTTAAATTTAGGAATTATTTGTTCACAATATTTTTTCTTTTTTCCCTTTTATTTAATCTTTTATCAGAAAAGCAAATATTAAAGCTACAGCAGGTAACTTTTTCAGCAAATATGACAAAAAAGCTCTAACTACATCCTCACAATGGCACATGAAGTGTTGTCACAATAATGTAATATCTAACTTTTGATGCAGTATCTTGAAAAATATCGATATTCAATCCCATTTTCAATACCATGGGAAAAAACTGACATTGAGGGCACACAAGAATAGTTTTTATTAAAAGCTAAATACAACAATAATATATGTATTTATATAAATATACGACGACAGCTCTGTTTTTCTTGGGTAGTAGCAGAGAACAACAGAGTGACTGTAGTAAACTAACAATAAGAATTGAAACCCTTTCAAATATCAGAATCAATATGTATTTTTGGATAGATATTTATGATAACAACATACATTAGACAGATTAAAAGAAAAGAAATGATGTTTCTCTAGCTCTTCCTAGTCCTATAGATGAAAACCATCTCCTTTGAAAGTGAAAATGAAAGTTTTCTGTCATCAGTTTTCTGTTTACTTGTTTTTTTTTCGTGTTGACATACGTGAGAGACTCCTCTTGGCTCTGATTGGTTGTTTTCGTTCAGGCATGATGGATTTTTGCAAATGCTTTTAGGAGCACACGGAGGAGCCAGAGAAACTTGATTTTTAACGAAGATTATCTGCCTCATATACTTACGTCAGAAAATAGTAAAAGTGATAGAAAAATAACTTTTTGTCATTTTTGATCACACAGTTTGTAAACCTCGCCCATTCCATGTAAGCGAATGGGACATGTGCCAAACAAAAAACTTTGATGGTTAAGAAAAGAGGGATTTAGGTCATGATTGACAGCTGTGTGTACCAGTTGATATGCTCACAATCAGTGGTGCTGCTCATGATTTGTGGGACAGTTGCCCAAGCACCCGTCCATCACAGCGGAGATCCCTACTGCCTAATTACATCACCAGCATAAGATTAAAGCGTCATATCCAGGATATTTTGGCTTCACTTTTGTACAGTGGGAGTAAGTAGAAACATGTCGTCCATCTCTATATACAGTCTATGGTGCATGAGCAGTGATTGACATCCGTTAGAGTTTCCTCTTGGCTCTGATTGGTTGTTTTCATTCAGGCGCAGCTGGAACGAGAAGAGCATGATTTTTGCAGGCGTTATCTTTCTCTCGTACTACTGTCAGGATACAGTGAGAGTTATAAAACATAACTTTTGTCATATTTGCAGAAATAGATACCTACTGTAGCTTTAATGTAGAGATGTAACATTATAATAGAGACAATGGAGACAAATTACAGGGTCATGTTGACTTCACCTCTCATATTGTGCAGTACTTCTCATAATTCAATTTGAGGCCTATCCTTGTTGTTTGTCAATGCCACTAACAGGTAAAGGCTGATATATTTCTCTTACAAAGCAGCATCACCACTGCCAGAGGCTGAATATTGATCTTATTTAAACTTAAATATCTGTTCATATTTTATTTATTGGCTGTAAATGAGCCTCTATATACCTGTATCTACACTGTAACAGAGCTGCGTGAGGTCTTAATCTGCTTTTAAATCTCTCCCACACTTCATGCGTCTTCTCATTTTGTGTTCTGTGATTAATGTAGCACTGAAATGATGAAGTAAATTTACCCGAGCCAGCAGCAGAGCAAAAGCCCGACTAAGTATGCGGGAGGGTTGACTTAGGTATAAACTCAACAGATTCAGTGTTTGACTTTTATAATTCCTCTACATGTGAAAAAAAAGTTATGAAGTCATCTTCCTTCCTGAGAGTGCTCTATTTTCAGTCGTGGGGCAAACTGTGCTTAGCCTTGCATATAATCAGGCCACATGGAGCAATCTGCCACCTCCTGCAATCCAGGGAAAAGGAAGAGAAAGGAGGACAGAACTACATATGAGACTTTTTTTTTGAAGAGCAGATTATTTTAAAATAAGGTCGCAGAAAGGAAGTAACAGCGCTGAGATTAAATATAATCCTCACAAGAAAAATCTTCACAACCTTATTAGAAGTTGACTCCGGTATCTCTGCTGGAAAAACCTCAGCCAACACTTTGTATCGTGTAGCTTTTTGTATCTCTGCTTGCTCTTCTCCTCTCACATGGGCTAAACACAAACTAAAGAGGACAAGCCGACACTTGATTGTTCGGACAACAAACAGGGTAAGTTGGAACTCTGCTCTGCTCAAATATTCCTTGCACATATTTACTGAATAAACCGTATCTGCCTGCTGCACACACACATCGCAGTACAAACTGTCATGTGCAGCGCATGCAGTCATCAACTTACACACTCCAGAACACAATATACAATCACAGTGCAGCCATCACAGCATGGCAAGTGACCCAGAAAAAAAAATATGATTCAAATAAACAACTTGAAAGGCTTTAAGGTGAGGTGAGGAAACGTGTGAGGGGAGGGAGGATGAAATGAGAGGGCTCTTTGTAGAAATTTTAAATTGCATGCTATTGAGAATAGTTTACGTTTCTCTGCTGAGACAGGAAAGCGGCTTGCAGACATAAAAGTCTCCAAAAAGGTCAATTTGAATGCAAAAGCAGCCTGAATCACGCATTTGTTTGGCCACTCTCCACGTTTGTGTCTCGTATTTAGAGTAACACTCTGCATCATGATGAGATCTGCAGCTGCAGAGGAACATATAATTCTTGCCTGTTTCATGCAACTGAATTGGCATAATTGAGGGCTAATTGAAGTTCTTTAATCATCTCTGCACTGTTTCGTCTAATCAGTCCAGTAGGATCCTTAATTCTTAAACTCAGGTTTGCAGATTATCATCATATTTTAAGGAGGAGTGGAGAACAGAAGTGAGGGAGGATTAGCTGGGGAACAGAGAGGAATAAAAAGCGTCAGTCTTTAATTAAAACTGATTGTGGTTAATGTTCTCCGTCCATGCTATAATGGTTCCCACGGTGGCCCTCACACCACCTCCTGATCAAGCGGAAGCTAATTGGCTGTTAAGAGTCACTTTTCTCTCCCTCCCTCTTTGTCTCTCTCTCTCTGCGTCTCTCAGCGGAGAACATTTGGACATCCAGAGGCAGTGCAATGTCATTTCATGCCCTCGAATGGCCGTGAGTCTCTAATACGCCATGAGGCCAATTTACGATTTCCAGGCACAGTGCGTGGGAGACAGACATTTGTATGCATAGCATGTCTCGGGTTATTTCATACCCCGGTCGAAAAAGAAGCCCTGTTGGTTGGGTTATCGTAACTAAAAAGCTCCAGCTCTATATTGATGCAGAGGGTTGTAGTTTCTGGCTCTTCCTGCCCTGTCAGATCCAGTCCCATCAGAGGCAGGGCAGCGGCTGCTGGGAGGTTTACGGGGTGGCTGGGGGATGGTGAAACAGTGTGGCAACAGTGTGGCAGATGCACAATGAGCATCATCGTGTTATGACTCTGAGTGTGCGTGTCAGGACTCGAGTGCATGCACATTTGGTACTGGCATATGAGGACCGCGCTAAACATCATCAAAAAAGAGAGGTTATTATGTGTACTTGGCAACTGACGAAAGAATCATCCACATGGTGCGGAGTAATTATGCTCATATTGTGCCTGCACTTAGTGCTCATCATTTCACCGGTCAGCAATTTCCCTTGCAAATTCCCTGCTCAACATATTCAAGTTTAGATGTAGAGATATTCATTATCACAGCTGGATAATCAGATCAGAGGCCTGATGGCGAAGGTCTAACTGACAGTCCGACTGTTACTCAGCAGGCAGTCGCAGCTGAGCGGCAGAGATGTGGTGCATAATGCCCTTAAATTCTGCAGAAATCAACAAAGACAATCGCTCTCACCCCGGTGATCCCACAATCACTTGTCTCTGCAAAGAAGGAAAAAAACACGAAACCAGAGACAAAGCCAACTCCATCTCTGGTGTATTCTTTTAAAATGTTCTTACACAAAAGATTTCATCATGCTTTCTTTTCTGCCAGGCTCTATAGGAAGCTGCATAATGAAAGTCTCTCTCTGAGATCCCTCCTCTGCTGTAGTTGTTGAAGGACTTAGCAGCAGGAGAAGTCTTGTACGTTATTTTACCTCAACAAGCAGCCTTTTGTCTTTTTACACGAACAGTCTAGCCAAAGTCATGAGCGTCCTCGGGGGTCCATAAGGGTGCATCGCTAGCAGCAGTACAGTGTCCTTGTTTTTCTGTCTCTGTGGGCTTGGAATGACAACAGAGAGAGTTCAGCTATACTGGAGTCTAGACCAACAGCTATTCAAACCAGGTGGCTGGAAAATAAAAAACAAAACGAAGCATGATATTCTATGTGAAATTGTTAAAACATTTTGAGAAAATGCATATTTTTCAAGAGCTCAAAGAACAGGAAAGGAACAGCCTGGTCCCGTGTTAAATTACAATGTTTTGCTAACCCAATCATCCCAAACCTTGATCTCTTCGCCACGCTTTTGTTTGACTTTTGTTTCTCTCTAATAACGTCATCTTCTTCCTTCCTTTGCTCTTGTCATATGTTTGTTTCCACTGCAAGCCTTTGTTGTTGGGCTGTTCACAGTATTTTAAAATGTGGCCAATATTAGATTCTAGTGTGAACCAATCTGAACTGGCCCGCATGCACAAAGAACAATTACAAAGACACCACATGCAACACGCTGTTGTACAGAAGTAAACATCATTTTTAAGGTGATGTGCAGTGGAAACCAGTGAATTTGTGAGATGACGATGAGGACAAGGAGAAAGAGAGCCAATTTTTTAATTATGGCTTTTTGAACAGCAATGGCAGCTACTTCTGTACGAACGTGTGAGTGGATGTAGGGTTGGATCCAGGATTGGTGGGCAGTGGTGCCCCTAGAAATTTTTCATAGGGGAGGCCAGATGGGGCCACTGATAATCTTGGAATGACACACCAAAGCCAAAAGTCAAAGCTACATGTCAGAAATTTGATGATGCTGTTGAAGTATATAGGCTAGTTGAGAACTATGTCAGTATGAGAGTTAAGGATCTGCTTACTGATACACTTTGGGTACTTAATTTACAGTTGATATTACTAATTATCTGATGTGCATAGACTAATACCAGTACAATTAACATTGGGAGATCCAAAACAATCCTGTTTTAATATGTATCTATAAACATTTTAGGCGATTTATTGTTCTGGTTGTTCTTTTTCCTAAAAAGACAAATATACAGCATTAATCTACTGGACTATATTTATTGTAAGGAACAAAACATTTATTTGGAACAAGCCTTCTGAAGTTTAGGGGAGACTCATGTGTACTTAAAGAATCCATTTTCGTTTAGATATCTTGAAGTGGCAGTTCAAGGATCCCTTTGAAAATGGCCATACCATTTGTTTCCCTGACAAAATTTTGTCTAAATGTGGAGCCTTATTTAGCCATCTTTCCGACAAGCTATGCCAACATGGTTTTACAAATGAATGCTTTAAACTGTATAGTTTCAAAGAAACCACTACTAAAAAATGAGCACGCCACAACTTCTGGAAGACAGTAATGTTGGCCTCCAATTATCTTTGCAGAAGTGGGAGAGTCAGCTATTGTACCAGGGTGGCTATGCCCTCTCCTTCCCCCCACCCACTGGGGCACCATTGGTGGTGGGATCGTGACATGAAGGGTTTCAATCAGAAAGATATTGCCCAAAATTTCAGGATGCCAGGGGCTACTTTTAACTACATCTGCCAGCACCTCTTCCATGTTTGTATTTACTGAGTGACACCAGTGCAGAATTGTCAATGTAGAGTGACATAAAAGTCACATGAATGCTGATATGACTGTTCAGACTGAGGGGGTGTTGGAAGTGTATTGAAAGTGGCCCAAATTAGAATTGAAAAGATCAGATTCCATGTGATTTGTTCACACTGTTATGAAAAAATAGACAATCTGAACTGAGCCATTTTTGCCCGCATTTTGAATGTCGTCGTTTGTCACTTGAACGTAAACATATGTCATTTTAGGGCACTTGCTCACGCTGCCACTGCTCTTGCTCATCTTGGGAGGACACCTCGAAATGGCACCTGTTTTAAGCAAGTTCATCCCAAGTGAAATCACGGGGCGTTTTTGAGAGACTAGACAACAGCAGGCAGAGGGAAAAAGAAGGTGGTGATCCACTCACCCAACTCCAAGACCCTGCTGTGCCAGCATCTATCCCACATAATTACACTGGGCCACAAATAGAAAGGCAGTTTTCTCTCTCCTACCCGACCCTCTCCTTTTCTCCTTCCTCTGCCGCTCAGCAGCACTTTGCAGGGATACGCAGAGCACGGGGGCGGGGTGGAGGTATTTAGATGTGAGAAAAGGCAATTTGTCAGAAACCTAAGGGAGCACTGGAGTGATGACAAGAGAATTACAGTAGAAGGACTAAAAGGTTGAACGGCTAATTCTGTGATAGAGGAGGAATGAGGAGGGAAGGCTCAGTATGTTTGCTTGTGTACATTTGGAATCCACTGTTTTCTCAGATGGGCAAGGAGAAAATAATTGAAAAATCAATGTTTGAATTCCACGGCTCGGATGCACCACACAAACATACTCACATCCGAGTAGATGCGATGTGACGGTGGCTGTTGTGTAACCAAGCCCAGTGAGTCATGAGCGGGAGGAATGTGATGGTTGGAGGAGGAGGAGGCCTGCCTGGGGAAAGACTGGCGGAGACAGTCAGATCCGTTAGCAAAGTCATCTGGGAGAGAGAGAAAAAGAGGCTGGACATTTGGTTTCAGGCCTCGCCTCAACTGCCAGCGGTTGTCTGGACCCCGGACCACAAGTGAGGCGTAAATAAACCCTGAGCCTTGACGCAGACATGGTTCCGGACAGAGAGAACATATGTGCACATAACTACGTGCGCATGCGAATACATACATATGTGCACACACACATCATTAAATAAGTGGAAAATGACGCAGTGTGATAGAAGGAGGTTATCAGGGGCTGCAGGCTGAAGTAAGCCATCCTTGCACGCACATTAACACATACAAACACAAAAGAAATGTGCTTTAAAAAATTTATGATGCTTTGCTTTAAAGTGTACTCCTACTGGAATCACACACAATATGTGCCAAGTGCAAAATTATACCTTTTCCTGTGTGTGTGTGCGTGTGCGTGTTATGTGACTGTGTTTATATTGACTTCCCCCTTGCCCTGGGAGCTATTTGTTTTCAGAGGTGCGTAGGCAGTTCTGTTTGTATGTGTTTGTGTGTGATACTGGTCTAGTACATGCATGCCGAGCACACACACACTCCCTCGCTCGCTGCCGTACATGCCTGGATTCGGGCTGTGCCTCCGTTATCATCCAAAGAGGCAAACAGCCAGCTCCTGATTTAATAAGCTGCCTAGGGAGTCACAGAGAGGTGGGGAAGCACTATCAGCTGATAACTGTCCTCCCTGCAAGCCCAGCTTTTTTCTCTGATAGCCCTGCCAAGAGAAGACTCGTCTTCTCCTCGTTTTCTGTGTGAACGTGTATGTGTGTTGAGTGTGTGAGCGATCCCCCGCCGGCTGCTGCCCACGTGTCTGTAGGCTGCGTCCATCCTTTTGCTGCATCTCCCTGGGTGTCAGACAGACAGCAGAGGAGAGCCCACACATGGCAAAGGCAGGCCGGAGCCCAGCGCTGAGCAGCATATGCTCAAAGCTTCAGTCTCTTAGCCCCCCCACCCACCAACTACATACACCCCGCGTCATGGCTGCCAATCCTGCCAAGCCGCAGAGAGCCGTGGGCCAGACTACTTACAAATTCTCTATCACTTTGTACTGTACTTCACACAAGCTGTAAAGCAGTATCATCACCGTACCACAACCTTGAAACCAATGCTAAGAAAATAAATACTATTAATATGCCACAACAAAGGAAAAAATACTACAAAATTGGAGTTTCTGTTATTTTTTTGTGTTTCTGTGATGGCTTTGTAGCCATGTTGGAGCAGTCTATGTGAATGATAAGCGGAATGGCTCAATATTTCTGTCTTTCTAGGAATTATGTTTAGTCTAGTGGAGAGAGGCGTGTGTTCATTTTGTGACGAGGCAAAAAATAAGGATGGTAGATGCATTATGTGCTCGGTTTTCATGTTGGAGACAGCAGACCTATGATTTAAGTTTTCATGAACCATGATATTTTCATAACCTTGAAAGTGTTTTAGTCAATTAAGCAAATGATTAATGCAAAAACTTTTGGCATTGAATGTTACTGAATTTTGAGAAAAAGTGGGTTTGTGAACAGGTTTTGATGAACCAAGATTTAGCTCAAGATTTGGTCAATTTCTTGGCAGTGTTGTGATGTTTTAGCTACATTAGTGTGTCATTTGATTTTAAACATTTACAAAGCCCCTTTCCCACTGGACAAATACCCCGCTAACATCTGGCTTTTGTATTTAAAGGGGAAGTTTACATTGACATTTACTTCTGGGACAAATAACTCTGCAGTAGTCATGGGTATTTATCGGCTCCGGCTCTGATTGGCTTCGATAGGCAGTGGCAGAAAAACAATGGTGGTGGTGGTCATGATAGACCAGAACAAATTACAGTCCATTTCCTCCAAGCAGTTCTCAAGCATCCTTTAAAAAAATCTAGTTAGTACCATGTTTAAGAGAGAGACTGAATAAGCAAGAGATACAAAAAAGTAGTGACCACGGTAATATTGCCACTTGCTTCCATGCTACTTTCTACTGTTTACTGACCATTTTTCCAGCCCCTCCATAACGTCAAACATGGCACAAAACAAAACAGAAAGGCGTAAAGCATTCCATCACCTTATAAAAAACCTGCATATATGTGCTAATATTGTTGGAAAGAGGGTATAAGACTGTTGAATTTGGTCTTTTCTCATAGTCTAACGTAACTTTATTTAACAACGTGATTGCTCTGCAACAAAAGCAGAGTAGCACCGTACACAATGCACCCTCAGCTATGAATATATTAGCAGTTATTCAGAGTGACACCAGTGAATCTGTCTTCACCTTTCTCTTTTTGTATCCCACCATCTGTCTCTGAAATCTTCTCCCTCCCTTTCCCTGAGAAGAAGCTTGTTTTTGGAGAATCTTTTCTATTTCTGAGCCGCTGGTGTTATTGTAAGGTCAGTGATTGCTTTTTTTTTTTTTTTTTTTTTTTTTTTTGGCTGTGGTGTGAGTGATCACACACGTGTACAACTGCGTCACAATGCACGTATGTGTGTTGCGGGAGGGCTCGCATGATAGGCATACTTTGGTGTAGCTACGGTGACCCGCAGCTGACACCGATGATTGATCCTGGTGCTGGGATAAGTGCCTGTGCACCGGTGAGCACACTGGTCCACTGAAACGCAGCCAAGCGGAAAATTAGAAATCTCTTCATCCCTGGTCCATTTGAAATCCGATATCTCCCATCTTCCCCTCGCACCGGCACCTTTCCTCAGCCAATAAATCAGTAATTAAATGATGTGTTTGTGTGTGTGTGTGTGTGTGTGTGTGTGTGTGTGTGTGCGCGTCCGTCTGTGCGTGTATGTACATGAGGACAGGTGGCTTGTCCTTGGGGGATCAGTTGGGGCAATTGGGGTGATGAGAGTATTAAGTCTCCAACAAAACTGTCTACCACCCCCACCCCAAACGCACATGTACACCTCCTATTGTCTGCATATAAACAGAAACACACTCTGTATTGTCCCAGATACAAGCACATGCTCGCTCGAAAGCACACTCATACACACACACTTGTGTGTTGGGTGTCAGCTGGAGGTGTAATGGTGCCTCAGGTATCACATAAATCAAAGTCAGGCCTCCTCTGAGCGCAGCACCTGACCTTTTAGAGGCCATCAGTGCAGTTCTATTCCTACAATCACACTGGGACAGAAATGTCCCCCATGTTAACGTTTCCTGTTGTTTCTTAACTTCTAAACATCTATCTCTTTGTGCTGTCCAGGTACGTCGGCCCAGGGCAGCCCCCTCCTGGCTTCCCTCCCAGTCCCGGGACGGCCT
The DNA here is from genome assembly GCA_029783705.1 of Chaetodon striatus. Lineage (NCBI taxonomy): Eukaryota > Metazoa > Chordata > Actinopteri > Chaetodontiformes > Chaetodontidae > Chaetodon > Chaetodon striatus. The sequence goes on along the minus strand of JAPZEB010000009.1, from coordinate 7,027,131 downwards.
CTGCAGCCTCAGCTCGACCTCAAACACCTCCTGCCCTTCAGACTCAATGGATCCTCCCCTCTCAGCCTCTTCCCTAACTTTAACACGGTGAGTGCAATGGCTCATTGGCACCTGATATTATGGAATATAGCGATTACAAAGAAGTAGAAACCAATTAATTTATGATTTTAATCAGTTTCATCAAAGATAAAGGTCTTTCAGCCCAAGATAACCTGCAAATTATACAGCGCCGTAGACTGTATAAAAGTGGATCTGACAACTTGTTTTCTTTCGTGTGAGAGCAAACTGTTTTTTCAATGTTTTGTCTCGATGCAAAATATCAGTGGCATTGCTTAAAATACACGTCAGCCCCCAGCAGACATATTAACATCCATTTGTGCACTGGAGCAGTGATGACCTTAATTTTATGGGTCGGGGTCATGAGCCATATTCTTCATAAATTAAGCGTCAGTGTTCAACCTCATGATCAGTGAGAGGGATAAAGACAGACGGGCCTATAAAACCGTGTCCTTAATAATTCTAGCCACTCTGTCATTCACCTACTCACTATCTGTTCTGCCAGACCTTAGCCTCCAGTACTCATCCCATAAACTTACCTCAGGTGCCTCACCTTAGGTTCGGGGTGCTGATCTTTATTCAGGCGGTGTTCCACCTCTCAGCATTCCAGTTGTCACCTCAGCATCAGCATCTCTACAGATGAGACCCTTATTACTTTGTTTCGTACGTCAGCAGCAAACTCTTTGGTTTTCAAGCACCTTGGCTCTGATGCTTACCTCGCCTCGGTGCCTGGAATTAAAAGCCTGTATCTTTGATCCTTTACTTACCAGCGCTATACCCATTGTCGTTTTGTGTGTGTATAGGCACTTCTGATTTCTTTGATCCTAGTTTTACGCCGTGTGTGTGTGTGGGTGTGTGCATGAGGGGATGTGTGTGTGTGTTCACTTTCCTCATCGCACACTGTGAAACCATCTCCAGTTCTGTGGTCTGTAAATGAAACATAAGCCAGAGCTTTCGCTGCAGCGTACACTTTACACCTTTTCAAACCAAGCGAAAAAAGGTAGAGAGGCAGAGGAAGGGCCACACAGACATCTGGCTGGCTGGTTCCTACCGTGGAGGACATGTGTGAGGGGGTGGATAAACGTGTGCTGTATGTGTAGGGGGTCTCCAACCTGCTATGTGAAGAGTGCAGTTTATTCATTTGTTCTGCCGCCCACCATTTTGGGGTCGCGGGGTCGCCTATACTGCCCTATGGAGGATTGAGCATGCCCACCAGCAAAGTCAGCATGGAAAACACTCGCTCCTCTAACACCCTCATGTATTTATATTAGTGGTGGAAGCAATAGGGCAGGTCTCTGGTCAGTGTTTTGTCTGTGTTATGCTTATGCTTCAATGGGGAAATTGCTGTTTCTATTCTCAAGCCAACGTCTGTGCCTCGCAGCTTTGTGTTGTCTAATAAAAATAATTTGTGGAAACCCACAGCAAATATATTTCAGAATTTAAAGCGCTGTTTTATTTTTGGTCTTCATTCTACCTTTGTTAGAAAGAATAAAAGCAGTCGTTTTAGAAACAGTTGTTGGAGAAGAAGGCAGGAGATTATTAATGAATGCAGCAACCTTGCTCACAGGAAAATGCAATAATATTCCGTCTTTCAGCCATTGTTAAATACGAATACAACTCGCAGTAGGACGTGGATTCTACCTCAACCAGAATGCAAAAATTATGATAACTGTGGAAATAACATCAAATCAGTGTCGCGTCAGTCCCAGGAGGAGATGATTAGCCTCCATAACACACAGTCTGACAGTGCAGCTGTGGCATTAATCACAAAGTCCATTCAACTGGGAGCCCCAGGTTCTCTTAGCCCTGATAAGGCACACGTTGTCCCGGACGTGTGCAGGGGGTAAGATGAATGCACCTGTCTCCAAAACTAAATATCCTCCGGTTCCCCTGGTGTCCCTTCTTACATCCTCCCCCCTCTCCTCTCTCTCTCTCTCTCTCTGTCTTTTTCTCCCTCTTTCTCTCTACCTACCATGAAACCCCATCACGGACTCAGCCGCCCGGTGCAGGATAAGTTCTGTCTGCACCAGGATGGCGGGGGAGGACGGAGGGCTTGGACAAAAGACTCATTTATAGCAGTCGGTTCAGGATGGCTGCGGACGGACAATGGGCGCATTCTTCAGTTCCTAAAACAAATAGCTGTGTGCAGCCTGCCCTGCTAAGGTGGACAGAGGGCAGCAGGAGTGGGAGAGCTAGGTTTCATGGTCAGGCTTTGGCTGGTGGAGGGAAAAGTCAGTTGCTCCCAGAGGTAGCTTTGAGTCATGTAGAAGAAGCCAAAATAAAGCAACAAAGGCAAAGGTAGCCCTGAGGGAGAGATATACCTCCAGCATTGAGGTTTCAGTGTGAGGTGTGTTTATATTTCCTCTCACACCTGGCCTTCTTGAGGAATCTGTAGTAAACAGACTCCACTCTTGCAGAGGAGGCAGCTGCCTTGGACATGGCACAGCTCTTTGTGGGGTACAGAGGGATCTGATGTTGTTCAGGCTTGTATCACAAAGGAAGCAAGGCAGTGCGCCATCCTCGCTGCCATCAATACACCAACACTCCTTGATCTCTGGGCAGCTGAGGCTGTCAGCAGTGCCATCGGTGTGGTTCCAGCGAGCGGCCTTAACTCTGTGTGAGAACAGCGCTCTCTCCGGTCATCCTTCTGCCATCCGAGCAGAGGAATGGACTGAGCCAGGCACTGTGCCAACCTGGGGAGAGATCCAAGATGATTGTTATATGTGATACCATGCTGAAGGGTGCCGCAATGAAATCAGCTGTCATCGTGGCATGCAGACCTTCTAATGAAGCCTCAGCTTTCACTCTACTGTTTATAGTGTGCCGTTCTGGGACTGTCTGCAGTCTATTCACAGACAGTTAAAACTGAATTAGTCTGCCCAAAACCCTCTCCAAACACTTCCCTCCAGGCTGCACTGACTCATAATGTATTATATAGTCACATTTCTGAGATTACAATGAACTCTAACTGCATTTAAATATGAGCTGTAGCAAGGCTTGTTACAAAGGGGCAATATAGTCGTGTTAAGAACAAACTCACTCATCTTACAGGGCCTGTGTGCAGAGAAACATGACGGCTAAAGCTGGATTTATAGTCTTCTACCAGACGCATGATCAGGCTGTGTGTTCATTCTTAGTTTACTTTGTGATAAAGGGTGATGGTGGCCTACACACATACTTAGGACGTTTTCATATTAGGTATGATTAATTTGTACTTGTACAGCAGTAATTTTGTTACATACCCAAGTACACTTGCGTCATCATCGCTGCAACATTTGTTAATGTCGCTACAGTGTAGGAAAGAGTGCCAACAGCAAGATCCCAAGCCCATACAATGGAGTTGTCGTTCGCATTATGCCTACTGTGGTTTATATAATGGAGACAATGTCAAGAACAATGCTCTTGCCTGCCTCTCTACTTCATCATCCATGGCCTTGCAGTTCAGCTGCACAGATACACAAATTCTGGAAGAGACTGGCAGTGTTGAGAAATGCCTTTGCAACTCTACTCGCCAACTGCCTCTCGCATTAAATGACAGTCCATTTCTGTGTTTTGGTACAGCTGGTTTTCACACCTGATGTGAACCGTACCCGAGTGCACATGAACTATACTCAAGTAAGCCTTTTTAAGTGAACTCGGGCACAGAATGATGAACTGTACAGTACACAGTGTTCACACTGATCAAACGAAATGGACTTTGTGGTCAAGTACACTCGGATCTGGGCTCAGGTCTCTGATACGAAAATCTTCTTACTTATATTCATACAGTTGTTTTGTGTCTGTACTTCTGTACAGTATAAAGAGTACATCCCTTGTGCTCAACGCAAGGAAATGTATCTCTTCATAGATGGATAGAAACACCACTGCAGTGTTTTTTTACCATCCAGTCTTGTGGACGATGCACATGGAAGAGTACAGAGAAAAAACAGGACTAATAATTCATGGCAACTAACAAGCGAGGCGGCTGGCCTGTCAGGTGTGTAGCCAGTTTTGTGAGGTACTGTTAAAAGACTCATGAACCACTATGCATGAACTCTATATGTTACACAGCAAGCATGCTCTAATTTGTTTTTATGCTAACCTTCTGTGGCACAGTGTACACGGTCTGTCCGAAATCTGCCACAAAAGTTAGATTTTTTCAGTGTACTCAGGGAAAATTCTGGATCGAAATTCACAAACACATAGGAAATCACAAAGGTTCTCATAGGAATGAATGGACTACTACTTGAATCACATACATACATAGAGCTATGTGAAAACAAGGCTTCGTAAGGTCATTTTGACATTTCTCATTGACTGCTGTGCAATCGCCATGTTTACCTTCTGTTCATTCATACAGAGCAGTGATTGCAGTCAACAGGTCTGCAGTGTCATGGCTTCGCTAGATGTGTGTTACTGAAAAAGAGAAGACTACTGCGAGTCTTACGTCAACTTTTGTAATGTTGTCTTCACAAGATAGAGATACAAGCAGCCTAAGCTGACCAGTCACAATTCTTACAGTCCCCATGTGGTATCTCTATTGCTGCTTGTAGCCCTGACATGTAGTTATGCACAGGCACAGTGTAACCCCATAACACAGAAGTATAAATCCAGCTTATTAAAAATTGATTGCAGTGAAAATCACATCTCAGCAGCATTGTTAAAGCAGCAAAGATCATAGACATCCAGCAGATCTCTGAATGCTCCTTTAAGTTACGGAAATTCCTGCACTCTGGGTGGGTTTAAATCTCAAAAAACTTGCATCAGCTTTTATTTTTTCATGTCAGCAAGAACAATTTTAGGAGCCATATTTTCAGTATTGTTATTGTTTCTATCCTGGACACTGTCCATCATGCCCCACCTCTCTTAATACAGCATAGGGACCATGTTGGCTCAGCCCCATTTTTGAGGTCTGGATGTCAAATGAAAAAAGGTTTTTGTTAGTGGTGAGAGGGTGGAGGAGTTCTATTAAAATATTCCGCCCTGTGAGAGCAGGAACAGCCCTGATGATTACTTTAGCCTGCAATGCATGAGTGAGGACTTAATCTGACACACATCTTAATTATTATCTAAACACAGTGACCAGACACATATAGGTAATTCTACAACAGAGTAAGTCTCCTGTCTTTATTGTGAAGGCAATTATGAGCAAACAGCCACAGAAATACACACATGTGAAATCAAAATATTATTCCTCCCAATTTGTATTGCATAACAAAAGAACTCAGGTGCACAATAAAGCAATGTTTAAACCTGTAGCAGTCCCTCAGACCTTCATCGGTGCTTACAGAGTCATGCTTTCAGGTCACATAAATATAGCAGGCACAGGTGCGTTCAATGAGCCATCAGTTCAGTTAAGTAGAAAGAGGATCTCTTGCAATAGCACAGATACAATACATACTAAACATTACTGAGTGGGCTTCTGTCAGTGAAATGAAACTATCTAGACATGAAAATTCAAGCAATCGTGCTGCCCTCATTGCTTCAGATATAGAAAGAGGAAAAAAAGAGGAAGATGGGGGAAAGAAAAATATAAAAAAAGAACATAAAAAACATATACAAAAGTGAGAATAAGTAAAGTATGAAAACTAGCTGCGTGCCAAAAAAAATTCTTATAAGTGGGATTGACATGTAAAGATGCAGAAAGAGATGTAAATTCAGTGCTCTGCACAGCCACACAGGTGTTTTAACCTGCTGAATATTGACCTCTTCTCAGGCTAAGGTTGGGCTATGATCCCACCTTAACAGGTTCAACTAAAGAGAGAGGAAGATGTCAGTCAAGCCCATTATCTATACTGATCTCACCGCACCATCTTTAAGGGTGTCTCAATTCCTAAAATGCTTCTCGAGGAGAGAGGAGGCTTGCTGGAGGAGCTATGAGTATGCACAGGTGTATACTTTGTGGAAGTCTTTTTGGCACCTGTGACGTAAAAAGAAGCGTGATACATAACTGATGATTCAGCGCTGCCCCATGATATATTTAATAGATGTCACTTTAAAACGACGGCTCCAAAGCGCAGGCGTCTCATTTTGTTAAGTACCTGTTGCCTTGACTCCTCTCTCCTCCTGTCTCCTAGGATGTTTTCACATATAGTCCTTTTTATATGAACTGAATGAAACAGTTCTTTTTGTGTTCACTTTGTCAATTCATTTGAAAGAGGACTCAGCTCTCTCTCTGGTCAACTTAAGCTCCGATGGGCCTTAATCCTCTTTCTGTTCACACTATAGCCTATGTGTAATATATATCGACATAGTTTTGTTTTTACTTTGACGTGGCACTGCAGTGCGGTTATGAAGCCCCTTGGTTTCAGATGAACTGAAAATTGGAGCGTTTCTGTCCTGCATCCTTGCAAGTGTTACAAGCCGACATGATATCATCTGTTATGTTTTTTAAGCATCCCAATGTAATAGCGTGTATCTAGAGGGCTAAATACAATGGCAAAGAGCAAAGCAAACCCAAGGTGCTTTTTGATCTCAAGGCACAGGTTAAGTGAACCACACCGCAGACTTGAAGCGAACCAAACTCAGACTGCCTCACAAGGTGCTCGGAGTTTGGCCCCTTTAGACGGGTCTGAGTTCTCTTGGAGTCTTCACATATGCACCAAAAAATCTGCTCTGAGTCCTTCAGAGGGCTGTGAAAACACCTTAACTCCTCCGCTCGCATCTCAGGTAGGAGGGACTAAGACTCGAGGAGAGGAGGCTAGGATTTACAGACTGAGAAATTAGTAAAGCCTCTTTTGTTGTGTCAAGAAAAAACTTTAGTCTCAAGAAA
>JAPZEB010000009.1:7002490-7017312 GCA_029783705.1 Chaetodon striatus | reverse complement strand
ACACACACACAGACAAACATCCCATGACATTTCATGCATATTCACATAAACAAATAGATAATAGTCCAGAAAGCCTTAAGACATCTCATGTCTGGGCACAGTAAAACACACACGCAGCAGCAGCAGCACACACTTTTTTTTTGGACTCCATCTTCAAAGAAGGGCTGAGGCACAGGAGACAGGGAGCTGAGGGAGAAGAGGAGACTCAGACGTGCTCCTCACACACTAGAGCAAATCCCATTCCCTGCCTCTGCACACCGACTTAAAGAGGAGTGTCAGGTCTGACTGTAGCTTTATCTGTCTCTCTGAGAGCATGAATACTTTCCTTACACTTCCGTGTACCCTCCTCAGAGTTTGCTCACATATTATACCAAGTTATCCTTATGCATAATGCTCAAAGGAGAAATAAGTGAGCTTTCTCTGCTGCTCAGTAAAGCACAAATTGACCTTAAAGAGCTCTTAACACCGGCTGGAAATCTTGTCTGTGCTGACCTCCAGTGGTTGAACCTCTCACCTGGCTGCAGTGATGTAGAGGTGTACTCCAGCGTGAATCAGTGCACAGTGATGTCACTGTTGGGTGTGGTTATCCCTGTAAAAGAGCACAATGCTGACTACACTTACACTGCGTCCGAAACCACATACTATGCACCACATACTCAATATGTGTACTGTTGTTTAACATACTTTTTTGTGTGTGTAAACAGTAGTACATATCATAATTAACTGTATGGCTATTGCAAGAGCCGACTCAGTGATGCAGTGGTGGCTTGATGGTGTAGTAGCATTGGCACCTCACAGCCCTCTTGCTATGAGGTGACAATGCCAACCACTCGCTGTAAGGTGACCCCCTCACCCTGAGGTTTGAACCCCCAGGGTGGAAGAGTTTGCATGCTCTCCCTATGTCAGTGTGGGTTTTCTCAGGGTACTCCAGTTTTAGGTTAATTGGTGACTCTAAATTGGCCATAGGTGTAAGCATAAATGGTCATCTGTCTATGCAGTTATGGAAAATGAATGATTAAACTATTGCAAGAGTTCAAACATTCTTGTGAGCCACATTGGATTGTTTTGTAACTTTTCGAGCAGGAGACTCTGTACGTCCACCTCAGAAACCACCAGTGAAAGTGCAGTGGGTGAGGCTAACGTACCTAGCCATGCTACAGATGTCGCTTAATTAACAGCTACAGGCAAGTGCAAACTAGAGATGACATGAAAATGATCAGAAACTTATCTCAAGTGCAACTCATTTTTATACAATATAATGTATGTAGTAGGGGGTCCCTGCTCCTTTTTATTTCAGGTAAGGGGTCCTAGGCCTGAAAAATGCAGTAGCCTTTGTGTGCCCTGATGACACCTTCAACATTTTGGGAAAATACATGTATTAACTTTCTTGCCAAGATTTAGAATAGGAGATCAATATTACTTGTGTCTGTTGGGTAAAAATGAAACTGGAGTCAGCAGCCGATTAGCTTAGCTTAGCTTAGGTCGATTAGCTTTAGCTTAGCACAAAGAAACAGGGGAGCTAGCCTTTCTCTGTCCACATGTATGAAAATATTTCTCACTGCACCTTTAAACTAAGCTGGGGTGTGTGCCAGATTATTTTCTTGGTCAGACAGAGTAACTTCCTGGAATCATGTCATCGGGCTTGGGCAGTACCACAGTATTACAGTATACCAGGGTATTTAAAAATGCAGACCGTATAATTTTCAATATCGTCAAAAACATAGATGCTCCTCTTACTGATAAGGAAATGCTCAATTGAAGCAATGTATTGTAATGTACAACATGTGCCACCAGAGGTCCGTCAGTGTCCTCTGGTGGTACAGACAGCTGAGCTGAGAAAGATGGTGACTGTAAATGGTGGGGAGACGTGACAGGGCAGCAGACAGAATAGTGGGTAAAAACAGCATGTTTTTATATCTCACTCTGCAGTTCAGGGTTTATTTTGACCAGAACAGAGTTGGGGATTGTTGGAACAATAGAGAGATCAACCAAGACAGTTTTGATGAGATTTGTTTTGTTTCTGTAAAGTTTGAATGCAGTGTGTTTTACGATGAGATAAACAGGCAAATAAGCAGTGCAGTGTAAGAGAGAAACTTGAATTCAGAAGGTGAACAAATGTATTTTTCTGTTTAATAAGAAAAATAGGTGTAAGATTATTTCCTTTCTTGACATTTGGGCTTGTGGAATGGAAGTTAGCCAGCTCCCCACTTGACACATCTCTAAGCTGACACTGCGGGGTGGTGTTTTTTACACCAATACAGTCATACACAGTATAGAGACAGAGCGCATTTAAATCCTGCCTCCATAAGGGAGAAAAACAAGTCATCGCTCTTCATTGACTTTGCATTGTATGAAGGTGTTTCCATGTAATTTACATCTGCCAGTATGCAATAAAAAAATGCCTAAAAGCTGCTGTGTGGTGGTATGCACTACCAACAGGGCCCAAAATCTGTGACCAAGTTTTAACAAGCTGCTGAAACAAATAAAAACTGAACTTTTAAGCAGTAAGACGTGAGGCGTCTGCAGGAAGATAAGGGAAAACTGTGTGATCGTGCCTACAGAAAGCAAGCGTAATGCTAAATTGGCCGGACCAACTGTTGAGGTTGTATCTAAATAAGCAACATGAGGCCTGGTTTGATCTTTGTTAGGTAAATATCAAAGTATGTCACTGTGTCATTCGGTGGGATCATTTCTCCAAGATATGCAACGTAAGGGGAGGAGACACTGAGACTAACAATATTGCGATGGTCAAAATTTTCCTCTGGTAGACTTAGGGATCATGTCCACCAAAACGTATTATCCTGAGGCTAATGTATTTTTTTTTAAATTATCTGCAATGGGAGAACTCCTTATCTAAATGGCAGCAGCATGACAATGCGCTCAGTGTGGGTTCTGCACGCCAGCTATTCAGCCCTTGGTTACTTATTGCTTATTACTCTGGTGGGTGTGGTTTTCAGAGTATGACACGGTGCGATCTGTCTCTGAAGCCTGGTGAAGTAGTTGTTGTGAAAGTAGGAAATAAAGTTGTGAACGAAGAATGTAATAAAGAAACCGCTAAAGCCTACTTGTCGTAACTTCAAGGTTGCTTGGCATCAAGTGCAGAGTCTAGGATGACACTGTGTCCCCTTATTTTTACATTTTGGGATTTGTACAGATTAAATAAAGAGATATCATGTGTAAATTAGATTAGTGAGGTGCTGTTAGGGGGACAGTGTTACCCTCAGACAAACTAAACTTGGTGTTTTGCACTGTTTCCAGTCTTTCAAGTTCAAAGTTAATTTATTGTCATTGCACAGCACAGGGCTGCACAACGAAATGCAGGTTTATTACCTTTATTCTACACAAGAAAAACAAAACAGAAACACTGTACATTCCTGTTTTGTATTTTTTTAATATTCATCAGGGGGGATGTAAACAGCAGCAACAAAAACGCTGGTGAATTCTCTGGGCAGACAACGTGGCCCTTGTGCTAAGATAAGCTAAGCAGCTGCTGGCGGTTACTTTATAATTACTATATGGACATGAGAGACATCGATTTTTTTTTTCATCTAACTCTGCAAAAAATCAAATAAGCATGTTATTGCATGGCGAACTATTCCTTTAAAGTCACATTAGAGGAACACCTGGTTGTCCTTGGGCCTTTCTGCTGTGACTAAAAAGCCCTGTTCAATCCAGAAAAAGGGTATGAAATGTTTTGAGGGAGTGTTACTATTACAGCATTGTGCATACTAATGTGGATCATCAGATATTTCTGTTATATTTCTTATATTTTTGTTTATTTTAATCACTGGTCAAGGAGATGAGAGGGCTTATTTTCTGTCAATGGCTATTGAGGAAGTCTAGAGGTTGTTTGAATGTTGTTATTGGCAGTGTTTAGAGGGTTCCTTTTAAAATGTATTCTACTACAGATTACTGAATAAATGCCATAAAATGTAATTTCTGCTGTATTCCATCGGTTTACTCAACCTTAGTAATATATTCTAAATACTTTGGATTACTTTTGGGATATGTCAGAACAGTCTGGCAGAGCTCCTTTTTCTGGGTCTTATATTTTCATGTCAAAAACACATTGCTGACAGTGTCCTTGCTGTCCATTTCCTCTGCCATTGCCATGTGGCAGGTGCACTTCACACACTTTTTTATCTGTTCATAGGGAATGGCCGCCTCATATTAAATTTACTCTGTGTCCTAAAAGCAAATGTCTCTCTCTCCATTTGCACTGAATCTGTTAAAAATGCACTTCTGTTACGTCATGTAAACAAACCATGTCGGCTACCCATTAGCTATGTGCTTGACTGGAGACGTGACCACTTAAGAGATGTGTAAGTACTTGCTATCTTAATTGAGCATAGCGTTAGTTCAGGCAAGACACAGTGTCAAGCTCAGCTCACATCCCAGCTACATCAGTTGATCTCAAACAGCCCAATCAACTGAAGGAGCAGCTGATAGATGGAAGGGAGTCAGCTGATAGATCTCATGATTCCTTTCTATGCAACCAATTGACGAATCTCATTCAGGGCGCCCTATTTAAACTGCTTTGGCCTGCCCACTCTTTCTGCTTCCTCTGCAACCCACCTCCACCCCAGCTCCTCCTTTTCATGTTCTGTCTGACTTGTCAACGCCATTTCTGTTTGTCATTGATGCTGCCCTATTCTGTTACTGAGGGTCTTTGCTGCTGCTCTCCCTGCCTTAGATTTTCCATGTAGGTGCATGGAAGGGCAGGGAGGTTTGCTCTCTCTGCCTCAGGCTTTCCACATAGACGCTTGGAAGAGGCTTTCTGTGTAGGCCTGAGGAAAGGCAGAGAGGCCCCAGAACAGAGCCATACCGCCAAATATAATACTGCAAATGGAGTGCTAACAGCAAGTGGGTTCTTATTAGCATGGTCATTTACCATTTATCAGAAACTTTCAGCTCCCTGGCAAACTCCATCCAGCTAGCTGCCACCTTATTTAGGCTTTTGTAGTTAAATAAGGAGGTGTTGTGTAAATAACTCGTACTTTTAACTTCACGAATCAGCCATTCTTTGTCTCACGTAGAGCTCTCAAAGCGAGCGACGGCAGTGAATAAAAACAGGGCATCTGACAAAAGATCAGTTTGACAAAAGCAGCATTGCATTGTTCACAGCCATTTAGAATACTCCAATATAAAACACTGCAATGAAATTGACACCATGTCGCATTTAGTGAGGACACAGTGTCGGAGCAAATAAAACAAAAAATAAGAAAGTAATCCCCCAAGTAATCTATTTTTAAAGTTTTTTTTAAATATCACCAAATACCACCAAAACTGTAACCGTAACAGAACACAGTTACTCATATTTTGTATTTTAAATATATTTTCTCTGAAACCCTACTGTCATCTGAAACAACTGTAATGTAGTGTCCATTTTTGGGGACTTGGGTCTCCAGAATAACAAGCTACATTTTGCATTCTGATTTATTTCTGGTGTCTATAATCTAAGCACAGTGGTGTTACATTATTGTAAAACCATTCAAGTGCAGTGGAGACACTTGCAACTGGTAAATTTAATAAAAACAATATTTTTTTTACTGTCATCTTACATTTTTAGTGACTTGAGAAATATGCACCTCCCCAGTCAAACCAGGCAGCTCAGTTGTTGCTGAATTAAGCAAACCAACTGGCAAATCCACTTTATTTTTATGCCTTTGTGTTTATTTTTGCTACAAGCAAGTCATTACTGGGAGAGAGTACTCAGCGCCATTTTAGAGCAATGAGGGTACATGTTCAACACCCACTAAGCATATGTTTGTGCACCAGATACAGTCCAATGTCTACTTTTAGCCATAGGATTGCTTAATCACCGGACAATGGAGAATCCCTCAGAAGAGTACTGTATCCGGCTGGCCGGCATGGTGATGTGAAAACCAAAGCTCATTTCACACCTTGTCCCTCTGCCTCCACTGAGACTCAATTGGACGGAGAGACTGGTGGTGGAGAAGGCACTGGCTAAATTCGTCACATCACGCTAATCTTCGAAGCCTTTTCACGGCAGATCAGTCACACGATGCACTGAAGTCTTCGAGTTGTTTTTACAGATGCTTTGACAGCCACATTATTCATAGGCCTCCACTATATCACACCATTAGGCTCGCTAATGTGGAGTGTACATGTTTAACTCCATCTCCAGACTGCTGGTGTTTACATAGAGCTAATACGTGTCACTGGTGGTGTATGTATGTGTGTCTGTAACCTTAGATATGTGTGCTAACACAGTGCAAGCATCTTATTTCTCGCTTACAAGTCTTAATGTATTGTTAACACTCAGGTAGTCTGAGAAATCCACATTTTGCTCCCACTGAAAAGGCATTTAAGTCATTTCTACATGTACTTAGGAATCCTTCAAAATAAAGTCCAGCCTCTTTACTAAACTTGTTTGGTCCCTGTGGATTTGCATGATTTATTTCTTGAGGAGGTAAAACTGGGTGAGAGCTTGGAGGGAAGCATTGCAGTCTTGAAGGAAAGACTTGCTTTGCTTCACATGTCAAAACATACACCCTTTGGAAAAAATGGCTATTTTATACTTAATCCTTCATCCCTAATCCATTTATCTCTTAAATATTGAGGGTATGAAAGTGTCTATATTACTTAGTATTCTCAATAATTTGTGTTTTTTGGGGACATTTAAGCTTTCCACACTTTGGATTTAATTAAAACAAAACTCCTCATTTAGCCAGACTCTAGTTCTTCTCCTTCCCCCTCTATAACTGTGTCCTATCCAGGCCAGGAGCTGATGAGAACTGATCCCCGGAGGTTGTTTTAGCTTTTAATGAGTGATCTCTGTATTGATTTCTCTGCTATTCCTATGTATCCACGCTTGCTCTGACAACAGGAGCTTTGTTCTCGGATTGAACGGGGCTGTGAGAATGATAAAAATGTGAAGGTAAATCTCAATCCACCCGGAGGGAAATTTGTGTGAACGTGTTTATTGCTGCATCGCAGTCGGTCAGAATGTGTTCTGCGTCTGATTTGTATTTGTGCGTTTGTGTGCTTCGTGAGTGCTTGGATCTGTGTGTGTGTGTGTGTGTGTGTGTGTGTGTGTGTGTGTGTGTGTGTGTGTGTTGCCACGTGTCTAGGATTTTCAGAGGCTGACTCTCACAGTGCACATTAATAGGGTAGTTGTGGAGATGGGATCCTCTCTCTTGTTGCATATTACACATGCAATTATACCTCTGGCCTCCCAATGTGCCGCTGCTGTTATCAGGTGGAAACAGACTCTCGTCCTTGCAGCCTGTGTATGCCCGCGAGAGAGCGAATATTCAGGTGTGCATTTTAAAATTTATTGCACGTGGGCTTTAGTCTCTCCAGCAGATAATGCACTGAGTCAAACACTCCTTTCTGCTTTTTCCTCCTAACCTGGTTTTCTCTCATTTTTCCTACAGAACCAAGCAGAGGCCCACTATAAGGGCCACAAGCACGCCCGCAAGCTCAAAGCCATGGAGGCCCAGAAGAACAGGCAGCGACGAGCTGGCGAGGCCTCGTCCTCAGGAAGGGAGAGAGACAGAGACAGAGACCGGGAACGAGATCGGGACAGGAGCAAGACGTCTACATCTGAGGCAGCTCTTCCCGCACTCATGGATACAAGCTTAGTGGAGGGAACAAGTATGTAAACTGAAGGCATCCCTTGATGATCGCTCTATCACACTTTTGTTCCCCCCTCTGCTCCATTTCATCTTTCTAAACCCCCTCCACCAATCCTCCTCTCTTTGACAGCTCCCATCCTTCCATCCCTTTCCTCTTTCCCTCTGCTCCATTGTGTTACTCTTTGAGATTACATCTTCTGTACACCTTATCCCCTCTGTGTTTCTGTGCATTCTAACCTCAGCAAATTAAACCCACATTCAACCCCCTAAAACCTCTCTGACCTGGCCCTCTGTCCCTGTGCCTTGTGATGGATGGTGGACTGGGATTGTGGGATGTCTGGGAGCAAGAGATGCTGTGTAAATAAAGGGGCCGGCTGAGGTCGATCGAAGCCTCACCAGGGTCGTTTTTACTCCCTTTTCTTCTTAATTTCCACTGCTTGGCTCCCCTGCTCAGTCCTATCTATCTTGGTTCGATAGAGAGGGTAGATGTAGAACCAGAATCGGTGCATTTGTGCAACATGAAAAGAAACGACACACATTGCTGGCTGAGTTAAGAGGGAGCAACATAGTAGAGAGTTTTTTTCATTTGAGGGGCTGTCAAATGGAAAATAAAGTTGAATTAAATAAAAAGCACTCATCTTTTACAAACAGTTCAAATGTTTTCACTTTGGTGGAGTAAATATAGGCATTTCAACTTTTGATAAAGAAAGAGGAGTGCATTGGTTTTCTTTCAGCAGAATGTTGACTTTTCCACTCGGCATGGCTGCAACTTTTGCTCTGATGCCATTTTGACTGCAGAGAGAGCCCATTACCTTCTCATGTTGCACTCGTCTGGGTCCACACTTTTCATTTATCCACCCAAGGTGATGGGAGTGGAGAGCAGTTTTCCCTCCCTCTCTTCTGCTTCTCTCTCCTGCTTCATCCTCCCGTGCCTCGCAGAAGATCGCTATCTGAGGAGAATTTCAAAATGCGCTTGGATGCGAGATGGAATATCAGAGAAGAGATATGAAGGTGCCGCGAGGAGAGGGGGACAGTTTGTACTTCATCCCCCACCCCCTCACAGACATGCTTATGTGCACGTGGATACACACACATGCACACTTTTTGCCTTGAGCGCTAAGAGTCTCCTTCAGAAAGGAGAAAGTGGACAAAAGACTGGGAGCCTGATAACACTCTCATCAAATCTCATTTTAATATTCCGCTGTTGCAAAGGAGAGCTCTGAAAGAGGGAAGCAGCAGTGGAGACGAAACGAGATGATGAGTGGAAAATGAAAGATAAGATGAAATGAATGAAGGGGAGAGAGAGAGAGAGAGCATGGAGGGAGGTGGGGGGGTCAGGGGAGACAGAAAGTAGATAAGTCATAGCTAGTTTTTATGCTGTGAATAATTTTACAGTTCCAAGGCAATTTTGTGAGGAGGAACACTCTTTAATAAGCCCAATTGTGTGATTGGCCTAATGTGAAATTGAAATGCAGCAGTGCGAGCCAGTGGTGGCATGCACCACAATGCCAACCTGTAATGGAATAGCGCTCCAAATTAACACTCTATGAAATGAGTTATGTCTGCCATGAAACTGAAGGCTGGTGCGGAGCTGTCTGAGGGTAATGCCCACATTGTCTGCCATCAGGAACCAATAACACACCTGTCGGCTGTCCCTCTGAGCACTCTGTCTGGCTCAGAATAAACAGACTCTAGACCCACAAGGTCAGCCTCGTCAGCTCCATTAAAATATCAACCAGTGCATATTTAGATCCAGGAGGCCGCTGCCATTCACATACCACCTTTTGACTGCGAGTTGCTGGATGGAGTTCAAAGTGCATTTTTTTCTAAGGTGCACCAAAACAAATGATGGATTACAAATCGTTTTTCAATTGTTTTTCAAGCAAGCGCCACAGTGGAATGAACTTGGTAATTAAGATTTAGGCCTTGTCACAAACAGTTAAGAGAAATAGCAGAACACTTATTTAAATTTAATAGAAATATGACAGAAGCCAGACAGAATTGCAGGACCACAAAGCTTGGGTGGGCAGCTTTCTGGAAAAGGCAAATATTAAAAAATAAGCCCTTCTCTGGAAGCTTCTCCCTCCCACTCCCAGTACTAAGCCCCTCTTACCATATGACCACAGGCATATACCCCTACTTCATACGGTAACCTAGTGTTTCCAACACACTGATATTTAATCTTATTTCTTATTTGCCCCGCTTTTGCTCAAACCACAAATGAGACAGGAATTAACTCGCTTGTCACAACACAGTCTTTCCATGTTGTTCCCTGCAGCTGCAGCTTCGCAGGAAGGAGAGTGGGCAGCAGCTCCAGAGACGAACCTTCAGTCAGCGGCTGTAGCGGCTCAAATTCAGCCAGCACTGGATGTCACAGTGGGCTGGTGGCTAGCAGCAGCACTGGATCTACCCTGTGTAACAGCAGCAACAGAAAGTTTCCTAATTAGGGAGTCAGGGTGGATCTCTCACCCATAGCTTGGGTTTGTGCTGGCTAGATTCAGGTTGCTGCAGCAGCTGCCCCAGAGACTGACACCCAGTCAGCAGCTGCTCTCATCCCGACGAGATGGTGTGTTGTGGCAGAGAGTGAGTTGGAAGATGCGAGATTCGAGGCTCTAGCTAATGTTACGTAAACATGAACTTGAGGCTACAGCTGTGAGCCTTTGGCTCCGGTTAGCACAAGGCTAAACTATTAGCAACAATTTCGCTCCATGTCTGAAATGCTGAATCGATATTGACACGTGTTTTGTTGTTTTCAGATTGTTTTACATCTTCAGTTTTTGTGTTGGTGGAAGTGTAGGCAGTTGCCAATGCTGGAATAGCAACTTTCTCTAGAAGTCTTTGCAATTGAGTTAGGCTTTTGCCATCTGGGACGTGCATGTGTGTCTGCATTTGTAAAACAGCCAATGGGAATGTCTACTCTCTGAAATGACCTGCCATTGGCCAAAGTCTTCGGTCACGGGCTAGCCCAATGATGTCAAAATAAAACTACCTACCTGAGCTTGAAACTGCTGAAATATTAACACAACCTCTACACCAATTGAGGTGTCTTAGAGGCCTTTATTGATATACTGTACCAGGGCCCCCCTGTGTGGAGTTTGCATGTTCTCCTCAGGTTAGCGTGAGTTTTCTCCAGGTTCTCTGGCTTCCTCTGAAAGTGCAAAGACATATAGGTTAGATTAATTGGTGACTCTAAATTGCTTGTAGGTGTGAGGGTGAGCAAGAGTGGTTGTCTTCTGTTGCTATGTTTCAATACAGATGATCTGGCAACCTATTCAGGGTGAACTCTGCCTCTCGTCCAGTGTTAGCTGGGTTAGGCTCCACCCCACCTGCAGCCCTGTACCACAATTATGGATAATGAATTGATTAATATATACTGTGTATGTGTTTATGGTCTTACTTCTTCAAACTACCAACAAGTGTTCCATAATATACTAAACTTTTTGCTGCTTATATAACTTGTACATTCTACAACGTACAATATAACTTTCCAGCATCTCTTACTTTCTACCTATATTCTGTCATTCAGGGCACTGCAACAATTCATACATACAGGGGGAGGCAGGAAAGAGCAGAGACGACATCTTCATTCTTACAAAGAGATTAACTGATGCTTATAAACCATGTCCCAGACCAACAAAGGAGCAAGTGAGAGAGCAGCAGGCCGGTGCCCAGAGACAGAGGGGCAGCATCAGTCGTGACAAGCATCAGTCACCCTCAGCTTTGATTGACTCCACTGTTGAAGCTGTCTTTGCAGGGACTCTGTCTGTCACCGCAGTAATGATGATTTAAAGCAAGGATTTTTTCCCCAAGGGAAGTTGTTTATATTCTGAGGCTGCCTTGGATCAGCGCTCGCCTGCTAAACCGAGTGCTCAATGGCTGTATGTGCATGTGTGCATAATGAGTCCGGTATTCATATTCATTTGCTGTTTGGCGGTGGTTAAAGTTCTCAACAGATCAATCTGCTGAATTGAGATCTCTTCAGATGTGTTTACACTCTAAAAGCCTGTCAGATTTAATTGGACTGTTAAAACACACATTGAATTCTTTTCATGTTAAAGAAAACTGATGATTGCCTGCATAACATTGATCCAAATATCCATAATTTGCTGCTGTGTAGTTCTACTCCACAGAGGCCCTGCTGATACTGCCAATATGCTGGCCTTTGGTCTGACAGTTTGCCAATGTTGGTAGCAGTTTCTCTCATCATGTAGATGGTCAGAGAGCAAGTGGGACAACAAACAATTGGACAGACGAGCCTTTTTTCTAGGGAAGAGGGCACAATAGTCTCAGTTTTTATCAAACTTTTTATCACTTCCACAGGATTTTTGACCAAAAAACAGCTTTTTTCACAGCTTCCCATCAGGGCTGCAACCAATTATTATTTTGACTGTATACTCAGGGATCTCTTGTGGTTGCTATGACACACAGTTGTTGAAAAAAACCTTTTTTATTCACTGTTTTATACCATTATCAACTGTTGACTTCTCACTCCTTTTAACCATCGTAGGGACTGTAAGTTTGTGCAATCGGCTTGGCTAAATACAACAAGCCTTACCTAGTCTGCTACAGGCCACATTTTGAACTTCTTCGTCCATCTACAACATGGTGAACTACCACATTGCAAACGTTTCATTTAGTGTTTTGCCTGCCTGATTTTGCAGACATACAGATTTTGTTGATATGGTCATTTTTCCTTGATTTTTATGCTTTTACATAAGTAAGTAAATAGACTACAGTTAAATTCTTATGCCTCTGCACTGGCAATAGCTGTGGCTGGAAGTTATATGTTTTCAGGGTTGTCTATATGTACGTAATCAGTTCAGCAATGATCTGATTAGAATTTGGTGGTCAGATGTCAGAGCCACTGTGACGTTAAATCTGTCTCATTCTCATGAATGTAATATCTAAAGAAGGCCTTGAGAGAGTTTCCTCAAATTTGGTTGAAATATCCCCTTGGACTCAAAAATGAACTGATTCGAATTTAGTGGTCAAAGGTCAAGGTGACTGTGACCTTACAAAATATGTTTTTGGCCATAACTTAAGAATTCAAATGGTAATTATGACAAAATTTCACACAAACGTCTAATAGGATATAACGATGATGTGATGACATTTGCTATCCAAAAGGTCAAAGCTCTACTTCACTGTGACATCATAATGCTATGCAGAAACACTTTTTATGGTCATTACATGGCGTCATAACTCAGGAAGAGAAGGGGAAACATTTGGTCAGATACTGAATTGGTGACTCTAATATGTGGTGCCCACCTTGAAACTGTGCTGATTGTATAGATCTGTGCTGATGGGGGGAAGATGTGTGTGAAGCATCCGTGTTTTCACAGACATGGATGTAAACTGTAAATGCAACTTGAGTGGTCTGCGGAGGCGTACAACCACAGAGCAGTATTTCTAGTTTTGTCTACTTTCATCCTCATAATGACATCTTATCTATATTTCACATACAGTGCCCGCAGGAGAACCCAATCTGATCAAGAACGTGTCTGTAACGCACTGCAGCGCGTCTGCAATAAATTGTCTAGAGTGGCCGCTATCAGCTTGGTTGGACGTCTGGCGGAGATCTGCACTCTACTGAGTGTGCTTTAGTAGTTTTTTTGTGTGTTTGTTTATTTTTTGTGGTGGTGGTTGTTGTTGCTGTTTTGTTTGAAGATTAAGGCTGACTTTATTTGATTATGACATTAGCATTATTAGTTTGATTAATTCAAGCACTTGGTAATATTTTGTTTTGGAGGTACTGGGCAGCTTGGGCACAGCAGTTGAATCTACATATATGGGTAGGCAGGTATGGGACCAGCACGCACTCAGAAGGATTCATGTTTAGTTTTAGCAGGGCAAGAGAGACTGTAGACGCCATTGTTTTTCGTTTGTTTGCTTGTTAAAATGGTAAAAGAAACCATGCCTGGACAATGGACTTCTTTCCTTGCATAAAACTCGTCCTTAAGGTGCCTCAGTGGCCATCTTCTGTCCTTTATCTTTTGGTAAAGAACCATTAGAGTGTCTAGTTTGGCTCTGCAGCTTGATAAACGACTGAAATGATTATCAAAATTTCCTGTTGACTGCTTGATTAATGGACTAATCATTTTAGCATTACTTTCAATGTAAGAGCAGAAGATTAACAGAGGGTTTTTTGGCTGTTAAAGTTTGGGAACCTTAAGCTCAGCAGGGACAGCTGAAATCATTCCTTGCTGAATGAGGTCCTTCAGGATCTGAGTCTTTGGATTTTCGAAGGCTTTGATTCCCACCAGCCTCCATGTCCTTCTCTGTAAGGTTCCTGCTAAATCCATTGATCAATATCACTCCCCTCCAGAGACTTCTCAGGTGGCCCTGTCTTTCAGAGGAGCTCAAATCCCTCAGGGGTCACTCTCATTACAGCTAGGGGACTGTCTAATCTTGCTCCTATATAGGTTCTTTTTCTTTAGCGGGAATGAGAGAGGAAGACCCTTATCTCCAATGATGAATTTACTCTGAGACGTAAAAGGGAAAATCAATGGAGCAGAGTTGCATAGAGAAGGATTGTGAGTGTGTGTGTGTGGGGGGAGAAAGCGCACTAAATGAAATGGAGATATTCAGCAAGCGTAGCGCACAGTGCTCTGGGGTGAAGTGTGTGACTCCCTCGGGAGGGCAATGGGGTGAAGGGGAGATGTGTAATGGAACTCCAGTGACTTATCGGCCGGGCCCGGCAGTCGATGGGTTTGTTTATATTGACTGAGACTCTGGGTCCACTTGATATTTGAATAGTGAGGGAGAGGGAAGGCGCAAGAGCGGAGAAAGGAGGGAGGGAGGAGGCTGATGGCATTTACACGCCCAAACCAACACTAATCTAGTCTGTTCCACATGGTTTAAAACAAAGCCCGACTACATCAGAAAATGCTACAAAGCAAACACTTGAAAAGCACTCTTAATGTTGGCTCCAATATTGTATTAAAGGAGAAATGGTTATTTGGAGATTAATTTAGTCGACTTTATATTTGCACTCAAGAAGTTCAATCAATCTAAAGAGTGTTTTGCTGATTAGGCATGCAAGGGGATTTTTTTCAGTCTCATTGCTTGTTCGTTTTTTTCAAACATTATGCCATGTTGGTATAATATTAAGCCCCTGTATGGTTCTTTAGAGGTTTTCTACTGGTTCTCACTCCTCCAAATTAACTAAACTAAGCTGAGAACCAGTAGAACACCTTTAATTGTTCTTTAGAGGTTCCCTAC
>JAPZEB010000009.1:6984627-6996819 GCA_029783705.1 Chaetodon striatus | reverse complement strand
ATTTCAACCTCTGTCTCTGCAGCGTTCTTGCTCATGGCACCAAGCTGAGTGCTAAGTGAGATCACTGACTCATTTCTTTTATTCATCTCCTCTTTGTGGTTTTGAAACTCATTTGTTACTTCTTGCAATGTCTGTTCTTTTTGTTCTATCTGCCGTTTCACTTCCAAGCAGTCTTTTCTGAGTGACTCTACCTCACCCTGCATCTGTGATATGAGGGCTTTCTGTTGTACAACTTCTTCTTGATAAAGGCTACATTCCTCTGCTCTCTGCTGAAGCATTGTGTCTTTCTCCATCAGCCCTGACTTGAGGACAGATCCTTGTTCCTGAAGCATGGATACAGTATCCTGTAGTTGCAGGACTTGGTTCTGCTGAGCTTCCAACTGTGAACTCTGCTGTGACACGGTTTGTTCTTTCTTGTTCAACGACGTGTTAAGTTGACTCACTTGCTTTTTGAAGCCGTCAACTTGCTCCTGTAGTCTTTGAAGTTGCTCTTCTCTCTCCCTTAACATTTTTAACAGATTACTACATTCACTTGTTTTCTCAAGAAAACTTTCAGAGAGTGACTGTTCGCTTTCCTTGAGCATCTTTTTTAATTCATCCTCTGTGATAATGAGCTTCTCCTTTTCTTTCAACAGACTGTCAATTATTCTCTGATTCTCTGAGATTTGACTTTCGAGGCCAGAATTGTGTTCTTGGAGTAAACTCCTTTCAGTGGTTAGTGCAGAAACTGATTGGCTGTTCTGTGTTAACTCCTCTTGCAGTCTCTGATTGTTTTCTGTTAGACTGCTTATCTTCAAGCTAAAACTTGAGTTCTGTTCTTGAGTTGCTTTAAGCTTTCCATTCAGTTCAGACAGAACCTGCGTTTGTTGAGCAAGCTCCTCCTCTCTGGATTCACAAGCAGCACGGAGTTGCTGGTGTTCCTCAGTCATTGCCTGGATGTGGCTATTTAAGCTAACCAGCTCTGATTGCTTCAGCTCTGCTTCAGACTCAAACTTTCTGGCATTGTCTTCCATGACACGGATTTGCTCACTGAGAGACATAACAGTCTTGTTTGTATCACTCAGTTCTTCTTTGAGTTTTTGACACTGTTGGGTCACATTTTTCAACATTTTTTCTCTCTCCTCAATTTGCTGGCATAGTTGTGAGTGTTCTTTATTAAGTGATTCGGCTTCTGCTTGTAGCTTGGATGCAATATTTTTCTGGTGTGTAACTTCATTCTGCAAATTGTGGTACTCTTCCTGCTTCTCTTTCAACATTGTATCCTTCTGCAGTAAGCCAGACTTGAAAGTGCATTCCTGTTCTCGCAGCAAAGACAGTGTCTCCTGAAGTTGTGTTAGCTGTGTTTTTTGGCCCTCCATCTGTGTTCGATGATCACTAACAGTCTGATCTTTTTCTGCCATGTCATGCTGGAGCTGGTCCACCTTAGAAGTCAAGCTTTGCACTTGTTCCTGCAGTTGTGTCACTGTCTCCTCCCTCTCTCTTAGTAACTGGCTGAGATTACTACATTCATTTGTTTTTGCCAGTAAAATCTCTGAATTTGAGTGAGTGCTTTGCTCAAGAACTTTATTTAACTCATTAGTTCGAAGAGTCAAATCCTCTTTATCTCTTTGTAGCCCTTCAATGATGTTGTTGTTTTGTGAATGCTGCGTTTCCAAAATGGATATTTTAGCTTGCAAGGAATCTTTTTCAAATGTAACTTCTACAATAGTTTTTGCGCTTTCAGTTACTTCCAGTTCAAGTCTCTCTTTCTCTTTTTTGAGGCAATCTACTTGATTCTCAAGACTGCGGTTGAGTTCAAGAGAAGATGTAACCTTTTTACTAAATTCATTTACATTCTGCCTCTGTAGCTCAAGCTCCTCTGTCAGCTCTTTGTGTTTTTCTTGTAGCTGTTTTTTCTATGTCTTCATGCTTTTTAATAGATTCTTGAGTTTTGAGATATTTTCAGATTTGCTTTGAAGCTCACTGCTTAATTTCTCATTTTCTGAATCCCTGACTTGCAATTCAGTGTTGAATTTCTGCCTCTCATCTTTGGCTTGTTTATCAGTTGCCTTTAGTTGGTTTTCCAGTGATGCTATGATTTCCAGTTTCTCTTGTATCTCCTTTTTGATGTGCTCCTCACTCCGTACTTGCTCTTTTAATTGTTTGGACAATGTCTGCGTTTCATTATTGTATTTTTCCACCTGTGCCAAGAGTTTGTTCTGTTCATCCTTGAATGACTTAAGCTCTTTTTCATACAGCTGTTCTTTATCACTGAGCTGTTGCTGTAGCTGCTCATTGCTGGTATTTTTGTCCTTGAGCTGTAAAAGAAGTTCTTCTGATTCCTGCAACTTTTGGGTAGATAACATCAGCTGTTCCTTTAGTGAAGTGACGTGTGTTTCGCATTCGGAAAGATGATTACGATGGCTCACAATCTGTTTCTGAATTTCGCCCCGAAGGTCCTGAATGGTTTTCTTGTCCTCTTCAGCCTGCTTTAGTAAATGTTCCACCTCAGTCCCTTTGGACTCCCTTTCCTCTTTGGCTTTGACCAACTCCATCTCTGTATCCTTGAGTTTCTCGACCAGCTCTGTGATCTTCCTATCCAGGGCTTGCTGGTCCGAAGTCTGTGAGTCTCTGATAATCTTGGCCTCCCTCTCTGCCTTACTTAGTGCATTTTCTACACGAACCAGGTTCTCTTCTTTGACTTTTATCTCCTGCTTTAGAACTGTGACCTGTTCTGCATACTCTGCCATGTTACCAGACAGGGTTGAAATCTCCTCTTCCTTTTCTAACAGGACATCTTTAAGTCTATCAATTTCCCG
Source organism: Chaetodon striatus (assembly GCA_029783705.1). Taxonomy (NCBI): domain Eukaryota; kingdom Metazoa; phylum Chordata; class Actinopteri; order Chaetodontiformes; family Chaetodontidae; genus Chaetodon; species Chaetodon striatus. Next base: position 6,994,021 of record JAPZEB010000009.1, on the reverse strand, counting down.
CTCGCAGCTTTGAAGGTCATGGATGAGTTGGGCTCGTTCTTCCAAGTGGGCAGAGTTTAATTTGTCAAGCTCTTCGTTTGTCTGATCAAGCTCAGTTTGTAAAGTTTCTATGGTGACTTCCTGCTTCTGTGTCTGAAAATGAAGAGAGGAAAAATGATTATGAAGCATCGAGTCAGGCAGTAGAAGTTTCATCAATAGTGTAAAGCTGTACAGGACTACCGTGCAATGGATTTAAAAAAAAAATAAACAAAGAATGATGCTCTGATTCATAAAAATCACACCTTGTCTTTCAGCACATTCAGCTTCTGTGTGAGGTCAAGAACTTCTGATTTCAACTCAGAGCACTGTTTCTCTGAGCCGCTGCATTTCTTGGAAACATTCTCAAGCTGCAGAAGAAAAAAAAAAACAAAACAAAATGAACTATTGCTAAATATGGAAGTGTGATAAACAGAAACAAACAAATAAAAGTGTGTCTTACAGTGTGTTCAGTCTGAAGGAGCTTATCAGACACCTCTTTGTACTGAATTTCTTTTTCACTCAGGGATTCTCTGAGGCTGTTGATGAGCTCAAGTTTCTCAGACGTCTTGGCCAATGTATTCTCCTTTTCGATGAGTGAGCTTTCCAGGCACTCCTGTGTGTTACTTAACCTTAAAAAAACAATCATAACTGTCAGAACAAACTCAGTTAAAACATGTAACATTTGAAATTTACCTATATTAAATACTAGGCTGTATGCAACAATGCCAGATGCATCGCGATACGGATGTGGACGATTCAGCATTGATTCACATATGTCAATAAACGTTTATGTAAATATTTGTTCATAACATGATGTTGATGGAACAAAAGAGGCGGAACTTAACTGCAAAGTCAGTGTAGCACCCGGGCACTCAACAGTGCAGACAAGCTTACTAATTCATCTTCACAAAAGACAGCAGTTGCAAGCTTGTTTAAATTTAATGTCTAAATAATTACATTTGCGAGGCGAACATGAAGTGTGAACACTTATTTACGCCTTCAGCCAGAGACTAACATTAACAAGAGGAGCAGTGATCAGCTTGTAAACCAGCTGACCAACACACGCTGCTGCATTAACCAAATTAAAACGCCTCTGTGGTGAAGAAAGTAACTCTAGCTTGCAGCTCATCTGCTGGCATAACGTAAACGCCGTAAGACTTTCCTTTTTGATAAAGCTTATAGTTAGGGCTGGCTCAGGCCTGCCTTGGACCAGCCCCTAGTTAGGCTGACATAGGCCTAGTCTGCCAGGGAACCCCCCTATAATACACTGAGCCCCTTCTCTCCTCCTCTCTCTCTCTCTCCTTTGCTAACATTCATGTCCTGTTACTGCATCTCCCTAACTCGGCTCTACTGCATGTCACTAACTCGGCTTGTTCTCCGGAGCCTTTGTGCTCCACTGTCTCGCAGGTTAACTCGTGTCGCAGCTGTGCCTGGATGGTGTGTCGTGGTCGTGCTGCTGCCGTGGTCCTGCCTGATGCCTCCCACTGCTGCTGTTACTATCAGCCATACTTGTACTATTATACACATATCATTACTGTCACATACATATGTAATCATATTATTGATTTAATATCTGTCTCTCTTTTTGTCTCATTGTGTCATATGGATTACTGCTAATTTATTATGTTGATCTGCGGATGCGCCCAAGAAACCCCGAGCGCGTCCACAATTAACAATAGGCCTCCTCCACACGGCCTCTGACTGGCAGTTGCAGGTTGACCTGGGAAAGCAGCCGAGGTTCCCCCAACACATCGCAACAACAAGTCTCCGTCCAGACATGATCATTACCTCTGAGGCTTCAAGACACCTGATCATCCTGGAACTTACGGTGCCCTGGGAAGAGCGTATTGAGGAAGCCAACGAGAGGAAATGCACTAAGTACCAGGAACTGGTGGCGGAGTGCAGGGAGAGAGGATGGAGAACCTTCTATGAGCCTATAGAAGTCGGCTGTAGAGGTTTTGCAGGGCGTTCTCTTTGCAAAGTCCTCAGTCGTTTGGGCGTCATAGGGGCGGCCAAGAAGAGGGCCATTCAATCTGTGAGCGAAGCCGCAAGCCACAAGGTGGCTTTGGATTAAGAGGGCTGATCTGTGGACTGCTACTGGGACGCAAGTCCCAGATTCATAAAGGAATACTACGAAATGGTAATGAAAAATGGGGAGAAGATACAGCGAACATGGCTTCTTTATTTACTTAGCACTGACTCTGTCTTCTGTTTTGCGTGCAAACTTACCAAAGGAGGTTTTAGAAATTGGAGGAATCTGGCTGGACATCTAAAGGAACATGAATACACCAAAACACACATTACCTGTATGACAAGTTGGCATGAACTCCAGATGAGGCTCAAAACTAAGACAGCCATTGATCAGATTAACAAGGATTTGATGCACCTTGAGATGCAGCACTGAAGAGGTGTCATACTCAGAGTGATTGCCATAATATGCCACCTAGCTGAAAGGAACCTTGCTTTGAGAGGGCATACAAATGTGCTATATGACCCACATAATGGCAATTTCCTGTCACAGGTGGAATTAATGGCACAATTTGATCCAGTCATGAATGAACATTTCAAGGTTCAAGGTTCAAGGAGTCTTTGAGGAGGATTCAAAACAAGAAAACAAAGGTGCACTACCTCAGCAGTCAAATCCAAAATGAAATCATAGCACTAATTGGAGACAAAGTAATTGATGAGATAGTCTAAAGGGTGAAAAAAGCAAAGTAATCTTCTGGCATAATGGACTGTACTTCTGACATTAGCCACACTGAGCAACTTTCTATTGTCTTGAGAGTGGTGAACTGCAAGCCATCAGTTGGTGCATCTATCTCTGAACATTTCCTACGATTTGTTGATGTTCAAGACACCACTGGCAAAGGTCTATGTGACACACTACTGGACAAGCTGGACAAGTTCAGCTTGAGCATTGCAGACTGCCGTGGACAATCCTACGATAATGGGAGCAAAATGATGGGACATAAACAAGGGGTTCAAGCAAGAATATTGCAAATGAATGAGAAGGCACTGTGTGTCCCATGCAGTAGTCACACTCTTAATCTGACTGTAGCAGATGCTGCAGAATCTTCAGTAGTCTCCATCTCCTTCTTTGGTGTTCTCCAGAGACTGTACAATTTTTTTAGCTCCTCTGTGCAACGCTGGGCAGTTTTACAGGAGTATGTCAAACAGTTAACAGTAAAATCTTTGTCAGTGACCAGATGGGAGGCCAGGATTGACAGTGTGAAAGTGATGTGTTACCACCTGCCGGAGATCATACAAGCTTTGTCTGCTCTCCAAACCCTTTCAGTGCAGAAGAAGGACTCAGAGACAATGTCCACAGCAACCAGCATTAAGGATGAACTCATGACATGGAGTTTTGTAATGTGCACTGTAATCTGGTACAACATATTGTATCAGATCAACCACGTCAGCAAGATTCTCCAGAGTCCCACTGTTTCTCTTGAAATACAGAGAAACAAGAACAGTGAGAGTGTATCTGGAGAATTTCAGGGGAAATGGATTTGCTGCCTCTCAAACTGATGCTAGAGAGATAGCAGAAAACCAAGAGATTGATATGACATTTCCTGAAAAAAGAAAGCGGAAAACAACCAGGCAGTTCCTGTATGAGGGCAGAGAAGAAACACAGTCCACTCCAGATGAGCACTTTAACAGAGTTTTTCTGCCCCTAGTGAACACAGCCCAACAGTTTGAATGAAAGATTTTCAAAACTGGAGGATGTTTATGCCCTTTATGGTTTTATCTTCTCCAAAGAAAATATGTCAAAGACTATTCAGAGTGGCAAACTTGAAGACAGCTGCAAGAAACTGGAAAAAAACACTACATGACATTGATTCTGAGGATTTGGTTTTGGAGATCAGGGCTGCTGTCCATGCCTTCCCTGATCATGTATCTGCCTCCCCAAGAGAGATGCTTGATTACATTTACAGGGAACAGCTTTTGGATCTTAATGGAAATCTCAGCATCGCCCTCCGTCTGCTATTAACTCTTCCAGTCACTGTTGCCTCTGTAGAGAGAAGTTTCTCTGCTTTAAAACTAATCAAAACCTATCTCAGGTCAACCATGTCTCAGCAGAGACTTTCAGGGCTGGCTCTTATTTCAATAGAGCACAGTGTGCGAAGGTCTTCGGATCTGGAGGACATAGTAGCCCCTTTAACACTGGCAGATTTTCAGCGAATGATGGGCCGTTTTGCTGGCAAGCTGCAAGCGTTTAGATACACAGAGCTGGATTGGCGAGTTGATCCGAGGTGCCCAATTTTCCGCTTCGTAGGGTAGTCATATTGGCGGAACGTTTTTTTGTTTAAAAAGAGTGAGGCACCCTTCCACCACAAAAGGGGCTGTTGATGACTTGTGGGAGAGGCTGTTGATGACACCCCACATGCAACCCACTGGTGTGGACTTCAAAACAGGAAACAGCTGATAGCAGGAATGAGTATCTAGCAGCACTAGGGAAACACAAACCAGAAGATGAGCAACTGGGGAGATAAAGAATTGCGCCCTGTTCATCCATGTAACAGGGTTGCACATTGACATTTTCAGAACAAGCATGAACAGGCTTGAGTGTTTACAGTTCTACTGATGAGATATTTAAAAATAGTGGGTTTGTGTTTTGTGCACTGAGTCCTTGTTGACCAAGAGTGATGATTCTCTATTGAACAATCGACTGCAGTGTTTCTCCACCTTTTAGTATCAGATCATAGTGCTAGGTACCTCAGCAGAGGGGTGATTAAAAAAAGAGACAGACTAGAGTGGTTCTGTTGGTATTATTTACAACTTTTGACAACTAAAATGCAAAAATAATTGCTCCAATTTGTAACAAACTGAACTAAACTGAACCGGAAACTGCAAACAAGGCTTTTTAGGCTTTTTTGCATGTTAGTAGTTGACAAAGAGTTCTGCATCTTTTGCATATAAAATACCTACTCCCTGTAGGCTGAGAGCATTTATAGGTTGTTCATTCGCAGAGGACAGCAGCTGAAATCAGCTTGGATTCACAACAGTTACATTGGATTAAAATGGCAGCCCTGAGACCCAGCAAGACTAACAGATTAAAATATTAATAGAAACTTTTGTCAAAAAGCAGAACACAGCCTGGCTCAGCAGGGTTTGCTGGAGGCTGCTTAGAGCCAGGCTGCTTGTCATGTTTTTTCCCTGGGGGTTTCTTGCCCCTGTCCTCCAGACAGGCGGACTTGTTCCTTTGGACCATCCATTCTAACATTAGCATTAACCCAAGTCAAAGTATCAACAGACGGTAACGTTTTTAATCAACATTTTGAAGTGGAAATAAACAACTTTTCAGCTAGCTTAAGCCGAGCCAGAAACAAATATCTGATCCATCGTCCGTTTGATAACCTAAACAAAGAACATGTTTCCTTGCGGCGGTCCTCATGAAACGATCAAAAAATAAATATTTAGCAATTTCCGTCCCTACTTCTAAAACTAAGGCAAACTGTCAATGCTTTTCATAAGTTGCCAAGTAGGATACAAGGAAACAACAGTGTGTGTGATGTGTAAGTGCCTTATTTAGCAATTTTGTTGGAAAACTATTTCCTCCAAGTTTACCATGCTGCTGTTTTCTGTGCAAGAGCAAACTTCAAAAAAAAATATCAAGCATAAAACACTGAGACATTGAAAAGTAGAGCTTGGAAGTGGTGTTATGGTTTGAAATACTTTTATCAAAAGTTTTTGTCCACTTGGTGAGATACATCCTTCCTACAGGATCTTAGCAAATCCCATCTAAGTTATATCCATCAGCATCATGGCCAGTGAGTAAAGCATTTCAGCTTATGTTAAAAAAACCGAACTGTCTTTTTAACATCCTAGAAACTAAATGGCTGCCATTTAACCCTTGTCCTGACTGACATGCACTAATGTGTGTCTATACTGTAGTCCTAGCATTAACCTATCATGTGTATCTGTCTGATGAGTGCAACAAGCTAACAGGTGATGGTGTGTGTGATATTTAGTATGAGGCAATGTATAAAAACGAATGCCTCTATTTGTGCAAACAAGGCCCATGAATTTGGGAACATGTTTGCCAGTAAATTTCCCCTAATTGTGGTCTTCTCTCACCTCTCACTGTTCGCCCTCCTGTCCTCTCCAGACCAAACTGGCCTTGCAGAAGCAGCTGACCAAGAGCTTGACAACTGGCTTCCTGCCCAGCCCCCTCACCCAGCCAACTCTGTGCACAGTGGCGACTAACCCGCTGGCTCTGCGCCACCCAGTGGGCACCACCACCTTCATCCAGACCCCCTTCCTGGGCCCTGCACTGTTTCGGCCTGCCCCGGGGCCGCTGCGGGCCACACACACACCCATCATCTTCTCCCCCTACTAAAGACTTGACCCACCTCCCATCTGAGCTCCACCCTTGTCCCTTTACCAAACCCCAGGCCCTCCTTCAGTGTGACCCACATGACAAAGGCCACACGCAAACTATGCAGCCCGCCTGACTTATAATGGAAAGAGTGCACAAGTCCTGACGCTCAGGAGGCCGTCAGGCCTGAGAGCTGTTCCTATCATAAAGGCCAAGGTCCCCCATCATGCCTTCTTTCTGCTCCTCTTATCATGACCTAAGGAGCAGGACAGGCCTCCAGACAGTGACTGGTGCACAGAGGCCGCTTTTATAGCCATTTCATGGGTCAACATGGTTTGGATTATGGATATTATTGTGTAATTTATTAGAGAACAAATATAGACAAGTCTAGATGTATGTTTAGTGTGGTTGCCACAAAATAAGGTCCCTTTACTTGATGCTCTTTTAAACGTTTTTAACTTATTGGTTCGGGGTTTGACGAATGGTGGGGGGATCATAGGTCATGAAAGCAGCTGAACCAGAGGCACCCTCCTGTACGGCTAGACAAGCCGGACGCATTGATCAGTGTTTTCAACTAACAAGCTCTAAGGATCGTCTGAGAGTGGTTGCTGTCACATTTCATCTTGAGAACGGCAATTAGCAAACAGTCCTCACTGTGGGTGGTATGTGAAGCTATAACTACATAATGTATTTCCATATATTAAAACCCAGTTAGAACCATTTTTGCACCTCCAGCTTTTTCCCCGGGCCCTTAACTCGTACAAATGAAAACTTCTTTCTTATGTCTGAGTCACAGCTGTAGTCATAGCCCTCCAGATTTTTTTCCTTTCCTTTATCCCCAGGATTAAGCACTCATTAAGGTCCAGAAAAGGTCAGCTTGTCAACTTGACTTTGTTTCAATTTGTGAATCTGTCTTCAGAATGATTTTTTTTTCTTCTCCAGTGCATCATTCATGCAACGCAGCTCGATTATATCCTCACCAAGCTAGTGGCATGAAAACATTTTTGCAGCTATGGATGTCTTACATTGCAAAATGCCATTATTTCTTTCCACTCGTGACTGCTCTTTCTCTTTTCCTTCACCCTGCTGTCACCTCGCTGTTGCCCTTGATTTTCTGCAGCGTGATCTCAGCATGAGATGATGATGATGATGAGGAGGAGCGGGGAAAAACCGCCCGCCCAACGTACGCGCACGCAACTGCGTACATGATGAAAACATAATGGATAACTTCAAGACTTGATGGGATTTCAGAGCTCAGTGAAGAGTTTGGATGACAGTGGGTGGGGAGGCTGCTCAGCCACTTTTTGATTGACATCCTGTTGCGGTGTCGGTGCACAGCGTGGGAGGGAACAAAGCACAGTGCCATGGCAACCACATTAAAAGCACCTTAAAACTGATTTACTTACAAAAGCAATGTGTTGATATTCACCTTTGTTTCGCACTAGGTGTATGTTTTTACAATTCCATGTCAATTTCATTTCAAAGAAAAAAACAATCAGGTGAGAATGATCATATTATGGTTTATCCATATCAAGACAAGTCTCACATTTAAAGCAATACATTCAGTATGTTTATGTTTATGATGTGTTCTCAGTGTGTCGATGGCTTTATCTATTCTATACTGTACACATCTGTAACAATGTATTATGTACTCCAACACAGCCAAGGGCCAACACTGAATTGTCAGTGAAGAGTCATTTGAAATGAGGGGTTGTCCTGACGGTGCTGCCCTCGATGCTTGATGCTCACGGTCCGTCTCCACATGTTGTGACTCCGGACTGAGCCGGTTCCATTTATAGCTGCTCTCGCGCTGCGGAGAGGGTGCTTCAGCGCCATATGACATTGCTGTTTCACTTTTCAGTGGAGCAGGAGAACTTTTGTATGACTTCCACTGAGCAAAACAATGTTACGTCAGAGACAAGTGTTTGGGATAAGTGTCACAAGTGCAACATCAACTGTCATATTGCTGTCCATGTGCTGTCCCTTTCTCTCACCACCCAGGATATCTACTGACACTCAACCCTCCCTCTGCCGACATGAACTGTCGGCAAGGTCTCATAAGGACTGGGAGCGTACACACGTCATCCTTCCTTCAACACTCATACCAAACATGTACTCTTAAATTACAGTAATGGAGCAAATCCTATGCATTTCTCATTGTGCAATATGTATAGTTGTCTGTGATGCAGCAGTGCCATCTGTCGTATGAACCCTGTAATTGCCATCCAGTACTAGTGCTTCTACAAAACCTTTGATCCTATGTACATTTCTGTTTAAGGACCCCCAAGTCTTTCTGGGTAAGCGAGGCCATACTGATGTGATTCTCCCCAGTCGCACTACTCAGTGAACCAGCCAGCCTTTAATCTTCACTGTTTGTTTGTTTCTATCGCTCAGTGGGAACTCTGACCTAAAGAACTGAAACTTTCTTAAAATAAAGAATCTAGAGAAGGCAAATTATATGTAGAAATCATAGAGTAACTATAGAGATTTTATCAGAGTTGTTATCTGTATCACAATGAACTGCTATCATAGAAGAGAGTAGATTATGTTATTGTAGGCTCTGTGCGGCATACAGGGAAAGGAAAAATGCTTTGCTTTCTTTTGTTCTTTGTTTATTTACCAATATGTTTTTTTAAGTACAAGAGAAAATATTTAAAATGATCCTTTTTTTGAGTGAGCTTTTTTTTTTCTCCTTGTTGACGGTGACTGAATTAATAATGTAATTCAAGGCCTTTTTAGACAATATCCTAAAGTCACATTAGCCAGGCCTTCTCAGGGGTGACAGGTTGAGCAGATGCTAACATGACCATCCATTCAGGGTATCCCTCCATAGCTCTAGAGAGCAGGAAACACTGTACACATGGATGGATTGACAAAAAAAAAACAAAAAAAAAACTTACAGTGCTGTACCATAGAGAGGACAAGGGATGGATTTTGGAAAATAAAGCTTTTAGAACTTGTAAGAAATGGTTTTAATGATTATGTGAATGTGTGTGTGTGTGTGTGTGTGTGTGTGTGTGTGTGTGTGTGTGTGTGTGTGTGTGTGTGTGTGTGTGT
>JAPZEB010000009.1:6973485-6984090 GCA_029783705.1 Chaetodon striatus | reverse complement strand
TCTTTGGACTGTGGGAGGAAGCCGGAGTACCCGGAGAAAACCCACGCTGACACAGGGAGAACATGCATACTCCACACTGAGGGGCTCCCTCCTGGGATTGAACCAGGAACTCTCTTACTGTGAGGCCACTACGCCGCCATGCCGCCCACCTTAACAATTCATCTGAAGTAATTCAATTTAAGCTTGTTTAAGCAAGTTTGTTAAAAAGTTACTTATTATTTAGCCGTTAGGCTAATGTTAGCTAAGCATCCGCTCACTATCTATGTTAAACTCAAATTTCAGTTCTTTGTGCAACAAAATAATGAAGTTGTACATTGTTGTGTCTCGGTTTGTTATGTTTCGCATACTGCAGTTCGTTTTGTTGAGCACCACATAGTTTTTGTACTGGAACAAAATGGTCTTTGGTATAATTTTTTCAACTGGTGCTTAGTAATGTAACGTTAGTTCTTCATTGCTCTTCCCCTGCAACTTTACTGGATGCTGTTGAATTGATTAAAAGTGAATCTGGGGAATTAAATGTGAACTCCCTGGGAATGTTAGCTTTAACATTAGTTGATTCAGGAAATGAAGAGAAATGAATTGATTCATGGCACAATTTTTAAAGGTCCAGTGTGTAGGCTTTAGTGGCATCTAGTGGTGGGGTTGCAGAACTGAAACTTCTCCCATGTGACAATGGCTGATTAGAAAATGCAAAAATGTGAGTGGTCTGATCCAGAGCCAGTGTTTGATTTGTCCACTTTGGGCTACAGTAGAACAACAAGGTGAACTCCATGGAAAAGGACCTGCTTCGTATGTACATAGATATAAACGTCTCATTCTTAGGTAATGTAAACACAACAGTATTTTTTTTCAGGTGATTAAAAACTAATGAAAACATAGTTATAAATATTATATACCATTTTGCCAACAAATGCCCCTAAATCTTACACACTGGACCTTTGAATAACATACTTTTTAATCTTTGGGCTCAGGATCAAGTATTTTTAAGTCAACAGGCTCCAGTCACGGTGACATCACAACTCATTGGTGTTAAAGTTCAGGTTGAGTTAAAAGTCTTTTTTTAATATTGCCAAGTTAAGTCTTAAGTCATCAAATTTGTGACTCGAGTCTGACTCGTGCCTAAGTTATGCGACTCGAATCCACACGTACAGTAAATGCTGTAATTGTGAATATGAAAACATAATTACTTCCTGTAATGTGAATAGCATGAAACTGAGTAAAGTGAAATCAGGCCCACTTAAGAAAAATGATACACAGTCAAAAAGGCTGAAAAATTAATAGACTTTTTAGTGTTTTGTGTCTATTGTGCCAAGTCACTACAGGACATTTCCTTTATTGGCTTAATTAATTGCACAAATAAATCTTTACTGTAGCTATGGAGTGTAATTACTCAATATAATGATTTTAACATTGTTATACATACATGCTGTTATTTCTTGGTGCCCAGCTCAGACACTTAAACTGTTCTATAAAAAAAAAACTCCAAAAGTATTAAGAAAACACTCACTGTATGTATTGTGAAGAGATATAATTACACAGTGCAGATTACATATAAAACACTAGGCTTTTACTGTACTGTAAAATACAGAGCCATCAATATTGCTGCACTGATGCTGCAAATTTGCACCTCAGGGTAAAAAAAAAATCCAAAGAAAGATGAGATGGATGGTTGGAATAAATCAATTTGTTTTTCAGCTTCCACTGTGTCTTTATTTAGCCTTTTATTGAGCTTAAATTGTCTTTCTATTGACTGGTGGGAGACAATGTGTAAACATGTCCCCATGGATAATGCTGGAAGCGTCAACTCAAAATAGTCCCTGAATGCGCAAACTCTAAGCAATAACTAAGATCCAATTTTTGCACGGTTCAGAATGCCTTAAGCTTGATTTATCTCAGATTAAATCGCCCTGTGCTTTCAGGACAAATGATCTGTCTCAGAGGCCCGTGGGCAGCCAGCATGACAACTAACATTTGACATAACTGATGGCTTAAGGGCAGCTGGTATTTCCAGCCCACAGAAAAAAAAGCCTGATAGCACAGAGGAAAAAAAAGGTGGCACTGCCATTTAGACTGTATGTGTTCACTCCTGTGTGGAATTGTTTTGTTAATCTGACGCCTCATGATGGGGACTGTGAAAAGAGGGTCAGCGCAGCAGCTTTCAGGACGATGAAGTCTATTTTCTCTTCACAAAAAAAGCAGGGATAAAATGTTATCTATTTCATGAGTCCTCTGGGAGAGCTGGCTGCTCAGCTGCAGTCGTGAGACACACTGTCATGGAACAGTAAAAAGGGTATTACTGGTAGAAACACAAGGGCATCGCCTTGTTGGCCTGTGACTGTGACAAGCAAGTGCGAATTTCTCCTCTGTGGTCAGTGTAGTCTGAAGGGAGGAAGAAGGTTCATAAATCACACAGGCAAGTGACAAATCGATCCTTCACTCTGGCACGCTCACAGTGTGTATTTCACATTTTGTATTTCACAGTTTGTGTTGTGAATCTTCTTTTTTTTTATATGGGTCAATACAGATGTGGAGACATTACCCAGAAACATTTTGACAGGAGAAGTTGAAGTTAACACCTCTGTGTCCTGTCACAATCCAAATGTGTGATACAATAACTGAAGCGTTTTGAGTGAAGTAACATCAGCGCACTAGCTCTATTCTAGTCATTAAAAGGAACATGATTGAAATGAGATGGTACATGATAGCACCCTCCGGGGAATCTAAGGTGAGTGTAATATCATTTCATAAATGTTCCACTTGAGGTTTTCTCATTATCTTGCTTTAACCTCTCCAGTCAACATGCCCGTGTGGAGCTAGCAGATCATTTACTCTGTCTAAACATCTCTGACCTTGTCTGACATGCACTGTTTTCACAATCACTCCCAAACGTAATGCCAATGTAACAGTTGAAAAAGTTGATTTTTATTAATACTTATTGAATGCTTAACTAATTAGCGTTACAAATTTCAACCATTTTTTTGAGACTGTACATTGTAAAATGTGTAGAGTTGCAGTGCACAGATCATAACAGATACCTGAACTCAAAACTGGTGTAGTTTTTTACTGCACTGACGTCTTTGGTGCCAGTGAAGGGGTTAGTTTAAAGAAAGGTATTAAGAAAATCCCACACACTGCTCTGGCTCAGCTTCACAATTTATTAGTAACACTAATGTTTCAGTCCTCCTGGGCCTTCGTTAAGACTGTTCAACACCATTATTTACAACACTGAGTTTAAATAGAAACAGCTGCACCCATTTCACAGGTGTGCACAGGTGTGGGGGAATTAATCTGCTGTGGGTGTGTTTCTCAATAACTGCCTATGCACCATATCCTCCTGGGACCCAAACTTCTGTTTGGTATGTTTTTTTAAATTTCTCCTAGCTATTTGGGATCAGTAGGACCTGATCAGTAAAAAAATGAAACATTGTCAACGATAATTAAATCCCAATGTCCTCAAGCGAGTGCTTCCTAGCATCTCAGCTAGTTACCGTTGCTAAAATTGGTCAAATTTATTGCCATATCAAACTACAGACATTATCAATCATAGATAAACAAGTTTCAACCACAACATGTCACCAGGTTTTGGACCTTGTCCACTTTTGTGTCGACTGCAGATGGACAGAGATGGCTGCCATCTTGTTTTTACATGTATTAGTGTGTTGTGGTCCTACTCACACTAGATGGCACAAAAAAGTGTCCATGAAGGAGGACAACAGGTCAAAGTTAAGTAGAACAAAGTACAAGGGCAAGTAAACCCAAAATGTGATGTCCTCCTATGAAGACACAGAGTCTCGGGGGATATGTCATATATCCTACAAACGAAAGAACAAGGGAACAAGAAAAACATAGGAAAAACCTAGGAAACTCAGGCTCCCTACACAATAAATGATATTTACAAGTTTATTTACAAAAAATATCAGCCTTGCAGCTTTCATAAATCATCCAAAATGTTTAACATTGTATACTCTTGTGCCATGTGTTACAAAATGTTTTTTTAAGATCCCCAAATCCACTATAGCATGACATGCCATGCTATCTCATCATTTAATCCTTTGGGAGATAGAGTTTACAGAATAGATATCCAATATACTTCTCTTCTGCTACGTATTTCTTCAATGTTACCACCTTTCTCTGGCAGAGTAACTTTCCCTATGCCCTGGAGCCTAAATGAGATATCATGTTTGAAGTCATTGAAATGTACTGCTGCTGGGTAGTGTCTATCAATTCTCTTTATGGGGCTCTTGTGTTCTTCTTGTGAGTTTAAGGGTAAAATAAATACATAAATAATCAGTTGTCACTTCCAATAACCAGTAAATCACTGGCACATTTCTCCTGATTATGTTTGTCATGAATATTTTATTTTTGTATGTCCCAGTTTGTTAAGTGATCAAACACAGTGGACAGTTAATTGCATGACAGCTGATAATTTCCTCTGCTTCTGTTTGAGTTTTGATTAAGTATGAATCTATTTGTATCTATTAATCAATGTTTTTCTTCCAAGAGATATAAAAGACTGTTTTTAAATAAAATGCTAACACCTGCTTGTCATTGAAAAACAGCCCTTAAATCCTCCCACATGACAAAAAGTGTTAACAAAACACCACATGTGTACTCAGAGGAACTGAATGAAAAAAAAACCACAAAAAAAAACCAGCGTACTTTTGAAATGTTAACTTTAATTAATGTGGTGCTTTTGTCTAAAGAAATTTACAAGGACACTCAGTCTCCAAAGAAACAAAGGCTAGATGCCATTAAAAAAACTGTGTTCAGTGTTTGGCAACAGTACAAACGCAAAGACTGTTTCAATGAGCGGTATCATGGGGTTTTAGTTTGGGGCGATCACAATGACATGGCGATGACAATATTTATATTGATTGCTATTATCCTTTAGAAGTGTCAAAACGTTTATTTATAGGCATGTGACCACAAATGTTAAAGCTATATTAATAATAAACACTTTATCAGGTACTATGAACCCTGCAAAATGTAATACATTATAACAGACACCTATGTAATATACAATACCTTTGTGAATGTTTCACCTACCTTTAATTATATGCATGCAACTTGGTAGTGGACAAAATATTAAAAACACCGCTGTCATGTTTTTGTTTTATTGTGAGGGTGTTGCAGTTCCTCACTGTGACCAATAGAGGGCTCTACACACTCATGATTTTCAATCCACCCAAATTAATGACAACTGATGAAACACAAATTAACACCTAACACATATTCTGTTTGGGCCCAAAAAAATCATTTAATGTGTTTACAAAACATGCAAGCAAATATCATGTGAACACATTTTATGGATATTAACACATAAAGGCTTGATATTCACAAAAAAAGTTGCACGTATGTTACATAGTGTTGAAAGCCTGAGGCACAAACACACGAATAAAGACAATAAACAAATTTCCCATTTTCAATCAAACATTAAAAAGCTGCTAATATTTTGACTCATGCTGCACCCTGAAGAGACTGTTCAATGGCCAGCTGATGAATGCCCTGGGTTTTATTTTACAGCTTAGTAAAAATATACCAGCTTTAACTTCTTCAGTGACTGTAACTGATAATACCATGTGTCGTGTTGTTCATGGCCCAACATTTTACTATATAGAGTGCTCTATGTCTTTATTTGTCATAACCAGAAAAAAAGTAGCACCTGAGCCTGCAGAAACTGCCTTTCTCCTGAACATTTATCTCATATTTAAATTTCTAAAGCCTGTACAGAAGGCAGTATGTGGTAAGGAATGTTAAATATTCACTGTACAACATACAACAGTATATCTCAGCAAAGAACAAACATAGTGTAACAAATCTCCAGGTCAACAAACATCACATCATCAAGAATGTATCAATAAAAGACCTTCACCTATCAAATCTTTTACAGCACGTGAAATAATTCAGCATTTGTGTGACGCAATAATTAGGTAACATGAGTGACTGCTGCCATTTTTGATTCAGCCTGTGTATACATGTCGTGTACATGTAAATAAAATAGTAGCCAGTGTATCTGTGTGCTAGGTCCTAATTTATCTATACAGTGAGCTCCATGAGTCTCTGATAAACCCTGGACTGTTTAGAAACTGAGAGCAAAATGTTGATTGTCAGTAGTTTAAGAACTGCATTATTTATGTCCAAATATGACTGCTGATGTCAACAGCAGTAATAATAAAGAACGTGTATGAACAGTTTGACCATAATCCAAACTAATATAATAGGAATGACAAAAAAAACACTTTGCATTCTTCAATTGCTGATAAAAGATCAACATTTTCACTCATTTATGATATAAGTATTTTATCAACTGCTTTACAAACAGTACTCACTGTATAGATAAATATCCATACAATCACCCTGCCTTTTCTCATCATTCTTACTTTCTAAGTCCTTCATAATATTGAAATAGTTTTTTGTTTTTTTTTAGCAAAACTAAGTTCCCTTTAACACATCTCTTCTCCCTTTTTCCTCCCTCTAGAACATAAAAACAGTGTCTGGTCATTCAGCTGTCTGTAGAACCACTGCCCTTATTCTTGTTGCGACTGAGAGGGAAAGTGGACTTGCTCTGTGGCTGGGTCATTTTGCTGGCCAGGTAGACAAAGGGTTCGATCAGTGTGCGTCGGTCCACCACTGACACTTCCCACAGACGCACCTTCTCGTTCTTCGCCCAGTTCTGGGCCATGTTAGAGTCGACTCTCCTCTCATCCTGCCTATCCAGCTTGTTACCCAGTACAACAATGGTCACCTGTGGATCAGGATCACCAGGTTAGCCCCACATCAGTGCACTTCACTACGTTAGCAATGGCAAACACTATGACAGTCCTCACCTCTTTCTTGTCTCTGTGGCGGTCGATATCCTTCTTAAGGGCCTCCATTCGCTTAAAGGACTCTTTACTGTCAATGCTATAGACGAGTACAAAGCCATCAGCAAAGGTGTAGTAATGTCGAGGAAACTCCATCCCATCCCGGAGCCCACGGGTGTCATAGAAGCGCACCTGCTCTCGTGTGCCGCGGTCAGTTTCTATGGAGCCGATATAGATATCCTCCAGGGTCTCCATGGGCTCTGAACCTAACAGTGGACAAACAAAGACAGATACATACAGTGTGATATACTGCACAAGCATTAGGACAATTGTTTGTAATTAATATATTGTAACTAAGCACCTTTATATTTAGTCACTTGAAGCAAATAGCAACACACTGTTGTTGTGTGACAGGGCGTCAGCAGAGAAACAAACCCGTATGCAATAAATCTGTTCAACATTACACAAAAGTCTCTGTAAATTTTTAGCAAACAGAAATCTAATTTCGCAGCTATTATGTCAGTAGAGGTTAAGTTAGTGCTGATTAACATTTACTTCCAAGTAAACTTTAGAAAACAAAATGTAGCAAGTAGAGTTAGGAATCCCCAGAGGCCCCACAATACAATATTATCACGATACCTAAGTCATGATACAATATTGTTAAGATTTTAAACGTTTTGATATATGCTGCATATAACATATACTGTGATATATTCCAATCTATTACCCTTTTCAACTGCAAATTATGACCCCAGAAAAAAACTCGGTCAACATCTGTAATATCTAAGGTAAAGTTGTCGGCCTGTTCATCTCACTTAAATCTTTTTTTTTTTTGCAGCAAAATGTATCTAGTGGACTGAAAAAGCAATTTATTTTATGATTTTAGTGGGCTACCAAAAGTTTAATTTGTATTTCCAATATTAATAATTTATAAAAAATACAAAAACAACCTTGCCCTCTAAGTGTTTGTACAATATTGCCATGCAAAATATTGTGATAAAATGCTGTACTGATCTTTTCCCTCACCCCTAGTCGCAAGATATTAGTCCACAAAACAGTTGAAAAGACCCAGTCATGGTATTTTATTCCTCTCGGGTTTTATAACAAGCTCTGTGTCACATAGTGTCTTATTTGTGATATTTAGGTCCCTGACTAAAAGCAGACTATCAGTTTTGCTGTTGCAGGAGCCTAAAAGGAAATATTTTACACTTTTACAAATTAATGTAACAAAATTAGTGACATGCTAGGGCTGGTGCTGAAGATCTTAAACTTACTAATATTCAGTTGCAATAAACCATGCTGTATGAAAAGAAATTTAACATGTAATGCTGATGTTAAAGGCTCTCTGTTTTTTACCTTCATGAGGAAGCTGTCTATGCACTGTTATATGCCTATACTGTTATTAATTATTATATTTTGCTTGTTCAATTGCTATTCCCAAATAATTACTGTGTATTAAGGGACTGGTTGTTACTTGTGAGGCGGGAGGAGTGGTGCAAGAGGGGTATGCATCTCAAATCATTTTTAAGCCCTGGGCAGGGACATTTGTTTTCTATTTTGACTTAGGGGAGGGTCTTAAGGCTCGAGGAAAAATATTTGTAGCTTCAGGGAGGATCAAAACAGAAAGAAATTGGGTAACCTTGACTGTACCAGTCTATCAGGAAGAATCAGTAGCTATCAAACTAAACATGAACACAGCATGCAATATCGGTAATTGCACAGAGAATAACTATCCTGAAACACTATCAACAATTGTGCGTACAGTGCATTTAAGACAGGTCAAAAATGTCATTTGAATTAACAGGAGTAAAACAATATAGAGCAAAATGTATACCTGCAACATGATTAGCATACAGTAGTTGTTCCAGTACAGCTGTTTTGCCAACTGCAGCCTGGCCACACACAACCACCTTACAGCTTTTGCCCATGACTCACTTTCAGGTCAGAAAATCTGGTTTGAGAAGAAAATAAACAAATATTTTGTTTACGTTGCAAACTACGTGCATTATATAGCATTGTACTAACGTTACTCGTGCCTTTTGGGTAGCGACATTGCTAAAATTAGTTTCTGTCATAAACAATTAACTACCAATTAATACATTACAAGACAGCACACATATATAACAGAGTACGTTAGTCATGTTGATACATTACAAAAACGTGAGCTAATTAGCTGAGCATGCTAACGTTTCTGCAGTCTATGATATTGAGAAATAGCTTAGCATTAGCTTTCGTTGAGGTCCACAGCCACGACATCAAATATAAAGTCGCAAATGTTATCTGAAACTGGCTACCCCGAGTAAAACAAGTGCCTTCAGAAACATATAAACTAATATTGGCTACTTGCAGCTAAATATGAATTACCTATAACACGAATTCTTGTTTTCAAGCAAGCTGCTCTTCTTACCTATAGACTACTTCCTGTTTACAGTGTACGTAACGACTGCAGTATGTGGCCCCGCCCCTCTCCATTGACGGCAAAATGGCGACGGAGAACTGTGATGCTGTGAACATGGACCCTGACATGGAACTGCTCAGTGACGAAGAATTAGAGAGGTAAAACAAACCAATGCTACATTGTCAGCGGCAGAAATACATTTATAACAAAGTGACTGACTGGCATGTGTAATTAAAAGTGTTTCCCGTATTAATTTTCTTCGCACTTCGCACTATGAAAGCTAACAAGCGCGCCACCGCTGTTTAGCTAAAATCTGCCCCGAATAGCATTTAGCTTGATTGTCCTCCTCTTAGCTAGCCCCTGAGCTGGATTTCTAGGTTGCATTCAGTGAACGGTTATAACTGTCAATATGCCGTTATTTGCTTAGGGTACTGCTTTCACTTCATTGCAATATTCCCAGCATGATACAATGTGGCTAACAAGTTAATGACACCATCCACTGATAGTGTGGTCGTGGTGTAAAACATGAAAGACTTCCAAAAAAAGTAACGGCAGTGGCCCACAGCATGGTGTCATATATTCCTGGCTCTGCTGCCCGTCAGCTTCACAAAATAGCTACGTGTTTGATTGGAGGGAACACTTGTGACCTGCTGGTTTGGTTCTTTCTATGTTTAGCTAACTCAGGCCAGCAAGCTCCCTGATGCACACTGTCAGTCACATTCCTGAACATGCTCTCCTTACATGTGATTACAACTGTGATGTTCACACTTTACAGTTTTTACAGTGGAAATAAGTAACATGAGGACAAAAGTTCAGTAATCTGCAACAAAACACAGGCAGCTGTGTATCATGTTGTGTTCAGCTACAGGCACCCAAGTCTGCTGTAATGTGCCCCTTTGTTCTGTTTTTTTTTTTTTCTTTGCCTACAGGGAAGCAGAGGGGTTCAAGGAGCAAGGCAATGCCTTTTATATCAAGAAGGATTACGCAGAAGCATTCAATTATTACACCAAGGCCATAGGTAATTATCTCTTAGTTATTTGAGCCAGTCGATGGCATTATCTTGATTTCCTTTTTGGATAAGAAATAAAAGTAGGAACTCTGTCTGTCCTTGATAGCATGTCAATAACATGTTTGTTATACAGACATGTGTCCGAAGAATGCAAGTTACTATGGAAACCGGGCAGCCACGCTAATGATGTTATGTCGATACAGAGAGGCTTTAGAGGATTCCCAGCAAGCTGTACGACTAGATAACGACTTCATGAAGGTAAGTTGTGAAAAAAAAACCCATTACATTCTGTTAAAGGAAAAGAATTATTCTTGTTGTGTCTAGGTCTAGATTTTTGAGATATTGGCCATAGAGATGTCTGCCTTCTCTTGAATGTAATGGAACTAGACAGTACA
>JAPZEB010000009.1:6961731-6973385 GCA_029783705.1 Chaetodon striatus | reverse complement strand
CTAGATGGCACTCAGCTTGTGGTGCTCAAAGTGCCAAAAAATACATTTGGAAAACTCAACAGCAATGTCTCTTTCCAAAAATCATGACCTGGTTACTCAAGAAAATCCACATTCTTTCTTATGAACTGCACCTGCCAACCATATGCCAACTGCCCAGAGGGAAGCGTGAAACTTCTGCTGGCTCACCTATCTCCACTGAGCTAGCTTACATTGCAGCTCTGCTAAGATGCCATCAATGTTTACATTTCGCGCTGTCACAAGCACCTCTGGTCCGTGAGTAGATGCACACTTAGTGGGTGTAGTCTTACAGAAAGAAAATAGTTTTTACATGAAACTGCTCACAACAAGCTCTAAATTATCTTGAGTAACCAGTTTATATGATTTGATAGAGAAGCACAAGCCC
Source organism: Chaetodon striatus (assembly GCA_029783705.1). Classification (NCBI taxonomy): domain Eukaryota; kingdom Metazoa; phylum Chordata; class Actinopteri; order Chaetodontiformes; family Chaetodontidae; genus Chaetodon; species Chaetodon striatus. Next base: position 6,972,982 of record JAPZEB010000009.1, on the reverse strand, counting down.
AGTACCATCTAGTTTTATTATATTCAAGAAAAGGCAGACATCTCTATGGCCGATATCTCCAACACTCGGCACCTCCCACCAAAACAATCTAGACTGATAAGCACTTAGGGTTGCAACTCAATGAGATTTTCATCTCAGAAAATATCATGGTTTCATGGTAACAAGATATCATGGTATACCTGTTATAAGTTACAGTGGCCTTTAAAGGAATGAAAACAGAGGGTTTTTTTTTTCCATTTAATGGAAATGTGTGTAAAAAATTTTAAGAGGCAGTCAAGGAGGAAAGGAGAATAGATGTAGAGAATCTCACTTGCGATTCTCTCCATCTATTCTCTCCTAGAAAAGCAAATTTACAACTTACTTTAAGCGTCAATTTTCATACCATAGTATACCGGTTTCAAGGTATACCACTGCAACTCTGCAACTGAGTGTTGGTTTTGTTTTGCCCTGTGCTCAGTGATTTGTAAAGTTTCCAGAATGCTATAGATAATGCCCAGTGAAGGGGACACATGTTTAATTTAGCAGTACTATGTGTAAATAATGTGAGTAAAATTTTCTATGTAGTGAAGTAAAACTAACATGAATTTAGGAACGTTTTAGAAACGTCACAGAAACTTGGGACCTTGAACTTACAGTATGGTTATTTATTCCATCCCAGGTCTATATATCTGTTCTGCTCTTAGGTGACTGGTTTTATGTATGTATTCAGTTTAATTTTTAACGGCCTGTGGCTCCTCAATACATACGCTCTAGCACACGCCTGTAGTAGTGCAGTGCGTTATTAGCATTATGATTTTGGCAAAGGAATAAAAATGTGTGTCACATTACAATTGAGATGGGGTTGGTCATGGTTTAGATATTGGTACACAGTGCCCAACTGATTTCAACCAGGGCATCAAGGGATGTTATCACTTCAGTATGTGAACTGTAAATCTTTTACCCACAGGGACATCTGCGAGAGGGCAAGTGCCACCTGTCTCTTGGCAATGCAATGGCTGCCAGTCGCTGTTTCCAGAGGGTTCTGGAACTGGAGCCTGACAACAGCCAGGCCCAGCAGGAGGTGAGTTGGCCTCAGTTTGACAGAGCATGATCTGACAACTTGGACACGATTATCCACTAATAGATAGGCTTTGGCCAAACTAGTGCAAATAAAGGGGAAAGACACTGATCGGTGTTAGAGGAGATCAACTGGAGTTACTGTTAAAAGAATACTTTACCTACGAAATGATCATTTGTATGCCAATCACTCATCCTGTGTTTTGTTGAATTCAGAATCAAAACAACAGAGAAAATTTTTGATGAATCAAAGTAAAGGGGGTTACATTTAACAATAGCAGAACTATATCAAAACATCTATTTACAAACACCAACACCGCTTGTGCAGTATAATCCAAGGCTCATTTATCCATTTGTATGCTCAATACTTATCTAACACATGCATTTTCACTAAGACCTTAACATTTAAATAACTTTTGCATAAACAGTCTCAGGCATGGACAAGGAGCACATGTGTTCGATCTCTGCTCAGTGGAATGCACAAGCAGAGGTTAAACGCTCACGTTTGCCCATGTGTGCTACTTATATGTGGACGTTTTTAAAACAATAAGGATTAAGCGAAAATACATCTGTTTTGGAGTACTGAGCATACGCATACTGCACAAGTTGCGTGAGAGTTTGCAAACAGATATTTCGATATAGTTTTGCTGTTTTTTAAATGTGATCGCCTTTTACTCTAATTCATTAAGAATTCTTTTAGTTTTTGGATTCTTCCTTTACTGTAAAGGCATGCAAGAAAAACAAAGTTTTCTTCACAAATTCAAGGTAACTCTGGGTGAGTAATTGATATGCAAATGATCATTTTTGGGGGAAGTATTCCTTTAATTCCCAGTGAGAAAGGCAGGAGGCAAGCTTTGGGCTGTCACAGAAGTACTGCTGCTTTTATTGACCTGGTTTCAGGAGCACTAAGCATGGCACAGGAGAGAGGCCAGTGGTAGCTGTAAAGCAGCTATTATACCACAGGTGTTTGACATTGTCACTGAACACACGTTCCTTTGTTAGCTGAAGAATGCAGAATCCATCCTTGAATATGAGAGAATGGCAGAGATTGGATTTGAGAAGAGAGACTTCAGGATGGTAAGCTGCACAGTAGTTACAATCTTACCTAATACAATCAGTTGTGTGTAATGTCACCAGAAACAGACTGCAAGTGTGCTGTGGTTGTTTCTAGGTTGTTTTTTGCATGGACCGTGCCTTGGAGTCTGCCGCAGCCTGTCACAGGTTCAAGATACTAAAGGCAGAGTGCTTAGCCCTCCTGGGGCGCTACCCTGAGGCTCAGTCCGTAGCCAGGTAAGACAGCGTGTTTGAAAATACTTGGTGATTCACTTAACTATTTGACATTATTGGGATGTGTCACAGTGAGTGTAAAGTGAAAGCAGAATAAGTTACAGGGGTGTGCATGCGCATACCAACTCTAACCTTAACACTTGGTGTGTTTAAACTATATGCACATCTTTGTGTTTTTATGTTTCCAAAGTCTTAGAGGTTTGAAACATGGGTCTAAGAAGTAAGCTGTTCAGAAATTCACTATCACAGTACTGTAAAAATGGCACATCTCTAAAACTGACCACCCCACCCTTTTAATTTGACTTGAAAATGACAATTCTCGAATGAGTGCCTTCAGGAATTGCTCTGTTTTGTATCTCAGGTCAGAGTCATTCCTCACCATTTAAATCTAGAAATTAAGAACCTTGGCTGGTGCTGATTTGATTACGGATATGTCTGTTATCACATTTACTATCAGTTAATACTTAGGGTGTCATGATTCTCCAAATCCTTGATTTATTTGACTTTTGATTTTAAAGTCATGATTCAGTTTAGTTTTTGATGTAAACAGTTTTTTTTTCAGCACTGAGAGCTACACCACTGTTAGTCTATAAAGTCTTTATTCATAAAGATTAGTAAATTATTGGTTTTATGCTCCTGACAACTGTCATTAACATTTTCCTATCTTTTTTAAAAAGACAGGCTACATGTTATCAAGTGTGATATAACCACTGTATTTTTGGGTGGTATCAATCATCTATCTATTGGTGGTATCTATTGCCTGAGACAGAATAAGGTACCTGTGTGTAGTGTTGCCTACAAACTGTAGTTCTTCTGTCAACGGCATGTTAATTCTTTACATATCTGAAGGAGAAAATTTCTCTATGCCCTTGACTTCAGGATAGCAGGGGGATATTGTAGTTGTGTTGTTTCTCTGTCATCTCCGGCAGTGGTCATGGTGTCTCAAAAAGTGTAGCTTCAGGCTACTGGTAAGCTTCACTGTGTCTTGTTTCTGTGACGAGCACAAGCAGGCGAGGGTGGAGAGGAAAAAAATACTGGGAGAATTGCCAACTTTGCTCTTAATGTTGAATGTTGAAAGCTCATTTAGATCGATTTTTGATTTTGAGTCGAAATCGTGACACCCGTAAATGCGACACCACTGCTTCCTTGTGAACTGTCTCATCACTGCAGGGAAGCATATATTTAATAGTTCACTGCAGTTTTCAGATGTAAACTAAAGCTTTAAAGATGATGACACAAAATGGAATATTTTTATGTGATTTCTCTTTTGTTCCTTTTTAATATGTTTCCTGTCTTTTAGCATTAATAATATTATTTGTTCCTGTTTAGTGATATCCTTCGAATGGACTCCACTAATGCAGATGCACTGTATGTGCGTGGTCTTTGCCTGTACTATGAGGACTGCATTGACAAGGCTGTCCAGTTCTTTGTGCAGGCCCTGCGCATGGCTCCTGACCATGACAAGGCTCGGCTCGCATGCAGAGTGAGTCATTCAGTAGATAAGAATTTTACAGACCAAATAAACTGTTTTTGTGAATTCTCAGAAATATTAAAACTTTTACTGTGACTTCCTAGAAGTATGACCATTACGTCTATGGGAGCCTTTTCCTCTAAAAGCGTCTGTTAACTGAGGACATTGGCCCGAGAAAATACAATATCGTCATTTTCTCTCATCCATTATTAGTTTGATTGACGTTGTTGTTTTGGTAACCATAAATGGCCCTAAGATTGTCCTATATTTTGTCTTTCCAGAATGCCAAAGCACTAAAAGCCAAGAAGGAGGAAGGGAACAAGGCGTTCAAGGAGGGAAACTTTGAGGCAGCCTATGAGCTCTACTCTGAGGCACTAACAATAGACCCTAACAACATCAAGACTAATGCCAAGCTGTACTGTAATAGGGCCACTGTCGGATCTAAGGTGAGGAACCTGCACATCATTGTACATTATTGACCTATTGTTTACATGCATGTTTGTTTATGTGTGAATGTCACCAACATGGTAGCCAAAATGATGCTAGAATAGACATTATTATGCTATTATATTATCATTATATCAGTGATATAAAATGGTCTTAAAATGACAATAATATCAATGATGTCAATTAGTTTTGGGACCATAAGTCATCCATTAAAGTAGTTATCATGACAGGCCCTGAAACATCAGCATCTGACAAACTGTTTTGAGTGGTCAACTATAAAATTATTCTTAGCATCCTAGGTGGCTGTTAGCTGAAAGCCACTTAGGGCTAATGTGTTGCTCCATATTTAGGCTTGGATACTTGTATTAATAAATTAGTAAATAAGGTAAGTAAATATTGAAAAGGAGATGAAGGTTAGGACAGGAACACAATCAAACAAAACTGCATCCTGTGTATTAGTCTGGATAATGTTAGATGAATCAGGTTCACATAGATATATTAACATACCAGTTATGTTTTATTGCTAACACACACATCCATACACTCATTTAGTTATTCATATGTTAGCAGAGTCTCAGACTTTGCAAAGTTCGCATTCTGTCCCTCCGACAGCATAAAGTGTTTGGTGTCTTTGCCTTCTTGTACTTTCCTTTGTCACATCAAGAGAACTAGGCCACTATTTTTTTGTCTCTCTGTGTCCGCCTCGCACGGTCACACTCTTTTCTTTTTCTTTGAAAGCTGAAGAAACTAGAACAGGCCATTGAAGACTGCACGAAGGCCATTAAACTGGATGAGACCTATATCAAGGCCTATTTACGGAGAGCACAGTGGTATGTCCCCGGTTTTCTAACTTGGTTTTTAATAGAGACAGGGAGTTCTGTTGTATGTGGTTTTCAGCCCTGGACAAAAAGAAGGCATCATCTTCACTTGTGTTTTATTGTTCACGCTGCATTGGGAAACAATAACAGACTTTGTATACTGTGCTGCAGCTACATGGACACAGAGCAGTATGAAGAGGCAGTGCGAGACTATGAAAAGGTTTATCAGACAGAGAAGACAAAAGGTAAGAGTCAGACTGCCTGAAAGCTTTCAGCAGAGAGAGATTGCCTCTTTATTATGGTTTATTGTTTGTTAAAATGTCCTGTCTTTTTTTTTCTGTAGAACACAAGCACCTCCTGAAAAATGCCCAGCTGGAGTTGAAGAAAAGCAAGCGGAAAGATTACTACAAAGTGCTTGGAGTGGATAAGAATGCCACAGAAGATGAGATCAAGAAAGCTTACCGCAAACGGGCGCTTTTACATCACCCAGGTGCTTGACTAAACAGAAAGTTTCCATAACAATAAAAGAGTCATTGTGATTCTGTGTAACACTGTATATGGTTGTCCCTCGGCCCAATACCCCCCCCCCTTCTATCAGACCGTCACAGCGGAGCTAGTCCTGAGTTGCAGAAGGAAGAGGAGAAGAAGTTTAAGGAGGTGGGCGAGGCGTTTAGCGTGCTTTCGGACCCAAAGAAGAAGTCTCGCTATGACAGCGGTCAGGACCTGGAGGATGACGGCATGAACATGGGAGGTCAGTATCTGGGAGAGCCTTGGGGTGGGAGGTTTAAGGGTGAACAGATTAAGGTCCCGTCAACATGTATACAGATATTTTTGAAAGCAGATATTTTCCTCCTCCTGTTTTTTTTTTTTTTTTTTTGAGGTCTAACAGTTAAAATCCCTCAGTTCATACTGTCCAGCAAAAATGTTTCCTCTGAGAATACACACCAAGGAGGCATCTCTCTGCCCACACTGAATCTATTAAATATGCACCGCTGTAACATAATGTAATCAAACCACTGTGCCTATCAGCTGTGTCCTCATGTAAACAAACCACGTAGAATATCAGCTATGCACTCGGGATCATAGGCTTAATATGTAACCACTTAAAAGATGGGTAAGTACTTTCTGTCTTTTTGCTGTCTGTACTTTTTGAAAGAGAAAACACATGTTTTATATTATGATATTTACGGGAAATATAGCCAGCAGCAAGCAGGTCATTACCAGAAACCTTCAGCTCCAGTTTGCAGGTCGGTTTCGGGTCATTGATTAAAGCATGTGTTTTCCGGGCAGGGCAGAGTTGCTCTATAACAGGATGGGTACAAATTTTAAAATCCTGACTTAAACACCAATAGGGGACGCTGAGATGGACCAAATAACACTGGGTGCAGCAGACACCTCTGTTCATCCATTAAGTGGTGCAGCGATACTAACGAGATGTTAGCGAACTGGTAGTCCGCTGTTGTTATTGTTACTGGTGCAGTCATTACACAACGCAACAATGGGCAGTTAACAAGATGATGTCATTGTTTGCCAAATGCTCTGTTTTTCATGTCCACTTGGATACAGAGTAACCATAATTTTGAAGAATCTGCACCTTAGAAGGGGCTTTTAAAATTGTTGTTTTAGTGACCTAAAGTCTGTTTGCGTGTGGATGAGAGGAATAAATACAGGAAAATATCCCTTTTTAAAGATATGTGTATTCATCTAGACAGGACCTGAAGCACTGTGTGAGCTAATGAACCACCTTTTTATTGTAAAACAGCATTTGTTTTTATGGTGAGCATCTGGCTAGCAACTTCTCTGCTGAAGTTGAGTCTTACTTGTATTTTGTCTCCACCAGATTTTGATGCCAACAACATTTTCAAGGCATTCTTTGGAGGCCCTGGAGGATTTAGCTTTGAAGGTAATTTATGTGCTGCATTTAAAGCAGTGAGAAACTTTGCTTTTCTGCTGTCAGTCTAAATGACCTTCACATTTTAAGAATACATCAGTTATTGACTTGTTTGTTTTGTGTTTCAGCTTCTGGACCAGGAAATTTCTTCTTCCAGTTTGGTTAATTGGAGGATTTGTCTACCTAAACAGTTACTACATCAGGACTTTTCAACAATGTCAACCCCCCGACCCACCATCCATATTTAATGACTGACTGATTGCAAGTCAGATTCCTGTCTATGCCATTGACTGAATGAATGCAACCCAATGACCACATGCAACAAATGATTTAAAGCCCGTATAGCAAGGACACTAAGGTGGCACAGACTAAGTTGATAGTGTTACTGGTTTTGGAATTGGTTTTCTTCCCTCCAGAATGAAACGAACTTTAAAGCCAGTAATGGCTAGCAACACTGGTCCAAATATTTCCTGGATTTTTGAGATTGCAGAGATTGTGCAGCTATTGTATCAGAGCTTTTAGGGATCCATGCAGGAAGTGACATCCTGGGGAAACTCTTGAGATGCAACTGAGTATTGAGCAAGCTGTTATCCGGCTCGTCTCAACTTACTGCTGAGAGGGGAATTTTCTGCATGAAAGTTAATAACTTGCTTAATGATTTCAAAAGAAAATCACTTAGCAAGCAGCACCCTCCCCTTTTGAAGAATCTGTCAGACAGACAGTTGGCTGCTACGAATTCGCACTGAAAACTGCCTCCTTGTCATAAGCCAATAGGAGCACTTGATCATTTTTTTTAAATTCACAGCTGGAGCCTAGACGTACACCTGCAGTCGAGCTGAAGCACAGTAGAAAGATGGCAGTGGAGACAGCTGTGCTGGCTGTGTTGCCGGCCAAGTCCCCTTCCCTCTTGTTGTCACAGGTTTTATGTTTGATGTTGCCATTCACAGATTGCTGCATTGTACATTTTACTGGAATGTAAAGTGTTGATGTGTGATAATAGTTTTTTCCATTTTTTTATTTTGATATGTATATTTATTGTAAATTTGCTGTCTGATAGAACCATCGGTGTAAGATAAGGACACTTTTCTGTTAAGTTAAACTCTGAGAGAGACACCGATTATGAGCATCCCTTTCACACTAATTCAGGAAGATAATTGTTTTATTTGGTCTGCATGAAATATTGTGCAGAAATAGATTATGCCTTGTGTGTTCCTTGACTGTGATGCAAGCTGTCTAATTTTACTCAATGCAACCGATAAGCATAAAAATACAACAAATACAATGTGCTGTGTGTTTGCTATTGTCTGAGAAAGTCAGGCCCTGGCTGATGATGGAAACCTGGTCATGTTCAGTTACTTCCTGATGAGTGTTGTTCTCTTGGTGCACGTAATGAAGAAAAGAAAAGCGTCCTCATCTTTGCTTTCATTGTTTTTGCCCTTATGGTGAAACCATCCTCTCTTTATCCTTGAAAAGTACCAGCCATGTCAATAAAGTTGGCCTCCTCTGGGTTTCCCCTAAATCGGTTGTCTTCTTCATAGTATGGAATTAGTATTTATTATTATATCAGTATTAATGGTATTTATTAATATGGTTTTAATCAACAGGTATATGGCCATCATGAAAACATTTTTAGTGCGGCATTATTTAACTAAGATGGAGAGGTGTAGTAATCCAGGCGAACAGAAGATGGCGGTGTTTTCCACCCGGTTTGTTAGAGCGGTTGCTAGGATACCAGTGACTGGAGATAATGTATGTAGATACACGCAGAAGATAAGTTGTCTGTTCGTGCTATGAAGGAAAAGTTTGCCTAAAATGTCAGACTCAGACGAAAATCACGAAGGCCAAAAGCCGAAGGGTGTGTTCTCCACTTTAATGGCGGATGGGTACTGGCTGTACATTAAAGGAGAGTATAAAAAGGCAGTAAGCAGCTACAGAGCGGTAAGTGGTTAATGTTAGCTAGTTGAAGTTAGCCAGGCATTGTTGTCTTATTAACAAGGTGAAGGTTATCCTGTGTTAACTACAGAGCATTTTGTAATTACTATATCTAGGTGTCCTATGCTACTTAAGACTCGGCTTGATTGGACAATAATGTGTGCACATAAAAGGACTGACTCCATTTTTTGTATTGTTGTCAGTGTAATTGCATAGTAAAAGATACAACGGCTAGGAGCAAAGCAGAGCTGGATAAATAAAGAGGAAGGATAGTGTACATATAAGTGTATGTAAGTAGGCCTATGTGGAAAAAATGGGTGTGTGTCATGGGCGGATCATAATACTATGGGCCCCTGGGCACAGATATGCTAAGGGTCCCCCCATCTCTCCTACATAGGGGCAAGACACACAGACTTTGTGGTGGTTTTGTGCATCTTTGTAGTCTTTATGCATCTTTTGTGTCTCTTTGTGGTTGTATATTGTCTTTTTGAGACAACTGTTCAAACACTGTCAGGGGAAGTGAATAACATTGATCATTCATTGGCATTCATGTGGATACCACTTGACACACACCACCCACCCAAACAGCATTGCAGGCCAAGTACACCCCCTCATTGCAGCAGCACTTCCCAATGGCAGCAGACTCCCCAACAGGACACTGCATCATGTCACACTGCAAAAACTGTTTAGGATTGGAATGTAACAAAGAGCTCATGGGTCAACCTGGCCTCCAAATACCCTAAAGCTGTGTCGGTACCCCAGAGGTAGCCTGAATCCATGGTGGGGCCTCCTTGGATCAGTCATGGCTCTGACATGTCCAAGCATGGACACAGGACCTCTGGGGGGTGTCCTGTGGTGTCTGGCACCAGGGTGTTGCCGGCAGATCCCTTGAGACCTGTTGGTTGTGAGGTGGGGTACCAGCACATCCCACAGATGCTTGATCAGATCCTGCTGGGGGTGGGCACTGCCATCAAGGAGTACCATTGCCATGAGAGGGGGCACTAGTCCACAATGGTGTCTGGTTAATATATTTGCTGATAAAACATCTTTATATAAGTGTTTCTGTAAATTGTAAACAAAATAAATAGTACAGAAGATACAGTGCAAAGAAAAAAATGATGAATGGGTGGATACAGGGCCTTGATCACTTATTTAACATGGTAGTTTGAGTGTATGAGTGATTTTAATTGTTCATCAGAGTGAGTGCCTGTAGAAAGAGACTGTTTTTGTGTCTTTTAAAAGCTTGTAGGAGTTACTTGCTTTTGGTCTTTTTGTTTAGGCACTGACCTTAAAGCCTGACGACAAGACCTGCTTAGTTGGCCGATCCAAATGTTACCTGAAGATGGGGCAATCTGAAAATGCTCTAAAAGATGCAGAGGCTTCACTCAAAGAGGACAAGTCATTTTTCGAGGTAAACAGCAGGCTAAAAGAGGTTGTCTTCCTTATACTAAATGACAGCCCTCAACTCAGCACTCAGTGTAAATATGGGAGAATTTATAAAAAGTGTAGCCAATAAACTTTTTTTTTTTGTAGGGATTGTACCAGAAGGCAGAGGCATTGTACTACATGGGAGAATTTGAATTTGCACTGGTGTTTTACCACAGAGGACAAAAGCTGCGTCCACAAATACAGGAGTTCAGACTGGGTATCCAGAAAGCACAGGAGGCCATAGAAAACTCTGTTGGCAGTAAGTATTTAGACACTAAATTGTAGTTACAGCATTTGAAAATCATCGTCACAGCTAAAACCACTTATTCTTCCCTGGTATCCTCTAGGTCCTTCTTCTATTAATCTGGAGATTAAGGGAGACCTATCATTTCTCAAAAAAGATGAAGAGGTTAGTCTTTGTTGTGTTCCCCTTTAATATCCCAGGACTTAACGGAAAAACCTGGATTTAGTGCTGGTGTAAACATAATCATACACGTACAAACATACTACTGGTAACAAAGGATCACCTTTCTAATAAGTGGCTTGCCCCAGATTTTCCAGTTATGTGTATTAATAATGTAATATTGTGTGTGTGAATGACTGATGGGTGAAGAGGGCCCAGCCAATTGCTGCTATTCAGCATCTGACAACGGAGAAAAAACAGCCGATCCAGAAGACCCCTAAGAGTGAAAAGACAACCAAACAACTGCTTGGAGAGTTTTACAGTGACAAGAAATATCTAGAAAACCTGCTCAAAGATAAAGGTACTACATTATCTGCGTCTTTTATTGCTGGCTGAGTACACCGTAGCTTTAAATGATACCTATGCGTTTCTCCTCTGGTCCCTACTACATCTACATCGACAGTAATGTTTTTCACTTTTATTAGACTAATATTAAAAGCTGTTGCACAATAATCTGT
>JAPZEB010000009.1:6942757-6961619 GCA_029783705.1 Chaetodon striatus | reverse complement strand
GACAAAAGGTGGAGAGCGACTGCAGGACGTCATTCAGGGCTGCCTCACGTACCTCGACACTTGCACCGAATTCTGGAACCAGGAGAAACCTATCTGTGCACAGGAAAAGGAGCCTAAACTCATGCGGCAAAAATCTGGCAAGACCTGCCAAAGCGCACCATCTGAGCCTGCTCTGTTTTTGCTGAAGAGCCTGGATGAAATTGATGCAGGTAAGGCATGCTTTTATAACTGAACCTGTTGATTGGTGCCTTGCTTTGTGGCCTAAAAATGCTTACTGCTTGTTTTTCGTCACAGCCTTAACCTCTGGAAATGCAGAGGGTAGTCAAAGGAAGGCGGAGGAAGTCATGAAGATAGTGCAGCGCTGGTCGGAGAAAGAGGTGCCTAATAAGAAAGAGGTTTTGGGCACCCTGCACAGTTGTATTGGGAATGCCTTGATCGACTTGGGAGACATGGACAGAGCTTTAGAGCATCATCAGAAAGACTTGGAGTTGGCTAAACGATGGTAAGAATTTAAAGAAATCACACACTAGAAATGAATGAGTTAACAGCAATACATCAAATGTCCAGTAATGTTTCTGTATCAACAGCAAACTCCCAGATGCAATGTCCAGGGCTCTGGACAACATTGGTCGTGTTTACGCCCAAACTGGACAGTTCACACAGGCTATCGAGTTGTAAGTGCATAATGGAACAACAGCTGCTCTTGTATAACATATGATATTGCTGTTACTTTGATGGTAATCTTGTATAGTCACACCTCTCTCTGCACTGTTCCACATTGAGGTATGACTATAGAAGATTAGCATATTAGTAATAGGTTATTTCCCATTTTAAAATTCATTATGTTTTTAACTCAGCTGGGAGAAGAAGATTCCCTTGGTCCGTGGTGGTTTGGAAAAGACATGGTTGTTTCATGAGATTGGTTGGTGTTACCTGGAGCTCAATCTCTACAAAGAAGCCCAAGACTATGGCGTCCGTTCAGTTGCTGCGGCCGATGAAATTGCTGATGAAAAATGGCAGATAAATGCCAACGTTTTGGTGGCACAATCAGAATGTAATTATTTATCTTTCTAATATTTATAAAATCAGATGGTATGACATGTTATTTGCGTGATTATGAACTTTTTTTTAACTATTCAATGCTTCAGTGCTGTTGTGGTCACATAAACTAAAGACCTGGTCTCTGATCAGTCAATTCCCTTCTGTTTCATCTCAGTGAAACTTGGAAACTTTGAATCCTGTGTCTCCCACTTTGAGAAAGCCTTGACCCAGGCCAAACTGCAAGAAGACGATTCTGCCATCAGTGTCATTCAGAAGGTTTCCTCTTTGATGTCATATGCTTCCCTTCTCCATCTTTTCAGATCCATTTAAAGACACTATTGATGCTGACAGTTACCATTCTGCTTTCAGGCCATTGATGAAGCAAAGCAACACATACTTAAGTGAGGATGTACTGAGTCAAGTTTTGTGGTGATTCAGAGTGCAACAATCATCAAATTAAAGTTGATAGAACAAAAAGAGACCAATAAAAATCATCTCACGCAAACAGGCGACTGAGATATTTGAGCTTTACTGGAAAAACTCCTCAGAATGTATGGATCCATTTTGATGAGAGCCTTGGAAACATGTTTTTTTTTTTAAAGTATAAGCATGCAGTGGCTCGTAAACACGATCCAGTATATGTTTATAGGTCTTGGCGCACAAAGACATGTTTTGAGTTGTATTTTCTCAAAGGTCATAAAACAAACAGTCCAGTATGAAACACAAATGTCAACTGGATCACTGGATCGCAGCGGTTTTTTATGATATCAAACTGTAAAATTCAAATTGGGAGCAGTGATCTCACAGTGTCATGAACAGCAGTTCTTTGTCTAAAGGTATATAGTTATCTGCAGTAAAGATATGAATATGAAGAAGTGTTTCAAACCTAATATCTGGCCTACATGCTGCTTTATTTTGCAGAATGACTTCTAAAGCACAAATAATATTATTTTTAGTATTGCTAACATTTTCAAGTACAGTCAAAATCTAATTGTAAGGGTGCATGTTTGCAGAAATTCTATGAACAACTGGATCATTTATTATCTAGAAGATGTGCTGCTTAATATGCAAAATAGAGAGGAATCTTATCACACACTGACATGTGCACAGCAGCCTGCCAGCCATGAAGGCCTTCTAATAACTTAAAAGTTCCCCATAAAGAGCTGCAGGGAACTTCCCCTTTTCACGCCTCTATATTACATCTGTCACCAGGCGCACAAGGTGTGACTTACATACAGATGACTGCTTCCTGAAGGGTTTTATATCAGTGTATTGTTTGTTTGTAGATGAATTACAATTAATGGTCACTGCCTGCTTTTTGAAGGTATCTCTCTTTGTCTGAAATTTTGATACTGAATGTTGAACAAAGCACAGTAGTGTATCTTTCGGTTACATAGGTTCGATCACACTAAACTGAAGGCTTCATCAGAATTGAGGAAAATGTAGCTGACCCATTGCCAAAGGTATATACAAATCACTGTTGTCTGTAGTCTTGGTCTGCGAGGTGACTGCGGTTTACACCAGCTCAAGGTGTTAGTACTATTATCAGTATTAAGTATTAATAAATAGACATGCAGTATGAACTGAAATTGGTAAGTAAAGGCAAATGGAAAAAACTTCATTTTAAAATCTTTATTGAAGAAGATTCCCTTTGCCATCTTTTCAGTTTTGACAGATGGACACCAACACACACAGGCCCTGTTTAGACCTGGTATTAACATGCAATTTGGGGTGATCCGATCACAAGTGGACAGCACTAAATACAAGCGTAAACAACCACCAAGATGCATTGTTATCCAATCCCTCAGACCACTTGCCAAGGTGGTCTGGGACCATTTGACCACATATCTTTTGTAGTAGAAACACTAATGCATCCTGATGCTTTCCAACAAGGACTATGTCATCAATGCATGACATGGTGGTTGTTTTAGTGGCCATGCACTAATGCTCCATAACGTAGCCATTTAATGTCGAGTCGGACAAAGTCTTGAGTGATCATCCATCGTTTTGCCCTATGACAGGAGAGTTGTTGAATTCTGCTGACAGTGAGATCTCAAGTTGTACTACCGCCACTTGCATGACTAGCAAGTATGCTACAGAGCAGCTAGCAAAAGTGTGTATGTTATAACTGCACACGAGGCATTAATAAAATCTGATCACAAGTGGTCAGCTGGAGACGCATGACAAACACATGTTAGCAGTGACGTGTCTCTGCTGTCCGCTTGTGACCAGATCACCCAAAATGCATGTTAATATTAGGTCTAAACAAGGTTGTACAAACAAATACACCCATTTATTATTAAATAATAAAAAATATAAACCCAGGCAGTAGTTTATCAATTGTATTTATTTTCATATATATTTTAGAGTAGATTAAGTTATATACTGTTAATGTCTAAGAAGGGAAGAGGTGGTAGATATTTTTCTATGACCCTGATTAATTAAAATTAAATTATTCATTTTCATTAATTTCCGTAACCACTTATCCTCTTAGGGGTCTCGCAGGGTGGGGGGAACTGTGGGAAGAAGCTGGAGTGCCCGGACAAAACCCAAGATCTTGTTGTGAGGCGACAGTGCTAACCACTATTCCACCGTGCCGCCCTAAATTCAATTTAATTAATTTTAATTTAATTAAATCAAATTAAATTAAATGTCTAAGAAGAAGAGAAGAGGTGGTAGATATTTTTTCTATGAGAATCATGAAGTTAACACTAGACATACTGTATGCTCTGTTTTTGTAGCCTCATTGTTATGCTCTGTTCCTGTTCTTTTTCAAAAACCAATACAAATAAAGTTGTAAAATGCCAAAAATAAATACATTAAAAAATCAATCAAAGAACAAATCAAGTTAGAGACATTTTGCAGGTGCCTTTCACAACAACTATATTATTTATCTATGTATAATTCATTGTTATTTTAGTGAAACTTCTCCAGTGCCGTCCTTCCGGTGCTCAGGGGCGTGTCCATTGCCCCGCCCAGTTGCGCGTGCCCGGGAATTTCCGTTTTCCTCCTTGAAGAGTGAAGCGGGTGCATGTCTTTGCCAAGCTTTGCCTTGTCATTGTATCCAGAGAGAAACGCGTGGTCAGCGGCACCACCGACAGCTCCACTGCAGCCCAACTGGTAAGCTGGCATTTTAGCAGACAAAAGCCCTCCGTACAGTTCGCTACAACTCGTCCGCATTTTGTCCTTTGTTCAGACAGACTAAAATAAGTTGCTCCATTAACGTACAGTGATTTGCAAACGGCAGAAAAACATGAAAGTTGTTTAGACGTGGCGCTGTAGCTGGTGATGTTACAGCCACATTCACCGACTGCCAGGCTAAATTGTTTTTGTCTGGCGTGCTAGCGTTGGTGCACGCCACTCCCCGCCTGGCCACATTGTGCTGTTAATTTAATGCAATGTTCAAAGTCTGTGTTTTTTCTCCGTTTTAAGCAACATGTGAGCTCACTTGGACGCAGCCCTTTGACACTTATTTTTAAAATTCACATTATTTGTTAAGTGAACGTGGGGTGTATTTAGTCCAAACTTAGCTTAAACAAAAAGATACCCATCCTCTCTCTCACTGCGCCATTTAATGCTACTGTAGCTTGCTTGTACACCGAATAAGATGAAGTTTCATTTATCTGAAAGTGTTCATATTTTCTCCATATTTGCATCTGTTTTGGTTTCGGTTATTGGATATTCCCCTAGCAGGAAAAATACAGTGTTTAATGTTTGTCTTTGTTGCTACATGGGGTTGAGTTGAGAGAGCTTCCCCTTCTGTCCCATGACACGATGTGGTTTCACATATCTGTTAAAATCAGGCGTTTGGTATCAAATCTGACACTGACGTTTAAAATAACCGGTCACTCAGTGGAGGTCACTGTACTTTGAGGTAATCACACTTTTCCAGCGGTGACCCGTTTTCTTTGACTGCCCTTTGTTTGCTGGCAGGGACTGTAGTTAATAAACCAGTGCAAGGTTTCAGTACAGTGTTTTATTGTCATGCTTGTGTGTCTGCATTACTTGCATACTGGCTTTGTGCTCTGAACAAATGGAAATAAAAATTAGAATGACATCACCACTACTGTAAGCTCAGGAGTACAACATCTGTGAACACAAGTAGACATTATATAATTTAAGGTTGTTGCAGCGTCATTGTATTGGATTGCGTCAGATTTGCACTTCCAGAATCAGTTGGAAAATGGTCATTTCTTAAATCGGGATATTGGGTCATTTCCCGCTTGAGACACAATTAACACAGTCCTTATAAAACTGTGATTTTGGCCTCTGGAAGGGCGTACGGTCTGCGAAACAGCTGTCAGAAGTGACATAATTTAAGAGCATATTCACAAGATTTTCATGTTTAAAAAAAGTAAGATGAGCAACCATTGATTTCACCTTTAATTCAGTATGCCTGCATATCTGAATATTTCAAATACAGCTCGTTAAAGGAACTATTTTATAAAAATCCGGGCCGAGTGCCAGGTTTTTTTTTCACTTGCTTGGTCAGGCAAGTGTGTCAGAAATGTCCTTGCCTAAGTCAATTTTTACTTGCCCTTATTCAAATGATTTCGTCTGTTAGCGGTTGTTAAATGTTGCTCTCAAGCTTGAGGCAAACTGCGCAATACATGGGTGAAGTTTCACACACATCCTCTAACGACATCCAACTAAACTCCTGTTTCCAGGATAATTGAAATGCTTGCTTGCTCATCATCTCATAAACTTTGTCTTTACCCACCGCCATTTTCTTGCAACTGCCCTAATGGTACTGCGTGTGTAAGTCACCACAGAAATGAGAGGGGAGCCAGATGGCTGACTCCTTAGCTACGCACATCATCAGCTCCAGGAAAGCTGTGTTTAATCCTTTTGTGCCACTCGCTTAATTGGGCAAGTGAGTTGCTAAATGTAATCGCCCAATGTAGTATTTTACTTGCCCTGGACAATCAGGCAATCATTATTATTGACACCTGAAATTATTAATTTCTATAGTTAATGGGACACTCCAAGTCCAAAATGTAACCATGTCCATCTAAGTATTCTCTATTTCATTCATCTTAGTCAGATTTATTTTAGAAATATGCTGTAGCAGTGGGCAAAAGTTGCAGAAACTTGTATCTGTTTTGAGGTTTTACAAATTCAGTCATCATTGGTCTAAATAGACAAATTCTCTCTTTCTCTTAATTATGTATTTAAGGTACATGGTGGTGTGTAAAGTCAGACTAGAAGCCAGACATGGACACTGAAAAGAGTGTGGAGGTTGTGGAGGCGTCAGAGACTCCACAGCAAGAGGAGACTGAAATGGAAAAAGAGGTTGTGTCAAAATTGGAGGCACAAGAGGAATTCACGGAGCCTGAGAAGCCACCAGCTGCTGATGAAGAGGCCGAGCAGCTGGCAGTTAATGGTCACGACACAGAAGTCATAAACTTGAAAGAAACAGAAGAGTTGATTGTGACAGAAAATGCGATGCTGTCTGAGGAAAAAACAGAAATGGAGATTGAGGACAGCGTGCCCAAAGAAAAATCTGAAATGGAGTCAGAGGCCGATGCGGTGACACCACCAGAACCAGATGAGTCATCTGAAAAGATCTCTGACCCAGTTGCAGCTTTAGTCACAGAACCAGAAAACACCCAGCCTGAACAGCAGCCCGTGCCAGAGAAGGACCCAGAACCTTTGCCTGTGCAAACACCTCTGGCCGAGAGTGCCCCTGAACCAGAGCCAGAGAAACTGGCAGAATCAGTTCCACAAGCTGAACTACAAGAGCAAACATTACCTGAATCAACTGCGCTGCAGCCGCCAGTAGATACACAACCACCCAGCCAAGAGGAGACGGTGTCAGAACAAGTGGAAACTAAGACAGAACTGCAGACTACAATGGAGACTGGGGCAGTTAAAGTTACCAAAGAGGAGGTGGCAGAAAAAGATGTTGCTGCTGAGCCTGCAAAGGAAGAAAAACAGACAGATGCAGACAAACCAGCAGAGACTGTGACGGTGACAGAAGTTTCCCCAGAAAAGCCAGCAGAAGCGGTGAAAGAGAAGGACGAAGCATCAGCTGAAAATGTAATTGTAAAACCTGCGGAGGAAGAGAAGGCAGCTGAACCAGAAAAATCTGAGTCTGATGCCCTGAAAGGAGCAGAGGCAGCAGCAGATAGTGAAGTTAAATCTGAGAAGAATGATACAGAGCCTCCCAAAGAAGAGGACACAGTCCCTGCACCTGGCTCTCTGTGCTTCGCCCTCCTGGAACAAGAGCAGACCAAGAACGCTGTGCGAACCTCTCGTACCCTTGTTGTCATCAGAGGCCTTCCAGGAAGCGGAAAAAGCTTCCTGGCACGTGCCATCGCGGACGCCTACAAAGAACACTGCTCTGTCGTGTGCGCTGATGACCATGGTGTGAAGCCAGAGAATCCAGAATCTTCTGCAGATGGGTACAAGGCTCTGGATGAGGCTGTGGTGGCCTGCTGCAGCACAGGAACTGCCTCCTCTCTGCTGATTTTGGTGGATGACACCAACCACACCCAGGATCGGCTGGCCCGCCTGGGGGAGATTGCCGAGCAACACCACCTTGTTGCTCTCTTTTTGGAGCCACGTACAGAATGGAGCAAAGATCCAGCACAGCTGTCCAAGAAGACCCGGCGTGGACTGGAAGTGGCCCAACTGGAAGCCATGAGAGGTCCACTGGAGGAAATGTCCCTTCCTCTTTACTTTGGCTGGTTCCTTCTCTCCTCCATCCAGGACAAAGTTAGGTGCACATCAATGGACTTCCTGAAAACGCTGGACACCTTGGAGGCCTTCAAAAAACACCTGATTGACTGTGAGTGCATTAAATCTATTTCATATATAGAGGTTAATGCACTGCTGAGAACTATCAAATCTTAAAGCAGAGGGATATTTGAAAGCTTTGGGTTGACTAAGATGCAACTGGTCTTGCTTTGTGTTTACAGTCACTGGGAAAGCTGAGAAGGAGGTGGATTTGGAGCAGTACTTCCAACCCAAAGGAACCCTGCACTGCACTACAAAATTCTGCGACTATGGAAAAGAAGAGGGTGCCAAAGAGTATGCACAGACTAAAGTAAGAAACCTGTCATTTCAGTAAACATCCTAGCAGTGTGATGTTTATTATACTGAAGTTGATCTTATCTTATCTTTATTTCCTTTTTTCTGCTCGTCAGGCTAATCAAGATTTTACCGCTCTGCATTTGAGCTGTCACTTAGTGCTCTCTTTGATCATGTATAAAATTCTGACAGCTTTTAGGTAGGGCTTACCGAATGTAATTTCTCTCATTTGAAGCTTGTATTGGTTTTTTAATGACGCTTCAAATGTCTGTTGTAATTTTTTTTTTTCTGATGTCATTACCCTAACGAAAAATGTAAAGAAACAGAATCCTCAGTTTGGATGAAGTGATTAATTTGTTTAAATTAGTTAGCTTTTTTGTAATTAAATCAACATTTTTAATGCATAAATATAATTAACGGTGCTAGACCACCTCCATAGAGGTGCGTGCCTCCGTTTGTGTGCCGCAAGCGGAATAGCAGTTTTTTGACCACAGCAAAAGTTATTTTTGAAAGACTATGGAGCAGAATATTTTGTTTTTATGTAATCATATCCAAAATTCACTACATGATGTTATCGATCTTTTTTTAATGGATTTTGACTTTTGGACTCGACAGTGCTCTGGAGTTATTGGAAATGTTGGGATCATAGGAGTCGGAAACAATCCTGCCCAACCACCACTGGAGTCCTATTCTTAAAATCGTATAATAATATTAGTGTAGCCTGATCTTTATCTGCCGTTGAGCAATAATGGCTTTAAATGGAATGAATAGACGTGTAAAAAAAAAAAAAGAGTTTGAATGTCAACGTTATGAGTGAATCTTTGGCCTATTCGGTACAGCCCCAGTTTTAGAGATGCCAATTCACTACTTTTTTATTTTGTGCATTGAGTTGCATCCTAGAAGAGTTGTGTTTAATTATACTGATGCTGATCTCATCTTTATTCCCCTTTTTTTCCTGCTCTTCAGGCTGTTCAAGATATGTACGGTTCTGCATTCGAGCTGTCACTGAGTGCTCTCTTTGTGACTCCTCGCACCGTTGGTGCCAGAGTGTCCCTCACGGAGGAGCAGCTTCAGCTGTGGCCAGCTGATGCAGAAAAGCAGGCAGGGTCTCCCTCCCTGCCTCCGGGAAGCCGCGCCCACGTCACTCTAGGATGTGCTGAGGGCGTCGAGCCAGTTCAAACAGGGCTGGATCTGCTGGAAATTCTGGCCCTGCAGCAGGAGGGCCAGCAGGGGGAGCCCATCGAGGAAATGGAGCTGGGCTCGCTGACCTATTACGGCGAGGGAAGGTGGCTGCTCAGTCTCAGAGAGCCCATCTGCGCCCCAGCGTGCTTCTCCAGCTACTACGGGCGCAAGCAGCCTGAGCCGGCCAAAAAAGAGCCCGAGAAGAAAAAGAAGCAGAAGTGCACCATACTGTAAATGGCAAACGTGTGTGGCCGGGATGACTGGTGAATTAAAACTTAGGCTTACTCTGTGCAAGGTTTGTGTGTTTGTGCAGTGTTTAGGGTTTCAGTAACAGCCGCCCTAAATCCACAAGCTGTGTGCCTTTTTACTGTTGATTTGCACCACAACCCAAGATGCCTTCAATCCAGTTAGGCTTGTTGTCAACATTGTTCAGTATCTTGTTACACATATCAGCGCCAGAGCTGCAGTAACTGGCTGTTTGCTGAGGTGTTAGCTGCAGTTTTAGTTTAAGATAGTATAGCCTCCTCCCACAGCTTCACAGTTACGTAAGACTTAGATTTCCTCTATACATGTCCGTGTCTCTCAGTATTCAAATGTGAAAAATTAGGTACTTTATTTGCATGCCTCCCAGGTAACCGTATCAGCATAGCAACACATTTCTGCCCTGCTAAAAGTACCTCTGCCGCTTCATCAGAATTTGTCTGGCGTTTCCTTTGGCTTAGTCGTAAGTGAAAAAGATTAGCCGTCATTTCCGTGCAAGTGTGTGTGTGCGCTGCGTAGGAAGTAATCGTTACAATAGCATATGGGCCAAAGTTATCTATTTGATTAAGTGTATTAGAATGAATGTCATTTATAGAGGTCCTTCCTTGTTAAACCTTTGCACTGTGCATAGTTTGAAAGGGAGAACACTGAATTTGGCATATTGTTTCAGCAGCTTGCACTTAGTACTTATCAAATGCTGTGAATCCAAGTTCATGTTTTGCAATCTTTTTCTACTGCGCAAGACTGCACCATTGATCCCTTTTATTCTCTTTGAACAGCACTTCATGTATTGCATTTCGATTTGTATCCTCTGTGACTGTAATTTTTTGAAGGGCAATTCCTACTTTGTGTAGCTCTTATGAATCACTATTTTTGCACTTGTTTTGTACACTTAATAAAAAAGAACATGCTTTGCTCCAGTAATGCAGTTTGCTGTCTGTTCAGTACTGCTAATGCAGTTTGGTGTCAAGGAAGCAGCCTGATAACTGCGACACTTTATCTGCACGTGATCATTTTCACAAAGCGTGCAGTTGATCGTATACTCCAGCAGAGGGCACTTGTCCCTTGTACTGTCTTGTACAAGATGTCTGTGGTAAAGTGTTTTATACATTTAACCTCTATTAACCTCCAGTTCATTGTGTCAGAATTGGCTTCAACCGAGATACCTCCCTCAGCACTATTCAAATACTGTACTTTCAAACATTGTACCGCAGACTGGATTGCACCATATGGTCTGATGTCCCTTCAGTTTGCCCTTGCTTAAGAATCTGGCACAGTAAAAATTATAAAAAAAATTTATCATAGACAGTATAGCTGCCAAAAAGTGATGGCTGTCTTAGCGTAGCCTGTAA
Organism: Chaetodon striatus; assembly: GCA_029783705.1. NCBI lineage: Eukaryota > Metazoa > Chordata > Actinopteri > Chaetodontiformes > Chaetodontidae > Chaetodon > Chaetodon striatus. The sequence goes on along the minus strand of JAPZEB010000009.1, from coordinate 6,950,751 downwards.
TGGAGCAAAGCCTCCTCTGTAATATCCACACTCTGTCCAACACGTCTTCCAGCTACTTCTTCACTTTATTTTTCTCAACCCTGTTGCATTGATTCACAGATGCATGTATGTAATCAGGGTGACACAGCCACAGTTGCAACACAGTATACAGCGCCCCCTTCTGCTGTCTGGAAAGATACAAAAAGTTGCACCTTTTAAAGTTAAAAAGTGGAGGAAGAAGTAGAAAAATAGCAATACCACAGGGTGCAAATACTCTGTTCTGAGTAAAAGCCCTGTATCCATAAGTTGACTTAAGTACAAGTACAAAAGTATTAGCATCAATATACTTAGTAGGGTTTAACTTGTGTTATTGTTATTGATGCATTTTTGTGTAGCCTAAATTAACCCAATGTTGCAGCTGTTTAAAAGTTGGGATTATGTTTATATACGTACATACTGCTGGGTATCTTGTGAATTTCCCCAATGCACCAATAAAGTCTTGTCTTTATCCATAACAAAACATAATTATTTATTTGTTGATCATATTTTGGATTATGAATCTAACAAGTGACTCAAGGTTTCAAATAAATGTAGTGGAGTGAAGGTATTTCCCTATTTCCCTGTGCTGGAGTAATACGGCAGAAAGTAGCAGAAAATAAAAATACTCCAGTAAAGTACAAGTACCTTAAAACTGTACTTAAGTGGCCTAAAGTAGTTAAGTAAATGAACTTAGTTACGTTCCAGCTCTGTAACAATAATTTACAATAAAAAAATGCAATTAAAACATGTTCTTGACCATGCAGAGTATTTATACATAATATAAATGCCATTTAACTGAAATTGTAAATAACCTCTCACATTAAAAGAATTGCAATAAGTGCATTCACTCTCCATTGCATTGTTGAAGCTAAAAATAACTGGTACTGATTTTAGGTCAAGGACAGGTTAAAGACCATGAACTGGTGCTCTACTTTCACACTGCTCACCTCACAGTGCAGGATGCAAGACTTGATGTGCAGGTTATGTGCAACATGAAGTGATTTCCTCATTGGTTGCTGCGTAGATAAAGAACAATGGCAACCAATCAACACCAGCCCTGAGTGGCGTATGTGTGTGAGCTTTGTGAAGACACTAATGATGCCTTCAGGTACTCCCCGGAATATCTTGACTTGATTTAAGCCAACGATCTGAAATGAAGTTAATGCGAACTTTTGGAAAAAAAGAACAAAACAGATAAAGACAGACAAAAAAGAAAAAAAACTAAAACAAATAAAACTACTTCATTCAAAATGCTACTTGTAAACAGTATGTAAGTAACACTAGCAAAAGTAAGTAAAAGTATTCAATACAGACAAACGTCCCTTTGTGAGTGTTATATGTTATACCATTATATTATTATTGCTAAAGCATGGGTGTGCATATAGCATTTAACTGTTGCTGTTAGTCAAGGTCAACCTCTTAGGAGCCTGTCACATGTTTGGTAGATACAGTCTTAATTTGTAAAGTAACTACAGCTTTCAAATAAATGTGGTGGAGCCAGGGGCGTCGTAGTAGGAAGAAACATGGGACTAATGTCCGAGGGCCCCAATGGTAGGGGGCCTTCGAAAAGCCTGGAATGAAAAGTTTGGTTTTGTTTCCAATTTTTTAATATCTAAATAATTAGTGCTATAACTAAATTTAATTTGCTAAATAAATCAATTGACAGACTGATCTGTGTATTAAAAAGTGGTGGAGGCTCTATAGCATCGTTTCCCCCAAGTAGTCTGGCTCAGTGTAGTTCAGTTTGGCACAGATTAAAACAGTTGTTTTTCATTTACATTGCAAAAAGTTGTAGATGGTACCAAAAGAACTGTCATCATTTTTTGTCACCCCTCTGTCGGGGTACCTAAGACACTGATCTGGTACTAAAAGGTGGAGCTTGAAACACTGCAGTCCATTGATTGGTCAATAGCGGACGGTCACTCTGCTCAGGGCTGAGTTGTGGCCGGTTTTTAAGGTTACGTAACCACTGTTCATACTGTGGCAAGTTTAGAAAACGTTGCTGCCTGTAGCAGCAGCCGTAGACTGAGAAAAAAATGATTCAATTCACTGTGCTGGCTCCTGGCAGCTGTCTAAAATGTTTAAGGTGGAGTGTTTACCTGTATTGTTACTCGATGCATGAGTTGACGATGTGTATCAATCAACACATCTCAAATGTCAGCGTGATAACTCTGACCATTCCATTTGTTTTTATCGTCTCTCTTGGATGACATCCGCTTTAGTCATGATTGGATCTTTAAGTGGTTAAAAAATGTTTTTGAGGTTTCAACTAGCATACATATTTTAATCCTGACTTGGAGAAAAAACATGGCAGCATGTTGTTCCAATGCGCTCCAGCAGCACTATACTCCTGCTCTTGCCTGACAGGGACTCAGTGCACAAAGCTTGTATATTTAAATATCCCATCAAGACAGACTCTCACTGCAGCCTGTTCTTTTTTTTCTTTTGTTGTAAAAATGTCGGTGTGCAATCTTGTTATGTGGACGATAAACAAGGTGCAGACATTCCTCTGTTTTACTGGTGAAGAGAAGATACAAGGAGAGCTGGACGGAGCAGTGACAACAACCTTGCCTACATTTAACAATACTGTCTGCTGTGGAAACTTTAAACAGATCTATGGTATAGATACATGTCCGCAGGGGTTAGTTTTGGTTCTTAAGGTACTATACTGGCACAAAATTATTTCGTCCACCATGCACTGGGATTAATTTCTAAACCTCACCAGAACCAAGTGAGCTACTCCGCCTATATGTTGGCGCACCAGCATACACTGTCATGTCTTTCCCCAAAAAAGTGAAAGAAAAGCCAGAAAAGAAGGAAAGGGAAAGAAAACAAATTGACTTTGGCGCTTGAGAGAGACATGGGTCATAGGAGGAAGGACAGGGGGCCCACAGAGACTGCTTATGTATAGGGCTCAGAATTTGGTGCTACGCCCCTGAGTGGAGTCAGAGTATGACGTAGCATGAAATGGAGGAAAAGTACAGTACTTGAGTGATGTACTTAGTTACACCTATAGGGTTAGGGCTCTGTTACTATGGTTACATTCGACCACTGCAAACCTACTGTATGTTTCAGTGGCAAAATGTAGTCGAGAGGTTCATGAGGCAGGAAATCAATTAATTTTGAAGCTATAAGCAAACAATAACAATTATATACTGGATAAGAAATTAAAAGTAAATCTGATGTATATACGAATGATAAGTAATTTACAATGAGCTAAATATACATATATGAAGACTTAGCCTGGCCGTCTCTGCCTGCCAGCCACCGCGTGGTCCCAATTTTTCCCAGTCACCCTGAAGGCAGCAATAGGACATGGTGTGGAATGAGCCAATCAGAGGCCAGGAAACATCAGCCAAGCCTATCGGCAGATGGGAGATGGAGACAAAACTCCCAGGAAGCGCTCCGGTACCTCTGGTCTGCTCAGCCGGCGTGAGGGAAGCAGCACTGCCCAGAAAACTTACACTTACAACCGCTTCGTACTTTCAGAGCCGCCAAAGGAAGAAAAAACAAACAAGGTATTTAATTATTGTTTTTTTTTTTTTTTAAAATTACCAATTACTTTTTAACTACTTCCTCTGACTGTGTCTCTGTCTTCTTCTGTGTCTCTAAAAGAAGAAGAAGAAGAAAAAAAAAAAAAACTAGTTGAACTGCTCAGTCAACCCACCTTCAACTTGTTCTCCCGCTGCACAGTGATTATCAAGAAGTCTGAGTAATCACCATGAGTTTTTCCTTGTACTTGTAATCTGGACTCAAACAGAGTATAGCTGTCTGACCGGTTTGTAAATGAATGAAACAGTTGACTAAATCTGTGGGCACCTATGACCAACATCTTTGCAAAGCCAGGCAGGTTTTGTTTTTTAAGTCGGCAGGTCAAAAGTAAGTTGAAGGTGAACATGAAGCTACAACTTTCATCTTTTTACCTCAGCCATCCATCATCCCCTCTTTTTTAAGATAATTGTGTGTCATCTGAATCAGTGTTATTGCTGATGTGAAGCAGTGGTATTTAATGTCTGACAGGTCAGTTGCACAGAGAAAATGGATGATATATGGACCCTGGATGAGCTTTGGATGAACCATGTTCGCCTGGCTTGGAACCAGCGCTGTGGTGACTCAGGGACAGCGATGATCAATAATGAGAAAGGACCATGACAGCCCCATTAATCCATTTAAGAAATAGCTGCCAGGGCCCCGGTGTGGAGCAGGGAGTCCTGTTTGAGCAGGCATCAGGGCTCTCAGCTTAATGAACCATGTAGAAGAAACAGATTCTGCAAGTATCCCGTCCTGCCAAGGTTACATGATACAAAGCTTTGATTTAGGAGAGATGGTAATTAGTGAAAGCCTTGGTGTGTTATACCGCTGATAAGCCACATTCCTTAAATCTGATGCAGTTTCAGTTTGAGGGAAAATAACGTCCTGTGAGGAATCAGCTGGTCCGCTGTGTCACAGCAGGTGTTGCATAAGAATAATGCAAAATACAGAAGGAAACAATTCAATTTATCAAAAAAAGCAGGCATTTTCTGAACTTCAATAACATTTAAATTCAAAACCACAGATCTAACTGATTATTAAACAACAATTAAACAAGTATTATTTGTATTGCATTAAGTTTGAGTCAGCTCATAGAAACCTAAATAATGTTTCTGCAGGATGTACATTATATTCCTGGGATCAGACATTACACCAATAAGCTACTAGATTTCAGGATGGAGTTTAAAATGCGGGTGTGAAAAGGGAACGGCAAACATCAGGGATAGGTTCAGGGAAGTAGCAGCCCTCCTGGTTACATCATATTTCTGCAGGTGATGCATGAATTCCATGACAGCGTAATTAACTTTCCTGTTTTTCCTGATCTCTGTCTGCTCTAGAAAGATAGCGGAACTTGTCTACGGTATAAGACAGCTGTAAAATCTTATCACATTTTGGTTTATATGACAGTTTATATGAGAGTTTTCATTGGTGGAATTCACCTTCACAGGGCGTATGGTCTGTTGCTAGTACCTGTATTTGTACTTCCTCATATAGAGAAGTGATTGACTATCAGTGTTTTTAAAATTCAAGCCCTGACATCCTGTTGCGAGCTGCGTGTTCTGGTCCTATTGGAGATAACATCACAGAGTGAAGCTTGTGGCCAAAGTGTAAAGGTCATAACTCCTCCCTTTTGCAATAAAATTTATAGATGCTATTATAAGTTATTGGAAATTCTGACACTCACGGCGCTCACGCACCAAAAAAATCAATTTCTTGTCTTTGTTGCTTTTCCAGTGCTATTAATCATTGGTCCAATCATATCCACCTGTCACTTATGGGGATTGTTTTTCCCTGCAGTTATAGGCTGGTGGCGAGAGTCCAGTTACTTCACTCTGCACACACTCTGCTGTAGCTCCAGAGGGAACCTGATTGTTTGAGTGGTAAATAAGTGCCTATTACCTCATTAGTGTGCAGGTCAAACAAACTGAGGCTGTCGTGCTAGATTTAGCTTCAGTGGCTGTGCCTTGCTGGGTTCAGCAAACTGAAAAAATCTCCCTGTGCAAAAGGACAGACGGCCTGAATCTGCAGTTTGTGTGTAATCTGATTTTCTAGCAGTCTCTCTGTTCTGTGCAGTTAAACAGCATCATACCAGGCAGGTTTTTTCAATATAATTAATGGAAAATTCAAATTACAATGCTGCCTATCACCTGTTCTCACAGCAAACATGGTGTTTTTGTTTTTCTCATTCATTAAGGAGATCTTTAAACCTTTGAACTCTTGCACCCACTCTGTCTTGTCTGCTTTTCTGTATTCACCCATTTATCTTTATCTGCTCTGTATTCATCCATCTCACTGCTCATCTGTTTATCTCCCAACCCATCTCTCCCTGTCCGTCTACCTCTCCTCTCAGGCCAGTCTAGCTTAAGCAGTCATGTCGGCCAAAGCCATCTCCGAGCAGACAGGAAAGGAGTTCCTCTACAAGCACATCTGCACATCGGCTGCCATCCAGAACAGATTCCGCTATGCCAATGTGACGGCCGACACCGACTTTGACCGTCTGGTGCAGGAGCACTCATGGCTGCTCACAGAGGTGAGGTAGAAGATTTTGTGATGAAATTGTATGTTTAATTGTGTGAAGATTTTTTTTTTTTCCTGAGTGAACTGTCACTTTGTTTTATCACAAATTTATAGAGCATAAAAGCCGAGAGCACAGTCTCCCTTAAGGTTGTGGAAGATGATCTCCTCTTTATGGAGACAATTACTTAGGCTGGCAGCTGAGTGCTCTCTTGGTGCTTGTTAGCTGACGTCTCAGAGAGCAGAGTGAACCAGCAGCTCTGTTACAGTCCTGGTGGAAATGAAGTGTAAATGCAAAAGAGAACAAAGCAGGAAAACGCTCTTTTTCTTAATCGGTTAAAAGAAAAAATCTCACTGGCTCTGCCTACAGGGAAGGTCAGAGTTCAGCTAGGATTTCTCGAGTTCTCCAGGTGCAGGAGATGCAGCTCGTGCTGCGTTCAGATCAGCCCTCACTGCTCTTCATAGCGAAGCACTCGCAGATAGACGGGCTGTAATAGAAGTTAATTGAATTAAGCTGTGACTCATCTTGCAGGATGAAATGACATTCTCCCCCTGTGTCTCCCTCCCAGCCGAAGGTTTTATCGGGAAGGTACTTGGAGGATGTGGAGGGCAGATACATGGAGATATGTGCTGCGGTAGAATTGATTAGGAAATTGCATTAACTTTCACCCTCGGCCCTCTCCTTCTTTGCTCACTGGCGAGCACCCAGATACTAATGGGTCCACTGTCATAAGTCATTCTCTTTATCTTGCTCACAAGTGAGCGGCAGCGGGCTCAGTCGGTGGGGGTTGGAGGTAATTTTGCATTTGCGTCAGAAGGGAGAGATTCCTACTTAAATAATGTTCACCTCAGTTTTCAGATGATTATTATCAAGATCCGGTAGGATAAGGCAATATGTGGACGCTTGTTGTTACTGGTTTAAAGGCTGCATTACAGTAAAGTGATGTGATTTTCTAAACTTACCAAACTGCTCAAGCTTTTCTATTATTTACCTTTAATCACTGAAGTCTGATTTATGGTAGGGTGCTCAACACATTCAGTGAGTGTTGCTCAACACTTTCCTTTCATGGAGAGTACCTGGAGAAGATGTCGCCGACACCGTCATAAACTGTCGCACACAATGTGATTGGGTAGTCAGTGAGCCTCTCTGACACATCCATTGAAGTTTTTTTATTTCCTTGGTAGACATCCAAAAATACTGAAAGTGCATTTTCTCGTCCATGTCCCCCAGTTGTTGGACCACAGTATTTTCACCTTGTAGCTCTCTTGTTTTGTTAAATGGATGCACTGACCACCTCCTTTTCTTGTGCTCTCATTGTCCTTTAGTAGGAGTAATTTTAAAATCTCTTCCTCTTCGATTAACTTGCTGATTTTATCAAATCCCTCCATTATCAGAACCCAAAAGGATACAAAGTAGCACAAATCTAGATACAGTTCAGTCACTGTGTTCACATTGCTGATGATTATGTATCAAAAATCTCATTGTCTAAAAGTTTTTTTGTGAAAGCACAAACAGTTAACCCCATAATATCGTCACTATATTGAGGTATTTGGTAGAAAATGTCATGATATTTTATTTTCTCCATATCCCTTAGTCATTACATCTAGGAACTTTGTTGATGGACCAATAACATGAAGCCTTACATGAAATATCTTTCCAATACGTGACTGGAAAGATCCTGTTTTATAACACAGCAGAGCAATAATTGATTACAATGGGCCTGGAACAGTACAGCCCTGGAAAGTTTAGTGATACAACCCAAGACGGTCACAATCATAAACTGGCTTCTGGTCAAATTTTAAGTGCAAAATCATTTCTCTTGGTTGTGGAGCACTCTTCTTGGGATGCTTTTATTTTTCTCATGTATCTCCATAAACTCAACCATGTTGCGGTTAAGATGGAGTCAGAGGTACTTTATGTTTTTGTCCTT
>JAPZEB010000009.1:6911378-6925471 GCA_029783705.1 Chaetodon striatus | reverse complement strand
CTCCAAAGCAGAGTCAGTCCCCACAGACCCCCATGTTAAAATGCCCAGCTTTACAGCAGAAATAAACATGTTTACAGGCTGCTACAAAACAGTTTTGGTCTCTGTAGCTAACTTTAACATTCATGACAACTGCATGGGGGTGAATTATTGTATAAATCACCTGTTTCAACATTATTATTATTATTACAACGGGTGTAGTCGCTTTGAGTGACAGGTACAGTAGGTGCCACCTATTGACAGGTCTCCACTACAGCAACAAAGTTGGTTAGGTAGCGTAACCATAGTGTAACCCCTGATTCACAGAATATAGCTCTAGCCATAGCTGTCACTTTTTCAGTGCATTTTCTGTTCATCAAAAGTTAATTGTCACACTTTTGTCACCTTAAAAAAGCCTTGTTTTACGTTTGGTTGAACTTAAAGACCCTCCAAGGAGACAGATGTCCAGTTTTTCCATTAAGTACATTTTGGTTTGCTACATTTGGTTTAAAATTTTTGTTTTTCACTTGAGAAAATATGCATTATCACATTAAAACATAGACTGTAAATGCACTGTGCTAACCAAGCTACCATCTGGTGTAAGGGTTAGCTCCACCCTCTTGTCCAAATGTGGCCATTTCTGACTCCAAAAATCCAAGATGGCGACAGCTAAAATGCCAAACTCGAGGCTTTGGACTCGAGTCCAAAAACCAATGAGTGACTTCACAGTGGCGATATCCATTATTTTATACAATCTGTGGAGTACATGGAGTGATTTTTTCTTTCTCTGTTTACCCTGCAGGAGCTGGGTCTGATCCGTAAGCCTGCTTCCTTCATGACCAGCATCTGTGACGAGAGGGGTCAGGAGCTCATCTACGCAGGCATGCCCATCACTGAGGTCTTCAAGTCAGAAATAGGCCTGGGAGGAACTCTGGGGCTTCTCTGGTTCCAGAGGAGGTCAGCCTCATAACCCAGTAGTTTTGATAAACAAACTCAAGAGAAATCCTTGCATGACAAAATCATTGTTGTGTCCCACCTTGGTGTTCAGGTTGCCGAGGTATGCCTGCCAGTTCATCGAGATGTGCCTGATGGTGACTGCTGATCACGGCCCCGCTGTTTCTGGTGCTCACAACACAATCGTCTGCGCTCGAGCTGGCAAAGATCTCATCTCCAGCCTCACCTCCGGCCTTCTCACCATTGTAAGACACTTACAACACATGTGATTCATGTTCTTAATTATCTGACCTGCAGAAGTCCATCATGAGGATGTGTTCCTCTTTGTCACTCTTCAGGGTGACCGCTTTGGAGGTGCTCTGGATGCTGCAGCAAAGCAGTTCAGCAAGGCATTCGACAGCGGCATGCTGCCAATGGAGTTTGTAAACAAGATGAAGAAGGATGGAAAACTGATCATGGGCATTGGACACAGAGTCAAGTCGGTCAGTACTTCGGCTCTGCAATGTGTTTATCCAGTGTGGACAGCAGCAGAATGATCTTAAAATCAGAGTTGTTATTGAATCACACAGTAAACAGAGCTGTACTACACTGCTAAATTATGTGAGGGAGAGGTACTAGAGGTAGAGGAAACAGGATGGATTGGAGAAGGAAGACTTTTACTGAAAGGGAATTTTCTGTGCTTCCCCAGATTAACAATCCAGATATGAGAGTGCAGATCTTGAAGGACTTTGTGAAGCAGCACTTCCCCTCCAGCCAGCTGCTGGACTACGCTCTAGATGTAGAGAAGATCACCACATCCAAAGTAAGATTTACCACTTCATCCTGTAATTCACAGCCTTTACTAAACAGTGACACACTTAGTTTTTAAATTACATGATCTTCTTTTCCCTGTGTATTGATATTGTTGTTTTAGAAACCCAACTTGATACTCAATGTGGATGGCTTCATCGGTGTGGCCTTTGTGGACTTGCTTAGGACTTGTGGTGGTTTTACACGGTGAGCCAATAATAAATATCCATTTTGTTTTTTTGTCTTAAATCAAAAGTGTCAACCTGCACTTCTTTCATTGTCAGTGTGTTTGAGTTTAGTTACAAAATAAGTAGCATTATGTCCACATTATGTGCTGAAATCTTTTAAATTCATCAGCTTTTATCCTTGTTGTCCATCACACCCACCACAGGGATGAAGCTGATGAGTTTGTAGAGATTGGAGCTCTGAATGGCATCTTTGTTCTGGGACGCAGCATGGGATTTATTGGTAAGCCATTTCTATGTAAAGACACACAGATACGGTAGCAAGATGACACACTTGACATTCAATCCTTCCTCTTGGTATCTCCTCAGGACACTACCTGGACCAGAAGAGGCTGAAGCAGGGTCTGTATCGCCACCCCTGGGATGACATCTCCTATGTGCTCCCAGAACACATGTCCATGTGATCAGGGTGTCTAAACCAAAGCGTCGGCTCTGTCTCCTCACCCCAATACCCCGTCAATACCCCGCCCATACTGTGATCTGTGCCCCCGCAGCAGTGGCGTAATATATAGGGAAGATGTTACTAGTAATATAGCTGTAAATTGCAAATATTGAACAGAAGAGTATGTTTTTAGTTTTGGAAACCTGTCAGTGCTGCAGTTGTGTGAATGTTAGTAAAACCTGCTAAACTGTGAAGCTCAAGTGTGACGAAAGTCAGAGACTGATGATGTTTTAGGGAGATTTAAAGATGAATCACACATACAGATGAGGGCGTATAGCTGGACTTCTTAATGACTGACCACCAAGTACTGTTATTTACCCCAAATATTTATCATTGTTGTATTAACCAGCATGTATCACAGACTATTGTGTTTCTGTGCAGCTCTCATCATCGTGCCACCTGAGAATCATGAGCTTGCTACCAGGGGTGAACATGTAGTGCAATAACGCCTATAATATGAGGACATACTGCAGATCAGAGCTTTATTTATGTTTTGGTGTATTAATAGTGAAAAGTAAATGGTACAAGAATGTTATAGTTTTGATTTTCATTGATGTCTTTTGACACAGTGGCAAAAGTGAAACATCAGTTTGCTTACTGTGGCAAACGGGACCATTTTATGAGTCATTCCTGGCAGGTGCTGCCAATCACTGTACCCAGGAAATGTTCTCCCTCAGCTAAATAAATATATGGGAGTATTTTTCTAAAAAGGTTTAAATGGGAGTCGAGTGCCATTAGTCATGAGAAGAACAAATATGTTTTTTCCCTCTCCAGTTATTGAAGTGGATTAGGAAATGTTTGCCATAAGCCCCAGGATGCAGTTATAGTGCCATCTTTTATATGATATTAGATATCACAGGATTACATATTCACTTCTTTTTTTAAGGTCTGTTCAGTCTTGATATTGTTTACATAAATGCACTAAATCCCACTGCAATACGAGGAATTACTATTAAAATATTCCTGTGTCTGTACCATAAGACACCAAATAATTTGAGCAGTTAAATTACTTATTTATAGCTTCACATATTTTCACACGATTAATACATCTTCTCTAGGTAATCTTTTTTTAATTTTCAGTTTAATTTCTCTTAGAGTAGAATTTTAAAAGTCATTACATGTCGCTCCATCTATTACTCAATGACTTTCTTTATTTGAATAAAACAAATTAATATAACAGCATATAACTCTAACCTTAGGACATGTGATAGACCTTGCAGAGAAACTTAATGTGGACAATCTGCTCATAATCTGTTCTGAAAATACACATTTTCCCCACAATTTGAGGTCCAGAAGAAAACATGTGGCAGCCATCACCCGTGTCATATTTTCTGTGAACGTTACAAAACTGTAGAAAATTTCAGTGGACAACCAGAAACCTCACCAGTGATGTCACAATGTTTATGTTTCTAATTGTCTCAATGTGAACTGAATGTGCCTCTATACTGATTTGTTGTATGTCTACAACTGTGTAATTGAGTAGAATAAATTAATGTAATGTACTAATACAATGTGTGTGTGCAGCATTATGTTTTAACTCATACCCATTTACAAAATGCATACATGTGTTAGGGTTGGGTTATGGACTTTGACATTATATTACTTACCTACAACTCTGCACACCCACTATCTCTTTAGACCAGGGGTGTCACACATAGAGCCTGTGGCCCAGAGCCCGCACGCCAAAGGGTCCAATTCGGCCCACTGGATGACTAGATTCAGAGGTGCCAGGTTTCAGTTGCAAGTTAAACAATGCGTTGTCTACTTTGTGTAAAATTCTGCTTCAGAGGCTTTTTCACCCTGACCACAACACAGTTTTCTGATATAACAATAAATACTTACTGTGACCAGAGATATTTAACATTGTGCAGAATATTGTCAATCAGCAGCTTCAGTTCAAAAGAATCTGTATCAGGAAACATGTGGATAAATGTACATGTAATGACAGTGAGAAGTAGACTGACTGAATGAGGAAAAACTGAGACAAGCTATTGATATTGAACTTATCTTTTAAGACATCTCAGGCTGTTCATGTTTTGTAAAAGTCTACAGAATGTACTTGCAATTCTTTACACACAAAAAAGGAAAAATTGGTTTATTGTGCGATGGTTTCCTTGGTCCAGCCCATCTGAGATCATATTGGGCTGTATGTGGCCTATGAACTAATATGAGTTTGACACCCCTGCTTTAGACTCACTCCAGCTGTTTTAAGATAAATGCAAAAATGCTTTATAAAGTGTTCATTTTTAAGAAACTGCAGAGTTGCAAACGTCTCTAAACATCTGAACTTATGAAACACAAGTGTATCATGATGATAATGTTTGCATTCCATGTAATGTCCCTATGGCAGGATCATGCTATTGTGCATCTGGCTCAATGACTCAGTTACAGGCACACCCAATCACACAGTCATATATCGTTGTAAATTCTGCCTGTACTTTTCCTGCTGTAACAAGTCAAATCTCTACCATCATTTGCCTTCTGTTTCTGTCCCAATTAGAATATTCAAATTGAAGTAAAATGTCCTGACTTAATGGCAGGTCTCAAGCATTAAATCACAGAAACGGTTTAGCAGTGCTTTAACAATATAATTATACATAGTGTGCACATACAGGGCGGTATGGAGCTGTGTATTTATTGCAGGCTTCAGTTACCCGACCTTCCCTGAGCCTACAGAGATAACTAAATGCGCGTCAATGCAAGTTTCTTACCATGTGCAAAGCTCAGCTTAGCACTGGGAACCGCCACTGACGTCAACAACGCGGTTACGCCTTTCACCCACTGCGCAGGTCAGTGATTCTGTCTGTGTTTACCGAGCAGAAGTTGCTTTCTCACTCGTCGTTTCCCATTTAAAAAAAGGTATGGCTTCATTTGTCATTTTACATGGTTATTCCGTTATAATACGTCTTGAGTATTCTTGTGTGTAGCTATTACTAGTTTGGCATTAAAATAATCTTGTTTGCTGTCAAACTGAATACAATATTCCGTCAGAAAACAACGAGTATTTTGAATGACTTTTTAAAATCGCATATTCCCCTTTAAGTGGCGGATATGAAGCTACAAATACGAAACGCACTTCACTGTCGTTCTCTGTTTTGACTCCATGTATGTGTGGCTGCGTATGTCGCCTCCTCTCCTCCACTAGTTTAACGTTACTTCATTTCTCACCACTGCCCATCTCCAGCGCCGGCAGCAGAATGGCAGCGGCGGCCCCCAACCCGGAGGACTCCACCAGAAGCAGCGGTAGCAGCGGCACTAGCACACCCAGCGCCCTCGCCGGAGACGGGGACGCGGAAGAGGCCGAGGACTTCACGTCGTCCTCCCACTGCTCGGAGCTGTCTCGGCGGCAGAACGAGCAGAGGAAGCAGGGCTTGTTCTGCGACGTGACGCTGGCCTTCAGCAGCGGGGTGGCTAGCGGCAGCGTCCAGAGCTGTGAGTTTTCAGCCCACAGGTCTGTCCTGGCTGCTGCCACCGACTATTTCACCCCTCTGCTTGGAGGACAGTTCTCCGAGTCCCTGTCCGGACGGGTGGAGATGAAGGAATGGAGCTCAGAGCTGGGGCCGGACCCGGATACAGTGGAGAGTGTCATCCAGTATATGTACACTGGAGAAATACGCGTTAGCACCTGCAATGTACATGAAGTGCTGGAGCTAGCTGACAGGTAAGATATGTTTACATTGACATTGCAGTATGTGAGCGAGTGATTTTTGTCGTCAAATCACGAGGCCTGCTGTGGCCAAAAGTACTGTATTTGTCCTGTGCTTGCAGAAAATAAGACAGGCCTGATCTAATCAGTCGAAACAAAGCAGTATTATCTAGTTACAGGAACTGCTCATTCTGTCTGATATCCTACACTGTCTTTTCTCTGCTGCCTCTATATTAGGTTCCTCCTGCTGCAGCTGAAGGATTTCTGTGGTGAGTTCCTCAAGAAGAAGTTGAGCCTGACCAACTGTGTGGCTGTGCACAGTCTATCCCACATGTACACTTTGGACCAGCTGGCTCTACGGGCTGCAGACATGATCCGCCGCAACTTCCACAAGGTTATCCAGGATGAGGAGTTCTACACGCTGCCCTTTCACCTGGTGCGTGACTGGCTATCTGATGCAGAGATCACAGTGGATTCTGAGGAGGTGCTGTTCGAGGCTGTGGTGAAGTGGGTGCAGAAGAACCCAGAGGAGCGAAGCCGCTACTTTGAGGAGCTGTTTCTTCTCCTGAGGCTGCCGCAGATCAAGCCCACCTACCTGACCAGGGTGGTGAAAACTGAGCGGCTTGTGGCTGCCAATGAGGCCTGCCTCCGGCTGGTGTCAGAAGCAGTAGAGGGCCACGCAATTCGCTTTGAGAACCTCAAGTCAGCTGATATGGAGTTCTGGTCGTCTCACATGGCCTCCTTTCAGCCTCGCTTTGGCCAGAACATGGACGTTATCATGGTAGTAGGCGGTGTGTCAGAGGGAGGGGACTATCTCAGCGAGTGTGTGGGCTACTTCATTTACGAGGATCGTTGGGTCAACCTGCCGCACATCCACAACCACCTGGATGGCCATGCCATTGCTGCCACAGAGTCCCATGTCTACGTTGCTGGTTCTATGGAACCAGGCTTCGCTAAGACAGTGGAACGTTACAATCCTAATCGCAACACCTGGGAGCAGGTGAGCAACCTGACCACCCGCAAGCACTCCTTTGGTCTCACCTGTATTAAGGATATACTGTACAGCATTGGTGGCCATGGAAACTTCAGTCCAGGTTTCAAAGACGTCAGTATATATGAACCTGAGCAGGACAAGTGGCACAATCTGGAATCTGCTCCCAAAATCCTGCGGGATGTGAAGGCAGTGAGCGTGGAGGACCGCTTTGTGTACGTCACAGCACGCACACCTGTTGATACGGATAATGAGGATGGACTAAAGACAGTGACCACTCGCTACGACACAGAGAGCCGCCAGTGGCAAGATGTTGACTCCCTGCCCCTTATTGACAACTATTGCATCTTCCAGATGGCTGTGGCCTCTACTAACTTCTACCACACAGCCTCCTGCTGCCCCAAGAGCTACACAGTGCGGGATGAGGTTGCCAAGCAAAAGATCAGTGTGCGCATCTCTGATGAGATCCTGGAGAGCCTGCCACCAGAGGTTACCAGCATTGAGGGTGCTGCCATTTGCCACTTTGACGAGGACGTCTTCATCATCGGAGGCTGGAAGAACAGTGATGATGTGGACAAGCAGTACCGCAAGGAGGCCTACCGCTACTGTGCTGAGAGGAAACGCTGGATGCTGCTGCCGCCCATGCCTCAGCCTCGCTGTCGAGCCACCGCCTGTCATGTCCGCATCCCTTACCGTTTCCTGTACGGCTGCCAACGCTACCCCATGCCCCAGAACCTGGCCCGCCAACGAGATCGCATGCAGCAGATGCAGCAGCTTCACCGGCGCACACTCACCTTACGCCGGCAGCTCCAGTCGCAGATAGAGTGCTGAGCGAGATGGTGTCTGCTTAATCAAATAACTACAAAGCTCTGTTTGAGGTTACACTGCAAGCATCTATTCCATCGCAGCCATCTTCATCGACCCCCACTCACACATAACATGCTGCGGGGGGCCTTGTGTTGCTCTCATACTGGATTTCATCAAACTGAACTCTGTGCCATTGGCTCTCATGCTGTGTTGTGTTAATGGCTGATTTGTCGAAAGCCATGAAATGAGTGTGCAGATGTGTGCTGACCAGCTGGTGGTCTCTGAGGAGGGATAAGGGGAATGTAAACATGTGAATAAGAGTGTTATATAGCAGCCAACAACTGAATATCCTTTTGTCAAGTATGTTGGTATAGATGCTGTTTATCTGTTTGTACATAAATAGTATAAAGCTGTATATGTAAACATTTATATGGATATTTTACATTCCTTTATTGTATGCCTGTACTGGAGAGGCTATGTGGCATTACCAATAGTGGCATTCCTACATTCAGTCCAACTCACTTAAAGAAGTCTCATTCCATTTTAACACTGTGACAATCTCTCCATGCAAGTAGAACAAATGTCTTAACTCTAACTTATATCATAATTGCTCTATTAGAATGGCTCTGCTTGTTATTGTGCAGCCTCAATGACTAAATGTGAATTAATTCTGAAAGGCTGATGATCTTAAGATCCTGTAGACTAGTTTGCTTTTAGATTGCAGTTTCCCTTCAGCAGATGTACTGAGTATATTTAATTATAATTTAATTTTTGTCGCTCATGTCGGACTTTGTAGACAGTAATTTTTCATCAGGTTTCTGATGAGATGAAATAATGAGAGACCTGTTATGTCGAAAAGATGTAATAAGATGTAATAAAATGATTCCTTTGAGTTAGCTTAACATTTAAACATTCTATCCAGCCGCTGCAGTAAGAACCAATCACTGGCAAAGGCTTAATCATTTCTTTCTTTTGCACTTTGGCAGTCTGCTGCTTTGTGTTTTCCCACTCATTCCAGAAAAATGCATTGAAAATGTATATACATAAGTGTGAGTGCTAGAGTGTGTATGGTTTGAGTTTGCAGAGCAGAGCTTCTCTACAACTGCACTTTTTGACATGCAATTCTTTGTCAAGTCTTACCTAAACATAGGGATTTAAGTTTTAAGTTGCCACTGCACTTTGACTGACCTTATTTCTTTTGTTTCATATCAGACAAGGTGATTGTATTTTGGAAATGCTTTGTTTTAGCCAGCAGCTCAGCAAGTTTTGATCTTTGAAAAAAAAGAACATGTTCTCATTATTTGCAGATTTGTTTCCAACATTAACTGTCTTGTTAAACCTTGTGTTACTGTACCTCACTTCCAGCTGGGTGTATATGAGAGATCTGCTATGTTGTTCTGTGGTCTCCTCTCACCCTCCTAATGAGATAAAAAGGAATCAGATTTATAGGCAAAACAAACAGGGTTGTTTTACAAATACGTTGTGACTGAAATTCAGATATTCTCGCTGTCCATGCAGCCTATTACAGCATAAAGGTTACAGAGCGCAGAAGTTATATTCATTTCCACTTTATGACCAACATAAATAGCACTGCAAATATTAAGTGGAATAAGCTATGTAATTTGCATGTGATTGTCTGACATTGTGTCCTTATATTGGATGTAAAATGCTAATGTCATCACTTGCAATTAAAGTTGTTTTGTAAGACAAACTGTTGCACACTTGGTGTATTATTGGTTTGTTGGACTTTACCAGTTAAAAGAGTTACTACCCAAAAATCTTGAGGTAACCTGTGTCTACGAAAAGACTGTTAAAGGCTTTGTCCTGCAGTTCTAGCTGTTAATATGAAAAGTTACAAAGTTAAACATCATGCTCAAGTGGGTTTCCTGTGACAAGAGTTGGTAGGCCGCACTTTAATCTAATCAGCGGTGTTAAATGTCATGATTGAAAATATGACTTTTTTTCTTAGTTGAATTCATATTAATATATACATTCAATTCATGAACTTTAATTTACACAGGTAGTATAAGGTAGATTTCAATTTGTGCATTGAAAAGAGTTTAAGTAGATTTGGAAGAGTAATAAATACACTGATCAGCCAAATCATTAGAATACCACTGACAAGTGAACTGAATAACATTGAACATTTCGGGTCCTGGCATTCATTTGGGTGCCCCTTGACGTGCTCCACCCACACAAATCCACCCCAGATGTACCCACGATCCATGGTGGGGCCTTGTTGGATTTGACTTGGCTCTGACCTGGCGTACCAGCACATCCCAGGATGCTTGATCAGGAGACTTTGGAGGCCTTGAGCTCTTTGTCAAGTTGTATGGGCCATTTCTGGGCACTTTTTGCAGTGTGGCATAGTGTATTGTCCTACTTGGGCGGGGGGCAGTGCCATTGGAGTTACCATTGGGGGTAACTTGATCTGCAACGGTGTTTGGGTGGGTGGAGCGAGTCAGGTGAATGCCAGGACCCCAAGGCTTCCCAACAGAACATTGCATTGTAACGACATAATCAATGTAATTCACTTCACATATCAGTGGTTTAAATGTTTTGACTGATCGGTGTATATGTGTATTATTGTGAACTGGCCCCATTTTTGTTCCCTTCGCAGAGATACCCTTGGGGAAGCGAGGGACGAGGTGGGAACCTTCTATCAGCGCTGTTTCCTCACGGGAAGAGTACATACCGTCCCACCTAGACTTATACAAGTCGTAGTGGTGCCTTCACGTGTTGATCATAGGCTCGCATTTGTGTGAATAACAAACGAAAAGAAGTTTTTGGTCGTTTAGACCAGAGAATACCTATCATTTGAGTATATTTGCTGTCAAAATAGCTTGTGTAGACGGTTTATAACTATATTTTGTAGCAGAAGTCACATCTCAGCCACTGGAAAAACCGTTAAAAAAGACCGTCTACCGCTTTGTTTTGTCAGTTAAAAAAATTCCGACACTTTCGTCGGTACCTGAAGGCAGCGGCACTGTTCTTGCTAAAACAGATGATTCTGTCGCCCCCTTAGCAACATTAACGTTTCTTATCAACTGAGACTGACAACTGATGATACGTCTGTTGTCGATATAACCGCACCGGATCGGCAATACATTGCAGGAAAATGGTAATCATATTTTTTAAAGTTTTTGGAGGGAGTACAAAAGGCACACTACAACTAACTTGCATACTAGCTAGCTAGGTTAGCTAAACGTACATAGCTTAGCTCTTCGCCACCGGCTAATACTAGCTAACGTTCATCAACGTACCGTTTCAGTAAATTACAGTAAAACAGATTATTGTTATGGCTATAGCCTCAGTGTTTGCTACCGACAAATGTTGTGCGTGTAGGGAGTAAGTAAGCTAATTAGTATGGTATTTAAGTTGATGCTAGCACCTGACTGGTAAGCTAACTATCCATCCAACTGGAACACTGTTGCCATTGATGCCATATGGAGACAATGCGTGTTTTTTTTACACGTGTGACATGTTATGTAACTCGTCCACATTTTCAATGCAAAGATTCCAGAGTTGTCCAACCCCTCAGTGTTTATGAGGGACCCCCAGAGGGTGGAAGAGATCCTACAGTCCATGGAGAGGGCTGGCTCCAACACCGTGCAGGTAAAACCATGTCCAGATTTTTGTCCAGACCAGTGTCTTCATTTATAGTGTTTGTCCTATACATGTAGACAAAATGGATACTGTCATGGACAATGTGATATTATTGTTGTTTTTCACTTAGGTGATCTCAGACTTTGACATGACCCTGACCAGATTTGCATACAATGGCAAAAGGTGCCCTACATGTCACAGTAAGTCCATTAACAAGTCAGCTGTAGTTTGAGGTTGTCATGCTTTCAAAGGTTAGTTTTTGCTAATCGTTGTTGTCATTTTGTGTGTGTATTGTATTTGCAGATATCCTTGACAACAGCAAACTCATCTCCAATGATTGCAAAGAACAGGTATGAATAAGGCTTTAGTGCTAAAGAAAGTTTTTATTGGTAGGACAAGAGCCAATAAGTTATCTTCCAATACATTTTTATCTACATGCAAGCCACAGTGGAGACATCATAAATACAATGCATGTAACAGCATTTAATCTCATTTGGTGAATAAATTATTATTCATTCATTCTGTCACACTATTTACTCTGTCTGCCCTCTAGTGGACAATAGGAAGAATTAAAACATAAAGACTTGCCTGCTATAAACAGAAACACATCATCCACTGCAATAGATTCCCTCTGAATCCCTGGGATATAATCCAAAAAAGTTGTAAACTGAATAATATTTGAATGTAATTAAATCAAATTTAGCCATTTTCTCTGTGTATACAAGCCCGTTACAGTTTTCTGAGTATTGTCCTGTCTCTGTCAGCTGAAGCAGCTGCTCAACACATACTACCCCATAGAGATCGACTCTTCACGGCCAATAGAAGAAAAGCTGCCCCTTATGGTGGAGTGGTGAGTATCTAATAAAAGTGACTTAATAAAAATATGATATTGTGTACTTTACTGTGTTCATTAAAGTGTGCCGCACATGTATCTCACAGGTGGACCAAAGCCCATGAACTACTCGTACAGCAGAAGATTAAGAAGGACCTGCTGGCCACAGTGGTGCGGGAGTCTGATGCCATGCTGAGGTCAGAATATGTGCTCCCTTAAAAGACCAAAACATCTATTTTATACTAGGACTCTTTCTTAAGGTGTTTATTTTTATAACATTATATGTTGTTAGACATTCTGACATACTATACTGTGAAAATGTTTGACATTTTTGTGACACACTATACTAAGACCTTTTATTGTCATTCCCTAGTGTGATATTTTTTAATGCCACCTTTATACCAAACTAGTATTTGACATTTTAAATGACTATGACATTTTAAAAAATATGTGTAAATGGTATGCTATACCATGTCTTTTATGACATACTATATTATGACATTTTTATAAAATATTATAATATGACTTTTTTTTTTCAAACATTTTTATGGCATATGACTTTTTATCACATACATTACTTTGATATTTTACAGGCATACTATACCATGATTTTCTTAATGGAATATTTATGGTATACTTTACTGTGATTATTTTTTATGACATTTAAATGGCATACCATGACAATTTGAGATTTTGTTTTTGGTATGCTACACTATGATTTTTTAAAAATACATTAAATGGTATACTATGACAATTTTAGAATGTTGCATGGCATGCTACACTAGGATTTTTTTGATTACATTTAATGGTATACTATAAACTATGATGTGTTTTTTTTTTAACAGAGATGGCTACCAACTCTTGTTTGACCACCTGTATGAGCACAGCATCCCTCTGCTCATCTTCTCTGCTGGAATTGGAGACATCCTAGAAGAGGTTATTCGCCAGGCCGGAGTCTTCCACCCCAACGTTAAAGTCTTCTCCAACTACATGGACTTTGATGAGTCTGTGAGTAGCCACACCACAGATTAAGGTTTGATCTCCACACTGGGGACTGAAATAATTTATTTGACTCTTGATCTGCTGGTACAGGGAGTGTTGAGGGCTTTCAAGGGAGAGCTGATCCACATCTACAATAAAAGGGAAGGTGCGCTGCTCAACACCGGCCATTTCCAGGAGCTGCGGACACGGCCTAACGTGCTACTGCTGGGAGACTCTCTGGGTGACCTGACCATGGCTGATGGGGTGCAGGACATGGAAAACATCCTCAAGATTGGGTTCCTCAATGACAAGGTACAAAACGGTCACAAGCTCATATTCATACAAAGGACATTTGGTTTTTGCATCCTACTTCTAACCTTTATTTATTTGCAGTCTTTCTACTTCAGCTGCTGCACAATAATATTTCTTACCTGCTGCCCTGAGATAAATGTCCAAACTTAAATGTATTCACATCTACTCTCACAAAGTATAGTACACTCACAGTTTTTACTATATTAAGAAGTCATTCTGACATTTCATTATGCCTCTTACCTGTTTTTGTTTTTTTTTTTTTTTCCCCTCAGGTGGAAGAGAGGAAACAGTCTTACTTGGACTCGTACGACATTGTGTTGGTGAAAGATGAGACCTTGGCTGTCCCTAACGCTGTACTGCTCTATCTTACCGGCAATAAGTGAACTAAGAATTGAGAACATTGCTGGCCATTTGGTATTGAACACTCAGGTGCCATCAGCTGAGAGGGTCCTTGCTCAGAAAGTGCCAGTTAAAGACTGACGAATGTTTTATGATACTTTTTCATTTTACAA
>JAPZEB010000009.1:6877910-6891955 GCA_029783705.1 Chaetodon striatus | reverse complement strand
GGGGGCGGTGGAGGACGAGGAGG
Source organism: Chaetodon striatus (assembly GCA_029783705.1). Lineage (NCBI taxonomy): Eukaryota > Metazoa > Chordata > Actinopteri > Chaetodontiformes > Chaetodontidae > Chaetodon > Chaetodon striatus. The sequence continues at coordinate 6,891,932 of JAPZEB010000009.1, read as the reverse complement.
AGGAGGAGGAGGAGGAGGAGGAGGAGGAGGAGGGGCAGAAACAAAACAACACCACTAAAAAACACACGTCAGAGGACAGCATCAACACTGTACATCAACAACAACAACTAGAGAGAGAAAGATAGATGCAGATGGTAAGATACCTGCAGACAGAGAAAGAGAGATGAAGGAAGGGAGGAGGATACCAGCACGTGGGGTGGAGGTGGGAGAACGGGCGGGTGAGCGAGGGAGGTCAGGGAGACAACAGTAACAAAAAAAACAAAGGAGAGAGAGTTTTATTACTTTGTTCTCATTCCCCCTCTCCTGCTCTTTCAGCTGGACACCCTCTTGCTCAGGGTGGCTTTTTTGGCCCTATGAGAGCAGCTGCTCAATTGCTCTGTGTCATTGGCAGACTGCAAGAAAGTAAGGAAGACACTTGAAGATGCCTGCAAGACAGTACCACCACACACACACACACACACACGCACACATTTACACTGACACACCGTACATGCACATATGCTCTGATGGATAAACGTGTCTCAACACACACCCACACTCTCCCAACATTGAAACCAGGACTCAGCAGGAAGGAAAACACTGTGCGGTCTAAATGTTGATGTTTCTCACAACAATCAGGTGAACTACTCTGTGCGTTTGAGGACAAGATACTGTGCTCTGCTTCAGTACAAAGAGAAGCTACAGTGATGATGGGTAGAGACTATGAGAGGGAGATGAGAGGCAGACATAAAGAGAGACATGGGCAGGTTGAGAGACACTATGGACCTTTCTTCTCTGGGCCCGTCGGGACTGTCGGCTCGGGGATGGGATCAAAGACACTGCAGTCCTTCCCTGTATAGTCCCTGTCACAGATACACTTCACCTCATTACTGCAGGTCTACAAGAGAGAGAAAGAGAGGGAAGGATAGCTGAAAATCAAGTGCAGCAGCTGATAATAGAAAGAGACGAGCAGAGAGAGATGTTGAAACTGATATGTAGCCAGTGAGCGTGGATTTGGTGATTTGCAGCCTGCAGGTGCTAGAAGAAAATGGTGGCATTATACATCTCTGCACACCATGGATATGTTGCATTTGTACATTTCATACACATCATATTAACATTTCCAAACTGACGTAGTGTATGAGTTGACTGCCAAGCTGCAGACCACTGTTGAAGACAACAAACAACTAAACAGATCTGCATTTGTAAATAGACCTGCATTTGTGTAGCGCCTTTCTAGTCTTCCTGCCACTCAAAGCGCTTTTTACACTTTGAGTCACATTCACCCATTCACACATTTAAACACTGGTGGCCGAGGCTATTGTACAAGGTGCCACCTGCTACTTATTTTTGTCACACACTCACACACCGATGGAACAACCATCAGCAAATTGGGGTTCAGCATCTTGCTCAAGGATACTTTGATATGTGGACTGGAGGAGCCAGGGGCTAACCTACTGCTCTTCTGATTAGTGGTTGACCTACTCTGCCTCTGAGCCACAGACGCCCCTACATCAACCATCAGTTTTTATGTGAGCCATTGCTGCGTTTCCAGCCACTTTTTAGCCACCAAACATGGGTTTTTTCCAGCGACCTTTTGCTGTGTTTCCACTGGGGACAGTGTCATGAAAAAGCAATCGTTTTTTTTTACAGAGACATCGCTGCATTTCCTGCCATGATAGCGCTACCAACATTAGACATTTTAAGCCAAAACACAATCTTTTCCTAACCATCACCAAGTGGCTTTATGCTTAAACACAACCACACACTAAACACAGCGTTTCAATGTAAAGTTTCAATGAATCTGCAACATATTAACAAAAATATAACATATGCACGTACAATATGGTCTGCAAAAACATACAATGTCAACATTTATTTTGGCGCCTGGGTTGCGATTTGCAACAAAGCTATGAATCTGTTAAGACTGAATTTCAATTGAAACGTTTTTTAGACTTCAACAAACTTTCAATGACAGTATTTCAACATATAGTTTAAACCTGTTTCACAGCAAAATGAAGTCATTTAGACACTGCTGAAGCAACACATGCAGGTGTAACTGTAATGTTTTGGCCTTACAATTTGGTAAATTAAAAGCAGAGGAAAATCTTTAACGCAAAAACAGTAGTTATATTACCTATATTTAAATGTAAAACAGGTCCTAAATACATGTTATGAATGAAACAACGGATCTACACATAATGTTCCATTTTTGTTGACACTGTCATAATGGCATTAAATTATATGTGCGTTGAGTTAGTTATTAGGACCAAATTAGAGACACCTCTCAATAAGATGTGATCCAGTACACACAACCTTTAACTGTAATTTCATTATTAAACATTTTTCTGACAATGTCACCAAAAAACACTGAGAAATTTCACAAATAAAGATGTTACGGCAAGGTGGTTGTATTGGATTGAATACGTTTGCACAGGTATACCTAATAAATAGGCCACTGGGTGACTTTACCTGATATGTCTGAAAAACATTCCCTTTTAAGATAAAGGGGACTTTTTTGTCACCAGTCTGTATACACTGCAAAGAGTAGTGTCTAGACGTCTTTTGACCTGCCAACCACCAAATCAACGCTTGCAGGGAAGTTGTGAGCGCAGGAATTTTTTACCCCGTGGTCAGAGCAGATGCGCCCATAGTTGGATCCCGAACAGCTGCTGAGGTTGAATGCTGCCACAGGGAGGCAGCGTCGCTCCAAACACATCATGTTGGGACCACAGGGAGTGCCGTCCTCCACATAGCCAAGGTCTGAGCCGTCCTCCAGCAGAGCATGGCCGCCTCTGAGTGAAGCATCCAAACATATCAGGCAGATGGGAGAGGAGGGGATGGAATGGTACATGATATTCTCATTTTCACACTCTATATTAGTAGTAGCAGATCAAATGGAGCACTTACCTGCAGTCCAGGTACTTGTTCTGGTGATAGAGGGTGAAGCTGGTCACCTCACCCTGCAGGTCTCCAAACTTTGGCTTCATCGTCACATTGGCACAAAACAGAAAGCCGCATAAAACATCCCTACAGAGGCAAAAATGAATGGCAGAGAACAATGTGCATCAAAGAGTAGGAACTAAAGAGAACACACTGTCTTCAATAAGAATATAAGCGCATTGGATCAGGATGGCGTGACTCACGGCTTGTTGCACTGCAGCCAGCCTTGACCTTCAGGGCCCGGACCACAGTTGCCTTTCTCTGTCCCCTCAGCGTTCAGCTTCTCATAACAAAACCTGTCCGCTGAATCTGGAAGGGCAAACAAAGTCTTAAATTAGACTGTCGCAAGGAGAATGAGACTACATATGCCCTTTCCAGGTGTGTAGTGCATGTGTTCTATACTTACTATAGCCCCAGAGTCCCCTACACTGTCCATCACGAGTCCTGCATCGTCCACCATAACAGCGGCCCTGATGACACGAGACAACAGTAATCAAACATACGTCAGGTGCAGACTGCAGACTAGCAAACATGCCACAAGTCAGCCCTTACCTGACTTGTATCACACATGTATCCATCCAGCTTGTGGACGTTATGAGGACACTGTAAAAGAAGAAAAGTCCTGAATGTCCCAGATATTCTGGTTAATCTTTCAGCTTTTTCCCCCCAGTGTTACAGAGCAGTCGGCTCTACCTGGCTGGAGTCTCCGGTGCAGGTCTCTGGGATATCACAGTCATTCACAGCCTCTCGACATACCACGCCTCTCCGCTCATACTAGGTCACAGCACAAAAAGGCAACAGGTAAATGCTAGATAACTCATAGAAGTAATCATACAGGCTGTAGAAATATGGAGACACTTTACCCTATTCAGTTAAACTCTTCTTAAATACTTTTTATGCTCCAAACAAGAAAACAGAAAAGCACTGTGTAATTATACACCAGGGTACACAGTGTGAATCCCTTGACACTAAGATAGAAGTTGTGGAGGCTGAATCTCAACACAAACCATATCTCTTGAACTCTCTTGATAAGCAACACAAAAGCAGATGGATGCCAATTGTGTTTTTTGGCAAGAAAAAAACTTCTCCTATTGCACAAAGAGAAAATAACTGTTGCTGGTACTGCTTACAACCCTTATTGTTTATAAGAACACAACACACATAGATGTTTTGGCCCAGTGCTCTTTCACTGTTAGATAAGTTGTCTCATACATATATATATATAAAACAGGAGGATTGATGTTAGTCGTTATGTTAACAAGTGTCAGTGGAGCCATAAAGCCACACTCACTAGTTTGAGAGCTCTGTTTTGGCCTACCGTACATCAGTGTTACCCACAGAAATAGAATCTATATGTGGTCGTAGTTGACGACAGGTGTGGGTGGTTTTTACGGGCCATAAACACAGCACAAAAGTCTTTATTTCCTCAGCAGCAGTTTCATAGGAGCAGAGTCATAGGATCAGAGCTGATCAGATCGATAAATGAGAGGAGCAGCTGCCTCAAAGGCAAGTGAAAACAAACTTTTAAACCCAGCGCACTGAACAATTAAGTTTCACTTTCACTACACCTGGCGTTCTGCTGCAACGTTTGTGCCCAGAATACCCTCTGCACTCTGAGAGTGTGGTGCAATGAATATCCGGATATTGTATTAATTCCAAAAGTGCTCCTGAATAATAAAAAATCAATACGTGGCGGCAAATGCTGTCAGCATTTTTCTTTTGTCTGTCTTTTGTTGATGCTTATAATGTAGCCTGGGCCTATAGTCACATTCATAATCATCAACATCTGTGCATCCCAGTATGTTACTGAATCAACAGTCAAAATTAAAATGAAATTTCACTGACATCTGACTTTAGAGACATAGATAACATAGCCAAACACAAGCAAAGATTGTGATTCTCTTACTTAGCTATAAATATAAAGCAATTACATCCAGCAATCCTCAATTCCTCTCTAGCAGCAAAGGACGCCTCACCATGCTCGTTTGGTCGTTACAACAAAACCTCATCCTCAGTGAATTTGAAACAATTTGCCGCAGGTTAGTTTATATGGAAGTCAGTACACTTCAGTGGTCAAAGTTCTTTGCAATGGCAAAGGTACACATAAAATGGCCACCACTCTTATCATCCTGCTTTGTTGATTTGAATGGGAATGTCCGTTCTACTCTCATTCTATGTCTATGAGGTGGACTCACCTTACAACTACTGCAGCAGAGTCCATTACTGCACATGGCATCATGGGTAAGTGTGCACTTTTTACAGCAGGCTCCTCCACTACGGGCGCACTCCTGCAGCCACAGACATGAAACAAACCTTCAGCTCTGCTCAAGAAAACAGCTCAAGAGCTGGCTTTAATGCATGACGTCCAACTGGGTACTCACCACCTGGGATCCACAGTCACACTCTTCTCCTGGCTCCACAAAGCCATTCCCACACTCTGGAGGGTCCAACAGCTGACAGAGACAGAGATGGACATATATGAGCACATATATATATATAACTAGGTGACAGATGGACAAGAGATGAAACATATCAGTGATATAGGCGACTGTTGGCTGAAACTACAGAGATACTAATTTGTGTTACTTAGACGTATCCTATGGTCCTCTAAGTTTGTGTTTTCTGTTGGAAATTAGGCTACAAGAATAATTAATTAGCCTATAAATATGATGCTAAGCACATTCTATATCCCCACATGGCCCTCACCTTGTTTGGCTTGTTGAAGAGGCAGCTCCCGCCCCCCTGGAGCAAGAACTGGATGTACTCATCTACACTGCAGCGAGAAAACTTTCTGGGCAGATAATATCTGTGTTCACACACACACACACACACACACACACAAACAAAAGCACACACAAAGATCGAGACCAGGACATTAATAAATGAAAAAAAAAAAAAGTAAAAAATAAAAAACAGCACAATGCTTTTCCGCCAGTGAGGAATGCCAGATCCACTGTGGGTGGCTGTGCCATCACTTTGCAATCTGACAGAAATGTTACCATCTGTAGTAGGATATTACTCAAACCAATAATTGAAATCTGTATTGTTCCATCTGGCAAGGACAGCCAAATTGAAATCACGCAAAGTGTATAGTAAATACTTTAAATTCAATTTGTAATTCTTACAAGGTGGTTGGCACAATGAGGTCTGATGTTTCAACAAATTTTCTTAACACATCAAATACAAGCTGTGATTATCACAGGCTCGGCTCATTGAGGACTGTGTAAAAGTCAAAGCATCCCTCTGTTCCAGGTGTTTAATTGTCTAATTGAGTGAAATGAACGGAACAAATCGCAGCTTAGAGGGAGAGCGACAAGAAAACAGGCCTGCTGCTTAATGGTGTCAACAAACACAGAAGAGATGCATTTTACAGGTGTGTCATGTTCTTTTTGTCGTTCACGTCAGTGATCTATGATGGATCTTTACCCCGTGTCTTCCATGATGCAGCCCAGCCAGGCATCTGGGCACCTGCAGTCTCCTATGAAGAAGGAGGAAGAAGAGCAAAGATGAGACAGGGAAACCTACATAAATAATGCAAAAAAAAAAAAAAAAAAGAAACAGTGTGGTGATCATGGCCCAAGCTGCAGCAAGATTTATGATCAACGAAGAAGAATAGACTTGTAAAACTGGTACCTTGTAACAGAGGTATGGAGAGCCTATAGTGAATGCATTGAGCTCTTGTCCTGGCATTGAATAATGGACCTGACGGCTCTTCAACATTAATCACTGAGCCCATTGTTCAGTGGCAGCAATGCTCTAACCACCAGCCCCTCCCTCTTAGACGCAGGTGACTAATCACCTAATGGAGAAGTCTAATTACAAAAGAGAACTGCTGGACAGGGACACCAACACCCAACACTCTCTCTAACACCCCCTTTAATAAGGTCCCTCCCTGCCTTTATCCTCCCCACACTGATCTTGCTCTCTTGCTTTGATGATTTACTTAGTCAACCCTTGTTTATAGATCTCTCTATCCCCCCCCCCCTGCATTATAAGGCTTTGCTGGTGTCTTTTACCTGCAGAGTTGCGGATGTTATTCCACCTCATGCCAACGTTCTGGCCGAGACTCTGGCACAAAGTGATGGCCATTGCTCCTACATTCCCATACTGCAACACACATAGAATAAAGACAGTGAGATGGGGAGAACATATATATGACCCTAAAGGTAACTTGGGTTGCACCGAACAGGATCTATTTAAAGTGGCAATCTTGAATATTTTAGTCCTGGGTGATTTGGTGACACCTGTAGTAGCAGGTAACAGCAAATGTAGTCAAAGAGCTCTGGGGGCAACAAAACAAACTGTTGTTTTAATAAAGAAATCAGGCAATAGTTAGCCTTTTTCCTTCAATTCTGGGAGCAACCATTAGCTGATTTTACACTGCACTGGGCATGAGACTGCACTGGGCATGAGACTGCAATATTTCAAACTGATCCGCTGTCAACAAATACCAAAAATGATCATTCTCTTGTTTTGTAAACACATTTTGATGACTGATAAAAGTAAGTGCGAAGCTCACTGAAAAACACATTGCAATTCCTGTAATCCCTTCATAATTTAAGTCAACAGTTGTTCCGTCAATTATATGCATAAAATTTGGAAATGTTTTGTTTGCATTAGCAGTAACTTAATACAACATTTTTTCACCAAATGTCACCCCTCAACACCCTGTTCATAATACTGCAAATATATAAATATTGCAAGACTTTCATCAGGGTTAAAGTAATAGTTTGACATTTTGGGAAAGACACTTTGTTGTTTTTAGAATTAGATAAGTAGATTGAAACCACTCTTGTGTTTTTATGATAAAGCCACACCCACCAGCCAGTTAACGTAGCTTGGAGCTATCACTGGCTCCGGCTACATATTTACCATACGAACACGAGAGTGTCACAAACCATTCCTTTATGTCATGGTTTATCTAATAATTCTGCTGCAGTAAAAACTCAAAACCTAAAGGCACTGTATACAACATTCAGGGCATATCTTTGATTCAGAGACTGAGCCAGGACTGTCTGCCCATGGTTCTCAACATGGAGGTGGCTGGGCAGGCAGCTAACAGTGCTAACAGTGTAAACATTGCTAACAATGGCAACAACAGTGCTGACAGAGCTAATGGTGTTAATGTGCAGGGAGGACCAGAGGGTGGGAGCTTCTGACACTGTCGTCAGCGATAAGCTAGCCAGTGGGATACACACACAGGGACTCCCATGCACTACATCGAAGTGCTGCCGGACTGTCTACCACACCATCAGGATGCCATAACCTCACTATATCTTTACATAGAAAATAGTCGTTTGCTGCTATATTGATGCTCTGAATGTCACATACAGTTCCTTTAAATATTATTTAAATAATTGAACATGTTTAACATGCAAACTTCATTATCTTAAGTCCTCTCCTCGCATGTTGCGCCAGACTTTACAGCCAAACTTTTACCTCTGATCTAAAATGACACCTGAGGTGGTTCATTATAAATATTTTAACCATCATTACACTGCATTTTATTTTTAAATCAATGGTTCTATTTAAACTGTAAAACAAAGATGAGATAAATTTGAATCACGTGCAATCTTATTAATCTGTATTTAGCTAAATCATAATCTATAGTTTCAATTAATCCCCTTTGGTGCAACAGAAAAATAACCTTTTTAGATTTTCCCCACCTCGTTGATGCCTCCTCCCCGTGTTAGAGAGCACACTCCTCCTGTGTAGGCCGTCCCACTGCGGCTACTGTGAAATGTACGCCCTCTGAGATTCACAGGAAAGATACCATGATTTAAAAAAAAAACTCAACTTCAAAACATCGAATAAGTCTTAATTCTCCAGATATTAAATGTATATCCTCTTACGAGAAAAGATGGACGACGTCACTCTGATCTTTGATGTTGTCCTTCCTGTATTTCATGAAGTTCTGCAGCGTTATCAATGGATCTTCCACTACTGGCATCATATTTTTAGAGATCCAGGTCTCCATGGCAACCAGCACGATCCTTGTGTTCAACTGTTCCTTGTAGATCTGGGGACCAAAAAAACGCCCATCAGTTAACCGTTTTGTTGGTGTGACACCTGTGCTGTGAACACTCTGTGTGCTTTCTTGGATAAATCATTTGCAAATGTGGAAATAAAAAAACACACTTCTCGACAGGTGGCGGTGTGTGTGTGCAGAGTTTAGGAGTAGGAGGATTATAATCCTTCAAACAAAGCTCTTACCGCATCTGCCATGTTGACCACTGCTTTGGCAAAGTTCTTGGTTTGGCTGCTAGAGCGACGCAGCTGTACAAACTGTGGAGACACAGAGATACACAGATGGTGTAACATTCAGTCTCTCACACACAAGTTTGTACTTCTATACTTGTATGGATGCCTTATTTTACAGGAACCTTTCACTGATTGTATTGCAATAAATGAATAGCATCAACAGCTCACAGTGCTGCACTGCTGTATTTGTATCCAGTTTCTAACTTTTGCTTTATCTCCAGCTTTATTTTGTCTTTACTCCTTTATGACAGTTATACCCATGAGGGCAGCTGTAACAGCACTTTCAGTTGACGTAAACTGACGGTGCTCAGGTGGTTACATTGCAGTCTGTTTCGCTGGTGCAGGCTGCAGCCCTCTCACTTATAGCTGGATGAATTTTAAAATTGTTGTTCCCATTAGTCACTTGGACACCAATACACGGGAAAATTGATTTCAGGTTGAAAAAACAAACAAACAAGTCACTCTTTGATACACACATATTGTCCTTATTGGACAGCCTCTAAGACCTGGGACACTGTGCTTTCTCTGGACGACAAAGACCACCAGTACGGGACAGATGTCCACATAAACTGCAGAAAAAAATACTTTTAACTCACCATGTCGTTGTCGTTGACTACCATCAACTCTATATATTTGGTCTCAGTCTGGACCGAGGGCTTGCGGACATATCTCTTGGATCGCCTCAGCCCCCCAGATACCTGCTGCTCTCTCATTTGGTCCAGTCTGTCGTCATCACCATCTCCTTCTGTGCTATCCCACTCACTGTCCTCTGTACAGTCTGGACACAGAGAAGCAGAGCTGCAGGCACTCAGAGCAATATTACTTTTTTCCTGTGCTATAAGGTGCAGTGCAAACATTGCTATCTCGTCTTCAGTCACAACATTACAGTTCCCTATCAGAAAAGCTGCGACTGTAATTATCAGGCTGTCTGAACGAAGTAAAAATGATGTCCCATTCAATTATCACATTTGTTTTGTCTGAGCTGTCTCACACTAGTGTCAGAAAAAAGACTTTTTTAACAACATAAGCAGTATATGGAATATTAAATAACATTTATCTTGACATTTTTGTAACGGTTATGGATTGGAGGTTGGGTCTAGTTTATCCAACTGAAGGCAAGGTGGTTATATTAAAATGTAATAAAAGTAAGAAGATTAGGAAAGACTTAAAGGCAGTATCATTCTGATATGATATGAGTGTCAGTAATTTATGTTTCAAATGCACTTATGTACCTGGGCAGCTGGGGGAAAGTCTGATATCAGGCATCCTGCGGATTAAGTGAGCACCATCATTCTATAACAGAATACACCCAGATGTCATTAGACACATTAGGACCACAAAACAACAAAATAAGCATCCAGACACAAAAAAGAAATAAGTAATTATCTCCACAACAACTATCCACGGACTATTTACCTGATTGCTCCCATTCTGTACGGGCTCAATCCCATAAGAGAAGAGGCCGTCAGAGAACATGCCACTAAACAACCGACAACAAGAAAAAGAAAGAGAGATACAGAGCAGAAAAAAGCATATTAAGTAATATGTGTGCAGAAGTATTAAGCAGGACAACAAATGTGATTATTTAAGTAAATGTCAGGCTCACCACAGGCCGTGGCAGGTGGAGAGAGCTGCCCAGGACTCTGGTAAACCTCTTAACCTTCCCTGGTAGTAGCAATGCTCCCCTCCCTGTGGACAAAGCGCACCACTGCTTCATAAAACAACATCTACTGACACACTTCAGGCTCTTTTTTATACTTCATTGGGTATTGTAATGGGTCAGCTCTGAAGGAAAACCTTCCACAACCTCAACCCCCCCAACATCCCTCTTTCCCCACTATGGCGTTTCTGGCACAGTTTGTGACCTACTTGTGTCCTGCACTCTACTCTATTCTGCCTCACTGACAACAGAGGTGGAGGTAGACCTTTGACAAGGATCTCTTCAATAAATCAACACTCATGTTGCCCACACAGTTTGCTCAGAGAATTTAACATGGCATGGTGATACAGTAGGCAGGCTGCACCAGCAAAAAAACACAAGATGAGAGTAAAAAGGGAACTGTGCTCTTCTCTTTCCTGTCCTTATAACAACCTTGACTACCACAATAGAGTGTGAGCTTTTGTCTCCAGCTAACACTCCCTCAAAAGCGGGCGCGCTGCCTCACGAGGTCACAGTGGTGAAAATGAATCACCAGGAAAGGTGAGAAAAGTGAGAAACACTGGTTCACCTGGATTAAATTGAGTTCACCAGGGTGTCTCAGCCTTGCCACAATAGCTCAGCCAAACAACGCCTGGGTGGTTTGAGTGGAAACGAAAGCACTGTGACAACAGAGATCTGCCTGGTGACGTGCTGCCCTGGATTCATTGCACCTGCCATGTCCAGCAGCAGCATCGGAGGCGTCACGTGAGGCCTCCATTCAGCTGAGCGACAATCTGGCCTGACTACAGGTCTCCAGTCCAGACCCTGTGAGCCTCCTGTCCGTCCCGCTAGTCTGGGAACAAACCGATTGTCTATGAACATGTATACACCCCCAAAATTACTCCTCCCTGTTCCAAAGCTCGTCTTGCCTTTGTATTAACTGATATTTTACTCCTCATTTTCCCTCCTCCTCCTCCTCTCGCCAGCTCTGCTCTTCCCTCCCTCTCGCTCTTCTTTCATTCTCTTCGCTGCCAAGAACTTAATGACACTGCTGAGCTAACTCATTGCTATGGAAACAGGCTTTTGATTGGTCAGGAGGACTGAGGGAGAGTTTGGAATGATTGTGGGGGGGGGGCATGGATTGTTGGCTGGCTGGGTGGGTGGGTGTCTGCTGGAGGGGGGGGTTAGTGAGTGGCACATTTGTACAAAAAAATAAATAAAAAAAACATTAACCATCCCTGCTGGCTAGCAGAATGCAGTGACATTCCTCTGGTCTGTCCTGACAAGCGCGCATCACATTAGATGTCAGGGCTTTCATCCATTTTCCTGTTATCTCTTAATTCATTCTCTGAGCTTGTGGTTTTACACCACAGGCATCTGCTGCCTTTCTTCTTCACTGTCTGAGAAAGGCCACAGCAGTGAGGCACGCGCGCACACCGCTGACAGGAAAAACCCACGTATGTAGAGCACAGTAACATGCATAATCTTAACAGTTACACGGCAGCCTACTTTTGAAGCAGAGAGCACACAATGCACTTTCTATAAATAGATAAAACAGGAGATCAAACTGCAACAACTTCAATAAAACATCGCAATCACATTAACAAAAGATAAAAACAAACAGAAATCACGTGTTTAATTTCTAAAATCAGACTTCAATCAAACAGATCTGTGATAGATCACCTTAAAATATATTAAAGATGTGGATATGTGTTATATAATGAGCTCTAATAGCGAGCTATTGCATCTGACAAACAAACTTTAAATGAATCCTAAGATTCACTGGCAACAGCACCAGTGTAAAATGTGACAAAGTCTCAGCTTCTGCAGCCAAAGAACTGAATGCTGCACCGCCACTCCGGTCATCTCATTAATATGCTGCCTTCTGTGTACCAAAAGACAAGTTCACTCACTAAAATTCTGTCAGCACACATCCCCACCCCACGCAAACAGTCTTACCACTGACTGTGAGGGTCTGCCATCCTGGTTAAAGTGTCGCTCCACATATTCTGAAGACAGAAGGTGACTGCAAAGAGAGGAGAGATACCATGAGTATCTCTAAAAGCATTATCTCCATCACCTTGTAATAAAAATTGGTTTCATCAGGGTTATTTTCCACCTCTTGTTCCCCCCTCGAATGTATTTCACAAAGAATAAGTGGACATATTAACATGTGGTGTTAATAAAATCAGTGGAACCTCATAAACAGTGTGTGTCTGTGTGTGTGTGTGCGTGTATGTGGTATTCCCCATCTTGTCATGTAACATAATAGAGGCGCTAAGTGCATTTGCTTAAGTGCTGGGAAATGCTAATGAGAACAGCTGCAGTGAATTAACAGTGCCTACTGATACTGTACTGAAGTGTGTACAAAAAGGCAGATCTGATGATTTTTGGATGGTAATACTAACTGGTTTAGCTCCAGATCCAGAGTGAAGGTGTGTCCAAAGGCTTCCACTTGGAAACAGCTCTGAGCCAAGTGGACGGGCTGAAAAAAAAAAAAAAAAAACCCAACACAGTGACAGAGACAGATTTGATAGTTGATAAATCAAAGTGTAACAAAGCAATTGTAGTTGCCGCTCTGTAAAAGCCACAGAGCAATTGTGGAAAAAGTCCCATGAATAATTCAACAGAATCAATACTGTGTACGCTCTAAAAGCAACTCGCCGGTTGAAATATTATGATTGATAAAGTCTCCATTGATCGACAGTGGCTGCCAACATTCAGGCAGGCCTGACTGCGGAGAGCTATGGCTGTTTAAGAGCTAAGCTTGGGTTTCGTGATGGAGATGGATGGAGGGGGAGGAGGCGAGAGGGAGCGGAAAAGGAGTAGGAGAAAACTGTGCGGGTATGGTCTATATCAGTGGTCATCAATTACATTTGTCTAAGGGCAAGACTTTTTCTAAGTAGACACTGTGAGGGCCAGACTTTCAAAAATAAAAATCATTAAGACCCAATTAGTCTAAAATTGTTTCTTGATTTGATTAATAACTGCTTAATAATATGATACAAATATTTTATTAATAAAAATTAGAGTTTCATAGGAGCATATGAAAAAAAAAACTCAAAACAAACTGTTTAATGAAAACTATGAGTTTGTCCCCTTTCGTGCATTAACATATTTGCCTGGGTCCAGACTGGCACCTGTGTGTGTGTGTGTGTGTGTGTGTGTGTGTGTGTGTGTGTGTGTGTGTGTGTGACAGA
>JAPZEB010000009.1:6866482-6877810 GCA_029783705.1 Chaetodon striatus | reverse complement strand
CCGAGTTCAGAGAGCACTCAGCACGGGTAATCAATCGACACTACTTGTTATGTCTGTAGCATCTCATCTGTCAGAGGTAGTGGCCATCACCGCACAGAATTTATGTTCTTCCCGGAGCGCTTGATATTGATCTGAGGCCAGTGTGTGTGTGTGTATGTGTGACAGAGAGAGGGAAATACAAGGTGGAAGGTGGACTATTGCACTGATGTTTCTGTAAGTTAGGCAATTAATGACTTACTCAGAACGCTGCTTTGTGACTTTTTGACGCCTCACTGCTCTTTGGAAATAATAAAAGCTGTCAGATGGATCTAGCGCGACTAACAGTTTTACGGTCAATAAGGATTGATGTGATGGTGGGAATGTGAGGTGCTGTTCTGTTCCTGCTGTAGGTTATTGCTGTATGAAGCAATGATCCACAGCAGTTCTAAGCTGTTCGAAGGCGGCTGCAGAATAGCGCTGCCCATGTTCGGGAGGTGTGACCATGTGGCTATCTTGCTGAGGTCAGGATCTGTGAACAGTTAAATCACTCCATAACTAAAAACCATGGATTACCAGAACCACCCAGATTAGCATTGGTTAGCATTGTCACTTCACAGACGGTTTCTGGTTTGAACCTGGGATGGGGGTTTGAACTCTGTGGTGGGGGAGCCCCTCGGTGTGGAGTTGGCATGTTCTCCCTGTGTCACCGTGGGTTTCTGCGGGTACTCCAGCTTCCTCCCACAGACCAAAGACATGCAGGTTAATCGGTGACTCTATATCGCCCGCAGGTGTCAATGTGAGTGTGAATGGTTGTCTGTCTCTATGTGTCAGCCCTGTGATAGTCTGGAGACCTGTCCAGGGTGTACCCCACCTCTCGCCCAGTGTCAGCTGGGAAAGGCTCCAGCCGGCCCACGACCCCTAACAGGATAAGCAGTTACAGAAAATGAATGAATGAAGTTAAGTGACCTAATAGGGACACGTTTCATTGGAGCTTTATATTTCTATGTGATTGATGATTTTGTGCCCATGGGTGAAACACACATATCTGGGGTTGGTAAATCACTCCTAATAAAATTACTTATATTGTGTGTTTACACAGCATTGTGTGTTTAACCCATGTATTTTGAATGGCTATGAGCATGTGACCAATGCACTGACAGGAGTAAAGAAAGAAACAGCCCCAGTAGGTGAAGTCATTTTAACGTACATTGTCACCATGTTTCTTTTCCTAAACCTAAACCTAACCTCCCAAACTTTGTGTTACGTACGTAACCCCATTTGTGGGGTGCTACTTTGATATCATACGAACCACTGTGAGTGCATTTTTGTAGGATATCATATGAACCATTGTATGAGGTTACGTTGACGGGGTTGCTTTGATATGGGAATAAAAAGGCGAAATATCCTAAATATTAATAACACAGCTTTTTTTCTTCCTCACATTTTCTGAATTGATTAATATTCTGTGAGCTAGATAGGCAGCTTTGGCAAGACGTATGGTGGCCAGTAGGCCGCCAGTTGAGGATCACCGGTCTATATACAGCCATGCTGCGCCAATGTCCCTAATGGTCAGCTGCCAGAGCTGAGGAGGTGAGGAGACAGCAGGGCCAGGAGAGAGAGTGAGAGAGAGATTCACTGCAGACTAAACAGTGCGTCTCTTCAGCAGCTCTGACTGTGCCAGCGTGGCTTTGATCTCAGTCTGGAGGAACCAGGCTGTAGTGAATCACTGGGCTTTTACAATAAAATGCATCACTATCCAGGAATTATTCCCTCCAATGAGTACGGACAACAGATTTCTTACTACTGTCTTGGAGAGGCTCAAGCATGATGTCCATCAGTGCTGCTGTCTCTGTACAATAATGTTGTTCCACAGCTTTACATTGGCTGCATTTGTACCCTGCACATTATGTGTGACTGCTCTTGAGGTGTCTGACAAACCATTTTCAACACAAGGTCCTTCTAACAGCGACTCCTGTGCTTTTGATTCTATCACACGATCTTGCTCAGCAAAGGGAGGTGATGTTCAAAATTAAATTTTTTGAAGGCAAACTACGCAGGAACGGTCAGTTAGTGTTTGTAAACACTTGCCAGCGAAAATGAAATGGAAAGCCAACCCAGATTCACTCATGTTTTGGAACAAACTTTGTCTGGATGGCATTTTGCCTCGCTATATTTGCGTTTTTTGGGCACTTGCTCTTCGGTTTTCTTAGCTCTCTCTTTTATGTGTGCTGCTTACGGTCTGGCACCTGGTCACTACCTTGTTATAAAGTCCTGACCTCACCTGCGTGCTGTGCCCAGGAACGTCCAGACCACAGCAAAAGAAATGAAGATAATACAGTCAGAGGGCAAGGTCTCTGCAAATAAATACACGGCCACTCACTTCTAGTGGGTCATATGTGATGATTGAGAGGGATTAGTATCTCTTTAAAGACTTCTCACCCCTGTTGGTTCAAAAGCTGAGCTTAAAATTTGATCTTGACTGAGCAATTTCCCCATAAGGTTGTTTTAGTAGCTTCCCTGGAGCTTTTGATCATATGACATCATCCATCTCCCTACAGACCCTTTTGAGCCATAATGGATATTAAAATGTAAATTGCTAATCATTTAGCATTGAATACATATACATTTTTACATAACTATAGTAATGCCAAAAGATGTGGCTGATTTCTTTATGTTAAACAACTGGTCTCACAATGAGCACTTTATTTCATGAATTTATCCGTAAAATGTGTTTCTCACATGAAATGAGAAGTACGGACAATTATTAAAGGTGTACAATGCAGGTAAACCAAACAAAAAACAATGTATACACTCATACAGACATATTCCCGCTACATTATTAATTATGACCAACTAGAAGTGTGTGGCGGTGTGTTTTTCTGTTGAGACTCTGCCCTCTGTCTGTTTTATTTATTTTTTATTTTATTTTTACTTTGCTATTCAGGATTGTTCTGAGCACCACATGCAGCTGAAGTCCAGACTTTATAAAAGGGCGCCAGACCATAAGCTGCATGTATCTAACAGGAAACTACGAAAATCACAGACACAGTGCCGAAAAAATGCAGATATAACAAACAATAGTGAATCTGGGGTTGTCTTTTACTTTCACTTTAGCCGGTGATATTGTTTACAACCAGTAACCGACAATTCCTGCGTAGTCAACCATTAAGATCAATTTCAAATACAGGATATCCACCCACCAAACAATAACACAGATAACCTGGATTCTAAAATTAACTGTTATTCAATCTGTGCTCAAAAAAATCTTTACTTAAAAAACATCGAAGACATTCATCTTCAATTTCATGTTCAGTGTCAACTGAAAACAACAAAATAATCACTACAGATAAAAAAACCAAACTAGTTAGGCAAAACGCTGCCTCACCTATTTTCATCGCAGCATGATGTGACAGAAAAGAAAGAAAAAGTTCAGCTCATCCCCTGCTGCTTCTAAATTTATCATCTCCCTCATTCCAGGCATCTTAAATATTTCAAAAAACAAAACACAGCAGGTCTAGACAAGAACAGCTGCTGGAACAAGAACTTCTGAAAGTCTACTTGAACAGTGTCATCACTTGTATCTTAGGAATGTATATTATGTTAGCTGCTACTATTTTTTTATTCATTCAGTGTCTGTCTTGGTTAAGACAGCGTCTCTTCCAGAGGCAACAACATTCATCTAAGTCTTCAAACGTGATTCTGTGTGTGTGTGTGTGTGTGATTGTGTGTAAGGAGCCTATTGTACTCTCTCATAACAGTTACATGAACGACATCATATCAGCATGACATAACAGAGAGGGAGGAGTGGAGTGGAGTGAGGGATGGGGAGTGCTCAAGCCTCTTGGACCATGCAGCACTTCTCACACAGGCCTGCTTTATAATTAATGGGGACATACTTCAACACACCACTGAATAATGAAGAAGTCGAGGGCTCAGAGCGGCAGCCGGATGATCGGACATGATGACTGAATATTTCAGGATGGGCCAAGCTTTGTCATGTGGAGATGAGGGCCACTACAAACACACGCAAACGTTTAAACAGGTCTTTGATAAACTGTGCATTCACTACAAGGCTTGCACAGCACACAAAGCAGGTCAGGAGGTTTTAGTTTCAGAACTTGTTGCCAGATGTTATGACTTGAGTTTAGGCAGGAATAAATGGTTGCTCAACAACAGCTCGTCTGTCTTGGTTGCTCCTCACCTGAAATTACTTCACTGTGGACATTCGGAGGGATTTGCAGGGACTAACTGGGTCAAAATCACGAGGAGCGGAGACTGCTGCAAGACACCACCGTGCACTGTCATCCCTGTGTAGCAGGATCTGCGTTAACGGCAGAGAGCTGAGCGCTGCACTGTTACAGACACTGGTCTCCATCAGCAGAATAGCAGTCTGTCTTGGTACTGTCACACCCATATGTGTCCACACAGACGTGCTACAATGCCACCAATAGTGAGGCTGCAGTCTGAGCACTGGACTTGACATTTTTAAAGGTTTCCTGAACTTAATGAGCTGCACATTGAGCTGCAGGTCCCTATTTCATATGATTTTAGTCCAGAAAAAAAATGTTCTACCCGATTTAAAAGGCCATTCTTATACACCGTCCAACTGGAATACTGTCTTTTAATCAATTTAGAGTCAGATTGATCTGTTTCTAATTTTGCTTGGAGATTCCTGAAACCTTGTTAAAGACCCCCGGGTGTCCCTGGCCCTTACATCAAGACCGCTGGACTGAGAATCACAGAGAACAGAGAGATCCATTGCAAAAATAAACATAATCGGGGATAAAAGGGCAAAAAGGAAAGGTTACCATTAGTTTCAACTTACCAAGGTGTTCCCAGTGCTGTTCTTCACCCTCGTATCCAAATAGTCATGAGCCATTTCCTCTTCGGACTCGATCTGCTGCACCAGCCGCTTTGGATAGACAATCTTGGTGGCAGTGTCCCCGTTGTCAGGCTGCCCTGCTGGGGTAAACCAGTCCCAGATGCCTCCATCCTGCTCCGGGCTCCTGGACACACCTACAGGTAGTACAACAGAGACAATCTCACAACAGGTTCATGAGTGTGCAGAGGGCTCGGCAGGGTGGGGACACACCTGAATCTGTGTACATCGGACCTCCTAGTGGTGTAGTGCATAAGCGTAGATCTCGAGGGGAACGCAGGGTCCCCCTCAATATTTAGATAGCATGCAAAATTAAAGTCACAAACTGGTGCTTAATAATTCCCCAGAATACAGGAAATTAAGTGCTTGATACTCAAGATTTTCTGTGCAAGAACCCCCAAACCCCCTGTTTCATTTGTATCCCCCCAGTGTTAAAACAAGACCTATGCTCTTGGCAGTAAGCTAAGGAAATGGTAGAAGTTGGTTTAAAAGTGAAATACTTTTAATAAGCCACACTGTGTGAGCATTCAGATCAGTGTTTTTTCATGTAAACTAATGGTCTGCTGACCTAATTTATCACACTGACCAGTTAATACCCATTTTATCAGTCGCAGCTCTGGTCTGAGAAATTCAATGGGCATGATTACGATTTTGATGAAAAATAATAATGAGGTAATTTGTCATAGTTTATAGGCTGACGCCCATATTGACACACACAGGGCCTATGAAGCTTCAAAATCTCAGCAATCATCAATCAGACTGTAAAAACACGTTGCCTTGGTGACTGACAAGTTATATCATAGTGCTTTTAGATGTTGGTTGGGTTAAACACCGCTGTAAATGGTTATGGGTACGTTGGATATAGGCGACGGGGCTGCGATGGAAATGTGTTGATGCAGCAAATCTACCGCATCGGAGAGTGGTTTCAGGCCAGCAGGCTACTTGGCACCGTGCTCCAGCTACAATACAATCACAGCCTACACACCGGGGTTGGAAAAGTGCTGGTGCAAGGGGAAAAAATGTGGATGCAAAGGAAACGAAAAGGGTGCTCCCGCTCTTTATCCAAACCCCCCTCTCTCTCTCTCTTCTCTCTGCCTCTCTTACCTGAGACCGCAAGCCTGTCGCCCACTGCAGCAAAGACCATGAAGCACCACACCGCCAGCATGATCTTCACATATTCCCCCGGATTACAACATAGAGAGTCGCAAAATGTCACGAACCCGGCCGACGGAGGGGAGGAAAGGGACCAAAAAGCGCACAGCAGAAATGATGGCGAGGAGCGACAGTGAATCTGCTGCTAAACATCTGATGATGCGCGTCCTCTCATCTCTCCCCCCTCTCCTTCTCTCGCGCTCTCTCTCGCCCTCTCAGCTCCGGCAAACACCGCTACTGAGAATTTGGATTAGCATATCAGAATGATGAAAAATGAATCATAACCTAGGCCAGGGCGAAGATGATCAATACGGGCCTATACATTGATCAGTGAGGAAATGGTGAGGAGAAACGGGAGAGTGCGCACCGCGGATGCAAAGCTCCGCAAGAATGCGCGGGTGCGTATGAGTGTATAGATGAGGATGTACGTGTGTGTGTGTGTGTGTGTGTGTATGTATGTGTGTATGTGTGAATCTGCGGTATGCGGAAACGAAGAGATGGGAAAGCGAAGAGAAATGCAATGCGTTGGGTTTGCGGTGAGGAGGACACGTGGGACCGCGGTACCCTCCCTCATCCCGAACAGCCTCCTCCTCCCGTTGCCGGGGAGAGGATGCGACAGCCCGGCTCATACTGAGGTGCACGACCGAACAGGAGCCATAAAACGGGATCAGGGCTTCACAATTCAGTCGTTTGGTAAATGTACAGCTATGAATGAAGATGAGGCCTACAGGTCCGCAGAGGATGGATATATGTCCCGACCGAGGAGACACATCACAGCTAAACGCAAAAACATGTTGACTAATGCACCAGGGGCCTTATCGTCATGTATCCCATAATGTTCCTCCTGTTTCTATGGTAACCAACTCAAACTGTTTAGGATATTTTTGTCGTTCATATTTTTACAATAAAAGACTGTAATTATATCACACGTATAGATAAGTCACTGCATCATCTGTTGGGGAATATAAAATAAAGCCAAATGCCCAAAAATAAACTTAAATTAAGAACTATAGTTTTTTTTAAATTTACATTTACTGGGATAAAAATAAAATCTGGGGCTGCTGTAAGACTGATATCAAAATACTTTTAAAATTGATAATCTGATATCTCTTAATGAGTGATATTTGCTAACAAGTACTAAACTGATTATTATCGCAAAACTTAAGTTAAAAGCCTGGCCCCAGTTAGATGCTTTGTCCCTAAATAAAGGCCTGTCTCAGTTAGACACCTGGTCTGGTTGCCAAGCAGTTAATTTTTCTTGATAGAAGTTCTTCAGATGCGTATTTATATGTCTATTCCTGGATTACTCTGTAAGTTAATCATGCTCCTTTAGTCCGTAAGGGCCCTTAGATCAAAAGAATCAAAAGGGTTTTTCATAAAAAATGAATCCAAGTTGTGAGCATTGTTTAAACAGGATTAAGTGGTGTTGTGACGGTATGCCAGGTGCCATAGTCCTCAAATGCAGTAACTCTCTCTGATGCACTGTCTGTTGCAGCTAGATCAAATGAATGATTCATGATTGATATATTATCTGAAGCCTAATTTTTAAAGAAGCAACATTCATACTGGTTTCAATTAACAATTTGATTGTAAAAACTGAGCAACAGTTTTGTGTGAAAGGAATTAAAGGCCTGTCCTATATAGGCACCCATCTCAAATGAACGCCTGTTGATTTCAGTGATTTAAGTGACTAATAGCCTGGGCTATTAATTAAAGTTATTATTAAAGTTTACAGTAAGTACCCATATTAACATGTCTGAAAACCTTTGTCATGATTGAAGAGGGGTAGATTTCCCCCTTTAAACATTTATACGACTGGTTTTCACTTAAGGGCCCAGTGTGTAGGATTTAGGGGGATATATTAGTAGAAATGCAACACATAAAGTGAGGATGTTTTCTTTAGGGTTTAAATAAGAATGATTTGGATCACCATGTTGCACTGTCATGTTTTTACAGTAGCCCAGAATGAATAAACAATGGCTTTAGAAAATGCCATTTGCGTTTTCTTGTCAGCCACCATAGTTAGTAGCCCCTCCACGACAAGAGCGACGGAAAAACATTGATTTTTTCTATGTGAAACTGCTTTATTCAGTGTTTTAATAGCTTAAAACACCTGAAGTCTCATTTATAAAACAATGTGTGGCATCCATACCAAACATTTAGGTATGGGCAAAAGTCAAAAATGACGTGCCAAAAAATATTTGACGGTTTCTACAATCAGGCTTTAACCTCACCATCTGCATCACCAGTGTCCCTTCTTTAAAATGTTCGTAAGCATGGGTCAGAGTTTCTCCCATCAAGTCTATTCTAATACATCACATATTTTGCATTGCAAGGCCTCGTTTTTTGCAAATGCAATGTTTATAAATGAGACCCCAGGTCGGTTCAATTGAGGAGGAGACCTTTGCAGGTCATTTGGTTCCCACTGAACAATGATCACTGATACCCCTTTTCCATCAAATTAGCTCTGGTTCTTGGAACCTTGGTACCATCTTGCGAACCGGCCCGCTTTCCCACCTGTTTTAAACAGAACCATTGTCATCAAGGATGCGTCATCAACAGAGGTAGCAAGATGGAGGATCGCATTGTTCGCCTGTCAGCTTTTGTTCTGTTATTGAAGATATTTGTTTTTATCCAAAACAAGCATGGACCAAATATTAATGATTTCTCACTTACCATCCTCGTTGTTACCTTCTCCATCCTCTCATTCCAAACTTTAGAATATGACACACCCACTGATGTCATCGTGGTTCACACTTCACGTTGAGGAAAACCTGCATTATCTTGGTTGCAGCTTGGAAACCGACTTTTCAGGTCCCAAACCAATTTTATCTTTGGTCGAAATGCTCTGAAAGATTCAAAGCTAGGTGCAGGAATCAGAATGGAACCTGTTTCCTGTGGATGAAAAAGGAGACATGAAGGAATCCTAACCAGAGGTTTTGGCTAGGTGCAACCTGCAATCCTCACCACTAGATGCCACTAAATTCCCCTAAATCTTACACACTGTTCCTTTAAGGCAACAGAGTGACATTTACTTCACATGGAAGCTTTTAAGGATTCACATAATGTCTCAAGACAGTTCCATGTTTTGGCAAAACAAAAGATACATGTTGTTGATTGAGCAACTATTGAGGCAAAGTACTTGGTGCTCCTCTCTTGGAGTGAGCTCAAAAACAAGTAGAGCCGAAATGATTAACTGATTAGTTGTCAAGTGTTAAATTAATCACCAACTAATTTGATAATCTATGAATTGGTAGTAAGAAAAAAATCCTCTGATTCCAGTGTCTTCAATGTGAGTATTGTCTGGTTTCTTTCCTCCTGTGTGACGGTAAACTGAATATCTTTAGGCGACAAAACATGACATTTGAGAATGTCACCTTGGGCTTTGAGTTGCAGCCCTACAAATGTGCCAGTGTAGTGTTTAGTAATAAAGTAGGCCAGGTTCTGGACAGACAAAGCAGTTATTCAGGCATCTTAATTTGAAACACAGCAAACAATTACAGCATTTCAGATAAACACCACTGTAACTCACTCACCATGTGCACATACTTCAATGAAAGGAAAAATATCAATACAATGACAAAAATGACCAGCCATTCATCTTAAAAACACTGTTAATATTCCTATGAGACTGTTATAAATGATAAGATACCCCAAACATTATCAATATGAACGTATTACTGTGTAGATCTACACCATTGATACATTTACTGTAATGATTTAGGACATGACGTATCATCTGTGATGTATGGATTTAATTGTATATGTCGACAAGACAATGTACCAGCACACAATCAGTTGGCTTCCTATGAAGAACCATCAATACAGATCAATCAATCATTAAAAATGGAGACCTGCGGTGCTCTATGTGTTACTGTTTCAGTCCTGTGACCTGCAAGGTAAGCTTCCTTGATGCAGTTTACGTCTGCCAGCATCCATCCTGCAACACATCCTGCTAATGGAGGCACATTGTGCACTGACAGCCCCCTCTGAATATTTCATCCACCCCCCACCCCCTTTGAGACTAACAGAGATCAAGAGATGGGAGAAGATGGAGGGGAGAGCAGCAGGAGGATTGCAACACCGAGGGCCAAATGTGCTCGTCCTGTCCCTCTTACCAAAATTGAGGAGGGCTTCTGAGGTATTGTAGTTCTCAAACTCGAAACAGACATGATTCGATTATGGTTAATCTGAATTAAAACATCACCACAGGGTCATTTGGTGAATTTCACCTGATAAAATCTGATCACACAGCGCTGATGAATCCAAGTAAGTATTCAACAGCGGTACAACTGAATAACAAAAAACGGCAAGGACAGAATCAGGGCAGCAGAGAGTGTGCTGGCTGTGCTTCACTTGGACACAACAGTAATTAATATGAATGATTCCTGGGGTCTATGAATTCAACTGGATCCTGAAGAGGACTAAAAACAGAGGAATGTATCAAAACGACGACTTTAATCCAATAACATTCTTCATTTACAGCAGCTTTTAACAAAAAGTCTTCTCAGATGACTTCCTCAGACAAAAATCTTTGTTAACAGAGGTGTGATGTCTGTAATGTCTTTAATTTTACAAGTGAAAGACGTAAGAGAGGTCTCAACCATTGCCTTACTAAACTATGTGCTTAAAATTACACAGAGACACTATGGAACAGGATGTATTTGCTGCAGAGTGAATGAAGACAGTGGGACTTACCCATTGACCCAAATGTCAGAGCTGTGTGAGACAGAGACACACCACCCTCTACTGTACAAATAGCTGCATCACACTGGCACCTCCAAAAAGCTGCTATTTTCAGCTGCATCAATTTATCTACAGTCAAGACCAATATGATGTCTGATTTCCCATTGAATCATCTTCAAGTCAAGTATAATCCTGC
This sequence comes from Chaetodon striatus, assembly GCA_029783705.1. Taxonomy (NCBI): domain Eukaryota; kingdom Metazoa; phylum Chordata; class Actinopteri; order Chaetodontiformes; family Chaetodontidae; genus Chaetodon; species Chaetodon striatus. The sequence continues at coordinate 6,866,918 of JAPZEB010000009.1, read as the reverse complement.
TTTAATTAAGACTGGAGACATCGGCCTACATAAAGTATTTCCAGTGTGTTGTATTAAAACGTCCGGTCGTGGGTGGATAATTGTATTCACTGTGAGAGTTTTATTATTACATTTTAGCCAGTAGTGCAATGATAGCTGATGAGGTGGTTCTACTACTGGGAAGATGGGTAGGTTCTCAAGGAGGAATTTGATGTACTCTCTTATACACTCACTGGCCACTTTATTAGGTACACCTGTTCAACTGCTCATTAACGCAAATAGCTAATCAGCCAATCATGAGGCAGTAACTTGATGCATTTAGGCATAAAGAAATGGTCAAGATGACCTGCTGAAGTTCAAATTGAGCATCAGAATGGGGACGAAAGGTGATTTGAGTGACTTTGAACGTGGCATGGTTGTTGGTGCCAGAAGGGCTGGTCTGAGTATTTCAGAAACT
>JAPZEB010000009.1:6838598-6858039 GCA_029783705.1 Chaetodon striatus | reverse complement strand
CTGATTTAGCCTGCTTCCTCCAGAATAGATGACCCAAAACCTCCTCTACTCTCCCTTTTCTCCCTTTTCCCATGGCCCTGTTTGAAGGGAGCTTTTCGGAGCTGTAACACAACTACACGCCTGCTAAACTGACAGGATTAACAAAATAAGCACAAGATAGGGAGCCTTCTGCACAGGTGTAAACATGCTCAGCTCCTCTGCCTGCATCAAAGTGTTTGGCACTGCAGATATTTGGCAAACTACGTCAAGCTTAAAAAACAGAACTGAATTAAATGACGTGGTCAGAAATGACGTATGTTACTTTGTGAGTGGATGATTAAAAGATAGTAAAAATCATTATAGATTTTTAAACACTTGTTAATATTTTCAGACATTACCTTGAAAACAGTTTAATGAGTGTGGATGTTAGCAAGGCTACTGCCACAGGAAACTAATCACAGCTGACAGAAGGTTGTGCCAGGACTGATGGTAGAAGACAACGTGTGAAATACTGGGTCTGTTGCTTTTGAAGTCATCGCCCCATGTTATAATTAACAAGAGTCTTTTCATATCTTGGGTTTAAACACATATAACATATAACATGCACCTTCCTTTTCCCACACATAAACAGCTATTTATAAAGCAAGAATGTGTGGTGAGAATGTGCGCACCTCAGGCGTTTTTCAGACAAGGCGTACACACCGTTTTAGCTGAGATAGCTGTGGGTGAAATAATAATGACGAGAATAAATATAGGTTGAGAGACGATAATCTTTTTATGTTGTTTTGCCACTTTCACTGATTGTGTTACTGTTTTTGCGGTCTGCACAGCATTCTGTAAAATGTCAATCAAAGGTGCATTTATAAACGTATTCATGAGTCATTATTTTTATTTACATTCATCTCCCTGTTAATGATTGTTTAATTTGATCCTGTGAAGCATTTTGTAAAGTCAGTTTCCACATGAGCGCCATTAATGAATTATTGATCATCCTTGTGACGACTAATAATAATGATGGTTTGCAGAAATGAATGAATTGGTGATGCAGATGCTTCAAATATCCTCAGCCGTGCGTAAAGATAGCTGCTCTGGCACTGTTGGAGAATGGTGAGACAAACAAGGTGAAATTGCTCTTCTTTACTGTATTTCTCATTGACAGGTCTAATGAGTGGTGGAGGGGCACAAGTATTGATATGTAAATAAACGTTTCTACATCCATTTATGGCAAACTGTGAGTATGAAAATAAGTCTTGTGCTCATGTACCTAGCACCATGATAATCAAGATTTTTAAGATAGATTGAGGCGTACTCACGGCTCTATAAATCTGATGAAAAGAATGCTTATGCATATTTCTGCCTTTGTGCATAGACACTGTTTTAGTCTTGAATCTACACACAGTTTTATGCATCTGGCCCCTGGTGTTAACATGCCTCTTGGATGATCTGATCACAAGTGGACAGCGCTAAATACAAGTCTAAATAACCCCCAAGACTCATTGTGATACGACCACTCAAACAACTTGCCAAAGTGGTCTGGGACACACATCTTTTGCAATGTAAATGATAATGCATCTGGATTTGTTCCTGACAAGGACTACATCATCAGCACAGGATGTGATGGTTGTTTTGGTGACATCAGTGCTCTAAAATTTGTCCATTTTACAAGTGAAGTGTTGTGTGACCATTTATTGTTCTGCCCTATGAAAGGAGATGTGTTGAATTCAGCTGGATGGAGTGTGGATGTAATAACTGTAATAACTTTGAGCCTCCAGTGAAAGTGACATTGGCAATAACAAAATCTTAAGTGGTCTACTGGAGACTCAGACTCAGGTGTGAACGCTGATGTGTCTTGGTTGTCGATAAGAACAGCAAAAAAAGCTGTCTGGCATTGATATAGGAGATTTGGCAAATTTTTCATGGGCGCAACCCACATACTCAGCTCTGCTGCTCATCCCACAAATACATGTTCCTTACAAATGTGGCACAATTTAAAAGGGGAATAAACAGGCTTTCCAACGGTATAAGATTTATTGCCAAGAAGCATTGTCACAACAAAGAAATAATCGACCTAACACAAAATGCCTCACTTTTTTGTGCTTAATTTATATTTCTGTCTTTTTTCCTGATCATCTGAATAAGTCGCTAAATTTGTTGCTAGTCGCTTTTTTAGAAACAACGTCGCTAAATGGGTCTGAAAAGTTGCTAAATCTAGTGAGAAAGTTGCCAAGTTGTGACACTACTTAGCAGCTGTTTTGCCATCTCAGATTTTGAGAAACTCGGCTCATTTACATGATAATTGAACTACATCATACATATGAGACATACAAACGCATCATATTTGTGGTTTGCGGAAATGTAAAATGCCGACATTTTATTGTGGCGAATGGCCTCGGATTAACATGCCAATATGCAGGTATAACATTTGCCACATTCACCATCTTTTAGCATGTTAACATTGGAACATTAGCAAATTAAGTACAACTGAGGCTGATGGGATGCCATTTTAAAGGCATTTGGTCATAAAGCAAAGTATTGGACAAATTGGAATTTGGACCTAAATGACCTAAAGACTATCACCGAAGTTATTAAAAATCAACCCAAGGGGGATATAAATGTCTGTACAAAATTTCCTGGAAATCCATCCAGTAGTTGTTATCTCAGTCTGGACCAAAGTGGTGGACTGAATGACTATCCCTAAAGCTATGCTGCTAGCACGGCTAAAAAATAAATTGGGACTTTGGGGATGAAATTTCAGCTTTTAACCTCTGAAGCTTTACTTACACACACAGATGAGACACCTGCGGTCCAGTTTTTATTTGAACAGTGAAATGAATTTGGGGAATATCAACACCAGACACATACTACCTGTTGCATTATTCTATAAGGACATCCGCTCCAAGAGGCCGACACGACCTTATAGTCCTTCAAATTAACCCTATATTTTTTCCCTAGTCGTCAACGCTGACCTTCGGGCAAACTCAATGCATGAGCGCTGTGCCCAAGCCATCATGCCTATTGCATCTTACATCACTAAGCTTTTACTCTGGATGATTTAATATTCCTACATTAATGTTTGAACAGTCTAAAAGGGCCAGTTTTGCCCCCCGCTTTGTTGCTCGCCTTCCTTTAGTCAAGTTAATGGTGCTGTAAATTCATGACTCAAGCAATTGAACAAAAGCAGCAGAGAGACTTCAGACGGACACAAAAAGCGGTACAGTGTATGTTTATCTATGCTGGCAAAATTTGCCTACATAAATTCATTTGGTTCACAAAATTGACTTTCCAAGCAGGAGGTCTCAGTTCCTAGGAAACTGGAACGGGCTCAGCAGTGTCCAGGACGCTCAAAGTAATCCAAAAAAGAGTAGATTGATAGTGTCTGTTTTAAGACTCCGTTGACGTTGTGTCGCGAGCTGTGAATTCAGAGAAAAAGCTTTTCCCTCGGCAGGACCATCTCTTAATTGACTACTTTGTCGGGTACATTTTGTCTATTGGCATGACAGAGGAGATCTTGTTTTTCTCCTCTTCCTCTTATTATAACGCCCCTCAGTGACCTACCATTAGCAGTAGGCTGTTTATCATCTTTTCTCGATCATTAAATCTTGTCACATCATACATCAAAGCTCTCCTTAGCATCTCTGCTGTTTGTCTTCATGCTCTCTCTCTGTCTTCTGTTGGGGGTAATTTTCACGGCAAAATATTCACTTCCAGTTTTTCCCTGTGCTTCCTTTGTCTGCTTCTGCAATTTATAATCCTTACAGTTTCCCTTCCTGTCCTCATGAAAAATTGTGCAAACATGACTCCATGAAGAGGGCATAATGAGGTCAGTGCATTTCTCTGTCTCAGGCAGAGACATTGACAATGGTTATTCATCTTTTTTTTTTGCATAACAAATCGCTTTGTGTCTTGCTGTGGTGCAGATTATATAGTGTACGAGCTGTGTTGCACCAGATTAAAGTGAAACTGAATTGCAGTGAGTCACATGTCCACAGGCTGACAGCGGATTGATGGTGCAGGTTAAGAAAACCCCGGATTGTTCCTTCGTTGTGACAAGAATTTGCATAACACAGTCATGCTCACAAAAAAAAGAATCTCTGAAAATGAGACGCTGACATGATTTATCTTGGCAGACTATCAGAGTCATTTTGATCAGATTAGATGTGATTTTCTTAGCCGCTGATCTGTGCTGCCTCAGATGAGACCTGATTACCAGAGACAGCAATTTAGGGTTGATTGCACTTCCTTTTGTTGACATCACAAGATTCAGCATTGCCCTTATTTCCTCATATTCACTGTGTTTGCTGCTTCATCAATCAAAGCCTGGCTTCCGATAAGTGCCGTGTGCTACAGTCAAGCCTCACCAGTAATTAAAAATGCTGCAATGGGGCAATCAGGAAGTGTGACAGCTACCTTGTTTTACAACATCTTCAAAATGACCGGATAAAAACTCTGGTCATTATAATCATTTATCAAACCAGCCAAACAGTGAGAACCTGATTAAATTGACCTTGATACACACCATATCTCTCCCCTGGTTGTATTCATTTTTCATAAGCTGAAGTTTGTGTGTCTACGTGTCTGACTGTGTGAGACGTGCAAAGAGTCACTGATTGATTTCAACCTGCTGTTTAATCATTGTAAAGGAAAATGCACACCGAGCAACGGGTGGTCCAGTGTTCAATTACCAGCCATGTAATTCTGAATGATTAGTTTACATAAGCTCAGCAGCATGAGAGGAGGAAAGGGTTACAATGATATGAACCAGCAGTCTGAGAGAAGCCTGGTTTATATGCAGTTTTGCATGAAAGAAGCTTTATTGATCCCTTTGGGCAAATTGAGTCACTGTAGTAGCAATAGTAATTCAGCGGGGATCAAATGAAGTGGAAGTTAAGCACAGAACAGGAAAATAGGAGAAGTAGAAAACCATGAAGCTGAAGATAGTAACTGTTTCAGAGACCTTATCTCAGACTGTACTTTTAGGGCTGATAAATCTATTTTGAGTTCCCAAGGCCCTTGTGCAGTGAATGGAAAATTGTTGTGTCAGTATGAGTAAGGTATTGTTTAATTCCTTTGTTTTAGAGATGTGGGTGCTCAGATAAGAAAACACAGAAACGCTGATACGTTTAAAACCAAATAAATATCTGGCAAAACAACACCAGTGTCAAGAATGAAGTGTCAAGCTAAAAAATGGTTTGACATTTTGTGTAATACACTCATTCCTTTTCTTGTCTAGGGTTAGATGATAAGATCAATACCACCCTCATGTCTGTATGCTAAGTAGAACTATCCATCCATCCACTCATTTTCAACCACTTATCCGAGGCCATGTCGCGGGGGCAGCAGGCTAAGCAAAGTACTCCAGACGCCCCTCTCCCCAGCAACACTTTCCAGCGACTCCTGGGGGATTTGGAGGTATTCCCAGGCCAGATGAGACATACAATCCCTCCAGCATATTCTGGGTCTGCCCTGGGGCCTCCCACCAGTTCGATATGCCCGAAACACCTCAACTGGCCCATTCCGGCATGAAGGAGTAGCGCTCTACTCCAAGCTCTAGATTTCTGAGCTGCTTACCCTATCTCTAAAGCTGAGCCCAGCCATCCTATGGAGGAAGATCATTTCGGCTGCTTGTATCTGCGATCTCATTCTTTCAGTCATTACCCATAGCGTATGATCATAAGTGAAAGTTGGGATATAGATGGCCGATAAATCAAAAGCTCTGCCTTCTGGCTCAGCTCTCTCTTCAACGCGACAGTTTGTCTTTTCTTTGCTTTTTGTCTTTCCCGATCGTGTCCAAGCATTAGCCTCAGTAACCACAAAATAGCCTACAGTGTCTCTAAAAAAAATCTCCTCCTGCTTTCTTTCAACCAGTCAACGTCACTGCGAAACCAGAAAAATGTAAACATAGGCTCATCTGGTCTGCGTGCAAATTGTTTTGTCTAATTTAGTGAATCAGACACACATAGACATCAAGAATAACTATAAAATCTTCTTGCTTGTTAATTTACGTCACGGCCAATGATAAGTATTTTAATTGTGTGTATAGAGAAATGAAATAGTGTTATGACGATGGCTCAGGATTCAGGATGAGTGCTTCCTCTTCTTCTTCTTCATCACCAGGCGCTCACAGTTTCATTTCATCTATCTGTCGACTAAAGTAAAGGTCAGCTGTGTAGAGAGAGGGATGACGTGAGTTGTTCACTATAACAGCTCGTGTGTGTGTGTGTGTATGTATCTGTGTGTGTGGGTATGTGTGTGCCACCAGCGATGCCTCTGGCAGCAAACTCCTGGGGGGAGAGAGAAGAGCAACAAGAAAGTGAGAGAGAGGGTGAGGGCTCAGTGGGGCGGGTAAAAGCTCATGTTTCATTAATAGGGCATGCAGCGTGTGTGTGTGTGTGTGTGTGTGTGTGTGTGTGTGCATGGGGGAATGCAGGGTCACAGATGACTTTAATTAGAGGGAGAATGTGTTAAACAAATGTAGGGCAATCACTGATTCACAGGAGCGTGGCGTCCATGTTAGTCTACCTCTAATCAGTGCCGATCAGGGGCAGGGCACACCGGGCGAGTCGAGCCCCATTAATGGCATGAGACACTGAAGAAGACTGATGAGTCAGTAGCCCGTTTGAAGCATCAGTCATCATTACTGACTGAGTGCTGAATCACAGTCCGACCAACGTCTCCTGGTATTATTTTCCACAGAGGGACGGTGAAGCTGCCCCGCCTTTCTCCCTTCTCGCCTGTCAGTCACTTCCAATCATCATATCAGTAATAACCTCTGACTCCTGTCTGGTCATGGAGCGACTGACCTCCCCGGCCACCTGTCTGTCTGTCTGCCTGTCCATCCTGTCTCTCTACCAACAGGATTTCATGTTGACATGTGCAGCCTTTGCTCTGAAACATTCACAGCCGGCATTCTCAGAGAAGACAGGAAACAACGAGAGTCATATTACAAGAATGAATAAATGTATTTATGAAATGCTCCATTGGTTCTGTGCTTGCCTTTTGATTAATAAAGGCTCCAAAATTATACATGTATTGGGGTTAGATTATTGCTGATTAGTGCTCCATTTTAACACTTTAGTATGCACTTTGTCAAGAGAACATGCAGATCGTGGCCTGCATTTCCCAGAGTAAGAAAGCCTATTTTTTTTCTCCACACGAGCAGCATGGCTCTAAAGATTGAGACATTTTGCACATACAGTCATGGTACCCAGACAACCAGTCCTCCAACACATACGACCACATAGGTTGTATGTTCTCATTCTCTATATACGACCCAAAGGAGTGTTTCCGAAATCAGTGCCCCCACTGATGGAAGACAGAATACCTTGTATATGACAGTTAACGGCTGCAGTTTTAAATGCACGGTCACGTTGTGAAACGGTCGCAGTTGCACCAAAACTTCTTGGTAAGATTTAGAAAAAATGCGGTTTTCCTTTAAACAATTATGCTTATGAGGTAAGGTATCATCACAAACATCACATGACACACCTTACGTATGTCACGTGACACATGATAGCATATTACATTATCAACATCTCAACAGCTTGATATATTGATTCACAAATTTTTGTAAAGACGTTCATGGTTCCCAGATGATGAACTCTACTGACTTTGGTGATCTCCTGGCTTTTTATGTAATGCCACTGTCAGGTTAATTTAATTGCTGAAGGGACAGCGGCTATGTGAAGGTATGAAGGTTATGTGTGTTAAAGGTGTGTTCCCTTGTGAGCATGTTGGAGCAGTTGGGGAGGAAACGTAATGCGGAGCTGCAGTCTAGGCTGCTTGGGAAGCTACCTCATGACCTGAGATCCATTTTCTGTTGCTTTATTCAACACTTCTTGACCTTTCTGACTGGTTAAGATTTAAAATTTAAGTTCAGATGCTGATACAGGTCAAAAAGGGAGGTTTTGGCAAAGAAGAACCAAGAAAAAAAAAAAAAAAAAAAACCCAAGTCCTGTGGGACCATCTTTCTAGGTTCAGAATATCAGCCAGCTGAGGTCAAGCCCAAGCATTCAGTTCCCAAAAAGAGGATAGAAAGATACTGTCCATGCTGCAACAACTGTCTACACCAACTTTGAGAGGCTTGGAAATAGCTGGAAAATACACTCCACATGAATGCTGGTGTTGTGTCGGGCCTACAAGTGCAACCTGAAGAGGTGTTGCCTTACATGCAATAAGCACACCTGCTTGTGCTTCTTGAGGTAAACACGAAGGCCATTGACAGAGCTGGGAACTGCACCGAGAACGCTCCCTCCACAAGCACCTGTTCTCCATGTACTGGGAAGGAAGTACTCTGCATTCAGTCGGCAAAAGGACACAAAGGATTTCTCTGAAGGTCATCAAAGTCCTCTTATGTAAGGGAGGTCATACCCTTGAATCACATGCCACCCTGGATGACTGGTCAGACGGTACAGTCATCCTCCATACAGCAGCTCAGCAGTTGCTCGATATGATGTATGCTCGACTGTAAGCACTGAGAGCACCAGAGCAAACAATTTACTCGACACATGAAGGATGATGTTTATATTCTTCTTTTCTCTTAAAAGCGAAGTTGACCACTGGTCCAATCTCTCCCCAAACTTAGTTTATTCTTCCGATAGTTTATTCTTCTTGTCACTGCTTTGTCACACAGCACTCCTTAATCCCTGATTTACACACCCACGTAGCTGTAAAGACGGAGGTATCATGTCTTTTACAAGCTTTGTTTTGAAGTGAGTGACTGAGATATGAAGAGGACCACTGATCATCTTTTTTTATCTCACTCAGTACTTCAAAACAAACCTTGTAGGCAGCCTGGGCTTTGTTTCCTCTCCAAATTTGTTCTTTTTGGACCTTGTGCACTCAATGCATCTTGAGCTTGTTGTTGTGTGTGTGTGTGTATATTCTTTGTTTTAGTAAACAAGGCTGTCCTTCATGACATTTTTCTCTTCTCCTTTGTTATGTGCAATGTAGGGAGAGGAAATGGGAGTGTAAATGGAATAGTGCGGGTATAAAATAAGAACAAACCTCTTCCCCACCCCTGTGCCATTTGTAAACTACATATACAGTATGTGACAGCATTATAAATTGCTTTTTTGTCTCTATTTCTCTCTGCCAGCCCATACTCTATATTTATATGTGTTTGGTAGCTTGATGTCAAAGGGTAATGGTATGTTGTACCCTCAGCTGAAGAAATAATTCTTTATGCCTCTGTCAGCCACTATTAGTGACAGGTGTGTCTGTGTGTGTGTGTTTTGGCAACCTGTCATTAGCCCTATTCTTGGAATGACTATTCATTTAATCACCCCTATTTTAGCAATTGGATTCCCCTGACAGCTGCTTTTGTCATTATTTGCTTTGCTTCGATAATCGTTCGCTTCCTCCCTGCAGAAACAGAAAGTGTGAAAATTGCATACTTATAAAAAGAAACACTAAGCAGGGGAGAGCCTCTCTCCCTCTGTGTGCGCACGTGTGTGTGTGTCTGTGTGTGAGTGTGTGTGCACGCGTGCGTGTTGCAGTAGGGGGTGGATTGAAATCTGTTTTGTTCAGGGATTTGGAAAAGAAAACATATGTGCGACTTTCCCACATGAGACAATGCTCACTGTACCTGCAATTCACTTTATTGTAGTTCACATTGCTGCCATTTGTGCCAAATAGCAATTTGGTTTGGGTTATTGTTTAGGTTTTGCAAATTCAGTATGTGATACTGAACTGAAATTTTAGCATATTAATGTTATACTATGCAGAAACTGTAGGTTACTGTTTGTAAACAGCATTGCCGGCAAGAGTGAAAGGCAAAGCCAATCCCATATTCACACTCATTTTTGAATAACCTTTGTCTGCTTGCGACTTTGCCTTGCTATTTTTACAATTTCAGTGCTGTGTCCAAGATTTTTGTGGCTTTCTCTTGGATGCCTGCTGCTGACAGTCTGCCACCTGGTTGCTACCTTTTATATTTCCCAATTTCACCTGCGCACTGTGCCCAGGAATATCTCAAATACAGAAAAAAAGAAACTAGTTTTACCACCTCACAATTGTACACCACCTCGAACAAGTCAAGTCACAGTTCCAGTTTACATCCATATCTGTCTGGACTCAAATGTAGCCAGTTGACAGTGCTTTATATATGGATGCTTCACACACATCTTCAACCCGGCAGCACAGAAGCTCTATGCAATCAGCACAGTTTTAAGGTGGGCACCCAAGATTAGTGTCACCACTTCAGTATCTGACCAAATGTCTCCCTTTCTGTTTCTGAGTTATGATGTTGAATAATGACCAGAAAAGTGTTTTTCCAGAACATTGTGATGTCACAGTGAAATTGAACTTTGACCTTTTGAATATAAAATGTCATTATTCTATTCTTGCGAACTTTTGTGGGAAATTTTGTTATAATTATCATATGAATCCTGGACTTAAAAAAGACGTTTTCTGAGTTCATAGTGACCTTTGACCACTAAAATCAAATAAAATCATTGTGGAGTCTATGTGGATGTTTGTGCCAAATATGAGGAAATTACCCTCAAATGTTCTTCAAATATCGTGTTCACAAAAATGAGACAGACGAGGTCACAGTGACCTTGCGTTTGACCGACAAATTCTAATCGGTTCATCGCTGAGTCCAAGTGGATGTTTCTGCCAAAGCTGAAATTCCTTCAAGTTTTTCTTGAGATATCGTGTTCACAGGAATAAGACAGACGCAAGGTAACACTGACCTTGACCTTTGACCACCTAAGTCTAATCAGTTTACTGTTGAGTCCAAGTAGATGTTTGTGCCAAATTTGAACAAATTCCCTCTTGAGATATCACATTCACAAGAATGGGACATATGAACAGATGGACGTACAGATGGACATCCAAAAAACATAATGCCTCTGACCACGGCTGTCGCTAGCAGTGAGGCATAATAAGAAAATACAGGCAGAGAGCACGGTCTCTGCAGATAAATGCACATTTGTGGTGAGTCATAAGTGATGATTAGGGAGGGATTACTCTTATACATTTTTTAGTAAAATCCTGCATGGTATACTTGACACATATATATACATGGTAACAAAACAAAAACGTGATTCCTATTTCTTCATGGGATTTTCATAAGAAGGTAAAGGAAGGCAGAGTATAAACATTTTCCTGTTGTGGTGATAAAGATGTTCAGCTGCAGTGAGCTGCTGTCTCATAGCTGTCAAGCAAAACTAGGTCTATTTTGTTCTTGTTCCTCATATTGTGATGCTGGTCCACACCCAAACCACAGTGGAACCTCTAGCACAGACATTTTGATGTTAACTAAAAGGGACCACGTGGATGATGAGAGATAAAAGACGAAGAACACAATGTTCAGAACAGCAGCTGATGCTCTCTCTGTTCCTCTCTGTCCCTCTCTCTGTCTGTCTCTATTGATGTGATGGCTCTCTGTTCACCTGGACCAGGACCGAAGGCGCAGGGGCTGTTAGTCCTGACACTTGCTTGGAGGCACAGCGAAAGGTCACGAGACGTAATAATAACAGCAGGGGACATTCTGAATAATGATAGTGGACATTTATTATACAGGAGCACAAGTGAACCCCTGCAGGGTCTGTGCAGGGTCAGCCGGATAGACACTGGGCAAGATTTCAGAAATAACTACATGTACACCAGGCCTTAATTGTCCCCCTCCTGTCGCTTTACTACCTGAGAAAGTTGTCGTTATGGCCAAGCTTAGCTGGAGCAGCCAGCAGAAATGAGGCATTATTAATAGGTCATTTCACTTTCAGCAGCTTCTCCACCTCCTTTTCTCCTTAATCACATCAGATGAGGGGAGTAATGATAGAGCCTTTAAACACAAGTCATGTCAAAACAAGAGCAGGAAAAAAATGAGGGATGGAAATAGTCATTCTCTTGTTTGCCTCTCTCAACTGTGTAACTCGGAGTCAGACTGACGCAAGAAAGAGAGACGTCGGCATGAAGGCACTGACAGAAACTGATAGTTGAGGAGTACAGAGAGAGACTGAGCCAGAAGATTGAGACAGTGAAAGACAGGGAATAGTTTTGTAGGTCTGCGCCAATAAGTGAGAGTAAGAGAGGAGTAGTGAGTGATTGAGAGAGGAAGATCGAGCCAGAAAAATGAAATGAGAGGATTAGAAGAGGGAGAGAAAGATGGAACAGTTCAACAACGCCCCTCCACACTGGCAAAGTTTCATCAGCTTGAGAGGACACACCGTGCTCTGAGTCACAGCAGATGGGCAGCGCTGTCAAGTGTTAATAGAGGTATAGCAGCCACTGCTGGTGGCCAACCTTAGCCACGTCATCAACTAACCAAAGATCCCTTCTGTCAAGACACTGGCTATTGTTTAGCTGGTGGTAGCTGGTGTCAAACAAAGCCAAATTTATAGCCAAAAATCAAACATACGCACCATCAGTTGGCCTTAAAAGTAAAATGATCAGCCAAAAATTAAGATGTTGCCATTATTTATCCACTGCAATGTCAAAACATTAGAAAGTAAGTGCAGGTTCATGTCAGCATGTAGATTAACTCTTCAGAAGTGCAAAAAAAGGCCCAAAAACAATCCATCAGCAGCATAATCCAAGTGCTGAAGCCCTTTACACTCCGAACAACACACTGCTCTGCTCCAACTGTGATTTATGATGCAAAACACTTTCAGCACCACTAAGTGCACTTTTAATTAAAGAAGAAATCTTTAAGATAGTCCATGCAAGAATTCAGAGGAGAGGGTATCATGGAGGCGGACCCTGTCCCAGCTGACATTGGGTGAGAGGCGGGATACACCCTGGACAGGCCATCAAACTATTACAGGGCGGCGTGCATTCAGACAGAACACATTTTAGACATTGTGCGATTTAACTTAAAGTTAATGGAAAAAAAAAATACAAAAATACAGCTGGGCTTATTTATCTGTGAACTTGAGGTGGCAAACGCCGATGCTTTTCAGTGGTCCAAAATGTCAAACTATGACACTCCAATGTTGTTTTTTGACTTTCAGGGACGCTGTGTTAATTTACGTTACATGTGTTGTGTCTTGTGACAAAACAAACTTCCATTTCAACAGAAAATGTACAGTTCCTGCTCATTATATACATACAGTATCTTTTTTAAAAAAAAAAACCAAACCCAACAAACATTGTTTTTAGGTTTACTCCCTTAGGTTTAACTCTGTGTATTGCTAACACAACATAGGGTAACATGATGTCATGTGACATAGGTCACTAGCGTATCATGCTACACATACTAGCACACTACATTATCAAAATAGCTTAAATAACCACATGAACTGAACAGCGGCCTCCCAGGTGAAAGTCAGGAATTAATTTGATCCCTCCACCTCCCCACCCACTCGCCCGCCCTACATGGGCTGTCTCACTCTTAATACTACAGCTGCTGCTCTGGGTGCCAAACGATGACGCCACCTGGTGCATCCCGTACCGCAGCTAAAGGGTACCTCTGTGCTTCGATATCTGACACTGTAGGCCACTGACCAAGTCTTGGTATTTGATGAGTTGGGGACTGAGACTGGTTTGAGAGGGCTCATGTTACCTATTACCATTTACAAGCAGAAGTTTGTGTGCTTGATGAGCAGAGCTGAAGGTGAGCAGGTACACTCGAGCTGCAGGCCAGCAGCTGTATCTTCATAGATCCACGGATACTAAATGAGGCAAAGGTGTTACACCTTGGCAATTTTGAGGCATGAAGGTTTTTTTTTTCTCCTGAGAGAACACCAATATGCACTGGATATGCCCCTATCTGGAATCAGTTGATGCAAGGTAACACTGCAGAAATGGGATTTTCTTTAGGAAATAACGTGTGAATGGGGTACAGAGCCACTGACAATGTACGTCTTACTACACTGCCCAAGACAGTCGTGCACAGCCACATACCTTGCACAATACAATGACCTAACAAAACACTGTGTCCAGCTCTGGCTGAACAAGATATACTTTGTGTTGACACGCTAAGAAGAAGATAAAAGCACAGAGCCATGAAGAACACGAGGAGAGACTAGAGGGAAATAGCAGAGAACAAGAGGCTGCTGAGCTGAACACAAACACACAGAGACATTTGTATAGTCAGTACATTTGATGTTTGGGACAAATAAAGACAGACTGCACAAATGGTCCAGCTTTCTATTTGATGCAAATGACGCACAACAAAAATTTACTGTCCTTTCTGTATGAGCACACCTTTGAAATGCTTAAAAGCAGAAGCACAAATGCTGGCAAGCAAAGCTCAGCACATTGTATCCTCCAGGACAAGCACAGGCTGTCCAGGAAATATTTTGATCTCTTATTTAAACACATAGGTAGTGACAGCAGTGTGGAGCTAAAAAAAAAGACAAAAAGGTAAAATTAGAGAGTGAGAGTGAGACTCTTGTTTGAGCTTTTAGTTTGTGTGCAGTACACCTTTGCACATGACAACAGGTTGAGTCTATCAAATGAACAGGTGCATGTATGCTTTCAACAACAGCTTATTGTAAAGGCTGCTGTAAATAGGAATTATTATTTATACAAGGTCGACTGTTAAGCATTGAGATGTTTAGCTTTTGCTACATAACACTCCTGAGACAATGTTAAGCTTGCAGCTCTCTTGCTACTCAGACAATCATTCACATAATCTAATTTCCCTGTGTGAGTGACTGAATAAAGACTAATTTTTTTTTTTTTTGGTACAAATAAAACCGTATCAGTAAAACCAATCAGTGCTGCTTTGCTTGATTTGTTTGCTCAAAATGTCATTACTTTCCCTCTGGTTCAGGTAGCCGTGTGTGATTACATGAAAAGGTCTGAATTACTTTCCCTCCAGCAGTGCCATTACGTGATATTTATGTTGCTGCTGTTTTGAGCCTCATCTTGGCATTCCACTGTGCGCAGCAGTGTGTGTTTGTAGAGGGTGCATTGTGCATGAACGCAACTGAAATCCGCCATTACAGTGGCCTCATTTAGGAGCTGCCTGCTATCTTTTAGGCGTTGAATATGATTACATATACAGAAAAAACCCCGCTAAAACCTATATGCCATTTGTCATGCAGACATACATGATCAACAGTGTTCACACATGAACACATAGGCGTAGATTTAAGCGGGGGCGCAAGGCAATGCTATTTTATTTTGACAGTTACACCATACAAAATCAGAACGCAGCAAATAAAGTGTTTGACACTCAAAATTTCCTTAGGTAGGACCCTGAACCCCCTGTATCATATGTGTGTCCCCCCAGTGTTGAAACAAAAGCTACACCCTTGCATATATGCGCATCTTCAGTGTGTGCACATCATCTGTGTTTGTTCAAAGGGCAGAGACTGTTTTGCAAAGATCTTTTATTGAGGTATGTGGCCAACCACTGACTCTGGACTCAGGATACATCCAAACACATACTTAACATTTTGAATTCTCAAAGGTGTGAACATGTGACGCTACATAAAACTAAGCACGATGCAAGATAACAAAGTGTTTACACTGGTAAAACTCATAAATCCAGTTCTTCTTCTTCTTCTCACTCCAGGACAATTGTATTGTATATGCTGTGGTGTAATTCTCAGTTTTTCTCCATCTGTGATTCTGTTTGACTTTAAAAAAGCATCAGACGCACAAAGACAAGCCATCAGCCCTCCAACCAGAGAGCTCCATGGTGAAGTGAAGTTGCAGGTAAAGTATCTGTGAATACGACGGCTATCACTATGAACGAGATACCTCAACAAAACTTATCAAGATGACCCAAAATAAAGTGCTATTCTCATTATTACAAGAGAAGCTTATTTCTCACAGTCTCTAAAGGCTTTTTACAAATATTAAAATGAAGACTAAAGAAGGATCACATTAACTAGCTCGCTGTGCTCTGAAAGAAGACATATGAGTTAAATTATTACATCATTTGCAGTGCCATTATTCTGCTGTTTTATTCAGTTCTTCAAACCTACACTTTCTTCGCATTCGTGACACAGGCTGAGTTTGTATCCTCTCTCTGCAACAAGGTGTCCTTTTAAAGAAAAACATCAACTTTCTTACACGGATGAATGAATCGATGGAAAGCATCAAAAGTGTGCCAGCATACAGTAGAGGAGAAAAAATGCCTTCACTTTATGTCATAACTGAACAGCCGCATCAATAAAGAGAAGACGGGAGAGGCCAAACAGGGAGCAGAAGATGGAGATGACAGGCTGACATTTGATCAATGATGAGTCGTGCACCCATGGGCACAACACTACCTGCACGCACGCACTGACTCATAATGGCTCGACACTGATGTCATTCCTCTCACTGCACCTCCTCTTCCTTCTGTTTTCCTGTGTACTCCTCTGAGCTGTCAGTGAAACTCCTCATCGTGGTCAGAAAGATCCCCATCGTGTTGTTTTTCTGGCAGGCCGTCCGCGCTTTATTTCCCACTGTTCCGGCTCCACTGAAATCATGTTATGATACTGTGAAACGTTTGCAACACCCACTGCAGCTCTTCAGCAGGTCTCTGCAGAAACCAACCCTTTTATGTCTGTCAGGCTCCTTTATTTGAGAGCAGAAGAGCAGTAACCAACAGCTTTGCACTTGGAAGGTTTTACTCACAACACCCAGCAGAACGAAGACACACCATCCTGACTTTTTTTCTTCCTAGAGAGACTCACAAGTTTCATCTACCTTTCCTTCCTTTTGATTTCTCTTGCATCATATTTGCTTTAAACAACAGACAACAAAGTTAAGACCCTCGACACTCACGGCTGTTTCTGAGTTATCAACAAAAAACTTTACAACAAAAAAATAAGAGAAATTCCTGGAAGTTTAAGTTCCTGTCTTGTAGATAGTTGAAAGTTTTTTGCAAAATTTGTTGAGCTGACCTATTTGTGAAGCATATGGTCCTCAAGCAGATTTATGCTCCCTTACCAGAAATTAAAATATGCTGATGCATTTTTTTGTACCTTATTTTCATTGTTATATTATACTGAAAAAGTCAGGGGGAAAAAAGTTTCTGAGTTGCCTGCGAAAAGATCCTCAGAGCCTTCAATTTCCCTTTGAAAACCTTCTCATTGCTGCACTCTCAAGTTGGCAAGTGCATTTATAACTCAGCCTGACACTGCTGAGGATTTTCGGATCGTGTCTCCTCTTTTCATCTGATTCTCCTCTCTGTCTGAATGGCAGCAGCTTTCTCTGGCAGGCAGTGGTTTGTCCTTGGCAAGTGCCTCATGTTGTGCAGCAGTCTACATGAGGCTGATATCAGTCCCCAGGCCAAAGAGACCCTGACACGAGCAGATAGGGATGAGACATACGGAGTGGGTAGAGACAAGAAAAGGACGCTGACAGAGGCATCATGTTCCCATGAGGGGACTCAGCCTCCTCCCACGTTGGTAGACGTCTTTTTGACGGGGAAAAACAAAATCTGAGGCGGCATCTGGCAAGCATATTTAAAGCATTTGTGGCTTGTGAATCCTTTGTCTAACTAAACATTGATTTTTGTATTGGAAAGATAAAACTAGACTGCCGAGAAACAGTTCCTTTCTAAAAGCAGGACTACTGCATAAGTGTTCACTCTATTAAAGACAGTAAATCAATTCATCTGGAAGCCATGTGTTCACGGGGGGCTGTGGCTCCAGCTCTTTGCAGAAGTGTGGGTTTTTCGTCCAGCTTATCTGTGTTTGGTCTAGTCAGGATTGGCTAGAAAGGCTGCGGCTGTCGTTTTGCCGAGGGCAGGGTGGAGGAGGGGTGATAGTGTTGGTCTGAGGATGGGTGCCTCCCAGGGGGAAGTAGAAGTGGAAGGATGGCGATGTGAGCACAGAGGCTCAGATCTCCTCTATGGAGTCAGCGGGGACCAGCCCTCTCTTCTTCCCGCTGCTGAGCTTCAGGAACAGCTCGCCGTCTTCCCGCTTCCCCACACAGATCTGAAACAAGAAAGAAATGAAGTTGCTCTATTTTCAGTAAAGAAAAAGGTACTGAACTGTTATTAAATTTATGGAATTTGACACATTAATAGATCCTCAAGGACATAGGTGAGTATTTGGGGCCATCAGGTATATCCATTTGGCAGGAAATCATGAGACTAAGGATCAGAATGTTTCTCTTAATGAAACTCAGCTTCAGTTCAGTCAGGACGACTCTATCTCACTCCCCCTGCTTCCTCCAATCACCTGATTATGGGCGTTTACTCATCCAGTCAAACCGATGAAATTTTGCAATGATCTTTATCAGCCAATCATGTTGCTTCTGTCAAACTTTAAGTCTGTTCTCCTCTCTGTTGCTTTGCACCCTCCTCCACCCTTATCCACCCTCAGTCATCACATCCAGTGCCCAGGTCAAGCTCAAAGTCCACTCCTTATCACATCCAGATCCTCAGCACCCTCTTCAACCCATCACCACCTCCACCAGCATCTAGACTCCAAAGAGGGTTTCTTATTCTACTACAGTTTCACCACACACCTTTAAATCCATGACATCCCAAAGGGGTCTAATCACCAAAGACTATTAACATTTCTCTTACTTTTGTGCACATGTAAATAAATATTCTTTTACTCTGAGTGAGCGTCTCCTGATTGAAATATGCGCTTTCAAATTAACAGAGCCAACAGAATGAATAAACATGCTGGCAGTTGCCCACAGTTATTCAACGTAATTCATGCTTAGTATATCTTAATTTGTCAGAACCCACTCTGAATATTTAGAAAGTGGTGAACATTCATTTAAAAAACTAGAATTTCTGCCTTGTGGTTGCGTGCCTCCGCAAACCAGTCAAGGTACTCTTACAGTTTACATCCCTGTCTGTGAAAACATGGTTGCTTTACACACATCTTCCCCCAGCAGCACAGAAAATCTATACAATTAGCACAGTTTCAAGGTGGGCACCCAAGATTAGAGTCACCAATTCAGTGTCTGACCAAATGTCTGCCCTTCTGTTCCTGAGCCACATCATTCAGTAATGGCCAGAAGAGTGTTTTTGCACAACATCATGATGTCACAGTGACATTGACCTTTGACCTTTAGCATAGAAAATGTCATAATTTCATAATTTTATCCAATTGGACATTTTTGTCAAGTTTTGTCATGTCTGAATTATTGAGTTACAGCCAAAAATATGCTTCCTGAGATCACAGTGACTTTAACCTTTGACCTTTAACCACTAAATTCTTATCAGACTATTCTTGAGTCCAAGTGGGCATTTGTGCCAACTTTGTCGTGAAGGCAATAGCTCTAGAAGACCTTGAGGGAATTTCGTTAATGATGTAGACACATGGTCACGGAGACCTTGTGTTAGACTGACAAATAGTTTATCGTTAAGCCTGAGTGGATGTTTGTGCCAAAGTTGAAATTCCCTCAAGGTGTTCTTGAGATATCCTGTTCACAGGAATGGGATGGATGCAAGGTCACACTGACCTTGACCTTTGACCAACAAAATCTAATCAGTTTATTGTTGAGTCCAAGTGGACGTTTGTGCCAAATTTCAAGAAATTCCCTCAAGATGGTTTTGAGATATTGCATTCACAAGAATGGGGCGGAGATACAACCCGAAAACATAATGCGTCAG
>JAPZEB010000009.1:6824985-6838498 GCA_029783705.1 Chaetodon striatus | reverse complement strand
AAGAATGGGGCGGAGAGACAACCCGAAAACATAATGCGTCAGGCCATTGTCAGCATTGAGGCACAACAACAACACTAATGTTACATAATTTGGAAATACCATTTTATCACACAGCCTCTCTTTTAACTATCCTGGAAGGATTTTGGAACATAAGCCTTCCAGGATCATTTGTGTTTTTAATTTTCATATACAATTTTATGACGTGTAAAGGAGAAACTCTTGATGTAAACAGTAGTGTCACTGCACAATGTTTTCTTGCAGCAGGAAAACAAGTTTTGGATGTGTGGGTGAAAACATATCTGTGTATTTTCTTGTCGAAAGTCTGTAAAAACTGAGAATAATGAGCCTTGTAGTGCTGACACACAGACAGAGATAATTATGGTGCCAATTCTTTGATCGCACCCTGACCAGGATGTACCCCGCCTCTCACCCAGTGTGTGTTGGGATAGGCTCCAGCCCCCTGCTACTCTACACAGGATGAAGTGGGTGACACAAATAGATCATCACAAACAAAGTAACGTGATGAATGATTCAAAATGTCAGTGTAGTTCTTGAAGGGGTGAAAGAGAGAAAGAAAAAGAGAAAAGTAAGTGATGACACTGGTGTACCTGAGATTCCTTCACAGCCATGTGTCCTCTCTCTCGGTTGCCGGGAAAGCCCTGGATGACCCGCCACACTCGCTCTCCTGGCCGGACCCTCTGCACAAAGTTGGCAGGGAAGAAGCCGACTTTGTCGCCACTCTTGCCCTAAAAAACGCAAGAGGACAGTACAGTCAGTCAGTGTTTGAAATATATCTGGGTGTCACTGATGACTGTTACATACAGCAATATAGTGATAAGTGGACTGATTCTGATTCAACTTTATTTTAAAACTCAATTTTAAGTTATTTCAAATAATCTTTTAATCTCTGCACCCCTTGTCTGCACTTTTGCTATTATTAATGGTGATATCTTGAAATTGAAAATGATTTAGTAATTACTTTTACCTCTTATACCTTTTTTTCTTTACTCTTTTCTGTATCCTTTATTGTATTTTATATTATATTGCTCTGTAAAGCACTTTGAGTTGCCCTTGTGTATGAAATGTGCTATACAAATAAAGCTGCCTTGCCTTATAGGAATGTTACTGGCCAACAATCTGCAGACAACCCAGTCACCTTTGCAGCCTTGTGCTGCATTCATGCAGGGTCTGCATAATGTAAAAGTGAGCTCCTCATCAAATTTCTAACTTGAACTGTTTCTTTTGCTCTTTGTTATTATCAGCACAATAAAAAACAAGATATCTCCTTTGTAGCATCCATGATATTTTCACATTACAACTGAAAGCTCATGAACAAACCAAATACAGAAGAACGACCGTTCAATGAGCATGTGAATGCACCATTGGCCTTGACAAGGAGGTCTCCGCCGGAGTCAGATTTTTTCGCCCTTGCTCTTTCATTCAGTGTTGTTGTTGTACGATGTTACAACATATCATGAATTCATGTGCACCCACATGTTTGATAGGCTGATCTGTTACATACTGGACATTAAAAAGAGTTGTTCAAATATATCATGTTCATTTTTGCCCAGCACCACCACAACATCAACTTCAAGTCTCATTTTCATTCTCAATAAAGTATCACTGACTATGTTTTATAGCTGCTTTTATTATGGCCACTAATTCCACTGATTCCAGATGAATGTCTGCATTGACTGACGCAGATGTCTAGACTGGCTGAACACTTCTGAACTTATTGATATGTTTCAGAGTTGTTGTCAGACTTCTGAATAGTAATGGCAAATTACAAAACAAAGTGAGATGGACAGAAAGACGTCTCTGCCTGTACAGTGACGAATCATTCTGGCTGCAGAGACAAGTGTAGAAACAACTCAAGCAGACGTACACTCGCATTACACAAATTAGAAGGTAATAATTGTTTTGAAATGCAAAAAAGAAATTGCTCCACCTTAATGTCAGATTTGTTTTCCATGTATTCAAAGAAACAGCAGTTTATGCTGCTTTGCTTGCTTGTGAAAACAGATGATGTCTGAGCGAACCTCATTATGGAGCAATATTCCACAGTTTATCATCTTCTGCCTCAGGTGTTGGTATTGAAGTGATTCATAAACCATATATTAGTGATGAACAGATGATTCACAAATTATACATAATTTAAAGGTTCTTTGGAGCGACAGTGTTGACAAGAAGTGTTTAATGACTGCTGCTTTGCTTTGGCTTACATGAGTGCTAGTAAATACTGTTCCACAGACTCTGCTTTTTAGTTAAGTCTAGGTGCATCCTTCTTTTTCTGTGACTAAAAACCCAGACACACACACAGATGCACATTTGTTTCCATCAGGAGCTCATTACAGTCTCAATAAAGATCTCTTAGAGCCTGAGAGACTAGTCTAGTTCATTATGTAAACTCTTGATAATTTTCGGAGGAAATTATGTTCTATTTCTGTCAGAGGCTGCCTGCATGTTTATGGCAGGCAAAACTGGAGCAGGTGTTATGCATTAACAGGCTTGTTTTAAAGACTTGAATTAACACTTGCGCACAGTCAATGCACGTGCACACACTTCACAGGTGCACACCAACAGGCACACAAGAACACACACACACACACACACACACACACACACACATGTTTGCAAATGATTTATTACTTACCTTCCACCACTCTTCGTTGGAGTCGTCAGTGACCTGCACACGATCACCGGGACTAGAGGAGATAAGACATGAGAGGAGATGAAAAAAAAGAAGACATGAAAGGGGAGGTGATTGAGGTGGAGAGGAAAAATGGGAGACGAGAGCGGGATACATGATGTGGAGATGGAGGGGGGGAGAGAGGGAGAGTGGCAAGCAAGACAAAAAAAAAGAGTTGAGTGCAAGCAGAAAAGATAACATTATCAAACTGTCACAGAAAGCTGTTGTACCGACGGTTACAAAGCTGTGGAGGTTAAAATGACTCTTTGTGTCCCTCTGCAGAGGTGACAGAGCAGCTGACACCAAAGTCAGGAGGTCTACATGAAATACGACTGTGTGGCGTCTGCTGCAGTGGTGAAGGCTGGACCTAATCTGCAGCCAACCTGGCCTGCATGCTAATGATGTTACCAGTTTTTGATGAGACTTCCCTACACACACATTCACAGTGTACGCCCTGTCCTAGATACACAGGGAGGAACTGCTGTCCCAAATGCACTACTGTATGTTGCGTCTCCTGGGTGTCTGCTCTCACTACTGCCCTATATGATCATTGCTCACACAGACACATGCACACAAGTTTGCCCGCAGTTACATAAACTTACCAACTAGGGTAAGACCCATATATCTCAGCTGATACTGCCCATTTATGAAATATGAGACAATTATTCTGCTCACAGAGGTTTCTCCCAGAAGCACAGCTACTAACAACCTGCATTAAAACCAAACTTTTTTTTGTTTGTTTGTTTTTTGGCTATATAAAAATTGTTCTTAGCAGGGGTTTGACAAACTCATTGATGCATCCTTTAGGTCTCTGCATGCAGTTGGCATGTTTATGATGAACAGTAGGATTAATCTGTGGCATGACAGCTTTGCTTGAATGTGCCTCAATAATTCTCTAATAATGGATGGAGGGACATGATGTAATTTGCATATAGTTAATGCCACAGTCTTACCATTTGGACATCATCTATTAAATGTTGCATCAGTATTTCCTGTTTCTGTTCACCCACACTCAGGGAGGCAGAAACAGTAGCTGCAGATGACAGTGTGTGAGAGTGTCTATTTTCTTTATGTGAAATGAAAACTGCTAAATTGTCAAAAGAGTAAAAGTATTAAACTCTCAGCATCCCTAACTTTTGAGAGGAATTGCTATTGATCCAATCAATCTCTATGAAGAAAGCTGAACTAAACTGATCTTACTTTACCTTCAAACTGCAGGCTTAAACATAAGCAAGGTCCCGTATTTGTCTAAAGCAGGAAAAATTCTTAAAAAGTCACCCTATATCAAACCCAAACCCAAACAATTTTAAAGTTCCTCTCCAGGTATTGATTAAAACCCTAAAGCCTAACCTCTGTTCATCAAAATGACACATTTATTAGTTTTTTCCATGAAAAAATCCCTTCATTCCTTAAAATGGCTTAGATATCACTCTACAGCTTTGCCTCATGCACTATGCGCAAATCTAATGATATGCGAATTAGCTCCACCTCTATCCCCACCCACCCCTCAGCCGCTTTCCTGCAACTAAAGCGCGCCTTCTTATCTTCGACTCTGCTCATCAAACGCACAAACTTCTGTTTGTAAATGGTAATACATAATGCAACTCTTCAGCTTGAACACGTTATCAAACAGCTCATAACATGTTGCTAATGTGACATAAGACTTGATTCTGATTGCCAGCTCTGACAAGTTGAGATGAATTACGGTTGTGATGAATCCACAGACTCTAAAAATAATGGACGTAGCTACCCTGACATCACCCACTGGTTTGTGGACTCCCATTGTGAAGCCTTGTGTTTGGCATTATGGCTGTTGCCATCTTGCTTTTTGTTTTTTTTTGAGCCAGAGGTGACCATATTTGAGCGAGAGGCTGAAACTGTGGGGGAGCGAGGGGTGGATGTGACTGGGAAGCCGAGGACACTATCAGCAGACAGCCTGTCACTCAAAGCAGCCTGCCCTCAATTATGCTTAACTCTGAGCCTTAAGAAAATGTAAACAGATAAGTTATAAAAAAATTGAGCCCTTGTACAGTTGTCATGAATGTTAAAATTAGCTATAGACCAAAACTGTGTGACAGCACTGGGCTTTGCCTCTTTAAAAACAGAAAATAAATGTTTAATATTGTATATATATTAACTGGAAACAACAGACAATGGGTTGTTATTAGCAATGGTCATTTACCAGAAACTTTCAACTCACTGATGTGCTCCCTCCAGCCAGCTGCCACCTTATTTAAGTTTTCGCAGTTAAATAATATGGTGGTATTTAGATAACTCCTCATTCAGCCATTCTTTGTCCTTTGTGGAGTGTTCAAAAGGGACTAATTGGAATAAATAGAAACTGGGCATCTAACAAAGGTTCAGCTGAAAATAGCAGCGCTGCGTCACTCACTGCCAGTTTGAACATTCCAGTAGAAACAGTGCAATTAAACTGACGCTTGCTTGTGTCTCATTCAGTGAGGACACAGTGTTAGAGCATAAAAACCCAAAACAAAAAAAGCAGCTCCTTCAAGTAATTCATTTTTAAAGACAGTAACTGTATTCAGAATACCACCAGTTTAGACTGTGACTGTAACAGAGTACAGTTACTCATATTTTGTATTTTTAATAGGCTTACAGTTACTTGCATTCAATTACTCCCCAATGCTGGATATAACATGCTGAGTGTCAGGATCTATGTTTGAGACAGTCACTGTTACACTACAGTTTAAAGCCAAACATATTCAGCCATAGCATTTACTGCTTATTTTGCTCATGATATGTCTTGTAGCATGTGAAAAACATCACGTGGACATGTTACCCAAGTTAAAACCTTGACTTTCACTGGAGGGTGGTCTTTAAAAGCCACACCACCTGCAGACCTTTTCCACAGCAGACATCTTGACTTGTCATAGCAGGAGAGGCACAGGTGAAACAAATTTTGTTAACGATGGCTCAGCTCCATCCAGTGTCCCTGTAAGCTATGACAGTGAGCCAGCATGCACAGTAACAGCACCCTGGAACTGGCCTGATGCATTTCTAATGTTATAAATGACATGTATTCTTTTCCTGCTATGAGAGGCCAAACTGTCGGCTGTGAAGAAGCTGTTGTTTACCCGCAACATTTACACAACCAGATGTGTTCACTCACTCTGCTGGTTGTGGTTGTGGTAGTCTGGTGTTGTCTGTGCTTGACTGAGATCCCATTTTCCTGTTAGTTGCATTGCACCTTACGCCTTCATCAGTCTTATTAGTGCATGCTGTGTCTGAAATCCCTTGTTGACTATTTCACTATAGAAAGAGTGATAGATTTGACACTCGACAGTTACTTAATGGTGTACACGCCATGGATGCTAGTTTTTTCATTCCACTGTGGGAACAGGGCACTACATATCTGCATAAATTTCACACTCAGAATCCTGACAGTCAAATATAATGGCAGAGGGTAAAGACAGTGCAATGTGATAACAAATAAGGGGTGATTTTTGACACAACAGTGGAGTTTTGGTGACCTTAATTACCAGCATAGCTCCATTAAATCATTCAGAATAACTGAAAACACCAGTGTGGGTGTTCAGCTTAAGTGCTCATGTTTTCTGTAAATCTTTTAGCTCTGCAATTTTAGAATAAATGTATTCAGAGTGTTCCCTAACACTGAACATGTGCCACATTACAAAAAAATATATATATATTTACTTTTTCAAATTAAAAACATTAACTAGTTTTTGTCGCCTGCAGTCCATACAGGTCAAAATCCAACAGAAGCACAGAGACGTAATGCTTTCATTAGTTCACATACTGTATATTGTGCAGTCACACACACAGAGCCACAGCACAGATGGCTGCTGACAGTCCCATGGATCTACCTCTGTTTTCCCCAAACCATCCAAACACACATCCTGCCCTCATTTCACTGCTTTGTCCTTCCTTTCTTCTATTTCCTCATCCTCCTTCATCTTATGGAGCTTTTACTTCTATATTTGCACTTTGCTTTCGCCGCCTATTTCTCCCATCCTCTCTCTCCTTCCTATGATAATCTCCAGCACCATGCCATCTCCCCTTATGTCTCGCCTCCCTTTCATCTCTCAGTTGTTCGGTGTCTTTATCCTCTCCCCTGCTGGGAACACAGCTCAGTCGCTAGCTCTATAAGGGGACAGTGATGGGCTTGGAGTTTATAATTAGTCGTCCTTAAGGGCGCCCCGGCACCGTCCTCTGCAGATGGTGGGGACATTTTCATCCTGCAGTAACAACAGCCGGGGCAAAAACACAGACAAAGCAAACGCAAAATAGCAGAAACACAATACCACACAGGCACTCCTGCACGTGCACACACATGGAAATGCTTGCCACGGGCAGTCTGGCTTCTACTCACTGAAGTTCCAGGTCATTCTGTTCCTGAGGCAGAAACTTGTAGAGCGCTACATAGGTGTGGATGGAGTGAACTTCGATGCGCTTGGGGACCTGGACACAGGGAGACACAGGGACGGGGAGGTAGTGAGACAGAAATACACGGTGGAGGAGGGAAACAACAAGGGGTGACAGTGTGCACAGGGTGATTAAACAGAGCGGTACCATCACACTGTTCTCCTCTGCGGGGGTCTTAGCTTCTGCAGGAGTCTGAGCTTCTGCTTGAGTCTGAGCTTCTGCAGGAGTCTCAGCTTGGCCGCTGCTCTCGTCCTCCTCCTTCTCGATCTCGACATCAGGGACAGGGTCGTCTGAGGGTAGCGGGAAATATTCTTAGAAGGTGCCAGGCACGTAGGCACCCACACATATGCAGTCGGGCGTGAAATTTTTTTCACAACCAGTCACAATAAATCTCTCTCACACACATACGGACATGCAGAGGTAAACACCACATATGCATAGACACACATAGGCATGGAAATACAGCACATGTGCCTATCCACATCTATGGAGACAAACACAGTGTTTTACCCCCTGTCTCCTGGGTTATCTCTTCCTCCATGCTGCACTGTCTCTGCTGCATCTCCTCACCTCCCTCCCCCTTATCAAAGAAGGAAATAGAGAGGAAAATGTTAGCACCAGGATGTCAATGAGGATGCATTTAATAGTGGATTTAAAACATTTTTTGGCTCTGAATTATTCAGATTGCACAGCACACAGATTAGTAGTTCTCTGTGTTGTAAAGGGATCTGCATAAATGACTTATGTGCTGTTAGATCATGTCTGAAAACAGTTTTGAAAAAGGAGATTTGCACACTGCTTCAACTGCATGTGTAATGAAAAGAACACAGAGATCAGTGTCATCCATTATGCTCCTCACATATGATACCCTGGTGCTTAATTATAACACTTCCACCATAGCCTATGTCAACTTAGATTTAAGTAGGGGACTAGCCTCAAATTGGAGCAAACTTTAAAAAAGCTTTGAAATTAATTTTTGAGCAAAAGTTTTTGGGAAATACACTCACTAATTCACTTACTGGTTGAGAGTTAGGTGAGAAGATTGCCACAGCTCTATAGTATTAGGCAGATGGTTAGTTTAGCTTAGCATGAAGACTAGAAGACCTACGCTGTGTCTCAATATTCGTTCTTCCGTACATACATTTAGCTATTTTCAGTGCATAATTGTGTTCACAATGACGAAATGCAGTGCACCATGAGCACCAGGATGGTCTACTAACCGTCAAAAAGTTGAGTACAGAATGCTGGACGACCTCAGTGGTTGCAATCTTGGCTATGTAGCGGAACAGGAGGGATCACCAAACTTGTGAAAATAGCGGCTGAAGAAATTGCAGCTGTTGCAGTTGCTCCTACGAACGCGTCAACAAGCCGGCAGATATTTTGGTGAGCAGCAATCGGTCATATATTAGCAGTGGCACCCCCAAGGGGCTGTAGCTCCTTGATACACTGGCCCCCTCTGGTGAAAATACTTGGAGCCCAAAATTATTGTCTTTTAGAGGCTGTGGGGAGCTCATATTTTAAGATAGTCTGCAGGTAGTGGTATTCTGTGAAAATAAATGACGCAAGACATACATGTTGGCATAGCTTGTCAGAAAGGGGATTGAATAATGTTTCAAAGTTAGGCTAAATTTTAGCAAGGGAAAAAATTGTATATCCCGAGTCTCCCCTAACATTGAGAATGCTCGTTCCCAGTAAATGTTTTGTTCCACATAATCAATGTACTCCTTTAAATTAAAGCTGTATATTTGCCTTTTTACGGGAAAGGACAACCAGCCAATTTGAAGAAGAATGAATCGCAAAACGTGTACATGGATACATAACTCACTAAAACAGGAACTCAAAATATTAATTGTGCAGGTATTAGTCTATGCACATCAGATAGTTAATGATATTACCTGAGAAATAAGAAACAAAGGGATTCCAGTTTGCAATTCCTTAACTCTCATATTGACATAATCCTCAACTAGTCTATATACTTATGGCACAACTGAGTCCCTGAAATCCACTTATAGCTTTTGGTTTTGGTTTGCCACCCAGAGCTTTTCAGTGGCCCCATCTGGCTGCCCCTGTGAAAACTTTCTGAGAGGGCCACTGAATATTGGTGATGATGCTCTGGTTGCAATTTGGAATTAAAAAGGAGAAGAGGAAGAGGAAGCGGTGAAATGTTGCAACTGCATTTCCGCAAAGTGCACAATGGCCATGTTCGATTTGAAACAACAGTTGTACCCTGTTGAAATTCATGCACTTTGCAACTAAGCACACAGTGTACTGCATGGAAGTGTACTTGCAGAAGAATCAAAAGTGTGACATGGCACAAAAATAATCCCGCACATAACCCTCCAAAGAATGGAAAATTGTCTCTTTTACAATTTGTTTCCTTTGTACAGATTAAACAAACTAGATATAACATGTAAATTTAGTAATTTTGTAAGATTTAGAGGTGCTAGTAAACAAACTTTGTTACACTTGGATAGAGTCAGGCTAGCGTTTCCCCCATTTCCAGTCTTTATGCTAAGCTAAGATACCCGTCTCTTGGCTGTAGCTTCATTTTCCCTGTACAGACGTAAGAGTTGTATCGATCTTCTCATCTAACTCTCTGCCAGGAAATGAATACACCTATTCCCTAAAAATTCAAACCATTTTCTTTCATTTTTATCCAGCCAATTCTGGCAAACATTTGAAATAATTTGTTTTTACATGATATGTCAGAGCTATAAACATAAGGAGTGTGACGCTACAAATCACTGCAGTGCACTATCTATTGTCTCAATACTTCACCAGTGAGTTGACCAGTGGATCAATGTCATAAAAAAACTTTATTTCTTAATCACACTGATCCAACTGTCCTCTACGCCCCAACATCAGGGTGATGATGTCATACCAGGCTGCGTGTTGGCGACTCTGACAAACTGCCAAAACTGGAGCGGCTCATCTGTGCCAAGGACGTCCCGTAGCGCAAGGCGGCATACACGGGGTCTACACGCATCCGCACAGCCTCTGAAACCACACACACACACATTCATAAAACTCAAGCACACACACACACACTTATGTTCACTTGATTTACTAACACACGTGTAAATTATTCACGCAAAGACACAGCGCCACACACAATTTGGACGGCACACTGAGATTACACTGTACATCCTTATTTGTGTGCCAATCTGGAGGAACCAGAGGGTCTAAATATAACCGTAGTAACACAGTCGGTCCTGGATCTAAAGTGACCCACTTTAGATGTGACAGAGGACAGCAGCCAGAAGTTAAGGAGACATCAAGACATCCAATAATCGGCACGCTTTGATTTATTTATACATTACTTATTGGCAGGAGATGTGTCTCAGTTTTAACAGCCATAATATATCTGTAGTTCAGTAGAAAGGGAATAAGAGATGAGATTTAAAATATGGAAATCCTCAGAAAGCCTTCATTGCTACATTTAATGTAGATGGCAGTGCTTGGTGCTATCAGAGAATTTCTGAAGTTAGGAATTAAATTTTCTGCTCCTTCCCCATCCAGCTCAACACGAGTCGAATGGAGGGTAGAAATGATTTCATTCTGCAGGGCCAGAAGCACTCCATGTGCGTGTGTCTGTGTGTGTGTGTGCGCGCAGGATGAAGTCATAATGATTTTCAGTTAATACTGAAGTCACTGCCTCCATGCTCTCGTCAGATAGGTAATAAATTAAACAGGAACGCAAAACAGGAATTCATGCAGCAATAATGTATTTAGAGCGCATGGTGCAGTATTTAGAGGCGATACAGCTCATGCTTGCTTTAAATTTATTGCAGCATTTTCAGTGAAGGAGGCATTTCAGCAAAGAGCAATTAATTGCAGGGGAAGGGAGTAAACAGTAGAAAGTCGTGCTCAGAGACTCTATACTCCTCTATACCAATATTTATTTCTACAGAGTTTGTGACCTTCGATTTTCTTTCCAGCACATAAAAGAGAATTCTATATGATGTGGCTTCATGACTGCCTTCATAAATCTATAAGCTAAAAAACTCAAAAACAACCACAGTTTGACTGGTGACTAACACTTTAGACCAAACAACATTATTCAACAGGGTCTTCGTTCCTAAACTAGTCCTTCTTTCACCTTAGCTTCACCCAGCATTTATTGTTGGCGCCACTGTAGCAAAGACAACCAGACTGCCTGCCATTTCTGCTACTGGGGATACTAACTGCAAGGAACTTACACTAACACTCTATGGTAACTGAAGACCAGGGAAAACAAAAGTGCTGTCCTCTTCCTGTTTTCATTGTGCAATGGTTAACGCACCTCCTTTGTGCTGTTGATCGATACTCTATTTTCCCACAGGATCATACCCACTGGCAGACAGAACTGCATAATGACAGCAAGGCATATTGGGAGTCGATCTAAATGCTGATGGTGCTAATATATTATAGCCATTACATTGTGCTGTCATCATTAAGCCAACTTCATAATGATGAGTTAAACAAAAAAATTGTGTCTACTTAAAAGAAGCTCTGTACGATATTCAGAGCATACCTTTGATTTAGAGGTGGTTGCAGGAGGACTGCCCGTTGTTCGCACTACCTAAAATTCCAAAGCCCCATTAGTCCAAAAAGTGTCAATTTGGACTGAAAACCCATTTGTGCAACAGCCTGTTATCTTCTATTGCTCAGAAGTCCCATTTCTTTGAAGATACACACTAGCAAGTCAAGAAAAAGACTTGAATTGTATGTTTCTGTAAACCACCAATATGTTACATGTGTCAACAACATTGTGGTGACTGTGTGGTTACGTTTAGGCACAAAAAACACTTGGTTTTGGTGAGGAAAAAATAGTGTTTTATGGTACAAAAGTTGCTGAAAAAGCAGAGATAGGTTGGCACCTGGGATCGGTGGCTGAAACGCTGCTAAGACACGCTGCGAAGGATCGATTAACACACCCAGGATCAGGTAACTAACGGGAAACTGAAACTAAATGCATAGAGTGTGCATTTTCAGATGAGTGGGCTGCGGGAGACATAGGCTTTCGGTACATAGGTACATTTTTCTGACTAATGTTGTTTGGAATATTGGGCCATTGGAACAACATTGGTAGGTGGGCACTATGCTTCTGTGACGATGCTGTCCCGATTTCAACTGCTGTATGAACACGATGCAGAGCAGCGACGCTTAGCTAGCCAGTGGGACACACTCACAGGGACTCACATCCACTAACATACACACATGGTCGGACCGTCTACCGCAACAAAGAGCAGAGAAACTCAGATTACAACTCAGACGGAGGGAGCGTGACTTCGTTCTCCGCTCAGGATGCCATTACTTCACTGTATCTTTACATAGCAAATGTTTGCTGCTATATTAATACTCTGAATGTCGTATTCAGGACCTTTAAGTAGAGAAACAAATCCTTGTTTAATTGGAGGATAATCAGATTTTAATTGTCAATGAAACATTGCAACCTAGAGCTTTAACCATTAAGCACTTCCCTCATGCAGCTATTAGACTCACCCTCATAAATGAGGTTTAATATGACACAATAAACTGCTCCGCCAAAAGGCAGCTGATGGGAAATTACAGGGTCTGTAAGAGAATCTATAAAAAATAGAAAAAGCCATCTGATATTAATGTGTGTAAACACCAGATCAGTATTTTACTTAGCCTTTGGTTGGCATAATTATGAGGACACTGTGCAGTGTGTGATTGTGAGTTTGGCAGGTTGCAGTCTCAGCTGGCCATGGCAGAGTCCCAGGCGTCATGGCGCTCAGCTCTGG
Source organism: Chaetodon striatus (assembly GCA_029783705.1). Classification (NCBI taxonomy): domain Eukaryota; kingdom Metazoa; phylum Chordata; class Actinopteri; order Chaetodontiformes; family Chaetodontidae; genus Chaetodon; species Chaetodon striatus. The sequence continues at coordinate 6,825,658 of JAPZEB010000009.1, read as the reverse complement.
GTGATGACAGAGCTGTAGGTTAATTGTACTCTGATTCATGGATAGTGCAAGGAAGTGACAGCACGAGGCGCTAACCCTGATTCAGCGAGGCATACAGTATGTTAGATGAAGGACTGGATCACCTACACAGATGTTCATCCAAAAGGTACGACAAAGAAAAACAAGCTCCCATTCAGAGATTTAATGAAAGGAAGAACAAATTCAGGTACTTTTAGACACAATAGTGTGCCTGCAACACTGTGTTTTAGCCTTCAGCTGATTTATTTGACAATGAGAGAGTAAAAATGTAATTTCTATTTTTATACCAATCAGAGAAAAGGCAGCAATTCAACGCTATGAAGCTTTTTAAACATGCAAACTGTGGTGCCAGACAATAAAGTAATACCCACTGTCAGTCCAAGGATATACGGTACAAACAAAGCATAAACAGAAATAAAGAAACGTAAACATTAGAACTTATAAATATTTATTCACATACTTTTAGGGTGCAGACCATCCGTCAGCCTCCAAGAGAAGCTGAATTTGTTCTTCCTCTTTATATTTTCCCACTTCATGCTCCTCGGCCGTCAGGTGAGATGGAGACAGTTCTACTTTTATTACAGCGCATGCACAAGCACACCAAAATCTACAAATAGACCAAAAGGCTAGACAAGAGCAACAACACAAAACACAA
>JAPZEB010000009.1:6785052-6801899 GCA_029783705.1 Chaetodon striatus | reverse complement strand
ACAAAGACAACACAAACAATTATAGAAACTCAACAGCAATGTCTCTTTCCAGAAATCATGACCCTGTTACTCAAAATAATCCACAGATCTTGTTGTGAACAGTTTCATGTAGGAACTTTTCTTTCTGCCAAACTACACCTGCCAACTGTGAACTGTCCCTTTAAGGTTCACAATTTTGCAAGTCTTTCTGACAATATTTCCTAAATTTTCTAACCCAGGCTGCTTGAGGTCTCACAGCAGCCAATATGAACAGGAGGAATAATTACAGCAAGCAAAACCTGCTGTGATGTTCACGAGGGGCTACTGTTTTAAGACAAACCACAACAAACACTAACCCATGCACTAGACCGGGGTTGGCAACCTTTATCATCAAAAGAGCCATTTTTGGCCAAAAACATAAAAAATAGAAAATCTCTATGAAGCTATGAATACATATGTGTGCCTTTTAGTGATGGAAAATTTTGGAAATTTTTTGTCAAAGCCACAGGGGCCACTGGAGAAGGGTTTAAGAGCCGCATGTAGCTCCACCACTGCACTAGACCTAGAAACAAAAAGCAAATAGGCTCCTGTAGTTTCATCTTAATTACTATAAGGACAAGTAACGTCAACTAGTGTGTTCTGATGCTGCTTTCTTGACTAGGTCTTCAACGGAAACTTTACCCTGGTTGAATGAGAGGAAAGGAAAGAGCTTGTCACATCTAATTCAACACATACATTTTTAAAGGTCTGGTGTGTAGGATTTAGTGGCATCTAATGGCGAGATTGCAGAACTGAAACTTCTGTTGTGTGCCGGGCGTGTCGGAGAACTATGGTGGCCAACGCAAAAAAATGTCAATGGCCCTAGAGACAGTGTGTAGTTCGTTCGTTCTCAACATACCAGACTCTGTGAAAAAGGACCTGCTGCATAAATAAACCATGTGTTAATTTTGGCACTTAGTTTAGATTTAGTCTGCTTATCAGTTTTAGTCACGGTTTACTCATTTTTATCCAACTCAGAACAATTTAATGACAGAAAGTAGTGACATTTTTGTCAACTTTTAGTCAAAATGTTTTTTTTTCTCATAAAGCAAATCCAATTAGGCGAATACATGTATCAGAATTTGGAATCAAGGTGTCAGACTGTATAAAAATTTGATTTAGACATAAATTCTTTTATGCAACTACAAATAATTTCTACACTGTTGAACTTTTCTTCAGCAGAGATTGACAGATTCAAGATATGATTTACGAGCACAAGCTTACTGATAATCATTTAAAAAGCTCAAAATCCCTCCAGCTATGGTCTTAAAAACACTTACACCATATTAATTTCTACCAATAGATGCTACTGATTCCTACACACTGGACGTTTAACAACCATTGCAAAGTGGTGTCTTGAAGAATGGAAACATTTAGAGACAGAAATAATAAAACACTTAAAAGTAGGAATGCTTGTAGTGGTCCTTTAAAAACTGCCACTGTCTCTTATTTCCTTTTACATTAAAAAAAAAAAAAAGTATTCCAGTCTGGGAACTGGAGGTTTACCTCATGTTACTCCTGACTAAAGCAAATCAATCCATGTCATTGGATAGCTGATATATCCTGAATCTTGCCAGCAGCTGAGAGCTGAACTCAGACCAACAGACCTGATGAGGAGTCATTACAACTGGCTCACTGCTGCCATCTGCTGCTCTGATGAGGCTAAACAACCCAGAAAATGAGAACAAGCTCAACACCAGAGAAAACCAGACAAGTCTTAATAATATAGGTATATATTTATTCATACGTACATATTCATTTATATCGGTTAATTGTAAAAAAAAAAAAAAAAAAAAAAAAAAACCAAAAAAAAAAAAAGAAAAAAGGAAAAGATTTACAGTAATTATATGAACTACAGTCATTGTCAAAATTGTTTTTTGAAATTTCTCAGGTGTCGATCTACCATGAACACACACTGTAGATTCACCTCTTGCCCTCTGTCCTAATCCTCAACCTTACTCCAGTGTTTGGGACCGAACGTGCATGAAACAAACTGATCCAGAGCGTAACGGCTCAACTTCCGTGTAAACTGGTGAAAGGTCTGACAGAAGGACACAGAGGTGTTTGATACTGTGAGGAAAAATAATAAGTCCGGTGCTTTGCTTTGTAGAGCCTGTAGTGTATTGTTGTACCATGAAAAGCGTGATGTCAGGTTGTTTCCTTTTGTACATATAAAAACCATCAGGAGCGGGTTGAGTATTACTACCTGCAATCCATTCAAAGTGTTTGCCTTGAAAGCACATGTTGTAGCTGCACTCATGACTCAGCCTCGTGCCACGTACAGAGCATGACGCGGGCCAGCAGGTGTTACAACCAGGCTCATCGACTAAATCCTACGACTTTTCCTTTTTCCTCCAGTTAACTGTCTTAACCCCAGAGCACAGAGACAGAGTACATTAGATGTCTCCGCCATTTTGACTCTTAGTTGTTCCCTAATCCCCCGTAAACCCCCATTCAAACAAAACAGATCAGACTGGATTACACTGGATTCATCTGAGTTTGTATTATCCTGCCTGCCGTAGCTGTCAAATCTCAAACTGAATAGAGTCATCATTCAGTGTCTTTGCCTGTTGGCGTGCATCTAAAACCAGAACGGGGATCAACATTCCACACTGGGTTTACCAATTTCTGTATTGTTTGTATTTGGGCAGGGTGCATCATGGGAGGAAAAAGCAAAATAAATGAGAGGAAAGCACACGTATGGGAGAAAAATCTGCTAAAGCGGCACACAATGCCTCAACAGCCATCCCGAGGACTTCTCCTTGATGGAAACATTCAATAAGAATCTACATCATACATACATGTCACCATGAACTCCTCCTCAACTCACATTAAAAAAAAAAAAACTTTTAACATTTATTACAATTGCACTGGCGCCAACACTTCCCCTGGACAAAAGGCTACACTCCCTGGACATTTAGTAACAATAAACTCTTAATAAAAACACAAACACCATCAGATCAGAACTGAGGACTGGAAGAGGGCTCAAACTCAACTTGGAGACACTGAACTCGTGACTTCAAACACAAAAGCAGGCGCAATCCAAACCACACCAAAACAGAAATGCAAAAGAAGAGGGTGAAGGTAGAGATCCAGGAAATCAAGAAAGAAAAGACACATTTATAAAAAGGAAGAAAAAGAGACACAGAATAAAGCAGGTGCAAGTGCAGGAGAAGATAATCCATAAGAAAAAGGCTTCAATACTTCATAGGGCGGGGGGGCCGAAGTCCATCATAGCCCTCCGTTGTGACAAAAATCATTCCATCATATCTGTCAGCAGGCCAGAATTGTGCGCTCAAGATTCAGTTGACTCCCTCTTGCAGTGACTCCACCGCTCTGATCCAGTCTATGCCTCCGACAGACGGAGGAGGTCACAAGTGGCAGGCTCCGTCCCCTGCAAGGCCTCGTGGGAGTTGAGGAGTTGCCGATGCCACTCCGCCGCTGCGTGTGGTTCCTCATCATCACGGCCGTCACCGATGCGGAAACAAGAGCAACTAAATGAAATGAAACTAACTGAAAATAGACGTACTTTGATTGTTTTCAGTTGGCTTTTTCTTTCCATTGTCTTGGTCTGACTGCATCAATTCTTGTAGTGATGTCAGACTTTTTTTTTTTTTTTTTAGTCTTTATAACTTCTCTGTTGTTGACATGAGCTTTCACAGGCCAGCATCAGTCCCTCTGTCAGACTCCAGATGAAGCGCTGGCTCATTTTGACTGTCCAAAGCTCCAGCACATTTTTTTTTAAACACACACTTAAACGAGCATGTGTGTGAGCTTCGCCACAGTTCCCTCAGGAAGACGGCGTCGACAGAAACCTCTGCCCCCCGTCTCGTATCATCATCTGTCGTTTAGCTGGCTTTGACTCTCGGACTCCGCAGTCCTCTTATATTTACAATTAGATTTTAAAAAACTAGAGGTGTTACATGCAACATTTGGCATCTTCTCGAGTCCCAACTTGTGAGTCTTAATTGGTGTCCTTTTTTTTTTTTTTAGAAAAATATTAAACTTTCTCTTTTTTTTCTCTTCAGTATATTGAAGCTTCTGATTGTAACAGAGAGACAGAGAGAGGTGAGGGTACAAGTGGTGCAAGCTCAGTGTGTGCATGAAGACTTGTGTGTGTTGTTAGTACGATGCCAGTCTTAAATTCTGAGATGGTTGTCTTTGTAAAGTGTCTCATCATTGCTTTACGATAAGTGCAAATAGCTGCAAGTTTGTTTTTTAATCACACAAAATAGGCTTTCTGCTGCTCTGTGTGTGTGTGTGTGTGTGGGGGGGGGGTATCGGCAGTATCGGCTGCATTGCTGCCCCTTCTTGAAATAAACAGCCTGTGGAGCAAAGCTAAAACAGGTCTTACTCAAGTGCAGTTCCCGTCTAGAGGTAGCTGTTAAGTGACCTTCAATGGCGAGGGAAATATGTGAGAGGGACTTTTTTAACCTTTTCAATATTCTGTTTAAAGGCTGTGACTGTTATCTGTCTCAAAGTGCTAAATAGGTGAAGAATGTCACTCCCCTAAAATACAGACTGATGGTTTTTTTTCTTTAAACAATTCTTTTCTACTTCATTTGATGAAGAGTTAAATCCCTTAACAGTGGTGATTACATCTGATTTTTACACAACCCTCTTGTAATACTGGTTTGCCCACTGACCAGGAATGTTCTGATATTCTTCTAAGAGTAAATCTGTGTGTGTAAGTGTGTCTGCATATCAGAAAGCCTGTTGTGTATGAGCTGTACGTGTGCGGTGGAGAGATTCGGGAATGTTTTTTGGGGAAAGTTACCCAAGACCGTGTAGCGTGTTTTGGCTCTCTCCCTCTCTCTGCAGCTCCGAAGGGAAGGGGACACACACCAGCACGTACTCTATGACAGGGCGCCAGGAGGGAGACAGCAGGTCAGGGGTCAAGTGACGGGCTGCGGGGAGCGTGTACGAGGGACACGGGGAGAAGAGGGAGGGGGGGGGGGTTGTTGTCTTTACATCATAGCAGGACACAGCAGCGGCAAAACCTCTGACGGCTGCCCCCGACGGAGGGGGGCGGAGTGACGGGAGCAAAGTACGCATGCACTTTGATGTTAGGCAGATGGGTCTGTGGAGAGGAGAGAAGGACAAATGTGTTAATGGATCGTACGATTATTTTAATATCCTGAACTCATGTTTTCCAAACCCTTCAACATAATTTATGTCCATTAAAACTGAAGACAGGCACGAAATCTGATGCTGATGACACCAGCTCTCTCTGGACAAAGTGACTGCTTCGTTTGTTTTTCACCACTTTGTTTTGATTCATCATTTCTTGTAGGTGGAGCAGCGATGCCAACATCAGAGTTTAATTTGGACAAAATCAATGAATCTCTAACATTTATCTATCCCTGAAACGTCCTTAATCTGGCTGAAACAAAAAATGTTTTCAGTAAAAAAATCTTTGTTTAGTTCACTTTAAACTTGGCAATGAATCAGCCCAAACATATGTGGCAGTGTAGTCCTGATCCAGGTCTTTAAAAATTGTTTATTACCTCCATTTAAACTCTTTCTTCCTGCTCAGCAGCTATTATCTATGCTTGCACCTCAGTGTTGTTGTAAGTAGAGCTGCAATGTTCGGTCAACCAATCTTTTAGATGAGCAAGAGACAAATAATCGACAATTACGTTGATAACCAATTAATTATTAAAGAAATTTTTCATGCAATGGCAGAAAATGCTGTTTTCAGCCTCTAAAATATGGAGATTTCATTTACATTGTAGTAAATTGAATATCTTTGGGTTTTGGGCTGACAAAACAAGAGAATTTGGACTTTGAGAAACAGGGATGAATATTTTTCACGTTTTTCTGACATTTTATAGACCAAAAGATTATTGATTAACTGAGAAAATAATCTGCAGATTAGTGAATAATAAAAATAACTGTTATTTGCAGCCCCTGTTGTAAGACAGCAATTTTTTTGTTAGTAGCAGCTCAAAGTGCAATGCTGCTGAAATGATATGCCATCTTGAATTTTTTGTTAGGTTCAACTAAAATCATTTGGACTTTACAGCGACCTGACATCAAGTATACTCCTCTTCATATGTCACTAACAAGTCTGTATTTTCAACAGGCTTTCATTAAGGAACTAAGTGGTGCCCAGTGGAGATTTCTTTAAAACAAATACAACTTTTAAACAAATAAAGACAGTGTGTGTGTCCTTCAGGTCTAACAACATGTTGAATGAATTTCCCTTCCCTCCTCATAATATTTGCAGAGCGGATTTTTTTTAACAACTGCGCTGTTTACATCCATGTTTACTTGCCTGCAGTCTTCTTGTCTATGTTTGCTGACGCATGAATGTGTTTCTCAGCATGGAACAGTGTGAACCCATCGACAGGAACGCACTTCACGTGCTACGATTTTGTTTCACATGTACACACGCCCCAATCGCAGGACCCCAAGCCCATAAAACAGAGCTGACCTTCAGATTCTGCTTACTATGGTTTATATTTTGGAAACAATGTCAAGAACAACTCTCTTGCCTGCCCTCCTACTTCATCACTCATTGCCGTGCAGTTAAGTGGATCAGACAGCCAAATGCTGCGAACATATGACCAGCAAAGCTGAGAAATGCCTGTGCAACTCTACCCATCAAGTGCTACTCGCATTTAATAGCAGTCCACTTCAGTGTTTTGGTACAGTTGGTTCTCACACCTGATGTGAATCATACCTGAATACACATGAACCGTATTTTAAGTGGACCCAGGCACAGACTGATAAGCTATGCCCAGGTACAGTACACAGTGTTCACACTACACAAACAAACTGGACTTTTGGGTCAAGTGTACTTGTAGCTGGATGTAAAAGCCTCTTAAATAGCACCTTAGGGTTGTGATATATTGTATAACTAACGTGATCAGGGATTGTGTTTGTGCAGCTCGATGGGACGCCTTTACCAAAGCTATGAAAGCTGCACAAAAGAGGTTGAGAGTTGACTTCTACTAATCATCTATAAGCATTGGTCCACTATACTTAAATTAATGACATTCCACAATCCAAAACTAGCCTGAATGGCTGATCCTGAACACACAACCAATTGGCAGTTCCAAGGATAGAAAGCATATGCATGTAGAGCTTCTGAACCATGTTAACATCATTCAGCATAAACCTCATTAAAATGTGTTTATAAAATGTGTGTTTACAGTATATTCTACATATGAATCAGTGCTTACTCACTGCTGTTAGCCCACACAACTCACCCTTAGTCTCTTGATGCCTGCGCGGGTGATCTGCTGGCAGTCATAGAGCTCGATGCGATCCAGACTATGGCAGCTCTTCAGGTGCTCCAGTGAGGCATCAGTGATCAGGGGGCAGTTGTCCAGCTCGATCACCTCCAGACGGTCGTGAGCACAGGGGCCGCTGCCGAGGTGTCTGATGCCGTCATCGGTGATCAACTCACAGTGAGACAGACTCTACAGGAGAGCCGACAGAGGAGCTCCATTACTAAACTGTCTGCTAGAACAAGCTGTGAATTGGCGCTTGTAAATACAACAGGAGTGGCAGCCACACACTCACCAGGACTTGCAAACGAGGGCAGTGGATAGACAGCTGGATGAGTGTTCCATCAGTGATCTGATGCACAAATAAAAAACAGAGATAAATGTCATAACTGCAGTCTCGGTACAACAGTGAAAACGGTATTTGTGTGGCTCGGATTGTTTGTTTACCTGCACACATTCTTCTAAATCCATCTTCTCAAGTTCATGACAATTCTGCAGCAGAAACAGAGACAGCACACAGTGATTAACCATATGATATAACATGGTGTTGAGGAGATTTTGGTTTTTAGGACAAAAATCTTGAAACATTTATACAAGTTTTGCAACAAAAAACAAATTTCCTTGTTGGGATTTGAGACAAATAACTTTTTAAAAAAAGTTTTTAGTGCCACTTTCTGTACATATATTCAAGATTTATTCTCTTTTGCATCTACCTCTATACCTTAGACTTTTTAACATAGGTGATGTAGATTGATGTTTTATGAAGTGTGGCTCTTGTATGGCTTTTTCTGTGTCCTTTTTTGATTTTCTTTTAGTGTGAACTATTTTATCATCCTTGACAGTCTGGATGATTACCACACCTGCCCTTAGCTTGCCAGTCTATTAATGTGCATTATGTATACATATAGAAGTGGTTTCCACTATTCAGCATTTTGACCTGACAAAAATCCAAGTACAATTGAAACTTTGTCTTTAAAAACTTTTGTGGCATGGAGTAATTTTGTTTATGCTGTTTTCTGACAGCCTTGCACCCAGGTGAGGTGTGTCTACATACTTTCAACAAAAAATGAATGTGACATTCACTTCAAATATTTGAATCACTGAGCAAAGATGTGTTTGCAAGCAACCAAAGTAGTAGATGCCACACTCACCCTTGCTAATGTAGTGAAGCCCACATCTGTAAGCTGAGAGCAGCGAGCCACTTCTAATATTCTGAAGGGAAAAAGAGAAAGAGAGGAGCGGACAGTTATACAGTGGCATCATTTACAACCTTTGGTACTGTACAGTCGAGAGGCTTAAGATAACACCGCACATGAGAGGCACATTTATTCATTGCTTTCCACAGTCACCGTTATTAACTCAATCTTTACTGCAGGATTAAATAATTCATCAGTTTTTATGATAATTATTTCCACAAGCCATTTAATCTAAAAATGAGTCTTACAAATGCTGTTTTGCCAGATATAAAAAAAATTGTGAGAGAATAGCACCATTGAAGTTTGACCCATTTCAGAAAAGTCTCTTTCAAGGCAAGTTGCAACATCAGTCCACCGGTGTAAAGTAAAAAAGTAAGATCTTAAAAATCAATTTTAGACTAGATGGAGTGTTCAGGGAGAGGATGTAAGTGTAGGTGTGTAAATTCACCTGAGGCGGGGGCAGTTCTGTCCCAGAGCGTGCAGGATGGCGTCTGTGATATTGGCACAGCCCGACACACACAGAGACTGCAGGCGGTGACAACCCCGGCAGATTGTGATGAGACCCTCATCTGTGATCTGCTGCTCACAGAAAGAGAGAGTGTGTGATTTCATGTGTGGGATCACTTCCACATCCATTGTTGAGATTAAAAAAACAACCTAAGTTTCCTGTGCTCGCTGGTAGCTGTGCATGAAAATCAATCAATGTATGGACTTGACATTTATTCATGTATTTACACTCAGCTAATGAGAGCAGTTTCTTTTCTCTTTGCATTTTCTGTTATAAGTGGTGCTCAGGGAAAAGTCTGTGGAGATCAGGCGGAGGGAAAGCAGGCGAGAAATAGCTCGGCAATAGAAAAGAAGGAGGAGAAACGGCTGTGACAAGATGAGACGATGAGTTCTGAGGTGTGAGACGAGGAGGAGAAGGAGAGATGAAGGGGGAGGATGAGAAGAGCATTCAGGTGTCGACCAAAAAGTAGGACTTTCAAGACAGAAAATTAAATGCATTGTGCGAGCAGGCTTTATGGGCTGAAGTCCACCATGAGCTTTGAGTTGAGGAGCACAGTGTGTGCTTACTGCACATCAGCCTATACGCTGGGAAGTAACCAACAATGTGTGTGTACTTTTTTCTTTTATGCTAAAAATCTAAATTCAGGGGTTTATAATAATGCTTTCAGAGATGTATTCTTTTTAAACAATATGAAATGTGTCACTGAAATTACACAAAAAATGTGTTTTTTCACTTTAATTTGATTCATCTTGTTATCTGTACTTACTGAGCATGTCTGCAAGTTGAGTGTGACCAGCTCTGGACAGTGAGCTCCGATATGCTTCAGAGCCTCGTCCTCTAGCTGTGGAGGAGATTGACAGAGACTGCAGTCATCTGAAATTAAACTACACTTATTAAATTTATAATAAAACGCATTAAGATTATCCCACCAGCAGCACAAACTGCAACCTCTACAATAACCATAAAGTTTAATCTACACCTCTGGCAACTGAGTGTATATATTTTGTCCTTTAAATTAATGATCTGTGACATCATCATAGAAATTCGTGGTTGTTTTCACACTGTAGTGTTGACTGTTGATAGAACAGGATGGTGCTATATGAAGGCGTTCACAGTGTAAACAGTGCTTGGCATGCCTTTCCTCAGACACATCCTCTGTTGCACAGGAAGTGATGCATTTCATGTTTGTGGTGGCAGCAACTGTGTTCTATAGGAATGAAAGTAAGAGGAACTAGCTGGTATGGTAAGAGAGGGCCTCTATGATGAAATGTACAAAAAATAGTGCCACCTTTACATGAGTACAGTGTTGTGCAATAAGACCAGAGCATCTAAGAAGTTACCAGTGGAACCAAACAATAGAGTTCTACATATCAAGTTGCTTTCAGATTTATCCAATTGAATTTTAAGTTTTAAGTTATCTGCAACTCGTTAAATTCTAAGTATCAAACACTAGGGGCCTTGGTGTGCTGCATCCTTAGCCATACCTGTGTGCATCCCTTGAGGAAAAGGCCTTTGAGTCCAGGACAGCAACGCACCAGGGCCTGGATGCCATCCTTGGTGACCTGATCACACCAGGAGATGTTGAGCTGCTCCAGCAGGGGACAACCCTCGCTGACAGGAGGAAACCAGAAAAAGACAAGTGAGAGGTGGGAAAAAGGCAAGAAACAGACTGCAAAAGAACAGCACAGCAATAAGAGAGAGAATGTAGAGAACATATGCTAGGAGTACACAATAAGGGGGGAAATCTTCCTGCTATTGACTTGAAGTACCTTTTGTATAGACATTTAAAATCTATAACTCTGCCTTGCTTTAATTGTATCTCATTTGCCACTGGAGTGGTTTTGACAAAGGAGATCAATGAGGGACAACAGGTGGTATATGCAGGTGTCCAATATGGATCCTTAAAGAGTAATTTAGGTATATTGCAACTTGGACCCTATTTTTCTACGACTGTGTGTCTAAATGTCTGATGGGAACAATTTTTGAAGCGCTGCAGCTGGCAGCCGCAAAACAGGTATGTAACCACTTAGGGCGTGTGCATCGTTTAATTTACATCTACTAAAAGTGATTGTTTTACCACTGACAGGCTCAGATTGTGATTACAGGTGTCTGACAACACTATGGAAAATATCCCTACAGAAATAGGCCTTTTTGTTTAAGAGTAAAATCCTTTTTGTTTGACCAGGAACAGCCCCCAAATCGCCATTGCCAAACACATCAGACTCCATTTAATAAACAGCCATTTTAGCGTGTACAGAGCCAGCATATTTTCAGATCTAAGTGGGTGACTTAAGGGTTTATTTCAAACAAACCAGAGTTGGTAATAGTTGAAACAATAGAAAGATGAACCGAGACAGTTTTGTGAGTTTCATTTTATTTCTATCGACTAAGAATGAAATGTGTTTTATGATGTTTAAATTACTGATTATTTGAATGGAGTCTGGTGGCTTTAGCAATAGTGTATTAGAGACTGTTTCTAGTTAAACAAAAAGGATCTTAGTCTTTAATAAAAGGGTCTGTCAGTGGCAAAAACAAGTACTTTTAGTAGATGTCTATTAACAATGCATATGCCTCAAGTGATTACATTGCAGTCTGTTTCACAGCTCCCGGCTGCAGCACACTTGCACAATACTGGACTAATTTTAAAAACTGTTTTTCCCATTAGTCACTTAAACACAAAAAATAGGAAAGTAGGGTCCAAGTTTAAAGATATCAAAGTTGTTCTTTAACATGTAGAAAATTCAGGTGAACTATACATCACAATGTTGACTGTACACACCTGAGAGCTTTGAGTGACAGGTTAGTGATTGAGGTACAGGAAGCGAGGTCCAGGTGCTTCAGCTTTGGACAGAACTTACTGAGGCTGTTACACGTGCTGCAGAGGAGAAAGACAATGAGTGTTTTGAAGGTGATGTGACACTTTGATACACTGACATCCCAGAACAATACATGTACCTGTCAGTAATCTTGGTGCAGCCATTCAGACTAAGCAGTTCGATGTTTCTGCAGTTCTGTGAGAAGGTCCTACAGAAAAATAAAACATTTATGTAAGCAAACAGAACCTGCCAGTCTCTCTCACCCGGGTATAAACTAAAACTAGAATTTCTACCAGGCAAAGTCTTTGTCAAACTCACCTCAGGGCGCTGTCACCCACACCCAGACAACCCCGCAGGCTCAGCTTCCTCAGGAACCCTCCACATCGCTTTGAGATGTTCTCTACCACCCGGCCCTGCAACAAAAACAATCCCATCAGCCTGCTGCATTTGCTTCTACGCCTCGATTTCAAGTAATGACAGATTAGGAGTGAAGTGTGAAGGGAAAAGTACACAGCAAAGATTGAAGTTACAGGTGTGAGTAAGGAAGATCAGATTTACTCACCTCAATGTCTCTCTGAAAGTCAAAGAGGTCGATCCGTTGCCAGTTGCTGCCATCCAAAGCCAGAACATTCCAGGACTGAGAGCAGGGAGGGAGAAACAGGCATTTAGGGTCAAGTTTTTCTTAAACATACCACATACACACACAGAACGCACACTAAAAACACACAGACAGTCTCGCACGCATGCATCCGAACACATCTTGTGAACACAGACTCACCCGTGAGACCTGGGCACAGCGACAGAGTGTCACCACATCCAGAAAGGAGAAGATTCTGGAAGACAGACAGGGACGGTTTAGAGACCCTGATCCCCGCTGCCAGAAGCTTCCTCTTTACACTAAACTGCCCTCAACACAACCCTGCTTCTGCTTCCACTCACAGCACAGGGGTGTGAGTCAATCAGCTAATATTGTCTCTGACTGCCGGGAAGGATAGATGTGTTTACCCTGTTTGCTGGATAGATGTGTTTACTCAATGCGGGGTCCTAGTGTGGCAGACACGCAATCTGCTTCCAAGGAACGGAGCTGGAAACTTTGTATAAGATGCCCTGGATGCAGCAAAAAACTGTACTCTGGTTGATGCAGGGATGCAGCGAGTCCCAGCACAGCCTGTCAGCCTCACAAATCAGGGCGCTGAACCTGGCCGAGCAGCACAGAGTCAGCAGCCGCAGCACAGGCAGCTTGGCTGGCAAGGCCGAGGCTTGAGTTATGGCCTTCATTTTCTGTTTGCTCAGGGGCTCTTGATTTTTTTTTTTTTTTTGCCTGAATTCAATTTGAATGCTATATAGCCTCGAGCATCTGTTTTTAATTACAGTTTTTGCATAAGGGGAGCAGCAGTAGGGTGGGGAGCGGGGGGAAACTTTCATCCTGGTGGTTAGTTTAGTTGAAATATTTGCTAACGGGCACACACAGTATATGATCGTGAGACGCACAATGTGTGTGTCTGTGTTTGGGGGTTGTAGTGGGAACAGGGTGGTGCAAAGCCAATTGTGTCTGAGTGTGGGACTGGATGTGCTGATTGGGAGCAAAGGCAGGGAGGTGAGTGTGAAGTATGCAACATGCCATTTTTTGCTTGCAAAAAACCCTGCAGAGATTCTGACTGAAGTGTTTTGAAAGATCACTCACCGTAGCAACAGCTCCTTAGGCAGCTTCTTATTGATGACCGCCTCATCACTGTTTGTGAACATCTGAAAGTAGTGCAGAGGTTAATATTAGTCCTGGCAATCTGTTTTAATATAGCTAGGGCCCCCTCCATCCACTCACCTCACTCAAGGTCAAGGATGGCCCCAGCATAAAAACAAGAGTAAATGATCAGAATCTCAACAGCTGAGATAGAGTGAGTGTCAGTGTCAAGGCACTGAGGGTGCCAAGAGATAAAGCAGCACAGGAGACTGGAATTTGTGTCTTCTAAGCAAAATCAGCAGGAAAGGACTTTGTACTGTTGACTAGAGCTGTGATGGCCTCTGTTTTCATGTTATCTTTTCTGCATGCATATTCCCTGCTTACTTCCTGTGCCGTTTACACTGTTGAACTCACACCAGCGTCAACATCAGCATGTACTGAGAGTGTACACTGGAATTAGAGATGCACCGCTTAACTGATTCTTTGCCATGTTTCTACAGTAGCCCAGAACGGGCAAACCAAACACAGGCTCTAGACGGGGCCTGTTACATTTTTGCATTGGCCATCGTAGTTATCTGCCCCTCCGTGACAGGCAGGGTTGGAAAAACAGAATTTTTAATGTGAAGCTGCTTTATTTAAGGATTTTAATGATTTAAGGTGAGTACAAATTAACAGGTGCTGGGCTAGCGGCCCATTTCTGATGAGGTGAACAGCATATTAGAAACACTGATTTGTAACATGAAACTACTTTATTCAGTGTTTTTACCAATTTTAATCAGCTGGTTCATTTGTTTTGGAGAGGAAGAGACCTCTGAGGATAAATCCGCTCCCAGTAAAAACCTCCTGCACGAGGGAAATATCAGTGGGAGAAATTCAGCTGGTTGCAATCTGCAATCCTCAGAACTAGATGCCACTAAATCCCCCTAAATCTGACGCACTGAAACTTTAAATTAATTGCCAATTCATTTGATAATGGATAAATCAGTTTGAGTACTTTTTTCAGGGAAAATAAAATTCTAATTCCAGCTATTTACATATGAATATTTTCTGAAATCTTTGCTCCTTCATGACAGTAAACTAAATGTCTTTGGGTTGTGGACAAAACAACACATTTAGGGATGTTGTTGACAAAAACCAGTTGACATTTTGCTCCGTTTTCAGACATTTCATAGCTACTAAACAACTAATCAGTTAATTGAGAAAATAATCCACAGAATAATCGACAATGAATGTAATTGGTATTTGCAGCCCCAACTAGAATTAGTTACAATATATTTTCTGTGCCTCTTTGATGAATTACTCCAGATTCTGTAAACAGCTAATGGATTTCCACACAAATAATTGCATGCTGTGGGAGCACAAACACTAGCCTATAATCCACAGAAAAAAGCCTCAGTACACAAAGAGACAATTAATTAGCATTTATTAAGAACCAGCAACTTAGATGCACACACACACTTATTGAAAACTCCAGGCATCACATTATTTGTGGGAAACAATACTGTGCTAGATTGTAAACTGTAAGACGTTGAGAAGATGACATTTGGGCGCATCCACTGAGTCACAACAAAGCAAATGAAGCAACATCTGGCACAATCCATTTTCCTCCATAGATTTAGAAAGATAAATCTAAACCAGAGACAGGGTAATTGAGGGGTGGGGGCTCTGGTGTGTAAATAAAAAGTGCACATGCTATTTACAAGAGGCAAACATCTGTGACAAGATCAGCTAGGAATTTGCATGCTCTTATTTGCACTTCCTGACAGGTACAAACATGGCACAGCCACGATCCCACAATAAATGCATGTTTATTTATTGTGTTCAAACAAACAAAAAGAATAAATGAGTCCTAATGGAGTTTACTGTGTGCCAATTTGATTTTGGGTGTCTGTCCTAAAACCAAATTCACAGTAGCTTCAGATTTTGAGGGGCGTACAAACTTAAGCAAACCTATTCATCAGCTCATAAAAACAAACTGACAGCTCTAACTGTTTAGAAATCCAGTCAGCTCTGGGTGGGTCAAAGCCTCTCTATGTCTCTCTGATAGACATACAAACTACACAACCACAGACACAGACACAGACACAGACACACACACACAGACAGACACACACACACACAGACAGACACACACACACACACACACACACACACACACACACACACACACACACACACACAGACAGACACACACACACACACACACACACACACACACACACACATACACACAGGGAGAGGGTGCGTGCGTCACAGCTGACCCAGTGTCTGACCTGTGCAGGAATCCAGAGAGACCAGCCCTCATCCTGCAGGGAGACACACTCTGTTAGCCTTTAACCTGACCAGGACTTTGTGAGTATGCAGTGTGTTTAAGTGTGTGTATGAGTGTGTATGTGCACACACATCATTGTACCAAAAGTTAACAGACAAAAACAGAGACACAGAGGAGAGATGGAGGAACGTACAGTAAAGAAAAGTTTTACCTGTAACTTGTTTGCGTGTGTGTTTTGTGGAAACTTTATTTGTTCACTCATCTGTCTCGTCTGCTTTGTGTTATCCTCTGACCTCTGAAAAAACACACACTGCCACACATCCATCAACTCAGACAGAAGTTTTGGCCTTCATATTTACACACATACAAATGTAAACACACTTTCACTTCCTGTTAACCTCACACACAAAAATCATAAATATGCAGTTAAACACATGCAGGTTCAGTACAGTACGTACATATGTGAGTATTTGTGTGTGTTGACCTTTAATGCAGATTTGAGGCCCTAAAAGCATTACAGGAACTGAAATGTGTTTCACAATAAAACTTCAGAGTGGTGCGGACAGATTCTTTGCCCGCAGCCTTATCCATTTAGTAGAGTTGTAAAGCAGCCAAATCAAATAAGGAAATGTCATTACAGATGTTGTTTATACAAATGTCTCCTTTAATTTTCTTAATCTGCACTTAAGCATGTATGCCTCTCTTTTCATAATACAGAGATATTGGGTTTCCTGTTATAGTTTTTGTTTTTTTCAGACTGACATTAGTGACTTAAAAGCACTTTTTAAACTGCAGGCTGTAATCCCAGGGTGATGAGATAGAAGAGCTAAAGGATTTAAGAATGAAGCACACTGATCAGTGACTTTATTACCTTCTGTTTGTTGTTTATTTAATGTACTGTGTAGAGTTAGTCAGCACTGTTAATGGTGCCCTGTGGGATTCCTTGTAAACAAACAAATTTGCCGTTGATTTTCAGCAGAACACACATTTGAGTCATAGACAAAGCTCATACTTCTTTAAAGTTAAAACCTGCATTGTTTACTCCTGTGTTTCCAAAGACCTGTGTGTTTCTTTCTGGGCAGAAAATGCCAGCCGCTCTGCAGGAGACGTCCTACTGGTAG
>JAPZEB010000009.1:6763764-6773842 GCA_029783705.1 Chaetodon striatus | reverse complement strand
TGTCTGCTTCATCTCTGTGTCTTTAATCAATTGCACTTTTCTCTAAAACTGTGTTATGTGGCACTGTTAGTCCAAAGAAGTCCACCCCTCCTCAGAGGCTATCTCGGAAGGAGAAGGAAATTCGCAGCCGGCCATCCCTCATTGACCTTCCTTTGCCGCCCACCCTGCTTGGAGGTGAATCCTCACCCCCACAGTCCCCCATCCGCCAGGCCCCACCGCTACCCCAGGCAGTCCTTAAGAAGAGACCAAAGTCAGTTTCCTTTATTACTCACCCACTTCCATTCTTCCTTTTCTTTAATCCTCCTCCTGGTCTAATTGTTTTGTTTTTTTCTTTTTGATGGTCTATAGGATTTGCTGCCCACGATATGGTGAGCGCAAACACACCCAGAGTGACTGGGGCAAACGCTGTGTAGATAAGTTTGACATAATTGGCATCATAGGGGAAGGCACCTACGGCCAGGTGTACAAGGCCAAGGACAAAGACACAGGTAAGGAAATATTACCTGAACTTAAGTTTCTGTCGTACTGTCATGTGTTTTATGTTTAATACAAGCAGAGACCGAATTCTCACTGTGACCAGTTCTGTAACTACTCTTTTTAACACGGCAGGTGAACTGGTGGCTTTGAAGAAAGTGCGTTTGGACAATGAAAAGGAGGGTTTCCCCATCACGGCCATTAGAGAGATCAAGATCCTGCGGCAGCTCAAACACCGCAGTGTTGTCAACATGAAGGAGATCGTCACTGACAAGCAGGACGCACTTGACTTTAAAAAGGACAAAGGTAAGAGGATTAGTTAAAATCTGCCGGGGCTTGGTAATACTGAAAAAAAAAAAAAAACAGTGTTGATACACTGCCGTCTCACTGAAACTCTCAGACATGTTGTACTTCTGACTATAATCAGTGACACGTAGGAAACAACAGCTGTCAAGTTGAAACACCAGCCATGAACTGCAACGTGTCTGAAAGGAGGGTCGCCATGATGTGGATTTTCTCCCACCATCCTTGTGCACACACCTCAGGGCTGCAATAATCAGATGAATGGCACTATGAAAATGTATAAAGAAAAACTCACTAATTTATCATGTAAAAGACAAACCTGTGTGACAGTGCCTTGTGTTTTAAAAACCACAGACTTGCTTTAGCAAAAGTATGCCTGTACCCAAAAGACAAATTGCTGTACTTCTTTTGTATCGCTTTGAATAAGTTAAATATTTTTTGCCAAAACTCAAACATTTAAATTTATGTATAGTTAAAAGTATCAAATCATGGTCAATCTAAGATAATTTGAATGGGAATTTGAATTTAAATTGCAGTGTATCAGGTTGTAGGCCTCGTTTCAAGTATATTTTTTATAACTGAGTTTAAAGTATGTATTGGAAATTAAAGCTTTACTCCAATTTTTCCAAACATTAGTGATGTAAAATGTTTAGCAACCTTAGAAAATGTTAAAAGTTAAACCATTCTTACTGACATAGAAAATGAGTTAAGATGTGAAAGCTTTTTTCTTATTAAAGTTTAATACAAGTCTAACAATGTAAGACCACAGAAGCCCCCAAAACTGGGACTGATATAATTACTGTGTTTGGTTTGGTTATTCAGCTGCAGATGAAATCAGTGTGTGATAACAGTAGCCCCTTTTACACTGCCTGTTCAAGGCAGCAATATCACGCCATTATTCTGTGTTGCCATTTTGTATTAAAAGTATAAATGCACAATGGGTGGGGGGCAGAGTTGACACCTGTGAGCATGGAACAGAGGCAGTAATAGCGCTGAAATGAGGTCTGTATAATCGAGACAGCCAGCAGGACGGGATCATGGGTGGCATGGGTGTGATGTTTTGACGATGTGTTATGCGTGCAACCCATCGGGGGAGGTTTAAAAAGTAGCAGCCAACTCAAAGAAGAACAGCACCCGAAAATGTCCAAAAATTGAGAGAACAATGAGGTTCTGAAGCTCCTCACCCTCCAAGCAAAGGACAAGATCAGCCTCCATTTAACAGGGACAGTAAATGACTGTAATTGCCATGTTATGCCATTGTTATTGTTTATAAAGCGCTGCTGGCGCACATGTTACCTGTCAAACGAGAGGCTGATGCTGTTGTCTTACATTTCACGCCTGTCACGCCTTTTTTCATTCTGCGATGCTGGCATGCAGTCTAAAATCAGGCAGGAGCAGTATGATGCCGCTGTTGTTTGGTTCTGTAAGTGAGGTATAAAGAACGGACTTCGCAGTGGGCCTTTAGCACCATCTCTGTGTAAAAAGGGCAAATGATGATTCACTTAAGCAGCCCTTCTTTTAGAGTTTCAATGTACAGAGAGCAGTGATGCTCAGGCCAGCCATTAGCAGTACCGATAGGGTTACACACTTCTCCAAATTTTGCCCCTCATTCACGCCCACTGCCGCGCATGGTTGGTACCAATGGATGCCTTAGGTAGTTTCATATGTTGCCAGTATCTTTAGCTTTAAAATTGAGCCCACTACAGCCGTTTTATATGCTAGTCTGCCTTGCTCTGCCACATTCAGCTTTGCCTGTCATACCTAGTGCCTATTCACACATTTTTTTGTGCCAGAATTTTGGCCATGGCCTCTCTGCTCCCTAGCATTTTCTTGTTCTCTCTGTAACCTGGCTTTTCTGTTTTCAGAAGATTTTTGGTGAGGCACATCTGACTGTCGATACTCGGTTACACCATTTTCATAATGACTGTGGGGGCTGGGGTGAAAGATGACAAGTTGAAATTTTGTTTTAATTATAACAAATGTATCTGTCATGTAAATATCTATATCCTGTATTGTCAGTGATATAAGTCAGTTAGTAAATTATTGTACTTGATCCCATTTAAGGGTCAACCCTAGAGCTTTGCATGGGAACCTCTTGGGCCTTGGGTCGGGCTCATCTTTACCCTTTGAAACCCCCTGACGACGGGGCAGTGCTGATTGCTGTGATAATTTACACTTGAAGTTTGAGAAATATACATCACATTGTACTGTAGCTGGCTGTGCACTTGTGACAAATCACAATAGTCAAACAGTTTCAGTAGAGTACTCACTGTATTCTAATCTCTGAAATTAAGCCAGGTTAAATTTTGTGAGCTGGTCAAAGCACTTACCAACCCTATCGTCACAAGACCACTTCTCTAATCTCCAGACTTGTGGTTAATGTGTGTATAATTGTGTTTCTGATTTCTGAATAAGTTTTCCCTCTGCTGTTTTAGGTGCTTTTTACCTGGTGTTTGAGTACATGGACCACGACCTGATGGGCCTGCTGGAGTCGGGCCTTGTCCAGTTCTCCCATGAGCATGTCCGCAGCTTCATGCGCCAGCTGATGGAGGGCCTGGACTACTGCCATAAGAACAACTTCCTGCACAGAGACATCAAATGCTCCAACATACTGCTCAACAACATGTAATTAACAGAGGACATGGACACCAGGAGCGAAATATTACGGTGTCCTTTATGTAGACAGTTAGTTGAGGTTCATTTGCAGTAGCAGCAGAGGCTTTACCAATCAGTTGTTTAGCTGTAACAGCTGTTTCAAGTGAATTTTGATGCTTCAGTATGGCCAACAGGTTGTTAGATCTACTTTTTATTCAAGTGTTTGTTTACTACCTCTGATCGCCTTACACACACGGACGTTAGCAATATCAGCTAAAATGCAGCACTATCCACAACAACTTGGAACACTCCCGCAGATGGTTCAAATGCAGCTGTGATACTGTAAACTCACGACCAAAAGCAGTCGAACGCTAACTTTAATGATCAGAATGCAAGTGTTTTGAGGTGCGTCAGCAGCAAAGCTAATTACTGTGCTACTAACAGGGTGCTTCAAATAACAGCAATGAAGGAGTACAGCGACTTTTCACAGATGTTTGCTCAGTACAATCCAGGATGCAAGGGAAAGCTAGATGAGCTGCAATAGCTAAGATGCCAATAAAAAGTTGCTTAAATGCAGGTTTTGCTGTGGAATGGAGCATTTAGAGCCACACTGTAGTTTGCTCTCACTCACTGCTCTGCTACTGTACAATTGACTGTGTACACACACTTGGTGTTTGGACATTTGTTACTGCACCTGTCCTGTCATTAGTAGAGTTTGAACAATAAATTTGATTTGATTTTACCTTCTCAAAGTGCAGCACACATTTTTCATGCAGTTTAATATTATTGAAGTGATGATTATATCAGGATTAAGTAATCTCCCCAGTAACAGCAAGTTTCACAATTTAGTTTTGTTTAAATGCAAACTAGGTAGTCAAAATAAGCTGCCTGGCTTCTGCAGAAGAGTTGAATTGTATTTTGTGTCTCAGGTTTGGTAACTAAAGTTCTCAATTTTGACAGAGCTTGTTTTTTTTGTTATGTGTTTCTTCATACAGAGGTCAGATCAAACTGGCTGACTTTGGTTTGGCCCGACTTTACAATTCAGAGGAAAGGTAAGACAAGAGTGTTTATCATCTACGTATTGTTCTTCTGAAATTGTTATTATTTGGGGACCTGGTGTATTTCTGTAATTTAACTATATTATTAATTATGATGATTGAAGCAGTAATTAAACCAAACCATGAGCATGGATTTTCCTCTTCATTGACAATGATTCTCCACTAGATGGTGGTGTCTGTCACATTGTTGTCCTTCAGACAGATCCCAGTCAGTGAAAGCACTGGGGGGCATAGCTGCTCTACAAATGATATCCAATTTATCCCACTTAATATCAGAGAGTTTATCAACAAACCTTTTCACATGGGACATCTTAACATTTCTTGAGAAAATATTTGTAATGACTTGCTTGATCTTTGAAGAATGGCAATGGCAAGCAGCAAAAATAGGAAGGCACTCTGATATATCAGTAACAACTATGCCAGTCACTCTATTTTTATTTGTACAGTTGATAATAATATTGTATATCAGTGACTGACTGGATGAAGTGATTCTAGTTGCTTGTGATATTAGAGGACAGAGTTGGACAGAGTTTTCTGAGTTGGGCAGCAGTAACTTGATACTGAAGCCAGCTAATACAAGGTTACCTCAGATCCATAAAAAACCTAGAAGACATTGCAGTCAGTGATCTTAAGATAAAGCCTTAGTTGGTATTAAAATGTCTTAAATTAATCTTTCAAGGGTTTTATTAATGTTTTATTTTTAATGTTGTATGGTAAAGTCTCAAATAATAGGTAACATGTATTTTCATTTTAAACGTATGGAATGCCTTTTGCATTGACGTCACACAGATCAGGATCGCAGAACAAACAGCACTCTTATTTTGTTTTTGCCTGGATGCTTAGAGCAGAAGATCCAAAGTCTGTTAGCTAACTTTCATTGTACCCTGAACAACATGGGGGACGTGAAAGTTCAACAAAAATTAGCTTTTCACCAACTTTTCCCAGCATGGCTGGAACCAGTATAAGGCAATGCATACCAGGCTTGGTGTATTTCATGCAAAACAATTTTCAAACTCGGCACGATGGGAATCAAGGCAGTAGAATCATACGTGAAACACCAAATCACCAGGTCATGGTTTGTGTTACAATAAACGTTTTTGCAAAACTGTCCTGAACCACTAAGTAATTTATGTCAGTTCCTGTTGTATTTGTTTCATTTTTTCAATTGTGGTTATTGTAAATTTTGTCTTAAATTTCATTATGAGCAGCTTTTAAAAAAGACTTAGAAAGTCCTAGATCTAACTTGCTTTAAGCTGCAGTAACCCTCTAATATAAAACAGGGTTTGCACTATTTGTCAGTAGAAGTCCTCTTCAAAGCTGAGCTGTGCTCTGGACCAGTGTTCAAGGCTTTATGTTATAGAGGAGTAAAGTGAGGCATTTGTGGATACTCTGGGAAGTGATCTGTACACTGTAGTTGTGCAGTGAGACAGCATCCAGATTACTGGTTACATCAGGGTTTATCTGTGTGAATGTCCACTTTGAGCAAAGGTCTCCTCAGAGCTCAGATATGAGCTGCAACCAGTTCTAGCCAGTACTACTCCTCACTTCACCTCTGCAGCTAACTTAAATGTGCCTTCCAGCACTTAGATTTTTTATAAACTACTTTTATTTTTAATGCGTTCATCAAATTTATCAATAAAAGAATTAACATTACAGCTCTGTGGTCTGTTTGTTTACACAGCCAATTATATCCTAGCCTGGAAAACAAGGTGCAACTAATAACTTAATAAAAAATATTTCAACATATCTATCTGTATTAGGATTACCACTTACTGAATCTTTTTGCAGAGTACCAGATGGACCTTATAACAAAGAGGGATACTTCACTGCCTGGTTTAAAGATGATAGTAGCCATTTATATTTTTTATGTTTTTCAAGACGCACTGATTTTTAGGGAGTTTTTAGTGTAATATTTGCAAATATCTAACTTCCAGAGGTGGGACACAGTCATTGTTTTTCAAGTCACAAGTAAGTCTTAAGTCTTTGCACTCAGGTCCCAAGTCTTGAACTTTGAGTCTCAAGTCCTTTACAAGTCATAATGCACTTTTCAGTAAAAGTTATACCAACAATAAATTAAGTAAAGTCATGACTGCTTTTTAAAACTTGTATTTATTTGTTAAAACAAGCTTGTTAAAACATAACTTAGCTCTTAAGCTAATGTTAGCTGAGCATTGGTTCACTATGTTGATATTAGCTTTGACTCACGTTTCTTAGTTCAACCTTACAATGAGGAGAGAAATTTGAAGTTGTGGGTTGTTTTCTGTCATTTTCAACCTGCACGTTTTGCATACTGCAGTTAGTTTTTTGTTGACCTCTGTGTAGGTTTCATATGTGAACTGAATCTGGCTGTATTTTAAGTGAAGTCATGAATTACTGGTATTTAAGTCCAAGTCGAGTTGCAAGTCATTTTTTGATTTTCTCAAGGTTAGTCTAAGGTCATGAAATTTGCGACTCGAGTCACAAATGATCAAAAACATTGAAGTAATTACCAGGAGCACCATGTGAGAAAGGTGATCAAACTAAGTGGTGGTAAAAGGCTGCAGAGTCTTCCACTGGTTGGGATCAACACAGTATGCTCGGCTCAGCTTAATGTATTTAAGACCAAGTGTAAACAGGATCAGTTTGCACTGAGTCTCACTGTCTTCTCTCTTTCCTTGCTCCCAGTCGGCCGTACACTAATAAAGTAATCACACTATGGTACCGCCCCCCTGAGCTCCTTCTGGGAGAGGAGAGATATTCTCCAGCCATTGATGTATGGAGCTGTGGGTGAGTATGACACTGTCATGGCGGCACATCTGTCTGTTCATTACGACTTTATTTCCTCTGTTAAGCCCAGTTCAGACCAATGATTTGATATGAGACAAAACCGCTTTAAAGTGTGGCAGACAAAGTTGCAGCGATGTCTCAGCTCAACTCAAGCCAGCTGATAGTGTCACCTGCGACTGAACTCGTCAAGTCGCCCGTGGGGGGTTTTAGAACATAAGGCACGTCACCTGTTTTAACAGCCAATCAACTTGTAGCAAAGTCAACTGGCCAAGTCAGTTACAAACTGTTCGTAGACGCTGTGTTCACTTGCCGTTGCAGTCCTTCCCTGCCGAGCCCAAGTCTGTCTCTTGTACATACCTGCTGCTGTTAACATGCGTGTCTGTCTCGGTCATAAAGGTGTGTTGGAATCAAACAGTGGGCTGCTGCTGCTCCTGCACACTGTATGTACTCATTGACTGATTAATAGGCTCTGGTTATTTAAATTATTGTGGCGTATTTATTATGAATATTGACAGTTTGTTTTGCAACTGTGGTTATTATTTACCTATAACTATCCTCATTCATATTTTAAGAAGCCTCAAGTTATATCCAGCCACAAAATAAGCCTAAAAGCTGGAAATCAGAACGAAAGCCAAGAGAGTCATTGTACTGGAGACATCTTGTATAGTTGGGTTGCACTAAAGCGTCAGGTTTTTAAAACATAGCTGTGCATTACAAGTAGTCGCAAGTTTCAGCTTGTCACATCTGGAATTTTTAGGTCTGAACTGGGCTTTACATTTTCTACTCCCATCATTCTTTACTGTGTTTTCCATGTAATGTAGGCTCCATGACCTAAGGTAGATCTGAACTAAAGTTCGGTTGGTTGAACTTAGTCTGGTTGCTTTGAAAAATAGGCATTGAGTCTGACATTTTCATTTTTATTTCACTTAATAATCTGTAAATGAGAAAACATCAAAGCTACATTTGTTTTGTTTTATAAAGTTGTATGCACGTCTTTTTACTCAGTATCCTCTCAGTAGGTTAAAGCTTCCCATCCACCATGGTATACTGATACCATGTTTGATATGTTATATTTTTATGGAATGGAAATAAGTGGAAATACATAACAAGTGTGTTGTATTTTTTTCCACCATGTAAGTAAATGTGTTTCCAACATTTTGAGTGGACTTCATGTTGGCAGCACATTGAGTTTGTTATTTTCCTTTAAACCCTGAAGCACCACTGGCACCAAAAGGCAAATTAAGCTCAGTCAAGTGTGAGATGCTTATTTTCTTTTCACCTTTGTGCCGTGCTTCCACTTGATCGTAAGCAGAAGACCATATTATGCACATTGTTTGATTTTAGCAGTGCGTAAAATAACTATATATGTCAGTATTCAGAACCTTTGTACAAGTCATATATTTACACACAACTTCCACACTCTGTTTTGTGTTCATTTGCACTTCTGGATCTTCTTTATCAATGATTACTTATGTAAGAATCTGAGAGAAAAGTTTTTCTAATAGGATGTATGTCATGGGAAATGTATCCTATTCAAAAGAAGGATTTAGCGGTCACATTGTTGTCTGACAGAGATACTGGCAGACATTCCTTCTTTGACACAGTATTATACACTAAGTTAAAGCTTCATGTATGTATATGTATATTTTCTTACCACCTCCACTCGTTCTCTGTCATGGCTCAGGTGTATTCTGGGAGAGCTCTTTAAGAAGAAGCCCATCTTCCAGGCTAACCAGGAACTTCTACAGCTGGAGCTCATCAGGTAGGCTGTCCTTTACTTGAAAGTGAATTTCCATTTGATCCACACTACTCTGCCTCAGATTGATTTACCCGTCTTACCCGACAGTCTCTAACTACAAAGGCCCAGACATACAGATTTAAAAAAAAAAAACACATGGTAATGAAGGTCCACTGTTGCGCCCCCTTCTGTCGCCCTTGTGTCTTGGCCAAAAAGTAGTACCTGAACATACTGACAAGATGACAGCCAACAGCTGACTAGACCGTATGTTCTGCGCATGTTTGAGACGAAATAACTCTAAATACCAGCAGGCAGCAGTAGTCTGTACTCATCGTTTAAAAAGGGAAAGCAGAAGACGGACAGTGGATATTTACTGTGCACTAGCAAACAATAACACAAACAATTCTGTTTTTGCTAAAGAGCTGAATAGCTAAAAGAATAATCTTATCAAACAAGAGCCAATTGTCGTGCGGTATGTCAGGCCCTAACCAGTGTCACTCCTCACGCCTAAACCTTACTAAACCAACCAAATGAAGAGTGCTAACAACTGCTAGCCAGTCAGAGGGAGAGTAGGATGTGTTATGCCTTTGTTATCCTTGGAAATGTGCATTTGCCTCCCGAACACAACACTTCAGAAAATAACCCCAACATTCTGTATCACCGAGTCCATCTTTTCCCTTTTCTCTTATTTCCCTCAGCCGTCTGTGTGGGAGTCCCTGTCCTGCAGTCTGGCCTGACGTTATTAAACTTCCCCTCTTCAACACCATGAAACCCAAGAAGCAGTACAGACGGCAACTGCGGGAGGAGTTTGCCTTGTACGTAGCCATGCTGAGTTTCCTCAAAGTAACAGTGATCGACCCCTTCGTCTGTTTCTACAGTTAAAAAATCTTTGCCCTTCTGCACAGTTTACCAACTCCTGCCCTGGACCTGCTGGACCGAATGCTGACCCTTGACCCTGCACGGCGCTGCACATCGGAGGAAGCTCTCAACAGTGACTTTCTGAGTAACGTAGAGCCCAGCAAGATGCCGCCACCAGAGTCAGTATTCCCATGGCCCCTGCTTTCACCTTTCATTTGTTTTTTATTTGTTTCTTATTGTGAGAGGAAGTGGGAAAACATATTAAATACACCCTGTGAATATATTT
>JAPZEB010000009.1:6687377-6702561 GCA_029783705.1 Chaetodon striatus | reverse complement strand
GTAGAGTGATTTGCCGACTGATGACACTGTACACACTGAGCTGAAAATGCGGCATAATGCCCGCTGCACTGCAGGCATGTGTGAGCACTGTCCTGAATCTGATGGAGGCCTGCAATGCTACAAACACGGCCCCCTTAGCCTGTCACGTTATGGTCAACAAATCCTCTGTTGTCAGTTGGTGTCATTATCCCACTCAGTCACTCACTTGTCGCTTCAGGGATCGTTCTTCAAACCAAGTTAGGCTGTAGTCAGGACATGAAGTGACATACAACTCCCTAATGTACATACATTCATCTCTAACTGGACATGGATATATTTCATATCTACAGTATGATCATGCAGATAAATTACAGGGCATTTGAGGAACATTTTGACGCTGGCTATAGCAACAACAGCAGCAACCATATCTGTGGTGAGGATTAGAAAGGCAACAGTGGCACAGCAGGGAGAGAAATAGGGGTGGAGGATAAGGGCTGGGCACCATCAGGAGCTGACTTGTCACCAAATGTCATCAGTATGTTCATTGCATCTGTGTCAGGATCTGGAACCTGAACTGCTCCGTTGAGCTGCCTTCCTCCTTCCTGATTTTACTGTCAGTGTCAGGAGTCCTTTTTTTTCTCTCCAAAAGAGCCTCAGTATGGTCAGACTGATGCGGGCATATTGAAAGGAGCACTGAGGCGTGACTCAAAACAAATGGGATTGGTCTCGATCGCTGTTTCATCAACACAGAGAAGACATGGCATTATGTTATTGCTGCTGTGCCGGCTGTAATCTCTGATTTTCGTCATTGCGGTTGAGACATTTTTTTTCCATGTTTATCTGCCTGAAACTTAATAAGCTTACGCAGGGGCACGCCGGGTCATCTTCAATGTGTTTACCAAGGGGATGGCCCAAAGCAGAAACAAGGTCATGCACAAATATTACAGTAACAAAATGGACACAAACTAATGCTCAGAATGTACGCAATCTGGTGATAAATTAAGTTGTTCTAGATGTTTTGAACTATTTAAACTGAATGTTGAAAAATCTTGGTTACTGTCTTAAAGGTGGAGTCAGTGATTCTGGAAAAAGATTGATGGTATTTAAACTCAACATCCAAACAAATACACCCCTCCCGTAAGAGCTCCTACAGAAGATCTGATAATACCTCTGGTGTTATTTAAGTTTCATTGCAATCATGGTGCGTCTCCGTTCCTCGGGGGTGAGGACGTGAAAGAGGGAAAGTAGCCGGCATAGTGCTATGTGGGTGAGCACGATCCCCCCTGCTTCCACTACGTGTGTTCCAGGCGGCCAGCAGCAAAGTTTAAACTGCTTGCTCCTGTGAGACTTCCCACCGGATCCCAACCCCAGTGCAGTTGTCTAATGCATACCTGTTGGTTATAACCAAGCGATAACCTCTGCGGCTGTAAACTGAAGCCAGTGCAGAAGTGCCAAAACCTGCAGTTCCTTGAATGGCCACTTGAGGCTGGCTCCAGAAGTGAGTCAACCCCTATAGACACCAAATGCAGCAGAAAAAAATATGTTTACAGCCTGGCACAAAAAACAATTTTGGTCTCTTTAGTTGATTTCCCCACTCAAGACAACTGAACAGGGAGTTATTTTTTTAAATAAGTAGCTTGTTATAATTTGTCCAAATACGGTCACATCTCATAATTTCTGGCTCCAAAAAACCAAGATGGCACTTCAAAACAGAAGTCCACAAACCAATGGATGACAACACAGTGGCTACATTCATTATTTTTATACAGTTTATGGGAATGACAAAATGACGTTCTCCCACTGCATTTGAACACAATACTTTGATTTGATTTTTGTGGATCATTTGACTAAATGATTGTCTTGTTTGGTTTTTAAGAGTCACCCTACCCTGTAGATCTTATGTGTATTCATGGCAAAGCTAATGAATGTGCTCAGGTTCAGTGTGGTTCGCAGTCATGTAAGAGGAGCTGCTTATTGTTCAAGCTGTCCGATTTATTCTTAACAAACCAGCGGTTAGTTCAAGACAGTGTGATCACTGACTCACACATAAAGGAATACATGTCTAAAATGTTCATCCTGCAAGGGTCGCAGTTTATTTTTGACTGCCCGTTCAGATTTTAAACCCCCTGTTCCTGAGAGGTTTGCATAGGGTCCTGCATGGACCTGTGGAATCCCAATCCCAATGCATTTCTCTGTTGTGTGGCCCAGTCAGAGCTACTTTGTTTCCCATATACAAAGCCAGGGTTGTGTATGAACACCAGATGTTTTTTTCGTGCACATAGAACGGACAGCCAGTAGATCGTGAGGAGATATTTGCTTATTTGACAAAAAGTGTGAAGGATTAGAATCACTGACGGCACCTTTAAGTGATGTTGAAAGTGCACACTTATGTGGATTTAAACATGCCTTTTGCATCCAAGCAATGATTTGTAATCTGCATAGCAACCATCAACAGTCACCTTTTTTTTCATTCATCACCAGTGGGTACATATGACGCTGCAGATGAGTAACTATAGCTACTCTGTTCTTTGTTTGTCCCTGCCTGTTGACCTGTGGAACTGGTCTTTGGAGACTGCACAATGTGACAACACTAAATTTGAGTGCATGAACAAGAAAAGCTGAATTATCCTGGTGTTTACACACTGTCAGAGGTACCGTCGTCTATGTGAAAGCTTTGATTGGCACCTCCCCTGTTGTCGTCTAGCCCTGTGTGTTGCTCCAGTGTGCGCTGTGACCTGGCAGGTGGCTTCCTGTCACTCATCAGCCATTGGCACATTATCTCCATCGTGTTGTGATGGTAAACCTCTCTTCCAACAGTCTCTGGAACAACAGGCCAAACAGCTACCAGCAGCTAATTACGTAAATGCTGGGGGGATACTGCGAGACAGAGAAGGAGAGAAAGGGGGGTGGTTGTCTGAGTGTGATATCATTCTGCCGGTGGGTGCAGCGTAATTACATTTCCTATTTTGGGGTCATTGGAGAGCCCCTCCAGATGCTGTCTCCAGCCCATCTGTTTATTCAGTTAGCCAGTGGTGGGGCCAAAGGTCACTGCAAAAGTGTTGTGTGAATGTTGAGAAGCAACGTGCAGCAGTCTCTCTGACTTATGGGAATTCTATGGTGCTGTTCATTTGAATAAGAATGAGCACACTGTGCACATCTGACAGACCTCGGACCTCACCGAGCTGCAGTCGAGGTTGTAATTGCGTCCTTGACCCTCTTGGAAACAGCTGGAAACTCGACGAGCGGGTGTTACTCAGTGAAGCCTTGTTGAAGCTGCCTGGCAGCACTGTCTGTTAGTGACGACTGAGTATAGCCCGAATGTGTCTGACAGAGCTGTTTGTCACATGATATATCTGATCGTTGGCCTGTGGTTGTGTCTCTGTTACGCTTGTGGAAACAATTTGTCTGCCAGCTCTGTCAGGAAGGGGCAGGGTGGGCTGATATTTAGGTGTAGGTCAAATCCTAACAACATCCAACAGTGTGTCCAGTTCTTTGGGCAAAACACAAATCCTAAAAAATAAAATTCCTTAAGTTCAAGTGTGAACATGCTCACGAACAGAACAGCAGGCAGAGTTGATTATATCACTGGTCCATGTGTCTTGGGGCTCAAAAACAGTTTGGTGTGTTATCTTTTAGCCTCAAACAAAATCTAAATAGATATGTTGCTATTTCATACAAAACCAGATAAGATACAGGCAGCAGCATCTTTATCTTCAGTAATTTTCCCACACATTGTGCTATTAGGCCACTACAAAGTCCTGTCTTTATGCTGCGTTTGCATTTTATACACAGAACCAAATAACAGAGGCATCATGCTGCCCCAGTGTGTGATTTTAGACAGCATGCCGACATCCCAGAGGTAAAAGAGGTGTGATGGGTGTTACATATAACACAACAGCATCGGTCTCAAGTGTGACATATACACCTCAGCAATGCTTTTTAATCAATAACAATGACATAACATGGCAATAATAATCATTTACCATCTCTGTTATGTGATGGTCTGATCTCATCTCATTCTCTCAGAGGGTGAGGAGCTCCCAGACCTCATTGTTTTATTAATTTGTGGCAACTTTTGGCTGCTGTTCCTCTTCTTTGAGTTAGTTGTTTACTGCTGCTGGCTGCTTTTTAAATCTCCTGGTGGTGGGCTGCACACACAACATGTCATCAAGACATCACAGCAGCCCTGTCCATGGTCCCATCATGCAGGCTGTCCCTTTTACTCTGACATACATTTGGTGCTGTTACTACAGTAGCTGCTAGCTTAAAGGCGAGACAGCTCTGTCCCCCCATTCTGCAATCACACCCTTTATAAGGAAAGGTGAGGTGGAATAGCAGCGCAAAATTTCTGCCAGAGTAAATGGGGCTTTTCTATTTGTGTCCCTTGAAACTGCTAAACCTTAACCTCCACCCATTGCACTCTTGAGCTACTGGCAAAAATGCATTCACATTTTCAGGTTAAACATTTTTTGGAATAGTTAAACTTGCAAGGTTGATGCAGTTTTGTTTAAACATTTGTAATTAAACTTACAAAACATATCCAACAAACATATCAGTAAAATGTATGTTTCATTTTTCAGACATGCATCTGCACTGTAAATGCAAACAGGAAATCCCCCACTCAGCTCATAGTGAGGGGGATAATTTTTCACCTTATTGCGTTGTTGAACTCATTGCGAGATTGCACTTAGAGCACCACATGGGGCCCTGCCACCTCATTTTAAAAGACTCACTGGGGGGGGCATGGCCCAGAGAAAAAGGCAGACATCACTCTGTTTAATTGAGTTGCTCTTCAGAGTTCAAACCGGCGAAAGATCACGACAGCAGCAGAGACAGGGAATAAAACTGCAGCAGAGAACCTCTCACCCAGAGAAGGACAGCGCCGAGACGATGGCCTCAAGAGGAGCGTGAGCGAACTTTGTATACAGAAGCTGGAGCTGAGGTTATAAGGATGAGACGTTTACAGACAGAGAAACTGGAGGTGAATGATGTTTGCGCTGCCCAGAAGAGTTAAATGCAAAGACATTAAAGATCAAAAACCAAAAATATCATCCATCAACACACTCAGAAACTCTGCCTTAAGGAGGAACAGACTTTGACACAAGACCTACATTTCTTTGCACAAATGTACTCCATATGCCTCCCCTTAGTTTCTGGCTGAACATTACGAGTATGTTCCAATCGGTGTACTTTATGCCATGCACATACACAAGTGCATATTTCTGACTGATGTAGTGGCATGCGCCTGTGGGCAGATGCCATAACTGCAAATCAATCTTGTTCAAATCCATATCTATCCATTCGGAGCAGCTGGGCCATGAGGGAGGGAGTCGGAAAAGCTTCATATGGATCTGAGAGATGCTACCGCCCCTATCAGAGAGTTGACACACTGCTTAATAAGATGGCCTGATGTATTGCTGTGCCATTGGACACGAGAGATGTAAGCTGACAGGGAAGGAGATCTGAGGTGTGTTTCTCTCTGTGCTGTCTTTGCTTCGAGGCCAGATCTGCACAGCTGACTCCCCTCGAGATGCTCGACTGTTAGCGCTGGTGCGGGGCAGAGTTTTGGAGCCTTTCTGTCTCATCCCACAGAGCCCCCCGGGGACTCCTCCGATCTAGTTTACGCTGTCCTACTGCTGCTGCTTTTTATAGGCCCGGCCACAAGAGCACCAGCTTAGAGGACGGCCTCTGGGGAACAGACCCATATCAGCAGATCTGCTCCCAGGCTGCTGCGCAAGACTGTGCTGAGCCAACGCACACATACCTGTGCACACATACACACATGTGCAAAGTCAACATTTACCAATGAGTCATGTACCCCACACAGCACAAAGTGAGGTAGTGGAGACCTATATTGAGTAATTCCTGGCTACTTAGCCTCCTTGCCCCCAATTACACTTGACAGACGTATAAAAATAAAACTCCAAGATAATGAGATTTTTATTAATATGGCACGTCTAAAAACATTTCTCCAAATGGCTGCATGGAGGTTTAAAGAAATCAAGACACCACTAAAAGTAGGAATATAAAATCCAATAAATTACATCAGAAGACTTACATAAAGGTATATCTCTATCAAATTAAGTTTAGACACACAGTCTGCCATGCCACAGTGAATCTAGAGCTCTCTCCCTACCTCCTCTATCTGTCACACAATGCAGAGTCAGCACATTATTCCAATTCACTCATCAGCTTCAGATCAACTGATGCATCTCCTCTCTACGCTATGATCCATCAGCCAATGTTTTTATTGAGACCAAAGCTCTGTGTGAAACCCAGCGAGGTGCTACTGCCTCTCGGGGAAGCCTGCAGGCGTACACCTGTGGAGCTGCCGAAAGGCCACGGCAGCAGCCTGCTTAGAGCCCCTCGGTGCAAGTCCACAGCAGCTCGACTGATCTTGGTACAAAAACAATGGCTGCCAGCAGAGGAGAGGGTTTGGGAGATTGGGGGCAGGGGGTTTAGAGAGGTAGAGGAGGGAGGGGGTGGAGGGATAAAGTGTAGCAGGAGTAATCTCACACGCTGCTCCCCAGTGTTGGCGTAAATGAGGAAGTCACATACATATTATGTAACCTGGGTAGAGTGGGGTCGGTTTTAATGCTGGAAAATTACTAGAGTCACTACGTGTGTTTATGTCATCTGGCATCTGCCAGTGTCATACAGTAGTACCATCACTTTGTGTGTGTGAATGTGCGTAATAGAAGGAAACAGACACCTGTTGTTTGAGCGCTACAAATGCTTTTATGTTTGTTTACTCCGGTTTTATTGTCATTTTGTGACTTTACAACCTGTTTTACAATTTAGCTGGGAGGTGGACTGTTGTCTTTTTACTGGTTCAGGAGGTCATGTCTTGGCATTTCACATAACCACAATGACGATTACGTGATGACATTAGAAGGACAATTATCTATAGCTGTGCACACACACACGCGCACACACACACAGGATGTGTGCACACGGTCAGGTAAATAGATCAACAGATTTACAGATTATGCTTCTCTGTGACCTCAATTATCCCACACAGTCATTTTACCCTCCATTTCTCTCAACCTCTCCATTTTTATCTCCATCTGAAAATATAAACTGGAGTTTTGAATCTTATTCTGCCAACCTACCCAGCATACCCAGTTTTGGTGGCACAATCCCAGCTAGACATGCAGCAGTGTTGCAGTAAAAACCAGCCACTTTTCAACACTATCCCTGCTGGAAAACCACAGGGTCATTTGGTGGCTATAAGGCCAATGGTAACACAGCAGTGACTCACTAAAACACAACGATTTTAATTGTTTGCTGGTCTGGAACAGTAGTCTGCAGCCTGACAGGTGTCTCACCCAGGCGTCACACCATCCCCTCCACCTCCCAATGACAGTCAGCTCATATACTGTACAATG
Source organism: Chaetodon striatus (assembly GCA_029783705.1). NCBI lineage: Eukaryota > Metazoa > Chordata > Actinopteri > Chaetodontiformes > Chaetodontidae > Chaetodon > Chaetodon striatus. The sequence continues at coordinate 6,695,194 of JAPZEB010000009.1, read as the reverse complement.
TTGCTTTATAAAGACTGATATGACACATATGAAACATACAAATGTAACACATTCCTGGTTTGCAGAAATGTATAATAACAACATTTTCTTCACGACTAGGCAGATTTGCAAATATCTCTTTCAATGACACTTTATTAGGTGGTGAAGCCTTTTATCAGGGGTCGTGAAATGGACTTCAGACGGTGTGGAAAATGAAAAAAAAAGCTTTTGTTTCATTGTTTTTACTACAAAGACTGCAAAAATAGTAGATGAAGGAAAAAGGCCTGGGGCATTGCTTTGAAAATTTGTACATAATGCGTAACTGAGAAATGTTTTTGTCAGATATTTATCAAAAGGCGAGAGTCCTGTGGATTTTTCCACAGCTGGATTTTCATAAAAGAGAGCAGTGGCCCAGATTTGACCATCACTTTAACCAGAGTAATCAAACATAACCATTCCTTAAAAAACAAATGTAAAGCTGACAGAAGAGGTTTGACAGCCATAGTATTTTGTATTTAGTAGACTAAACAAGACATTTGTAGTAATGTAAAATGGAAAAGTGATGTTTTTTAAGCTGATGTGAAAATTTTGTATGTACTGGAGTTAATTAGGGATGCAGCTGACAATGGTTTTCGTTAATCTGCCAATTATTGTCCTGAGAAATGGATTGTTTTTATATCAAATACAAGAAAATTGGGAAAAATGTCCGAAGATCAGAGATGACCTTTTCGTATGTCTTGTTTGTTCTGACCAATAGTCCAAAACTAAGAGCTATTCAGTTTACAAATGTACAAAACTGAGAAAAGCAGCAAATATTCACACTTGAGAACTTGGACTTTGGGGCCTTTTTGCTTAAAAGGTGTAAAGACAAGTTTGTGTTTCTCTCATGCCTCCATGGTTAACCAGGGCTCCAAAAACAGAGAAAATTCTCGATGATTTGGTGTAAAATTGGAACCACATTTAACAACAGCAAAACTACATCAAAACATCTGTGAACAAACTCTCACACAACCCGTGCAGTATGAGCCAAGTCTCATTTAACCAGTCATATGCTCAGCACTTCCCAAACACGTGCATTTTAGCTAAAATCTCACTATATGAGCAGCATGCATGAGCAAACTTGGTTTTAGCAAAAAGCGTTTGGAAAATACTGAGCATATGACTAGATTAATAAAACTTGGCTTATGCTGCAAGAGTTGTGTGATTTGGCTTTTTTGATTCTTTGTTGTTTCTTCATGAATTTTATGTGACATGGGTGAATTATTAATGTATAAATGATCATTCTGTGGATCAAGTATCCCTTAAATGACTAAAATTAATGTCGACTTGTCAGATTTTGTTGGATAACTTAATCAGCAGAACCTTTATACCTTCCTTACCATAACCTTACACACCTTACACATACAATGCCTGCGTGGGGGGCATAGATGACCGATCCAGTGGTTGTCCCAGTTGAATGGCTTTAATGCCACAGGACTTGGGCATAGGCTCGGTCATGGCAGCATCTGGTGTCTGCTCTCTCTTGTGGGTCTCTGTGTGAGACACCTCAGGCTGCCCTGCAAGGCTGGTAGCAGGTGTCAGCCAGGCAGAGGCAGCAGGGTTCACAGCAGCATGGAGCCCCAGGCCTCCGAACCTTGCCAGGGGGAGAGGTGGGGGAGACAGGAGGGGTCGAAGAAAGCCCTGTGGATGATCCCTGCCAGTAAAGAGAGAAAGAGAGAGATCAGTTGAGGAAAGGACAGGACAGACAAGTCAGCAAACAAAGGGATAATAACATTAGTTATGACGCATTCTGGTGATGGAGAGGAGAGGGGGAGAATGTCACTGTCGAGGAATGAAGGATGGATATGGGAGTAAACAGGATAGAGGAAGCAGAGGATCAAGTGAGATGGAAATGAGAGGTGAATGAGAGAAAGACAGATAGCGCGAGAGATACAGGGGAGACAGGACAGCTGGAAGTTGCGTGATGAGATTAAAATGTGTGTCTGGTGTCATAAATAAGGGTGAAATCTACGCTCGATTGCTCCGTGTTGCTGTGTTTGACAGCGGCAGCTTTCCACCACGCGGCCCAGCAAGCCTCTGCTTTGGCAACATGTTCCTCACTGCGATGACGCACACCTCTCTTAACAAGACGGAAGGTGACAGAACAGAAAACACATTTCTCTGTGCAGAGCAGTTTGACGCAAAATAGAGCCAGGCTACTTAATTCTCTTCCTGTGATGTTATGTGGTGCCGTAAACAGCAGCGCCAGGGTTCATGTCATGGCCAAGGTTGGCTTGCTCCACAGAGGACACTTTTCAATACCTCGTTTGTCTGACCTGCCAAGTCCACTTAGCTGCACTGCTTTCACTCTCAGCACACGTTATTTTATCCAACATTTTTCCAAAAGGTAGTTTTATATATGTCAGCTATTAATCTTTTAGAATTGTGGGAAAGTGAGTCAAAGTGCTCTGCATGTAAGTCTCTCTTTATGAAGCAAAGGTCCCACACATTCTGCAAGGGGTGTTTTAATATTGTGCGATTTGCCACCCAAAACTTATCTTATGAGTATCAAACAGTGACTTCCTGTTTGCTTTAAAGGAGGCTTTTATAAAGTTTACAGTTTGCTCCTTCATGGGGAATGGTCATTCTTGCAACTCTTTCTTTAATTCCAATATCTTGAGATCATGAGTTTACTATTTCTTTATCTTGTCATAATACACCTCATTTTCTTGCAATGTGGTTTATTTATGTTGATTCTCAAAGGTACAAAAGGCAGATGTCTAGCGTAACAAGATCATTTATCACAAGAAAATGAGTTTTGTTTTCTTGAGATCACAGGATAATTAAGGAGCACTTGAAAAATAAAGGCTGGTCCATTAGGTAATGCCTGATTTCAGCCTTTAAGATCACGTCATGACTGCTTCATAAGTCATTCATAACTCTGCTTATTTGATTGAAGTACAGTCTAATGTGCTGATCAATAATACATGCTCCTTGATCTGACATTTTAACTCAAATCAGTTGCTACACTTTGCTGGCACGTCACTCCTGATCTCTCATAAACATTGTAAGTAATAAGAGGAGGTTGATTATCCCGTCGCCTCAAAACAACAAAGCTATTCCTTTTTAAATCACAAGATAATTAAGTTGAGATAATAGCACCAAAAAATAATTGCAAGCACAACCATTTGCAGCCTCTGTGGTGAACAGACAGAGGCTGTTATAAATGTCCAGTGTGTAGGATTTAGAGGCATCTAGTGATGAGGTTACAGAGCTGAAACTTCTCCCATGTGAGCGGCATGAAAGAGAACTATGGTGGCCTAGCTGAAAACTCAAATATGCTAATGGCCCTATCTGGAGCGATAGTCCAATAGTCCATGCTGGGCTATTGTAAAACAACACTGCGGACTCCGTGTGAGAGAATCTGCTCCCTGTGTCGATATAAACAGCTTTTTCTAAGCTAATCAAAATACAACATTTCTTATTTTTAGGTGATTATAAACAAATGAAAACATAGTTATTAGTATTATATACAATTTCTGCAAATAGATACCCTCAAAAACCACACACTTGACCTTTAAACTTAAAATTTGTCTTGGTTGCAATAGATTTCAAAAGTGTTTGATGCTCAAAAGACAGATTTTTGGTGTAGTATGACTTTAAAAGGACTAAAGTGAGTATCCGTATCAACTGTATCAAAAGCAGTATCAAACTGTGTGAAGTCCAACAGGCAGGGCACGATATTGGCAAGCTGAAGGGGCACAGCCGGGCATTTGTTCCTATAAGGACAGAGAGTTCACTGTATACGGTGACTTCTACTAGAGGGAAAGTGCAGACCTGCAGTCCGTCTGGCTGTCTGCTCTCAGACCGACAGCAGCCTGGCTTCAGCCTCCTGGGAACAGTGTGTGGTGTTGGAGAGTGAGACTGGACAGTGGAGGGGTGGGGAGTGTCTGGGCTAATTGCTAGGGCTCACTTAGTCTAAAAATCCTCATTTCCATGGTCCCTCTGTTTGTGAGGGTGTATATGACTGTACATGGTGCACTCAGGTGATCAAACACACTTGTGTGTTGTGTGAAGAGACCATTCAGTTCAAATAAATCCTGCATTAAAGCTTTAGCACTCCTTAAATACTGGATAATTTGAAATTTATCAGCAGCAAGCATGAATTTAACCTCTGTTCTACACAACATACTGTTCACTGTATCTGTCGATGAAATCTGAAAGTTACATAACGAGTCCTCCTCTGCTCTACTGACCGTGCTGTGTGCTCTGACCTGCGTGTTGAAACTTGTTGACCCTTCAGCACACTGGGCAGCTGCACCGATGAAGTCAACTCGGCCCCATCGTGCCCTTCACCAGCATGAACTGTCAACATTTTTCTCGTGATTGATAAGGCTTTGTGCTGAGCATTATTAATAATACAGTGACGGCAAGTTTAATTATTCATTTATTTATGGCTGCCCTTTATGTTTGTGTGTTTGTTTACAGATCCGGCGCAGGAGGCCCACACCCGCCACGCTGTTCAGAGTAGCTGACCAATCATCTCCTGAGGATGATCAGTCCACCCATCAGGTAAAGGTGAAGTCAAAACACTTTTCTATAATAAGTGTCGGTGCATCCTTAACCATCCTCCTCCATTTCATTTTCACACTATCCAGTTCATGGAGGAGTTTGCCATGTCATCGTTAAACAACAAAACTCTGTGTTTTTCTGCCTCATAAACATCAGCACCCAAGTGATATTTTGTTTGTAACATTACAACTTTTTCAACCATCCTCTGATTTTTCCATCATCACAACCTCATGCTGTGTGGTCGACCATTGTTCAAACCCAAGGTCTTTAAATTCAAACATTTAAACATTTTAGTTTCCCTTACCTTGGAGGTTAATTCTTTCTGTCAATGTGATGCAAATAAAAAAGATCCTGCCAGTCATTATAATGAAAAACTTCCTCATAATGACTTACATATGTTGAAATAATGACTTAGTATCTAAGAATACTGAGAAACTTCCTCAAAATAATGACTTCATCATTTCCCATTGTTTTAAAATATTAAGTTATTGATTTGCAATACTAAGTCATCATTTTTGAAGTACTTATTCACTGTTATGACATACTAAGTAATTATTTTCAAAAAGTTTCCCATAAGAAATACTTTTTTTTATTATTTCATCACAGTGGAGGAAATGGGCTACCATAAATACTTTACTTTAGAAATAGCCAAAAAAAATATTAACCAATGAGGAAATGCCTTGAGATGTGGCTGAAAGATTCAGAAAAGCAAAGGAAGTGAACGCTGTGATAAACCCTTTTTTTGTCAAGTTCTAAACTGTATTGATGACCTAAAGTGTTGAAAGATAAAATATGCCATGCAGCACTTTGATGAAGGCATCTTTATAAGCATCCTTGCACATGTGCAGTGACGCTCATAACAAATACTGCAGTACAGACAGTGTATGGCACAGAGACGCTTTTCATTCCATGTAAAGGTGCATAGTGGGTTTGAATATATTTCTGAATGTTGGCATCATAAACTGTGTCATCATCTTTTGTGCAACTGTGTCACTGTGTATGAAATGTGTTACAACATTAAATTGCATAGATTAAATTGCAAAGACATAGGCCTACTGTAATTGAGAAATTTGTTTGTTAAAGACACCCTCCACTCAGACATGCTTGTTGTTTTGCTTGTTATGTCACTTAGATGTTTGACCTTCACTGTGCAGATTTGACATTAGAAGGTTGTTTTCATCTTTTGAAGGGGTAAAGTTTCTCTGTACTCGTGTTAAAGCTGATAAGTGTACCTACAAGCAACATTTACAACTTATACAGCAACTTATACAAGTTTGATGTGGAAGCTTGGACTGCAGTCAAATAGTCAAAAAAAGAAAAAAATTACATCTTATGTCTTTTCTGAAACACTTAATACCTTGACCACAATGGACAATGCCATAAGGTCAAGGAAAGATGTGAAGAAGAATTCACAAGGACAACCACAGTGTTCAGAGAATCAGACTGCACTGACACATACGTAATTATGCAATGGCTGATGCTATCGATGTGGGTGTGCCTTGGTGAAACTACTAAAAGTGCATCTTAGATACTTTACCTCATGCATTCTTATGGTGTTGGTCCATGCAGACTAAACTTGGAGAAAAATATAACTTCATATAACTTAAGGTTGCTGATCATTTGTTTGAACGGCTGCATGGTGCATTGTTTTCAATGTTACTGCTGCAAGGAATTGTGGGACGGTAGTATTTCCTTTCCTTTTGTAAACGATGGCCAAGTGTACTTTATGCTAAAAGAGATAAGAAAGGAGGCATAGAAGCACCTTTCCTAAGCATTTAGAGAATTTGTGCAGCTGCTATCCTGTCTGCAAATTCGATACTTCCTTCTCACTTCACTCAGTTAGGAACCTCCCTAAGCCAAAAAATGAAGTGGGAGACATCCAGCTGTGTTTCCAGCAGTTAAACTTCTAAAATGAACATTTGCATCTTCATAGCTGCTGATTTTTGAATTAGGAAGGAGGGGAACTTAAAACAAACAACAAATAACAACTAGATAATTTAACTTTTTGTGTGTAAAAGTCATAACAGCATATAAAACATGTCTATAAGGGATTTAAAAGATAATTTTATGTTGAAAATAGGGTGTAATGTTTCTCTCTCTTTGTCCGCAGTGGGTCGTAGGAGAGAACGGAGTGCTCAAACCAAAACGTGTCAATCCAAACGTGTATCAGCCTCCATCGCTCAAAGGTATGTGTGAGCAATATTACTACTACAGGTGGTGGTTGTATGTTGTGGTTCATCCTTGTGTTTTAAGTCCTTTTTGTTTTACCGTGCTTCGCTGCAGTCAACTTCCTCCTTGCTTTCCATGATTCATGACAGTAGACAAAGGAAAACAAATGCATGTGACAGATGGGTAGATATGCATTAATAGCCCTTATTTATTTTCTTTTTTTTTTGTCTCTGCATGTGTGATATGCACAGGCATGTTTCCATGTGTTTCTGCTCTTACTGTACAACAGGATCTGTATATTTGTGTGTGACAGATACAGAGAAAGGGAGTAAGAGAGAGATTAGAGTGTGACAGCTGTGAGACACTGAGTGTGAGTCTAGGAAAGTCTGGATCATCCAGGATTACAGTCAGTTGTGTATACAGCTGTGACACACACACACATAGACATGAACACACATACGTAAGATAGAAATACATACATGAACACAAACATGTACTTTCTTTTGTGTCCTGATGCATGTGGCTTCCTGCTTGTTGCATGTGGTCAGGGGACATTTCTAAGCTTGTCAGCAGAGCTTCATTTAATGGGGATTTCTGGGTGTGTGTTGCATGTCGAGTGATGATATAATGAGTCAGGAAGCCTCGCTCCTGCATCAGAAATCTGCCCTTCATCAGAGAGCGGAAGAGAAAGCTACCTCAGAGTATTTTCTAATTACATAACCTACCTTAAGCTAGAATAAGTGACCTGCCTCAGTGGCACTCTGTGTATCTGAGGGTGTGAAAGAGAGAGAGATAGAGTCAAGGTGACCCAGAGGAAGTGAGAGGGGGAGTTAAGGTAATATCACAAAAGAGAGGAGAGTGTGTAGGGAGGGAGAGAGAGAAGAGTGTGAGTCAGCACTGCCGAGCGAGAGCGCTGAGGAGGGCGGGCAGTTGAGGAGAGACGAGGGTACAAACAAACAGATGGGAGAACAGGGTGAGAGAAAGCATAGAAAACAACAGCGGAGGCTCTCCTGTAAAAAGAAAAAAAAAAACAGTGTGGGATACAGTTTTGCAGTTGCCTGCCTGTCTGTATGTCAGTGCATGTGTTTAATTGGCTTCCTGCCTGCCTGGCATGTATT
>JAPZEB010000009.1:6642916-6662857 GCA_029783705.1 Chaetodon striatus | reverse complement strand
AGCAGGTCGAAGCATCAGTGTGGATTACTCTTACATCAACACAATACACATTTATCTCTGAGAATGGAATTTTCCACCACAAGAGCAGGGGCTTGTCGATTATGAACTTTGAACTGATACTAATCCCTAAAGTAAGGGCGTCCTCGCTGTGACCTTGGGTGTTGTGAGACATATCACTCATCTTAGTCATAACTTAACCCAAAATGTGGCTGGTGCACTCCATCCCTGGTCTTCAGTGCAAAGTCAGGGGTACCTTCCTCAACTCCTTGCAGCAGTTTTGTCAAGTAGGTCAAACTGTACCTAACTTCAGTATTTCAAACAACCATCTAGAGCCGGTCACTTGTATCTCTAAGGTTAGGGTCATGAACTCAGGCTGAACCTACAGAGAATCCTCTGTAGCATGGAGCTAGAACATTGAGCTTTGTCACTGGAAAATGAAACACAGTCATTAAAATCGATTTTATTCAGGTAATATTTGCATTCTAATCTGTATTTCAATGACAATATTCAAATTTCTCTTTACTTTTTTGTCTTTTATTTTGCTTCCATTTCAACTTTTAGCAGTAGAGTCTGAATTTACCCGCAACAGGGTGTTCATGTCGTTCATGACAGGAATGCTCACATAAAGCATTGGTTTATGTAGGACGGGAATGTTCAGTAGCTACTGACCGTTATTTACAACTTTGATGAAACAAATGGGACAAACCAACATTTCTTTAGTGTAACAATAACATGATTAATTTGTACTAACTTAATCACAACAAAGCTAGCTAGCTATTAGCAAGCAATGATAGACTGAGCCTACAGTTTGTCCTTACATGTGTTGGAGCTCCCAAACAGCAAATATGTTATGTCAGTTTCTCTCTGCTGTCGGTTTTTAACAGACAACTGGGCTGGTTAAAGTTAACTTTCAACAAACATCATGCTGGTCTGGCAGATGACTGGAGCAAGCGCTAACATTAGCTAATGTCAGCTATCATAGCTAATGTTTTCTCCTTAGTATCCAAAAAATAATAATAAAATAAAATAAAAATAAAAAATAAATAAATAAAAAAATTGACAGGAAGTAAATTCAGGAATGTCATTAAAAACATGTTACATTGCTAAATAAATAAATTTAATTAAAATAAAATACATTTTATTGCCTTTTTTAAAATAGATTTTTTTTTTCACTGCCAGTGCTTCCATTTGCAATGCCAAATTGTATTTTTAATACCAAAACCTATTGTCACTGTTCCATACTGTAATTCAGTGTTTACCAACTGGTGGATCGCTGTCCAACACTGGGTCGTGGGTCCATTCTGAATAGACCACACTATTTTCAAGTCCAATAAATTTGCGGCACAGAGCTGTTATTTTAAAGTGCTGTTTCCTGCTGCAGATTGAGTGAATAATGGACAGCTACTTGACGGAAACAGCAAACTAGCTCAACGACATGACCAAATGCAAGTGCGACGCTGAATGTATCACACTGTGTGGACCTTGAACTAATGACTAAGAAGAAATCTCGACCCTGTGGCTGACCAGTTGGGAACCACTGCTGTAAACAATACTGTAGAGGTTCAAATTTGGGGTGGAATTGTTGGGTAGACTGTCCCTTGAAGAAAGTAAGCCTTCAATAACATAAACTCAAATCTTTTTGTAGTTACAGTTATCATTTTTAATTGGTCAAAAGAAAAATAAAACAAGATTATTTCAGTGTTTCAGATCACAGCCACTCATCACAGACTTATTCAATCTCTTAGGTGCAGTAGAGGACACAGCCCATTTAACACTAATATTCAGACAGTAATCACATTCAGTTTCCCTGCTTCAACCACTTCTTCTTCTCTTTCTTCTTCTTCACCTCTGGACAGGATCGTCTCCTGTATCTAGATATAGCTGAAGATTTTCTGGCAAAGGCAAAGCGCTTCTATCCTCCAAAGGATGATTCTGACGAGGAGACACCGGGCCTTTCCATAAACCTGCCGCTGCTGCTGGCCAGGGTAGAGGCCATGAACGGAAGAGGCAATGATGATGATGAAGATGAGGACGACAGCGGAAGAGAGGATGGCAATTTGAGCGACAGATCCTAAGATCTACTGGCTGCAGTAATAATTGACACAAGGCAGGGGGCAGTAGTCATCAACCTTGGAGACCTGGATAACACAAATGTATAGCTCCTACATTCATGTGTCTGTTTCCTCATAGGTGTTGCTGCTTCTTGGAAATTTTAGGCTGAACAGTTTTTTCTTTCTTACCCAGCTTCACAGCTTGAGTTTTATTATGTTTTCTCTGGTCAAAGGGCTTTGTAGATTCTCTGGTAAATGTTACCATGGTGTTTAATGTCTTTTTTTTCTTTCTACCACACACTGTTATTAAATCCTCAGCCTGTTTATTGTTCAGCTGTGAACCTTCAGGGTAGCGATGTTCCTTTGAGTAGGGCCTCTTTCTGTTTTGTCCTGTGATCATCAGCAAGTATTTTCATTCACTCACATGATCAGTAACAGCACTGAATAAATAGCCCAGTAAACTGATGTCAGATTTTTCACAAGGATGTCTGTTTGTATAACTTTCAAGTCCTTAAAGTCTGTATTTGTCTTCAAACGTGTAGGAAAACAGCAGATGGAAATGTAATGTGGTTAGTACAGTATGTTGAACTCTTTAAATTGGTTGTGTATGTGACTGAGGTGACTTTTAGCTGATGCATGAGGGCGTTTTTTCCCCTCCAGCAATTTACTGAAAATGTGAAAGCACATGAGGGAGATTGTATGTGTGTGTTCTGGTATGCGGTTTATGGTAAAATAAAGTTCTAGGCTTAAGTGTCACATGTTGGTATGATGCCTTCCCTGGGGCCGCCTCATGTGAAGTAATATGGGCGTCCAGTTATTCAATAAAAAAGAAGAAAAGAAGAATTTGCATGACTATCAGCAATCCAGAGCTGAAATAGGGTTTCCTGTGTGGGCATCAAGTGAGCTGTGATTTCAGGGAAACTGCAGCACGAGAGCAACATTCCTTTGAAGTTAAAACAAGGGTCTTCTTCAGTCTGTCCCTGTGCCCTCACGTGGCCTGTCGGCTGAGTACCCATGTCTGGCTCGCACTCTAATCCACAGGCACGCCGCTAACCCTGGCCCGGTGCTGCCTGTACCTCGTCTCACCATCCCGCCGGGACCAGACTGGGTTGAAAGATGGATGGTGAGGATGGTGTTTTTGGTGGTCAGCTGCTTGTTGTTGTTGCTGTTGTTATGTAAGAGAGACTCTCTGCTGCGGGCACATGTTTGTACACGGCACCAGCCTGCTGGCACACACACAAACACACACTGAAATAGCTGGTAACACTTGACTCTGTGGTGCTGATATAAAGCACAAGTGTGAGTATTGTGTGCAGGAATCAATAAAAAGTTAACTTTCCCTCAGATTCTTGTGACTGCTAAACAAGCACTGTGTCTGTGTGTCAGGTTGACCTGTGCAGACGGCTCTGTCCTCTCAAATTCATTCTTCTGTCAAAAAAAATAACTGACTTACTCAAAGTTGCACTTTCACAACAGCTTGCCTTATTTACCACCTCCTGACAGGTCCAGGCTTTATCCTGCAATCGCCCTTCTCCCCCTTCTACCTCTCCCTCCCACTCCCTGTCTCTTCCTCTGTGACAGCTCATTTAAATGTCACTTCCCAGCAGCTGTGGCAGCGCCGTTATGCAACACAAAGTTCTTCCCGGCCAGGCGTGGTCTGTTGGAGGGAGAAGGACAAAGAGGGGGGGTTGATCACTGTGACAGGACTCACCTCATCGCTGTTCACCTCGACAGACCCTCCACACCCCTGCCTTCATTAGCAAAGCATGACTCACCACTTAACAGCAAGGAGGTGACAGCCGTCTGATGTCCTCAGATGAATACCCAAATTACAACAAAAACCCTGCAGTTACACTAGTTTACAATCTCATTGCTCAGGTGTCATGTCGAGTCTAAAAAGGTACGATCTCTCAACACTGAAGGACACTGCAGTGACTTGGGTTTCTGAAATGGTATTTCACGGTTGCCATGGTGTCATAACATGACTGAAGGCATGACCTCAAGGATGCCTACGGTGCTCTTGCTCCCTTTTCCCTCCCTGACACTGAGCAATAATTTACATATGCAATGTCACCCTGCTGAGAAGTTACAGAAAGGGAATTGAAATATTGCCGTACTTGACAGGGAGAGGGAAAATAGTATTTAACCGATACATTAGATATAAAAGGCATGAGCAGTCACTGGAAAGGAATGTCAATCATTCAAGGCCTGAATATATGCAGTGAAACAGAGAAAACCTCAGATTTAATGTCATAACTTTTTTTATTACATCGTAAAATCTAACAAGTTGATCTTACTTAAAAACATCTAGGAAACTGGTTACCTTGAAAAAGGTAAGTAAAAATAACTATTAGTCTTAAGTTATGTTTCCTTGAAGCCACTATAACCTAAAACTAAAGGTTATATTTACTCACTCTTTCAAGTGGTTTCCTTGATGTGTTTATGTAAGATCAACTTGTCAAATTTTTCATGTGAAACTAATGAAAAACACATTTAAAGAGTGACATTGATCCTGTCATTAGGTTCATTACACTATGTTGTTGTGTGTGTGATATCTGATCTGTGTTATCTGATGATATCAGGACCTGATGTGGATGAATGAGTCAGAGTCAGGGACCGGTAGTAACATCACACCAGCAGACAACTGTCAGAGGTGAGTGTGTGTGAGTGTGTCTGTGCGTGTGCGTGCATGAGTGTGTGTGTTTCACAGTCTGTAACCTGAGTTGATTATGGCTTGCGTGGTGCTCTGTCACCGAGGTGATGAATCACTGGGGATGGCGCTCTTGCCGCTACTGTGAGGCGGCACACTGTAATGGCATTTAATGAGGGGGTTTGATGTTGTCACAAGGCACAGCTGTTGTATAAACTCCTTGTGAACTGTATTATGATTTTAAAGTCAGTGAGATTCATTAAGCTACTCCGTAAAGTTCTCCAGCTTCTCACCTTGTATCTCCAACTGACAGATGTGTTGTTCTGAGGCATACGTTTTCAACCTACATGCTTGAAATATCCTTTGTGTATGGAAAACAGCTGCATTGTTGTTTTTCCACATTAACGTGGTGTCACCTGCTGCTTCATGTACATCAAGACCAAAACCTTATTAAGATTTGTCTCTGAAGACGAAACCTGTTGTGTGTGTATGTCTACATGTTTATGTAATCTCCATGCAGAGTGTCTCCGTGACATTTCCCCCTCTAAGACGCCGTGATCCCAGCTGAAGTGGAAAGTGCTGGGCTGAGTGATTACTGAGGAGACTGGGCATACAATTTGAGAATCAGGGGATTTTCAGCCCAATTACCCCTTAACCCCTCCTCAGAGTTTGGGCTTCCAGCTCTCAGGGAATGAGACACGGAGCACTGGGTGTCAGATGTCAGTGCACACTGATTGTAGAGTGACAAGATGGATCAGAAATAGCAACAGAACATCTATAAAAGTCATGGACAGACCCGAGCCCAGACAGAGACAGCACAAAGAGGGAGAGGGAGCCAGGACACACAGCCAGCTGAAGCATCACTGAACAAACAGCCTCATCCCAGATACAACAGCAGATCTTAAGGCTGATCAACAAGAGCCATTGGAGGCGATAAATCTGAGACAGCTCTTCCAGCAGCAGAGATGAAGCCAATCTGTTCCATCATGGAGAAGAGTAACGGCGTGGTGGTGGGAGCCGAGCTGACCTGCAGCGTACGAGAGGAGAACAAGGCTCACAGGGAGAGCTACAGTGCTGACTGGCAAAGTGTCAGTCTCAAGACTCAACCTCAGGAAAGGTGAGAGCTCACAGACCAACCAGATAATACTCTGCAGGTCCTTTTAATATGGTGTGTGTCATGTCTTATTGAGAGGATAAAAAGTTTCTATTTCTTCTAATAACATCCTTGCTTGATTTAAAATCTTACTTACATCATCAGATATGAGTTGGGATCTACTTGGTAGAACTGTTCTCATATTGGAAGGCAGTTATACTCTAATTAAGTAGGTTAATCACAGTGAGAGCTCCCACAGTTTCTAACTTCAACTTCTCTCTGATGCCCGCAGGCAGACAATGAACATGAATGATGACTCTCGCAGGGAGACTCTGTCCCGGCAGTGGCAGGCCCGTTCGCTCAAGCAGAACTGCCCCTCCGGTGTCTTCAGAGTGGGCACCGTGGAAACAGGAGTGAGGGAGCATCAGCTGCTGCCAAAAAGAAAAACCCTCCCCCTGCCCATCTTCATCCCCGCAGAGCTGGGCGTCAGGCTCGGACGTGGAGCCCCGCATACCGAGGAAGATCTGCATCCCTTCCCCACCCCAGACGGAGTGTGTCACAGCAAGAGGACCGTGGACGAGATCACAAGAGACCTCCCCCCAGTCAAGCCAACCCTCATGGAGTTCGTCAAAGCCCCAAAAGCACTTGGGCGCTCCATGTCTCAAGAGGCCCAGAGAGGGTGAAACACAAAAAAAGAGAGAGGGGATTTTAGGGAAAGACGAGATGGGTGACAAGTGGGAAAGAATAGCCAGTGAGCTATGTGTGTCAGGAAAGAGCATGACAAGATGTGTATAGATTTATCTCGAGTGACATTCATCAAAAACCATAAATACTGTAGATCTTTAGCACTATCTGTGTTACTTGGCGAGCACAGCACCGGTCATTGTTAACATTTGGTGGTCAGTGGTATCAGAAATTGTTATGTGAAGGCATTGTGATGGAGAGGCATGGTGTGTGTTCTCAGCTGTGCCATGGGCTGATCTCTGCCTGTGCTGGCCAGCTGGCCTCACCATGTCTGCTGATCTCTCAGTGGAATCACTATGACCCAACTATTCCTTATTAACCATGCTGCACACAATTTCTTTTGCCTTAATTTTGTATTGAAAAGTGCAAATATCCTCGTGACGTGAGGTAAATGAAAGTGTTCTTGAGGTTAGCAGATTCATAGGTGGTGAAGGGATGCAATGACGCAGAAAGTGACAGGTGGAAAAGGACGTTCAAAAGCAAAGAGGGATGGAAAGAAAGATGGAGAGTCAGAGGGGAAGGGGAGGGGTGAAGGGTTGTACAAACATGATTTGGAGTTGGTCAACCTCCAGGCCTCCATAAGCCCTTGACAGTCTCTGATCTCTGTGAAGAGAACAGAATGCTCTGGCATGACCACACACTGCAGCTGTACATATGTGTGTGTGTGTTTGTGCGAGTGCCGGCTTACAACTGTAATCAGGAGGACTTAGAAAAACGAGTAACCTTACTGTGTATTGAGTGATCTGCCTGGCTGATCTGAGTGGCAGATCCTGTATATCTGATATAGAGGAACAGATACTGTATTAGCTGGGAATGCCTAGTGTTGTGAATGAATTTGTAATGTGTGCAATGATGTTGAGATATTTTTCCTAGATATTTATATTTTTACTAATAAAATCTGAGCTGCTCTTCACTTCATTGTCCTCGTTGTCTTTCTGATATGACAGGAACATATTCTCATGAGGAACGAAAAGGAAATTGGTGAATTCAATGATGCTTATAAAATGAGGACAGAATATAAACCTGAAAAACGAGTAATCAAAGCTTAATGTTTCCTGGTTAACAAGGATTCTGACCAGGTAGTAACAGATACAGATACAGGGTACAAGGGCAGTGTTATACTATCTTGTAGCCCAAGATAGTAGCCCACCCATTTTTAATTCTTTTTTTTTTTTTTTTTTTGTGATTCAAATATTGAACAAGAGAAAATGAAAAGGCAAGTGTTGTCTTAGGTGCAATACAAAAAAACAAAACAAAAAAAAAACAAGATGACAGTTGTACATACAGTATAGCCTATTCTTTTATCGATTGTTTTATATGATTTATGTATATCATATGTTTGTTAGCTAAGTTAATATTAATTTTCCATTAGCTCTTGTTCTCATTTGCAATATACAACAACAACAACAACAACAACAACAGTAATAATGATAAAGCCATAATTTCAAGTTAAATATGAAAATTATGAGATGAAAATTAAAATTATTAGATTCAAAATTGAATTTATGACACAAAAATGTCACAATTTAGAAATAAAAGGTCAAAATGATGAAATAAAAAGTCAAAATTATCAGACAGAAAGTTGAAATTATGAGATAAAGAGTCAAAATATGGGATACAACTTTTTTTAGATAAAAAATCATTTAAAATACAAGATAAAAAGTCATAACTAGGGGATTAAAAAAATGATAGTTCTGACATGTAGTGTAGGGGATTTGTCTAAGGTGCTAAATGTGCTACGTATGGCACTGTATAACATGTTGTAATGGACGGGATTAGACTGTGTTTGGTGTTGTGGACAGAAGAAAACGGGACACAACAAAGTAAAAATGAAGAAATATCAACAGCATAAAGGGGTTATAACCTAAACAATGATAGGATGTGATAATAAAAAAGAAAATATGTGAATAACAGCAGCAGTAAAACATACTGAGAACACACTGAAAGGAGCAGTATGGAAAATAATGCATTTTAAGAGGCACCATGATGCCAAACTGGCTGAAATAAATAGCTGTACATCTGTCATCCATAATGTGCATACGTATGTACTGTGACTGTGTCCTCGACCCTCTGAACAATCCCTACTTCACCACTTTACATCCCTCATTTATCTTTCATGTTCCACCACCTGTGTTTGTTTCCAACAGAGAGCACACTGTTCCCCTGTTGGTGTGCAGAGCTTTACTGGATGCACTGCTTCACCTTGTTTTCATTTACAATATGCTCAATTCACTTCATCAATTATTACAATCATCCCTGTCTTGTCTTAATCTCATGTCTCTATTTGGAATATATTTCGTCTCTTTAACCTCTTCTGACTTACTGTCCCTCTCTGTCTTTCTCACATCACTCTCACTTGTCTGATATCTATGATAGGCACCATGTGGTGGGTTGATATTAATAGCTGGGTAAACATCGGCATTACCCTGGAGACAGTGGAAAGACACACGTATTGGCACGTCCTTCCCATGTGAGCTTTTAATCCTAGTGTTTTATCAGAGATTTGGGGGTGCTGCCTTCACTCCCTATCTTTAAAATTACCCTCCCACACTGCTGCTGAAACCCCCTGCTCCCCACCCTGCACTGTCACAGTTTTCAAACTCCAAAATGGACCTCCGAACCCTGAGACTATTTTCAGTGGAAGCTAAGGAATGTGGGAATTGAGATGCCCTGTGCTGTTGCAGGCAAATCTCTTAAATTGACATTGAAATTCTTTCCTATTGCCTCAGCTGTCTCAGCTACATGGTGCTCGCTGTATTATCCCATTTGGCAGAGTCAGCCTATCTGCAACTGCAGGCAAGTTAATGCAAACCTTAGGAACTGGCTCACACAGTGTATGAGTGCAACACCTTTACCTGGGTTTGACCCAGTGAAGGAAAGCCACACATACCTAAACTCTTTTTTTTTTTTGCACTATTTTTTTTACACTTTTCACGATTTTCTTGCTTTTATTGTCGTCACCTGATGAGATTGAGAAATGTGCCTCCTCGTAAGCACTCATCACAGTGTATTTAAAGAAAGGGCACACGGTGTTATGCAGCAATGGATCATAAATGTTGTCACACTCTTGCTATGTCATACAGTGGTATGTATGGCGACCCACATCAGCACTATAGCATGCAGAGTCACTGTGGATGCTTGTCAATACAGGAATAAATCTTGCCTGTGGCCTATTTGCCATCCAATTTAACATGTGTTGCTGCTCCCTACTGGATAATTTAGGTAATGCAGGTTAAAATAAAGGTATAAAAACGCCTTTTACAAAGCACAATACCACATTTATTTGCCAGTTTCATCTATTGTAAATTAACATAATAAACATTTCATTGTAATAAGCAAGAAAGTGTCAAACATAAGTGTGAAATTATGATCTTTGAGTGTAGATGAATAAACTCAAGGTTGTTTTTCCCCTTGCTCATAGAAAACAACAAAAAACATATCTGGTGAGTGAATTAACAATCACTGTCTCTTCTTCTCTGCTTCTGCCTCAGCAGCGCTGTTGTTCTCTGTAAAAAAACAAACAAAAGATGAAACATTACACAAATCTAAAGCATCTAATGAACTCATCTTCTCAGCCATTCACAATCAAAAGCACCATAATCACAGGCAGCATCCCCAATCAGTCCTCTTCTCATCACAATTACTGTGAAGCCTGCTGTTGGCACCTCTCTTGTCACCCCGCTTCGAAGGGCCCTATGACATCATGGGAGCTGACCGTGTTAATTGGCTGTTGGCTGGGTGTTGCTGTGTGGTTAGTTTTACCTGCTGCAGGCGTGACGTGGTCTCCCACAGTCCCAGTGCTGCTGGGCGGGGGAGCAGGCCTGATCACACAAAACACAAAAATATTCATCAGTGTGTTACA
Organism: Chaetodon striatus; assembly: GCA_029783705.1. Lineage (NCBI taxonomy): Eukaryota > Metazoa > Chordata > Actinopteri > Chaetodontiformes > Chaetodontidae > Chaetodon > Chaetodon striatus. The sequence goes on along the minus strand of JAPZEB010000009.1, from coordinate 6,652,457 downwards.
TCTCCTGGTTGTTTTTATCTACCTGATATGAATAGACAACGATGAAGTCCAAAGCCTTATAATAAAGGTCAATTGAATGGATATTCACTTCTCTTAAAACCTACTGTAGAGATTTTGTCTTTTTCCGGAGGGGAACAACTTGAGCTGAGAGAGTGAAAGGAAAGTTTTTCTCTGCAGTCAGGTCTCATACATTTGTGTGAAAGAAAGGAACTGAGTTGCAGGGATTTTCAAGGCTATATGTAAAATTCTTTCCTGTTATTTTAATAGCATTATTTAAAAGGTGAGAACAGGTTCTTTAAGTGAAGCCCATTAGACATGAAGCACTCACTCTCCTGCTCCTCTAAACATCCTAAAATGTCTCATAAAGTCCATTTTAGTTTGTTTTAATGAACAGAAGTGTTGTTATGAGTTAAACAAGTTGAAACCTCAACCTGAAGTATGGTAACGTTAATATGACTAAAGGCAGATCTCCTACCTGAAACAATGAGACTAGGAACTCATCTGATGTTAAGTTGCATAGAAATGTACCCAAAATAGATTTGTAGCAAGTTTTGCCTCATCTTCACACTGTATTCTACACAAATCTACAACATAACACACTAATTAACTTTAAAGTAAGGTCCTGCCAAACCTGCAGCGATTAACACCCGATGTCTTCAAAGTGTGAGTAACTGTGCTATTTCAGGACAAACTTTCATGGAAGAATACACAAGTTGAATCTGCCTCACAGAGTGGAGCCTCTGTAGAGAAAATATCCTTTCTCTTTGAATTGAAACCTCACTGATTTTTTCTGTCTGTCAAAATTAAACTCTAATGCCTCCTCTGAAAATCATCTCAGCCTGCCAGCAGGTGATGATTTGATACAAACTGCCTGAAGGACAGGACAGGACAGGACAGGACAGGACAGGACAGGACAGGACCTTGTCACATAGCAATTTTTGGTCATGGACTTTCCACGTCCACATACAATGTGCAAGGTACCCTGGGTGCGTTGGTTGTTGACGTTCTGGGACACTGTGTCAAGATCTGCCTGTTACATGCATTGTGTTCTTTCAAGATACACACAAAGTGATGATTTTTTCCTTCAACAACAAACACACATGGTTGGGTTTAGGCAACAAAAACATGGTTGGGTTTAGGAAAAAAGAACAGGGTTTGGCTTTAGAATCTTATGGGACGTGAAAACAGCTTTCTCGGGTTATAGTCGATGTTTGTTGGACCAGCCTACCCCCACCAGTCGAACTTTCACCGCCTTAACTTTCGTCCTTGTCCTGCCGCGTTTTCCTGTGAAGCTGCCGGGCACCATTAAACTATAACGGCAACTGGCTGCGTATCATGATGATGTTAAAGGACGCCTTTTTCGTTGGTTTCTGACGCTGTAAGTCGCTGCCCAAGCGCTGGATTTGGATGACTTTGGAGTGGCAGGGCAGGGCAGGGAAAATAAATCTGGTTAATTTTCAGGATTATCCTTTCTGTTTAAGAGTGATGAATGTGCATTTGACTTTTTACTTGATCTGACAGTTAATTGTCCACATCACCAGTTGAGGCTAAATGGCATTTGAGGCAAGTGGCAAACTTAGAAATTCATATAATCCTGGATTAATGCATGACTTAACAGAACATGGATACAGTTTTAGGTCAGTGGCTGAATAGAAAAGTTTTAAAATGGTGCTTGGCTCAAGAGGCCACCATTTGGGGATAGCTATGGGGTAGCCACATGCTTGCAATGTCAAGTGCTGCAAGTATTCGAAAACAACAGTGTGCATGCCCAAAACTTTGATTGCAATCTGACTGGCTCGTAGCTGGCAGCCGTAAAGCTAGTAACTGCTGTCACCATGAAATCATGTGGATTATCTTCTCCAGCACAATAATAACCTATTAATAATACTAATTATTAAAAACCAAACCATTGGTAAATATAGTCAGATGTAACATGGAGAGTTATCCAGGAAAAAATGGCAAAACGTCATGTGCTAGCTTAGTTTATCAGAGAAGTTTTGCCTCTGTTGTGTGTCCTCTTTACACATCCATCCATGGTACGTGGTGACGAAGAGACTTTCAGGATCTCAAGCACCTTTTGTAGAGGATTACTGAACACAAACTCAGCCAGTTGTTGCTCCACCATTCATTCCACCTAAAAACATCAGCGAGATGATGTGTCATATGACATGTAGTAGACATTCAGGAGTCCTGATCACCTGTCTCTGTGTGGCGGAGAGGAGGTGGGTTTGTTGGGGTCTTGGCAGACCAATGTGGCCTGAGGCAGGAGCCATGTAGGGTAGGACAGGTAAGGGGCAGGCTGGTAATAGTGGTGGTATATCTCTGGGTCATCCTCATTCTCTTGAATTACAACCAGATCTCTGGGAGCCTGACACACAGTGAAGGAGAAAAACAGCCCAGCTTTATTTCTGAGTGCAAGAGTAAGATCATTACAAAGTTTTCACTGCCAAAGTTTTAGTTCAGTGGCACTATGTTTACTGTAAGAGAAAAAGAAATAAAAACTTGCTTGTTTACTTATTTTAACAAGACAGATTCTTTACTCAGGAAAGCACATAGAATAAACTGTTTTACTCGACCTGGACTATTATGTTCATAGTTTTCCAGGTCCTTTCAACAAATAGGCAATGAGTCATACACTCTTGTATTTAGTTATAACACCCAACAGCCCCTAAGTTCCCTGCAACGTCCTGTTGATGCTGTGAAACACAAGACATTTTACATTTCAAACATCAGCAGTGAACTGGAAGGAGACTTAGGAATTTCGGATGCTATAATAAAACCAGAGGCTGTTTGAACTTTTGGAGTGAAAGAATTTCAATTTGTGTTGAAGCAAAGTAGAATTCAGTTAACTACTTCATACATTTTATTATATAAAGATAAAGGTGATGCACAAACTCAGTTTCATATTGCAAGATATGACTAAATGTGTTGTTTCTTTACATATGCAACACATTCTCACTCCCAACTGTCAAATACTGATGTCAGTAACCCTCTTGAAGGCACTCAGGGATGGCATGCTTGTTACATGCATTGTGGTTTTTTAAAAAAAACTCCTTTGTACAGTTTCCACTCACTAAATGCATATAGTCTCTTTCAAAATAAACTTACAACATATGGTTAGGTTTAAGCAACAAAAGTAATCGGTTAAGTTAAAAAACATCAAAGTTTGGCTTAAAATAAGTTTGTTACAAACAAGACATAAGTCAAATATGTCACCAGCGCAGTATGCAACTCATACTATCACACTAAGTTGTTACTAAAATAATTCTACTGACTTTTAGTTTCATGCTTGACAAAAACAAAGGTCTCGTGGGTGAAAGTCCAGATCCACCTCCACTCCTGTCTGCTGAATGCATACTTTCTCATTGTTTATACTGCAGCAGTTGTTCACAGTGTCAAAAAATGTTGCTGCCTGGTGCATCATATCGCCACTAAAAGGTGCTTTGACGTTAAGGGTCACTGATCAAGCGTCAGTATCTGACGAGTTTGGAGTGAGACTGGGTTGTGCGTATATATCTATATGTATATATATTTTATATGTCAGAACCCCGTTTAGTAAAATTCGACTCAGTTTATTGACTGAACTGAAACTGATTTTTGTCTGATACCCACCGCAGGGCCCGACAGAGGACTGGAGTATCCAAGCGACCCGAGAGCCGACATGGTCATGTTGTTCATGATGACCTGGTGCATCTGGGCATTCTGGATCATCATCAGCTCCACGAGGTCTGCATATTGAGAATATTACACCCACACACATCCACACAGCACAGTCAGCCCTATCTGATGGTCTTCTGATTGTCTTATCTATGTTATCAGCCTGCTATTCTGTCCTCTTCCCTCAGGGCGACTGTGTGATTAACCCACATTGTGTCAAACTGAGGTGGTGATTGTGAGCTGCCAAGCTCAATTTTCTTACCCTCTTGTCACTCAAAATTTGGCAGTGACTCACTTCGCAAAATAATTTCCCTCCATCCCAGCAATATAAATACACTTTCTGACCAAGATTTAGGAAAGTGTAGTTACATCACTATAATTTCAGTGTAATATAAAACCTGTTTTATATGTTTATATATAAGTTTTAAGAAATATTTGTCACCCTGATTAATTATTAAATGCTCTACAGGCCATGTGAATGATACTGTATCTCTGTGCATCAGTTCTTTGTTAGTTTAGTGATGCAACATCTAGAAACTCAACAAACTTTGTGATATTTCACCATCTTGAAGGAGTTATGTCAATTTCATCAATAATATAGCAATAATGTCAGCTAATGTTAGTGTGAGCACTATTCATGTAAGAACATATGACTCACTGAAACAAGCTAATGGCTGGTTGGGCTCAATGTGCCTGGCCCTTATCTCTCTCACGGACAACACTTCTACTTCTTTTTCTTCAATACAACACCCAGCGACTACCTCTAAGGTGGATTTGTTTTGGCAGTATTGTCACCTTCCATGGTTTTATCCACATTTTTAAAAATTGAAAGTAATTCACAGTGTCAAATTCAGTGTTCAGTCTTTCACTAGCTTCACAGAAACGTACCTGATTTTGCTGTTTATATTCAGCCCATGTTCAGAATGACAGCTCTGTTTAATAAACCAGAAGCATGAGAGCTAACCTGCTGGTCACATTGGCGGTTAATTAACATTAAAGGTAGAGTAGACACTATTATAGCAGCCATCATGTGTGGTTTAACAAAGAAGAATGTAGCATCTGTAGTGACTGAGACACTGCAGATATAAACTTTAGACCAGAAATTAGGTGACCAGTAAGAACAGCCTGTTCTCATTCCCAGTGTGTCAAAAAGTGCTGCTTTGTCACATCCCTCAGCATGTGAAATTGATGCCAAAGGCAGCCTTTAGCGTCTTTATGAGACACACTGGGCTTTAAACTAACTCCATCATAAAGCTGTCCGTGGCAAACTTGATGCTGAGAGCAACTGACAGTATAAAAAGTGCACATAGAGTGGGAGAGAGAGGTTTGGTGGATGGGTCCAACAAAACCAGACTTTCAGCCAGGAGATCACAGTTTATGTCCCGTGTGCAACCAAAAGTCGCTGATGTTTTAATGTAACATTAGGCCAGGGGTGTCAAACTCATTTTAGCTCATGGGCTTCACACATTTCAGTTTGATCTGAAGTTGGACAGGACCAGTAAACCCACTGCATAATAACCTTCAAATAGCAAAGCCCTCAAATGTGTCCCTCGCTTTTAGTATAAAGAAGAAACATTACAGTTAGCTTACATCCTGACAACATTCAATGTCAATGTTTTCAGCAAACTCACCCTCAGAGTGCAGCTCTGATGCTATCTCTTTAGCAGTAAGTTAGCTAGCTTTCACAGCCACAGTACTGATCTTTCAACTAAAACTAAAACCACAAACCTGTCAACAATTAATTTATCTTCTCTGTTCTTGGTTGTTCTGGCATGTATGCATGTTGTATGTTTTACCATGATGAGTTGACAGTGGTGAAATACAGTATATAGTATTTCTTAAGCACTGAAAAGTGCTGTGAGCACATTAAGTACACTAGCTTCCTGTTTACCTCTGTTGAGAAATAGGAACTAGAATTAAGAAGTGGAATTAATGACTTCTTTGCAATTTTTACACTCAGCAAAGTCATTAAGATGGGCTGTATGTTTTATACCCTTGCATTAGGCAATACATACCGTCGTTGCAAACTGACATCACTCACAACATATTAACATCACGTTGCAGACTTATTTTAACTCAAAACATTATCTTTCCTCCAAACCTAGAACTTTTGTTGCCTTAACCAAATCGCAACCATTTCACAATATTAATCATGTGTTACAATGTGTTTAAGCTTGCACATGGCTATGAGTCACAGAGGGGTGTGACAATTCATCTGTATTTGTCGACCTGGGATTAGAACGTGTTGGTTAGGCCATTTTCAGTGCGCACAAGTTAAAGATGACCGTCTTCTGCAGCAGCAACAATGTTTTCCATCAGAAGTAAACTTACCAGCATGAGCTTTTTTTAAGCATTTGCACCAAAATGCAAAGTAAATATGTGTATCTTTCAGTATATGCTGAACCACAGGTTTGGTTTTAAATTAATTCAGTTTAAATTACAGCACTGGATTGTCTTATAACAATCCAGTGCCAGAATATAGGTGGCTGAGTTTAGGCAGCCATTATTACGGTAATAACCCCAAATCCATTAACACAGTAACAGTTCTTTGACATTTTTGGAGCACATTGTGTTTACAGACACAAAAATAGGCCGCTTGAAGAGTTTTAACCTTTGAATCTCTGAACGAAATGCCAACGACTTACCAAACTTTATTTTAAATTATTGAATTACACTGACTTAAACCTGCTGCAGCAGTCGGACATGAATCCAACACACACTCTTGCACACAAACCCATGCACACACATTTTATGCAATTGTCCAAGCTCAAGAGTAGACCATAAATAATATATCTGAGTGCTTGCTAGCAAGTTGGTAATGTGACAGACAGGCAAGAACAGCCGGGAGTGTGAAATCCTGAGATTTAGTTTGTGTGTGTGGTGACAGTCTGCCATACCCTCCTTGACGTGACCACCAGGCCTAATGGAGGGAGCAGAGCCAGGAGGCATCACGGTCGCTGGGAGCTGCTGCAGGATAGTGGTGGGTTGCTGAGAAGCCTGGGGAGGAGAGATGGGACTGTAATGAGGCTCTCTGCCTGGAGGCACAGAGGCTGAGAATAAACCCTATCTATACAGGGGGTGAGGCTCTTCTCCACAGGAAGGTGAAATAAAATCAAATGATTATCTTCCCATATGCAAACAATATTAAAAACATCACTTCTTGTAATACCAGGAATAATTATATTACGACATAAGACTCAGTGATGGATTTTGTGTAAAGCTAAACAGAGAGCAGCAGATTAGTTGTTGCTAAGAGCTTTAGCTAACAGCTTAATAACCACAGAGAAGCATGAGTTAAATAATGCACACTTACAGGAAATATCTGAAAAGCATGGGGATCATACGGCTCAAAGTGTGGATAAATATCTTCTGTCCACGCCATATGTGAGAGCTTCAGCTGATATTATTTACAAGATACTCAGTATGTAATTCTAACCTGTTTGCTGAGATACAGAGGCACACAGTAGCAGGTTGCCAAGGTGCCAAAACACAAGCAACAGTCTGCACACGCATATGCACAGACACTCACCCACACAACACATCCACACACACACACATACACGCACACTCTCTCCGTCTGTGATCACTACATTGACCTACAGTATGCAGCACAGGCTGTTTGCGTAATTGAGCTCACTTTGGAAGCCAAAAGCAGAGCAGCTGGTAACTCAAAGAACTAAAACTATAATACATTGTCTATAAAAGTATCCACCCACTCTGGGCTTTATTTTTATGTTTCCCTGTTTTTCAACACTGACTCACAGTGGATGTAATTAGTTTTTTATGACACGGATCAAACGAGGACAAAAAGCCTCGTAAATGTCAAAGTAAAAAATATCTACAATTTCATTTAATTCAAAACTTAGGTTGGCATTTTGGATATTAATAGTCTGAAATAAGGTAAGACTTCATTTACTTAACTGTGTGAATCATCAGCTAATCAACAACCAATTGGGAAATTCTATTAATTACGATGCTAATTAGACATTTAATGCTTTGTTTTATAAGTGATTTTCATTTGTGTGCTGGCATTTCTAAGTACACTATTTTCCCAGAGCTAAAATTAAGTGTGCAACTGGGAGACTGAGAAATGTTTATAGTGCTTTTTATTTAGTTTAAACTTTTAAAATTAAATAAAGAGGACATTTTCTAGGTACATATGAATACAGACAGAGATGGTGCTGCTTACATAATGGCATCTGGCTCAGTTACATAATAAAATATTTATATGCCCCCTAACTGCTACAGTAGTACAACAGGTGATAGCATAGACTGCATCTTTAATCAACACTTAGATATTAAACAGATATGTTAAGAATAATACATCTTGAGCATCTAAAATGGGTAACACTTGATTTAAACACCCTCACATTTACTTTTTAGAATTCATTAGTAGTATAAAAACTGTTTATACTTTTGTTTAGAGCACATGGGCGACTATGTTTACATGCACAAAATATTACAGTTTTTGCCGTAATCCGAAAAACACAAGATTCCTTTTGTTTACATGGCTAATGAAAATGAATTTCCACTATAATTCCCATTTACATGCAGTCATGCATAGTCTAATTGTGGCCTAACATGTTGTTTAATCATTGTCTTTCATTCCTTCAATCACCTTCTTGAAAAGGTTGGTGTTACTATATTTGCAGGTAGCAAAAAACCTGTTGATATCAAAGTCTTTCATAATATTTAAAAGTAGGTGTTTCTGCTTCCGACTTGAAATATAGGCTTTTCTTTTGAACATGCATTTCTACCCCAGCCTTTCACATTGTTGGCAAGTTGGTTTGTGTGTAGCCTCTTGAAACAGATTCTACATATGTGTGCAGAATCTATAGGAGACAAGACAAGATTTTGGTATCAGAGGTGCTCTGGTCTCCATTTGCATTGGCCGAAATGTAATATCCGATCCCATCACCTATCGTCTGATGATGAGTCAGCTTTAACTGAGCTTTTTCAAAATGGTTCTGCATTCATATGCTGGTATCTGTTATAGATATTAGCTGAAATGACCAATGCACAGAGGAGGAAGTCTTGGCTTAGATATCTGTTGGCTAAACTGGGTCAGCCCAAATCTTTTTAGACACATTGTCCGAATGACATCAATGCCTTTGTCCTCCAGGAATGGCCTACACACTTTGGCCACATGAGGTCGGACATTGTCCTGCACCAGGAGGAACACAGCGCCCACTGCACCAGCGTTAAGTCTGACAGTTACTCTGAGGACTTCATCCTGGTACCTAACAGCAGTCAGGGTACTGTTGGCTATGACATGGAGTTCTGCGCAACCCTCCAAGGGTATGCCTCCCCAGACCATCACTGACACACCTCTAAACCGTCCATGTTGGATGATGTTACAGGCAGCTCTTTCACACCTGTTGCATATGCTCAGTGTGAACCTGCTCTCATCTCTGAAGAGAACAGGGCACCAATGGCAGACCTGCCGATTCTGGTGTTCTCTGGTGAATGCCAGTCAAGCTGCACAGTGCTGGGCTGTTAACACAGGTCCCACTAGAGGACACTGGGCCCTCATGCCTCGTGTCTGAAACATGCACACCAGTAGCCTGCTGGAGGTCATTCTGTAGGGCTCTGGCAGTGCTCCTCCTGTTCTTCGTGGCACAAAGGAGCAGATACTGGTCCTGCTGCTGGGTTGATGCCCTTCTATGGCCCTGTCCAGCTCTTCTCATGCAAAAGCCAGTCTCCTGGTATCTCCTCCATGCTCTTCAGACTGTGCTGGGAGACACAGCAAACCTTCTTGTGACCACACGTATGGATGTGCCATCCTGGAGGAGCTGGACTACCTGTGCAACCTGATTGGGCTGCAAGTACCACCTCATGCTACCTGTAGTGACTAGGACACTAGCTGAACACAAAACTAGAGAAG
>JAPZEB010000009.1:6617212-6632607 GCA_029783705.1 Chaetodon striatus | reverse complement strand
GTCGCACACTGACACTTTCAGAACACAAAAAAACAGGCTGCAGTGAGATTCTCTCTCCATTGGATATTAAAAAATAGTGGGTTTGTGCATTTAGTACAGGCAAGCTAAGAGGTTTAGTGTTGCCGGAGCCCACAGGAACAATGCTCCACAATGCTTTTTTTTCTTCGATTGAGGATTAGAATATATGATGTTCACATAATCCTGTCGAAATTAATGTATTAAATGCTTGAAGATCCACTCATTACTAAAAATAAATGTCATATGAAAACTAAAATAATAGTCAGAGTTGTCAAAGTGAAATATAATGTGTGTAATATCACATGTTAACATTCCACCTTAAAAGTCGCCGGCAGTCGGCCCAGTGAATTAATATATCTTTTCCTCCAACTCCAACTGCTGCAAGAGGCAGCAAAACATCTTTTCATTTTATAGTTACAGCCTACTAATAAAACTCTCAACAGTATGAACAGTGGTTACATGAGCTTCAACACCAGCCACAACTTGACTCTGAGCAGAGTGACCGTCCGCTATTGACCAATCAACAGACTGCAGTGGTCACAACTCCACCTTTTAGTACCAGATCTGTGTGCTAGGTACCCCAACAGAAGGGGTACCAAAAATGGGGATGGTACAGAACAGTTCCATTGGTTCCATCCACAATTTTTTACATTGGAAACGGAAAAATGTGTGCCGAACTGAACTGAACCGTACCGTAGTGCTCGGTGGAAATGGGGCTTTAGTAATGAGTGGATCTTCAAGCATTTAAAAATATATATAAATTTTGACCAGATTACGTGAACTGCATATATCCCAGTCCTCACCCGGAGAAAAAGAAAAAGTCGTAGAGTGTTGTTCCTCTGGGCTACAGCAACACTTAACCCTTGAGCTTGCTTGAGAAGGACAAAATGCACAAACACGCTGTTCTAAAATATCTCATCAAGAGAGACTCTCACTGCAGCCTGTTTTATTTTGTTCTGAAAATGTTGGCGTGCAACCCCGTTCTGTGGACGATGAACAAGGTGCAGGCTGATAAAGGGGTAAAAACAATGACTGCTGGATGGAGCAATGAGTGACAACAACCCCACCCACATAAAAGAGTACTGTTTGCAGTCTTGGTACTATGTCTGAAGGGTTACTCTTAGTTCCAAAGGTACCATACCGAAAGTGTTTGGTGGAAATGGGCTGTATGTGTGTAACTGAGATCAAAATGAAGGTGCCACAAGACAGGGGGAGGAAGTAGGGAATGGACTATTGGCACCCCACTTTACACCCCTGGCCGACATTCATTTTAAGTTGCAGATCCCCATATTGCAACCGGATTGATGCCGTCACAAGATGTTTTTTGCCTGGATTCTTTTTTCACTCGCGGTGTACAAGAAAAACAAAGTTTTCTTCACAAATTCATACCAGGGGGTGAGTAATTATTACACAGATGGTTATTTGGTTGGTGAAGTGTGGTAGTCCTTCAAGAAAATATTGCATTTTCACCAGTATTGTGTTTTAGTGGCAAGAGAAGTTAAGGACCTTTAACAGACTTTTTTAACATGAAATAAAAGTAACATATATGCTACAATTTAAGTGTAGATGCCAGGTGGGGGCACTGGTCATACCTTTTTGAAATGAATCCTAAGTCATACCACTTTCTAATGCCTGTGTTTGTGTTTGTGTGTGTGTGAGTGTGTGTGTGGACCAAAGGTAGACAGAGAAAAGTGTTTACATCCCCTCACCTGTGTGAGACATGAGATACCGTTTCCTTTCCTCAACTTTATTGCATGTATTATTATTGCTTCCTCCTTTGAATACAACACATCCCATTAGGAAGAGATTGAATGGGGCTGAGAAAGGCCACTTCATCCTTGTGGGACCTGCGTCAGCATAGAAAACATATCTTTTGTATATCATGTCCTCCAATCAAAAGTACTGAGGGAATTTAAAAAGGTTTTCACACACAGTGTCGCCTACCCTGACAAATCTGTATTGTGTCAAACTTTTTGGGTGAAAAGCGAAGCACAACAAGAGACCTTCTGCCTTCACAATGATATATTAGGTATTTTCACTCAAGGCCAAGTTTTTTTGAAGAGCTTTCTTTATCACAGTTAAGTGAATCACTGCTGGTTTAATCACCATTATTTTTGTCGCTATTTCATGGCCACAGCACGGTTCATTATTTTCCATGAGGTCTTTGTTGTAAAAGGTCAGTGGTGACTCTGCCTGATAAGCAAATGTACAGCAGCCTATGGAGAGAGAGCTTGAAACACTCTAAACGCAATCAACTGCACACATGTTGATTGGGATGAAGGCTTAACATGTTATCATGTTTTTCCTGCACAGCCACTGCAACATTAGCCTATTAATACCCTCTTCATGCACTTATTATAGTGAAGTACATCCCAACTTTGCTAAGCAGTCCAACTTGTGGGCTGATAACCGTACATGTCTTCCCTGTCAAAATAACATACCATGATTATTGCAGATAATTTAAGTGGTGAAGAGAAGCACCATAGCGAGCACCATCCATGTGCCCACAACAGATTGTGGACACATGGGTGGTGCTCCATGCTAACTCTTTAGCATATGCTCAGTGATAGTGGGCGACTTGTAGTTCCTCTGAAGTGAGAAAATAAGAACTTTTGGTGCAAGATGGTGAGTAATTTTCATTGACTTTCAGCCAAGTCAGGAGAAATAATTTTAAAAAAAGTGACTGTCACACAGAAGAATACAAGAAAAAACTTTGTGATTTAAACTGCTCATTGAATTATCTTAGTTGAATGAGATCACAAAGGAACATTGGCTTTTTGGCAGCATTGTGGTCATAATATTCCACAATATTATGACCTACATTCTCCTGAATACACTCATTAGCAGCGATTCTCCATCAGTGATGTCTGTTACATTACAATGTTCAGCGTTAGTGCTAATAGTTGTGTGATGTTTTGTGAAGTGTAAAGCAGGCGTAGCACCATATTCTGGGCCCTATGCATAAACAGTCTTTGTGGGCCCCCTTTTCCCCTTTGTCTCCTGTCCTCTCCTCATCCCCCTCACTACCCTCGAAGCTACCTTCATTGTCCTTGCTCCCTGCACTTCCATCAGCCTCAATCACATATTTTTGCTCATATTTGCTACAAGGACAGACCAAGCATGAGGCATACAGGATTGATATTAGCCTCCTAACCTGCTTATAGTCTAACATAAAAAGCAGTCTACTTGATGTCACTGTTATTGAGCTCCTTTCAGTTGAAACTGCTACAAATGAATGCTTGGAATGACTTAAAGTTCCCACAATATGAACTCACCTTGTCTCATGTCCTCAGTAACATCAACATGAGAGGATGAAGGACCTGCTGCTGCTCCACTCTCTGCGGCTGTTTCTGAAACTGGAGGCCATTCGATTCATGTTAGTGTTTACTGTTGCCATACAGTATTGTAGCTATGATGCTCCTTTATGATGCAAATTAATTTGTTATACAATGCAAATATGTTCAAGCTAGATTCCTGGCTGTGTGGCTGCCTTCAACCTAAATAACTGCTGATATTAGCTAAACCCATTTTACACTGTGTTTAAGATCAACTGTGTTCATGTGCTCACCTTTCCTTTGAAAGGAATCTGTCAAAACTGGTTTCCTCCAGTTTGCTTTTGGTCCCTGTCTTTTTTTTCTCTTTAAGAGCCCCCATTTCCCTTTCTTGGGAAAAGACATGACATTGTGCATTGGTGCTCCAGCTGCATAAGCAGTCACACATTCGGTTCTAGCTGTGTTTAAAGGCGAATCCTACTGTAGGGGTGGACTAGACCATTTTGCCCTCCCCCCAGGGAGGCCCACTGTGTGCTGGTTTTACATACAAGCTTGTTAATGTGCAACGTCATCCTCAGGTTTGAACTTAAAGCCCACTTCAGACCAAAACTTTGTATCGAGATAAGTTGAAACTTGCAACTACATGCAAAGCTCCAAAAACCAGCCAGTGTTCACCAACATGTGAGGCTTAAGATGATTAGAGGGCATTAACATGCTTTTTTAGACAAGTCCCATCAGGTTGACTGTGTATGTCAGCAATGGCCTTACAAAGTTCAGGGCTATCCTAAAACAGTAAATCAGATTTTTATAAATTTGGTGTAAAATGTCTCTGTTTACACCAGCAGTGATGCATTTCATCACATTATAGTCATATCATTTAATTTATAGCTCATTAAAACATGTTCAAGTGTGCAGTACCTCTTAAAGGGCTAAATATCAACTTTATGAGATTTGTTTACATCGATGTCACCACTGTTCTGCTACAGAGTATGATAGATGCTTGCTGCTATGTTTCAGCGGCTGCAGTCTTGCTGAAATGTCAGTGAGTGACATATCCATCGTGTTGCTGTCAGTTTCAGTCGATGCATACATGGCCAGTGGTAACAGCTGCTGCAAGTATTTAACATTTGTCACCTTGATCGAAGAAATATGTCAATTTACGAATAGTTATTTCTGTAAGTCATCGTACGACAACTTTTATGCCTGTGTTGATCCCATCTGTGTGTTTTCTTGGCATTTTCCTGTTGCTATTATTCTAGTTGTGGCACAGAAAGGTGACATCCCCATTCTGACATTCTGACATCCCTGCCTACAAAGCTCTGATTGACTCAGTTGTTTATCCAACCTGGGAATCAGGCCTCAATGAGCACAACACCAGATATATTTACACAGGTTAAAAAATGGAGACGTGTGCACCAGAGATTTGGAACTAGGCTAACTTCAGGCAGGGGTGCTGCTAGAAACTTTTGAGCCACCTGACAACAGCAAAACAATACACATATATAAACCCGGCCATGTTCCAGGGCCTCTGTCATTCAGCCCCACTCTAACTGTACCCCCTACTCAGCCTGTGGGGACTGCGTCGAGGGAATGCCTGATTTACTGTACAATATCTTTTTAAACTGAGTTTCTGTGCAACAAGTTAATAACTGAACGATTAACTTCTCTCCAAAAATAGCATGCATGCTTCTTTGTTTCCAACAAGTATTCACTGGTACATGAGAACAACACCACAACAATTGCATTTATTTTTCCCTGGAGATACATTACAGACTGTAGAAGCAAAGGTGAGGCTCACAAAGGACTGTCATAAATTGTCTTAATAGCAGCTCTCTTCACCAACATTACTGCATTTATTGAAGTAGATAATTCATCCTGACCTCTTAACCTCCTCTTAATATAAAATCTGGTATCTACAGTTTATATTTGAGTGAAATCACAGACCTACTGTTTATGCCAATGCTTATAGTGTCCTGCTTCAACTGAAAATATAACGATCAGGCTTTTGTAAGCGTGGAGAAATTGTTCCTTAATTGCTCTCTGCCATGCTCTGGAAACTTAAAAGCAATAATAATGCACCTCACACACAGGTTGTACCATGTCAGCATGTTTAAATACACAGTATTTTTCATATGCATGCATAATGTGTGTTGTGTCTGTGTTCTCAGCCGTTAAAGACTAATTATCTAATGAGTTTTATTTATTCATGTTGTTTTTCTGATATACTTGTGGTTGAGGTCAGAATTTGCCGGTCTGTTGCACACCAGTGTCCAATGTGTGCATGGTGAATAGGCACATGTGTGGATGCATGGGTGTGTTTGTAAGGATTCATCTACCCCAGCTCTCCTAACAAGTACTGAAATAATAATGAGAACAGTGGTTGCTTCTGAGTGGGGCACGAGAGAGAAGGAGGGGGTGCAGATAGAAATACAGAAGAAATAGAAGTGAAATTGAACCAAACTGCTGAGGTGGACACAAAGGAAACCTAATATCTGACATACAATGACACTTTCTGTTAGATTTCTGTCTGGCTGAAATAAAAATGGGAAAGTTTTTTTTATCTTGTGAAAGGAAAGGAAGATGTGCAGACACTAAGGGGCAGGGAAAGTGATGATATTTTAAAGCACACGGACAGTTAATGGATGTACTTTTTGTGTCAAATCCGTATGTTCTCTCACGGATCACTTCTTCACATTTATGCTCTTCTTTACCGTCTTTTAAATGCACAAAAGAACATGAGCTTTGAATGCCATAATTTTACTCTTAAGATGCAGTGGAGGCTGCTGGGAAGTTAAGTGGTCACGGTGAGTCTGAATGTTTCTTGATTGCAGCTGGTCACTGTTCAGAGAGATCAGATTAAATGCTATAAAGCCAATAAGAGCTTGGCGGCCTGTTGTCTGAGAGATGGATAACTGAGCCTGGCCTCTCATCGCCTCTCTATATAAAGCTGCAATAAATGCTGTGCTGCTTTAACTGAGTGCCTAAGTATTGAGTGTGATTGTATCATGTGATCTTACTGCTTCAATTTTTTATCTTCATTTCAAGCCATTTCCTGTGTCATTTCTTTAACATTTATTAAAAAAAAGACCCTGTGAGTTTAAAAGTGCACTATTGTGTGTTTATATATTCACTTAATGCTTTCATCTTGTGCTTATAGATCACATCTGCTAGATGTGAAGGGAGAAATGGATTAAAGAACACTCTGATTTGATGTGAGTTCAAAATTAAGAGGCAACATTGTGAGACTGGTAGACTGCTAATTGAGTTCTATGTTGAAAGGCAAACACATTACTGTAAGAAAAATATCTTCGCAAACATCCATGCTAATTAAAAGATGACAAAGCCTATTAAGGTCATTTCAATGTTTTAATTGCATGCTGCAATTTCAAGTTGTTGTTTTTTTTTTGGTACAAAATAATTCATGCAGCATCAGTGGTTTCAAAAGTGCAAAACGGGTCCAAAAATCACTTTACAGATCAATTAGCGAGCATGCCAAACAGGACCAGAACCACTCCATAAAGCTGTGACGGAGTTCCTTGAAAAACGTGCAAGATTTCATGAAGTATTTACCAAACGAGACCAAGAAAAATACTTTGTATAGAGAATACCCACATTTCCATCACGTCCACATTATACACTGGCAGACGTGGAACTATTAAGAATTCACAATCATGCTTTTTGACAGTTTTAAAAACATTCATTAACAATCATTTCAAATTTACAAAAAAAAAAAAAAGGAAAAGTAAATGAACAAAAAATGAGGTAACAGCTTGTAAACATTTTCGTCACTTTGTTCAAGTTGGCAACAGCAAATTCAATCAAAAGATTCAACAGATCGGCCCACGTGTAAACAATTTCCCGTGTTTTACGCACAAGCTTTACGCACGGACATTGGTCGCTGGACTACTTTCCTGTAGTCGATTTTCGGAAGGACATGTGAAGTTTTTGCATATCTTGCCTCACTAAGACACAGGGAGAGAGCGTGTTTGAGAAGGACATGCAGATGCAGATCTTGACCTGCAGTAGAAAACGCGCACCAGATCCTCATACCGGATCTTTGCTCCACTTCTTCACAGTACCTGCTCTCCATGCTCTAGCTGAGCCCGATCATGACCGTCTCCACGTCTTTGGAGGGTCTCCGGTCCTTCACCAGGAAGTTAATCATGCTCTCCGATTTGATCATCAGGTTGCACCCGAGGAAAAATATACCGAACACGACTGTGAGCGACAAAACGCACAGGACCGCGATTTGCACCACACGCATGACGAAGAGTTTGCGCTCGTCTTGCACCAGCACCAGAGACCCTCCGCCGTCGCCGGTCACCACGTTGTCGGTGCCATTGCCGGAGTATGTCGCCAAAGTCCCGGCGAGGGTCTGACTTCCGTTAAACAGCGCGCCCTGGGTCACGTCAAAGAGGGAGACGTTCATGTTTCCTTGCGGGTTATCAATAAACAGACACGCGACTCCACTAGGCAGGCACACAGTCTCACCACAAAACCTGGACTCCGAGCAAAACTTTGCGTCATGTGACTGTTCAGACAAAAAATGAAAAAGAAACCCAAAAGAATTCGCTTTTTTAGAGTCCAACTCTACAGGCAAACATCGAGTTTTGCCACAGCCTCAGTGCGTAATGACCACATCCACATCACCGGAATGTGTTGAGTCAAAGAGCGTCGCCAGGTGCAGCCAAAAGTAAGTTTCTGTAACTCAAAGTCCACGTTTCTCTGACTTTAAGTGAGTCTTCTTGGACAGCGCGCAAGGTGCAAAACGTGTTTCCCTCCGTTGTAATAAGAGACAGTCCCTTTGCGTCTGTGTTCGCCTGCGAGCGCTTCTTTTGTGCCAAGTCTCTGGTGCGTTTTAAAGTGATGATGAGTTCCCCCTGGACCACACCACCACTCCTTACCAGGGGAGGTTGTCAGATAGCCTTAGATAACGCGCTGCTCCTCTGATGTAGAAAATATAGACATAAATAAATAAGAAAACTTAATTTGAACATGTATTAATCAGGAATTCAGTCTAATTCTTATTTTTGACCTATTTTCCTCTGCAACTGAAAATTAGGTGAGTTTCTAATACAAATAAGAAGTAGGCATTAGATGCACATTGAACTATTCCAAATTTCTTTTTATATTTATCTTGAGTAGTGTGGAAATTCTGCTTGTGCATTTGCATGCATGTTTCCAGGTGGATGTATTCCAAACAAGTGCCACTTCCTGTTAGCCTTTTAATTCAAGAGTAAAGACTGAGCGAGGCTAATTGACTTTTAAACGTGGTAACTTTGAAGTGTGCTCTTCTGGATCTGATGTAGCACTCATTTCTACCCATCAGTAACTCCTGAAAGCCTCACCAATATTGATGCAGACATACATTAACTTTGAAGGCTTCTCATAAAAGTGATGAAAATCATTAAAAGCCTGAAAACATTAAGTTCAATTAAGATCAAAAAAATGAGTTGCAGATTGTCATCTGTTACCTCAAGAGGTATTTATAGAGTTTAATGTCTGTTGCTGAGGGAACTGTCACTGTGACTTAGAGGCCCCTGAGAGAGAGACCAATATAGGCGCAGCGAGCTATAACTTAGAAATGAAGATATGAATTAATAATCTACGATTGAACCATGGCAAATATTTATCAGAAATATTGTCTCCCCTGCTTTCGCCGCGCCTGCTGATTCCTTTCAGGCAGCAGCTGTAATGAAATCTCTGAACAGTAGACTGCTCTCTGTTTTTATTGGATGTGTTGTTCAAATGTCACTTTGTCTTTCAGGTGTTGTGTGTAACTGCTGCAGCTGCCTGGGACACTAGTTTCTTAAAGTGGAGGTGAAACCCTTGCAGCCTGATCTGTGAAGAAATATGAGCCTTGGGTAAGCAAAGCATTATTGATTCTTATTACAGTAATAGAGTATTCTTCTGTCTATATGAAGCTAATGTTATTCTCCCTCATCACTCACATCCTCCTGCATGCATAATGTGAGGTTTGATTGTATGAGGTCGGTTCTTGTATTGACAGGCTGCATCTGCTGAATAAAATATGTTGATACATAGAGAGCCGTAATGTGGTATTTACCTTTGAATTACCTATTTGTTATTGGTGTAATAGTCTTCATTAAACAATATTATCTCTGTATTTCTGTCAGACTTTAAATTAATGGCAATGACTTTCGGATGAACTGCTCAAAAAGTAGCTCTTTCTCATGAGGTCAGCACTTAATTAGTCATAATGTCCTTCTACCTATACTTTAAAATAACTCTGGTGTTTTTATTAGTAGATTTCTTATGAATATTTCAAATGATTTCCATCCATACATGAAGCTTGTTTGAAAATTCTGACATATCTGCAAGATTCTCCCTTTTTTTTCCTGATGACTAGGAGCAGATTTCTGTTAGACGTCACCACAGATTGCTACTAGATGGATGGATACATGCCCAGTAGGTTTGAAAGTTGCCCAAAGAGGCCAGTTTGTGCAGCAGGGAAATGATCTGGGAGATATGATTTCCAGCAAATCTGTGCTGTGGTATTTAAAGCATTTCGAATTTGGGAAAGTATCTGTGTAGATTATAACAGGGCCATGGAGGCAACACTGGGGGGACCAAATCTACCAGGGGGTCTGGAGCCCCTCTCCCCACCCCCACAAAATAATTTCCCTACTATATTATTAATCCTAAGTAAGTACAGCTATACAGTGACACTTTACTCATACTTTAAATGGGCTATCTGACAATTATAATGTAATAAAGACATTAAGCCCTTGAGCCCATAAGCTGTGTTCTGTTGGAGTACAACACCACTTGGACAAAACACACACACAGGGGTGTCGGTGGCTTAGTGGTTGGAGCGGGCGCCCCATGCACGAAGGCCATTGCCGCGGCGGCCCGGGTTCGAGTCCAGCCCGTGGCCCTTTGCTGCGTGTCATTCCCCCTCTCTCTCTCCCCCTTTCACGCTTGTCTGTCCCATCAATTAAAGGCAAAAATGCCCAAAAAAATAATCTTAAAAAAAAACAAAAAACACACACACACAGAACTGCAGTACACCGTAATACTACAACCTGTTGTAATGATACTGGCAATTTGTTTTGCATCTATATGATTATGATAACATTTACAAAGAATTGAGGTACTATCACCAAGTTGGAAACTATGCTGGCTGAGAGTGCACCAATTTAATATTTATTATCTACTTACATCAGCAAAGGAGAGCAGCTGCTATAACTCCCTGTAACTGCTATATTGTATATGAAAACACTCAAATGCTTGTTAAAAGACAAAGCAAAGAAACTGTACTTTCTAGTTTTGACACTTGACTTTATATTTATGTAAAACTTAACAGCTGCACTGACGATTTTCAACAGGTTGCTGAAAAAAAAACTGCCACACACATTTTAAAACGACTCCCCAAGTCTTGTCTGTAGAAAATTAATCTGCTGTTTGTCTTAAAACAAAGGCCATGAAATTCAATTTGGGATGCTCCTGATGTCTGGGTAAGCAGCTTTCAGCCACCAACTGACAAGCTTGTGTACAAACAATGATTAGCTCCATCCACAAATACCTTTCATAAGCCCGGAGGTGGTTTACTTTCAGATCATTTATTAATGGCTGATGACAGAAGAACAAGGAGTATTTTTTTTTTCATTTACAATAAGCTCAAGTAATCTCGTTAGCCTCCGGATTTGGTTTCTGCAAATTAATTGGCAGCATGTAAATCAATGCTGTGCAATTTGATTCTGGTCTATTATTTATTGCGGGGTGATTATGGAAAGTAGCTTGTACTTACACTTCATCTCTCTGTCAATATGTAAATCCTCCGCTACAGTTAAAGCCCAGCAATGCTTCTCCGAGGCTTGAAAGTATAAGGCTTCAAAGAATTTACAAAATGAGGAAAAAGTGGCTGCACAGTGGAGGAGGAGGACTCTTCAATGGACATGCTGCTCTTTTGAACTAATTACCGAAATCTTTTCAAATTTGTTGTGTCATTATTACATGTCTCTCAGAAGTTTTGCCCTCTTATAAAGCTTCCTAAACTGAGGAACCTGTGGCTGATTTATAGCTTCACACTCTTCACTGAGGATCACTGAGGATTTGCCGTACATTTCATTGAGGGAGCGGCCACAGGCGGAGATATGTATCTAACTGGCGGTATATGAAGATATATTCTTATGAGGATGCATATAGACATGAATGTGAGTGTCTGACTTGTTCCTAAGCAACAGTAGACCTGTGAGCCCAGTGACAGATGGTTGGTGAAGTTATTTTGGTTTAGAGGAGAAGGAGAGAGAGGGAGGGAGCGATGAGGTGCCTGGACGGAGGAGAGAAGGGGGGGAAACGTTTCCACTTAACATGAGGGAATTGGCAGCCTAGCAACACAAACTAAGTGAAGACATCCTTAGCAACAAGGAGGTGATGTTTGACCCCACCCAACCCCCCCTCTGCTCCTTACCCCTACATCCTTTTTGTCCGTGCTGCTGCCACAGGGCTGACGTGACTCAAAACAGACACACCCTTTCAAGCCCCTCCGCCCTGGAGGAAGCAGACTGTCCTCACAACTTCCCTCTTTTACAATTAACAGATTCCTCTCCTAAGATGCCCCTTTATTAGGCGATCAAAGCACCCACAGGACGGCAAAGAAGCCGCTGTGTCCCTGCGTGCGCTGGAAATTGAGCGCAATTATGTGCCAGGAAACACTAAGGCGGGTAAAGTGTGCATTAACAAAATGTGTTTTGGATATTAAATATGAATAGACCAAGTCTCACGAGATGAGAGAGAACTCGCGAGAGGCCATGTTTTGATCCTAAGGGGCTTCCACCTTTGGGAGTCTTAATCACGCAGAGGTAAATACAGTCATTAATTACATACTGTTACAGATTGCAGGGACACAGTGCCACAGCAGAGTGGTACCCCACTCTAAGCAACCATCAGTCATTAAAGTTATTTTAAGGAGTTAATGACTTCATTACTTTGATTTGCAGGGGGATATTAGACTCAGTGTGTGTGTGTGTTCCTAGCGCTCCTCCTGCAGCTTGTCTGTTTGAATGGCTGCTGAAAATCTGTTTGTTTGAGAAACAAATTACACATTTCATGAATCCAATAGAAGACATTCCTCTCCAGTGTCTTATACACCCCACCAGCCTCTACCTATTAACCTCATTTCCATTTAGACACATCTCAGTAACGCAGGCGACCATGATGTGCCTTGTCTTCTCTGTCCGTTCATTTGCCACACAAGTCTTCTTTCTTCCTTCAACTTCTTTCTCTCCAGCTGTCTCGGTTATATTTAACAGCAGGCCACATTAGACTTCCCACAGTTCTAAAAATCTGGATGCACTTAAAAAAAAAACAACAGAAATGCACTTTTCCATTTCTCCATCCCTCATGTGTCCTCACTTATTTATTTATTTTGAATTTCTCCACACATCATCCAAGAGGGACGATGCAGATCCAGAGGGACTAGAGGAGGGGAAGGCAGATCAGATAGCAAACACAAATACACATTGTCCCACGTCAGCGACTCTGGGGATACATTTTATGAGCCTGCCAACCCTTCACATGAGGAAAAAAACTCATATCCCTCCACTTGACCCTCACTCATACCAGTTAAACCAAGCAAAGCAGCAAAGGGTAAGCCGGTTGTGGTTAACCAAACACTGATTTTGTCTAAGAGCGTTTTGATATTGGCTCTCTGTGACAGCGCTCTCAGACTCAGAGAAAAGCTTAAAGGGCTCCAGATAGATCTGTAGCACAGGTCAGGACCCTGCCATCCCCCTCTCCTCCTCCAACCCTCATCCTCGCTTCTTGTTTAGTCTTAATTGGCTGCCATCTGACCCAGTCTCTGGCTTTTTACTCAGGACAACTCGCGCTATGCTCTCCCCAGAATGCCATTCATCTGTGGGGGAGATCGTCACAGAGGGCTTTGGAGCCAATATATCCAAATTGTTCAATACTGGAAAGGGGGTTTGATTGGCCCCAGTGTATTACCTGCACCATCCACCCACACCGAGAGCCTAATGCCAGCAGAACAGTTGACTATTATAGCTTTTCTACTTATTTCTCTATTTTTGTCATTTCTTCTCGCGGCAATTCTTGGACACGGGTGGCAGTAACTTAGCAACAAGCCGGAGAATAAGAGCAGGGCACAAGGATAAAGATTCAATAAATGGACAAGTGCAGAGATAAGAAGCATTGTCTGCTTCTGCAAGCCCCACCACACACACACACACACACACACACATCACCACTATCACACCCTTCCCAAAGTTCATTTCTGTAGGGCAATCTCAGCTTTTATCCCATTTTCTGCCTCATTTTCTTTTTATGTCTTTTTTTTTTTCTTGTTTTAGAAGCTGGCAAATTTCTGCATGCTCCATCATTCAGTGGAATGGGAAGAGGTTTTCTGTGGCGGGCACTTATCAGATTCATAAATTTAGTGAGGAGGACCGAGAGCTTGGCTAACCTGTTTCAAGGGAATGCATATTACATAGCAATAGCTTCTGGCAAAGTCAGTCCTTTTTAGACCCCCAAAAAATCAAGAATTGACTGCTGTTCACAACCACCTGCTGTGTATTTTCTTTTATATATTATTTGTCCCACTAGGGGTCCTTCTGCACAACTTTGTGCTGGCTGTTTCAGGTCTTAATGTATGTTATTTAATATTTAGGGTTTCCTGGCAGGTTTTCCAGTCTTGCCTTACACTCACACACAGTGCAGATAACACATTAACTGTATGCTGTGCTCATTTCAATCCAGTAGAGGGCAGGGCAACATGCTAAGCGTTTTATAGATAACAGGATGTGGGCCACTCTCAACTGTTATATTAGAGGAGCACTATGATAGTAATTTCAAATTAACTGTATCTGTAATATGGACTTCATGCAAAGCAGCAAAACCGTGTTGACAGCAGTGCTGTGTCTTGACAAGGACTCTGCATATCATATGCTCATGTTTAAAATGGTCCTCGTCTCCTGTATACCTATTTAATACCACTGGCAAAGTTTAGCAGGGCTGGGCGATATGGATTATTGATCAAAAATGAGATTTTTGATAAATAATCATCAGTAATGTGGATCTGGATAAGTCTGGTAAGTTCAGAAAGTTACACCACGACTGTAATGCAGCCTTTATAACCAGGAAAAGACAACACTTATGATATTATGATGGTATGATATCCAAAATCTAAGCCTATATCTAGTCTCATATCAAGATACCAATATAATATCAAAATATATCCCAGCCCTATTTAATATTTAGTCTATCTCAACAAGTCCAGTTCCACACCACATATTTACCTCAGTGAGCCACACCTGGCCATGCTAGATAACAAACAGAAAGGGGTTGAACTTAATTTGACTTAAAGGTCCAGTGTGTTGGAATCTATTGGCAGAATGGTATATAATATTCAGAACTATGCTTTCATTAGTTTACAATCACCTTAAAATAAGAATGGCTTTGTTTTTTTTTTAGAATGAGCCATTTATACCTACATATGGAGCTGGTCATCATCCGCAGAGTCCGCCATGTTGTTTCTACAGCAGCCTAGAGGGGATATATCAAACACTGGCTCTTAAGCACCATGACCACCAAAAACGTTCACTATAGTACCTTTAGAACCAAAAGTAACCCGCTGCAGACATGCAACTAAATTCTGGATCAGTTTAGTGTTTCCAACCAGACAGTACTCTAAAATGTGGCTGGGGTTGTTGTCACTCGCAGCTCCGTCTAGCTCTCGCTGTCATTCCTCTTCTCCGAGGAAGATCTGCACCTCATTTATCGTCCACAAAAAGGGTGAGAGCCAACATTTTTAGGACACAGAAGAAAAGTGTCCCTTGTTTGGATATTCAAAAATAGAGCAGGTGAGTAGTGCTGCCGGAGTGCACCAGAACGACGCACCGTAACGCTTACTTTATTCTTTTTTCTTCTGTAATTATGGGGATTGGAGTATATGCTTCACGCAATCTGGTTGAAATTAAAATGTGTTTTTTAAATGCTTGAAGATCCACACATTACTGAAGGTGGATGCCATCTAGGAGACAAAACTAAAGTAATGGTCAAAGTTGTCATACTGACATTTAAGGTGTGCTGATGGATTCACATTGTCAACTCATGTATTGAGTAACA
>JAPZEB010000009.1:6600112-6617112 GCA_029783705.1 Chaetodon striatus | reverse complement strand
TTTAAGGTGTGCTGATGGATTCACATTGTCAACTCATGTATAGAGTAACATTACAAATTGCCAGTAGTTGGCACAATGAATTAACTATTTGTTTTCAGTCTACAGCTGCTGCTAGACACAGCAAAACATCCTTTATTTTTATAGTTATAGTTTACTAATATATGTAAAACTTGCCACAGTATGAGCAATAGTTACATAACCTTCAAAACCAGCCACAACTCAGTCCTGAGCAGAGTGACAGTTCTCTATTGACCAATCAACAGACTGCAATGTTTTAAGCTCCACCTTTTAGTACCTGATGAATGTCCTAGGTACCCCAACAGAGGGTTGATCAAAAATGGGGACAGTACGGATCAGTTCTTTTGGTACCATCTACAACTTTTCACAATGGAAATCGAACGAAATCATTCACAGGTGGAAAAGATGACAATTTATGAATGCAGTGACAGTACAGAGGTGAAGGGTAAATATGTAATAATTCTTTCATTTATCAGTTCACATAAATGCATATTTGTTTCTTATTGTGACACTGGAGACTAATCTGGAGACTAATGCCAAAATAGAGCACTGCCAAGTTGTCACCGTGCTGTACTTAAAGTGTAGTAAGTGAAACACAATGCTGGCTTTTAGAGTGACTTTCTTGTCTTTGTATTACTTTTCCCACCACGCCTACTCCCAATTTGATTTTAAGCTTTTAGGCAAGGATGTAGTGTTTTTGGTTTTGTCTTTTTTTTTTTTTTTTTTTTTTTTAACATTTGTGGGTCAATTTATAATGGAGATGTCATAGTACGTTCTGCTTCAACTGTGTGTAGTTGCTTCGTCATCTTTCCGTTTTATGGAAAGATGATGAAGCAACTACACACAGTTGAAGTTGCTTCATCATCTTACCATTTTATGGCAGACGGCAACCATTGCCAGAGGATTGTAACTGCCACCACCACCTACATTACTGGAGTGTAGGCCCCCTGAAATCAGTTTTATTTTATTCTAGATTCCATATTTTCTGTTTTAATTTTTCTGAATTCTTTGCTTTACAATTTAAGTACATTTTGTTATAAATAAAAAAAAGGATCTGATCAAGTGGTGGATAAATACAATATCAACAAGCCAATAAGAAACACTCAAAATTTAATCAATATCAATGATTTGACATAACAAAATGTTCCTTTTTTAAATCAAAAAAGTGCTTCAATACAGTTATCAAAAAAAAAAAAAAAAAGCATTCCATCTGGGGCGTAAATATAGACAGTGCAGACAGTTGTACAGGGGCCCGCAGGGTGAACTACACCTGTGTTTATAGAAATCAATCAAGCTTGACAAGCTAAGCACATCTGCATGTCCAGTAAGCAGCTATGCATTTTAAACAGAAAGCAGAAGTGAGAAAGATCAAGAGCTGAAAGTGGCAACGTTCTCTAAATTTCTTTTACATTCCTGGCATTTTTCTTAGCAGTTCCTCTATATGTTGTGTGTGTACCTTATAAATAGTACCTAGCGTGCACTGGGGCCCCTAATAACTAACTTACGCCTGTGCATTTCATCCGTTTGTAAAGTAAAGTGCTCTACATGAGATTCATGTTGCATTCCTTAATTTCTTTGCATGACTTCTTCCACATGACTGCATTGTTTTTATTCTGTCCATCTGGCTTAGTTGCTGTAAAATAAAAACACTAATAGGGAAAACCTTGATTTGTAGAGATTGCATCTTCATAATGGCAGATTTCATGATATCACTTGTTTTCTTCCGCTGGTATTATCAAATTCCCAGGTTGGAGGGGGGGGATCCTAAATATTGACAGGGATGTGTCCCTGCTTTCCACCCTGAAATCTTCACCTACACCCCTTCACCTACACCAGTGACAGAGAAATCTGTCTAGGTGTTTCTTGAGGTGAGGTATCTACAAATAAATAAAAAATATTCTGCCACTTACTCCATTTACGCAAAATTAAAGTAAGCTTTAGTGTCACTTTCGCCCTTAACTTTTTAAAAAGTTCTCAAACCATAAAGACACGACCGTGAACATGCCACAGTCGTAGCTGTTGCCTCATATATAGACTGGATGGAGAGATATGATGAACGGGGCGAAGCTGTGTGACCCAACATGCGCTTAGTCAAGTCAAGAATGAGGAAAGGCGTTCAAGTCGCGAAGTGAACAAGCCCACAGGGAACACACAGACGGCTCATGCCAGGTCGGCTCCAGTACTCTCCAGCCATGGGAACTCTTTTAGACCGTCTGGTGATACTGTTTGTCCTTTTGTTGTCGGCATCAAACGTTTTGGGTAAGTTTTACGCATTGAGCTACTTTTTAGACAACTTTCACCTGCTTTGCGACCTGGGGGTGTTTTCTCCCGACTTGAAGGTCATCTTTGAAGGCACCACCTAATGTTAATATTTAGGGTTTATGTGCTGGTGATTATTCAATATACTGTTGTCTAACGGACACAATAATTCACTGTTGGCTGTCTTGAATGGAGCGGCTCTGTTGGTTGTAATTGCGCTGCTCCGATGAAGCTTTCGCCTCCTTTCCTTATAAGGGAGTGAAAATAGTCGGGATGTGTTTCCCAAAGTTGAGAGTCCTTCACAGGCTCCCCGGGTCTCCCCAGCACGGCCAAGAATATTTTTACAATCAGCATGTAATAGGAAATATATATACTTATAAGCGTTGTTGTTTGTGGTTTTCATTTTTTCTCAATTAACTGAAAAACTAACAAACTAGATAAATAAATAAAACACTGTCAGAGCTTTCTATAAAGTCACCATCACACCATCAGATTATTTGAAATTTCTCAAGAAGTGTAGCTGATAAACCATATCCTGTGTGGTGGTTACTCAGAATGTGTTTACTTCAGGGGCCCTTCACTGTGTCTGTGAGTTTGGGAACATATATGATTTCAGGCAGTAATTTCAGAGACGAATTGTGTGTATTTTTCATATATATTCTCTCAGATTGCTGAGATTTACTCAAATCTAACACTGCACAAAGGTAGATTAACATCAGTGACTGTGCCTTAGTATTTAATTCCAGTGTGCCACACCCATTAGCCATGATAGATAACAAATAGAAAAGATCTTTGGAGTTAATGTATTTGTTGACTTACAAAGACTGAAACGTGTGGTGCAATTTGCAAACACAGTTAAATGATCCTCAGAGAAACATAATTAGGATTAGCATCATCAATGTTACGGGTACCGAGACATCAACATCCAGCACTTGTTGGCACAGTACTCTTTTGAAAGACCGTGGTGCTTGTGGTTGAACAGAGCTGCAAGGAACCTCCGATTTGAAAAAGTGTGGTCAGTGTTGTCACATTGCCTCAACAGTATGTGTAACTAAATGTGTTTTGTGCAGTGGTGGAACATAACTCAGTACATTTCTTTAAGTGCTGTGGTCAGTGTGTGAAACTTTGAGGTACCTTACTTGAGAATTTCATACTTCTACCTTTACTTGAGCATTACTACGCTGTAGTATTACCATCACTGATTTTGACATTTCCATGGGTGTCATTTATCAAAGGTTCCAACATCTGCACATCCCAAGGAGTCTCCACTTGTCAGCAGTGCTTGGCTGTTCACCCCAGCTGTGCGTGGTGCTCTCAGGAGGTAAAAACACCAGCATCACACATACACACTGTGTCTAGTCGCCCCTCCCAATAATAACTCTGCAACAAGTTAGAACAGAAACCTCATTTCCCAACAGCATTCTTCATGTTGCCATCCTCTGGTGTTTGTTCACTGACATGTTCACACACTATAGCCTCTGTACTGTTAAAAGAAAGTTAAAAGAAAGTAAGAAAATGGGTGTTGGCCTCAGGTCACCTGTGCATGAGAGATACCGGAGCCTATATCAGCGTCATATCATAAATGCAAACCTTAAAAGCTTCGTATTTCATGTGATGATGCTTAATTCAGGAGTATGGGAAGGGGGGCTCCAGCGCGCCCCGCTGCGATCTGAAGCAGAATCTGCTGGATGGAGGGTGCAATTCAGCAGCAGTTGAGTTTCCCACCAGCACTCTGGATATTCAGGAGGACAAACCGCTCAGCAGCAGGGCCTCGGGGGCTGCCGATGATGTCACTCAGATAAAGCCACAGAAACTCCGCATGACACTAAGACCAGGTACATTAACACCAAACCAGACAGCCCATGTAAGACCCGAAGCGAATGACCGAATACAACAAAGCTGGTTGCGCATCTTTTACAGACTGATTTCTGTATTTTGCTGTCGTCTAATATCTATTCTTATTCACTTGAAAGAAAATAAGGTTCAGGGACACCAATTGATCTAATTTAATGCACTCCTCCATCTCTGTGGTCCTCTGCTGTTTCCCTCTCAGGAGATTCCAAGCGTTTCACTGTGTCAGTGAAACAGGTGGAGGATTACCCAGTTGACCTCTATTATCTGATGGATCTTTCATATTCAATGGAAGATGACTTGACTCGCCTTCAAACCTTGGGCAGTGAGCTTGCCACGACTATGGGCCGCACCACAAGCAACCTACGCATGGGGTTTGGAGCCTTCGTGGACAAGACCATGTCCCCTTACATGTACATGTACCCCCCAGAGGCAGTGACTAACCCTTGCTATGGGTAGGTATGGAGGCTGGAGCTTGTTGGTGTTACATTTAAGGAGGAGAAGGAGCTGAAGTGGAGATTTTCTAATATTCAGAGGAAGTCTGTCCAGTTCTCCTTCACTGATTTCCTATCCTCCCCCTCCCCCCCCGTTCAATACATACAGAATAAACGCTGTATGCCTGGCTCAGTTCGGGTTCAAGCATGTGCTGTCACTGACGGACAAGGTGGCTCGCTTCACTGAGGAGGTGGGGAAACAGAAGGTGTCTAGAAACAGAGATGCTCCAGAGGGTGGATTTGATGCTGTCATGCAGGCTGTGGTGTGCAAGGTATGAAAATGTAATCACATACGTACTGTGCGCTCGCCGATGTGAAAAACTGAGTGTGTGCATTCAAGCTCAAGTTTCTTATTCTTATCATGTGTACAACAGTTACAGAGAAGCAGTTGTTGGCAATGACAATCTTAGGCCTCAGGCACCCTCCAACAATGCTCATTAAAGGGATACTTTGCCAATTTTTAACCAGCTATGAATCATAACAATGTGGTTAATATTTGTAGTCAACTTCCCTCCATCTTACCAGTGCCCTGACCTCCTCTCCAGCAGACAACATATTTTAGCTTACTGTTTAACTGTAATTCAAGAATGTTTGTGACCAGCGGGCCTTCACATTGTTTCCTGCCATACCAGGCAGTGATGCTGCTAGTATGGTATTTATACATATACATCACTCTTTCTTTCCTTTTGCTTGCTGGCATACTTTGTGATATTGGGCTATAATAAACTTTAACTTGTGTGTTCATCATTAGGACAGGATTGGCTGGCGTCCAGATGCCTCACACCTTTTGGTATTCACCACTGATGCCAAAACTCACATCGCTCTGGATGGACGTATAGCTGGAATTGTCCAACCCAATGATGGACTGTGTCACCTTGATAGTGAAAATGTTTACAACAAAACCACAGTGCTGGTAAGGGCAAACATTTAAGTAATTCACTTTGGTTTTTAATCATTTTAGACTGCCTCCACTGAAGACAATTTACTTCCTGTGTCTTGCAGGACTATCCCTCCCTGGCACTCATGACAGAGAAAATGTCTGAAAACAACATTAATTTAATTTTTGGTGTGACCAAATATGTGGAGGACCTCTACAGGGTAAACAAACTGTACTTGTTGTGCCACAGCATGATTTAAGCTATTAATATGAACAACACAACAACCGGGTCATCATCTTGTGGTCATGTCTGTCTTCCCAGAGCTACAGTAAGCTCATGCCAGGCACAACCGTCGGAACGCTGTCTGGTGACTCTGGAAATGTTATTGAGCTCATTGAGGAGGCTTATGCGGTAAATACTTCCTATATGACCATAAGTGGAACTTGAAAACTGATGTAATCTATTTTATATGTAAAAAAAAGTGTGATGAAGTTTAACTGTTTAACCTCATAACGTTGTGCTGCATAGAGAATCCGTTCTAAAGTGGAGCTGGAGCAACTGGGAGTCCCAGAAGAATTGAACCTCTCCTACAATGCCACTTGCATCAATGGAGAGTTTGTCCCTGGACTCAAGTCCTGCTCTGGCCTCAAGATTGGAGACACAGTACGTATCTGTTGAGACGCTGATGTGCACGTCTGGTATCTACACAAACTGAACGTCACAGAGAAATTTCATCCTTTGCAGGTGTCATTCAGTGTGGAGGCTGAGGTACGTGGCTGTCCCAAAGAGAAGACCCGTACCTTTACCATCAAACCTCGAGGCTTCAGGGATTCCCTGGAGGTCACGGTGGACTTTGCCTGTAGCTGCGACTGTGAGACAAAGACTGAACTCAACAGCCCCATCTGTAGCAATGGCAATGGGACCTATGAGTGCGGCGTGTGTCACTGTCACCCTGGTCGTCTGGGCCCACGATGCGAGTGTTCCGGGGGGGACTACAGTCCAACTGACGATGTCAACTGCATCCCGAAGCCAGGGAGCCCGCTCTGCAGCAGGAGAGGCGACTGTTTGTGCGGACAGTGCTCCTGCCATGCAAATGAGTTTGGGCAGGTGTGGGGCAAGTACTGTGAATGCGACGACTTCAATTGCTTACGTTTCAAAGGGGCACTGTGCTCCGGTGAGTAGACATACTTTATTATATAGTTTTTCAATATACATTAATACTTAAATATATCTTTTATTTTATATTCTTTTTTTAACCCGTGTGATTAACTGCATGTAAGTATATTTGTCTAGCTGTTGTTTTTATCATGAGTACTTTCACAAAGAACATGCGTATTACACAGCAAATAAACAACCCTTTCACACTACAAAAAGGCATTAACCAATCACGTTGCTCTTATACTTATGAGGATTATCATACATGTCCACAGGATCCGTCATTCCATGCTTCCTATTCATTGTCTACGGAAGCAGGCGTGCAGTGCATTCTGGTAGCGCTAGGTTGTGTTTGAAGAGATGGGGCGCCACTTCTGAATTGAATTAAGTTGAATCTAAGCCACTGGATGCAAATCAGGCATGTCCAGGGCGAGTCACCACCTCTGGAAACTCCCAAAAAATGTTAAAATTAAATGTTGTTAAGCCACCATGTTGGTTTGGTTTGACATTTGACATTTTGCTAATTTAACAATTAAAGCAAAACACAGGCCTTAAGGCCTGGAGCACAATAGTATTGTGACAATACTGGAATTTCTAACTTCGATACAATAACTTGTCAAATATCAATACTCAATATCATTTTTGATGCCAAGGGGAAAAATGAAAAAGAAAGATAACTATAACAAGGCTGGAACATGACAACAACAACTTTTCTTTTCTTGGTTAGAAGAGTAGCGGAACGACTGTACTAAACATTAAAAATAAGAGAGTGAGAAGGCGCCGCTGGTGCTGAGGTATCGATACTGTGGAGTATTGAAACTATTTCATATTCAGAATTGATATGTATTGGTAATATTTTTGACAACACTAGAGCACATTGATAAATTTACAGCCTTTAGTGGTGCTAACAGACTAACTCTGCAACACCACTGTGTCCTCATCAGAGTCAAGGACACTTTGACTTGACAGGTCTCTGTCCTTGAGTTGAAAGGCACCTTATTTGGCTGCATGCTGTTGGATAATGCCCAGGATCACCCTCTTTCAATCACATATTTTGTCTCTGTGCTATACAGCCATGTACATCATTTTGTGAGTATGGTGTTAGCATTAGCGCAAAGCACGGCATGGTTGTAGGCTCTTAGTCTTGTTTAAAGGTAATTTTTCCCTCCATTGAATTGGCAGAAATCTCAAAACCTGACCACATGAAACTCAAATTACCTGCATGGCCAGATATCACTTAAGGTAAAGAGAAAATGTGCTGCTTTTTAAATTTTCTTTGTGTAATTGGGATGAAGCAACCCTTTACTTTATGTTGACATGAGCAGGAAAGATTAAGTTGCCCGTCCCTTCCTTTTCCCTGCTCTGAGGCCCAATATGATCTCACTGGAAATCACTCATGTTGCTTCCAGTTGGTCTCAGTCTATAAACTTAGCTTTACAAATCAAAAAATCCACAACCTTTTCAATACTAATGTGCAATCTTATTAAAATCATTGCTTGTAAAGGGCATGTAAATAATTGCATAGTTTAGCTGCTGAGCATAAACAGTAATGCTTACAAATAACCAATCCTCTGTCAGGTCTGTAAACTTAATATGTGTACTGAGTTTGATTCATGTTGTTACCACTCACAGCAGCGCAGCATGATGTGCTATCACTCCCTCCTACAAGTCTACACAGCTCAGTGCACAGTTACTCAATCACAGTGATAAAACTTTAATAGGCTTTGTCATAGGGTAATTTAATGTAGCAGCAGTTTGGGCCTGTCATTTTTAGGATGAGGCTGAGCAATAGTAGAACAGGAAACTACTCTTTTATCTTAATGTACATTAAGCAGAGCAAACATTAGCTTTGCATACTAAATCTGATTGATGTTTTTTAACATGCCCTGATTTTTTTAAAGGGGAACTCCACCGATTTTGGGTTCCACTCAACCTGTAAACATGTTTTCTGTGGTTCTGGAGGAGCTTTGCCAAGTTCAAGGAAATGATGTCTGCTCTTGGACTTGGAAACTAAAAAAAACATTTAATGGAAAACCCCGGCTGCTTTTTATTAGGCCTTTGTGTCTCCTCGCTTCCCTCAATCACATCTCATCCTCACATCTTAGCTCCTTCTTGCAAAGTGAGACCTGAGAGAGAGATGCCAGGAGATGCATTGTATCCACCTGTGTTTCCTTGCTCTACGCTCCTCCAAAAGCATCCCCTCTTCTTGCTCTTTTTTTCCTTTAGGTACATTTAAAGGGAGAGGAAATTTCTCCATGAAGATGGAGGGGGAACAATTTTTGTGTCACGGAGGAGATAGAACATGAAGATGCGCATAGTTAAAGGCACCCCCAATCTAGGCTCACAGAGTTTGGAAAACATGTTTACCAAACAGGAACTGCAATTAAAAGATACTATCAAATTGCATTATGGGGAGTGTAGGAGCCAACATTTTTGGGTCCTGAATATCTCAGCTCCTGCTGTATTAATTGTGATCATTCTGTCTCTTGAGATGTGCACTTCTAGTATAAAATCACAAGTTAAAAGCTTCATACAGTCTCACAGCAATGGATTGTAGTTTTAGTACACTGAACTGCAACTGCAACCATCAGAAAAGGGCTGTAATTTGGACTGAAAATCCAAAATGGTGTATAAATACTCATCACAGCCTCATAGTACTTCAAGGTTTACATCAAAAACTAAACAAAATCTACCCTGGGCCCCTTGCATGTGCACCATGACTTAAGGAGTAGATGGAGGGTCATGTGTGTGTTGGCAAGCTGGAATTTTCCCGGACTATGACTTATTTATATCAACAAGGAGGAGTTGGGAGTCTACCTCAAGGGAGGATGTTTTTCTGAGGAATGGGTATTAAGGCATTTGTTGATGACACCCAGGGCTTGGGCGGAGACGCTCACCCAACTTGCCCACCTACACACACAAAGCAATAGCTGGTGTAAGACAGTCCACAGAGCTCAATTTGGGACCGCAGAGTTGTTGTGTCTCAGTAGAGCCATGACGTTGTTGTCTTTAAAGAGCGAGCGTCCCTTAGCCCCAGCACAATTGAAGCTACCGCGACCCAGGGCTCTGAGAAAGCTCCATCTCTGCGATATTCCCTGTGGCTGTGTATTTCTCCGTGTGCTGAGAGACTATGGGACTGGTGCAAGGCCAGGCTGGGAGCAGGAGTCAGCAAGCACAGCCCAGGGGCCCATAAATATGAGGCAAGAGAGAACAGGAAAGTTTGCATTCCTCTGCTGACAATTTGCCCAGCCTCCTTTCCCTTCAGTCCGTCTCCGTCCCCACTGCACATGATGCTGTTCACTCTCGTCTTACAACAGTTCTGTTTTTACTGTTCTGTCTCCGTCCCTGGTTTTGTCCTTTATCATGGCCCCTGTGTTAGCCTTCTCTAGAGCCAAGGCGTGTGATTAATGGGCAGGATTACTGTGCAGTCTCACAGAGAGCGTAGAATGATGTAAACCCTAAAACTCCCTTT
Source organism: Chaetodon striatus (assembly GCA_029783705.1). NCBI lineage: Eukaryota > Metazoa > Chordata > Actinopteri > Chaetodontiformes > Chaetodontidae > Chaetodon > Chaetodon striatus. Next base: position 6,606,985 of record JAPZEB010000009.1, on the reverse strand, counting down.
TATGTGCATGAATCAACTTTAGAACTAATAAGATCAAAACAACTACTCATTCCTGTCAAGTCAAAGTGCTCTACACTCTACAAAATGTCAGTGGGTACATCAACATGCACACTAGTATTCCACTATCATTCCAGATATCACAATCTGATTCGTGTCATGTAAACAGCCTATTGACTTTCAATTGTCTGAGTTAGGCTTAATTCCGAATGTAGCATTTTCTAATCAAGATGTGGGATATGCGTAGGAGCGTTCTTTGGACATGTATACAGTGCATTCAAAATATGCGTCTCAGTTGGGGTTTTCACCGCAGTTTGCGTCACATGGCCTCTTGCCTGTTTAAAGTCTGTGCGTTGTCATGGATGTATTGTACACAAACCAATTTACCAACATTTAGCAATGCTGGGGCAGAGATGCATACCCCAAAGAAAAGCTCACATTTCTGGTTGGAAGAGGAAACACATCTACTTTAGAAAGACTTGGGTATCATCAGATTTTTGGATATGATGTTTGGATATGGGCAAATATTGAAGCGTTGACCTTTTCAAGAAGCTGGTTGAAGGAATGAAAGAGGGAGGCTGTGTTCACACGGTCCAACAAGTCCCCCATTGGTGGAAAACTTAAAAAGAAAAGAAAAAAAAACCTGGCACAAGCAACAACCTTTTACTTTTCCATATTTTGATGTGATGAAAGACAGATAGGCATGTTAATTGGAGTATGCATGGCTGCATGTAAATTTTCATTAGTTGTGTTAACAGCTTAGTAGGAATATTGTCTTTTTGGAGTAAGGGTAAAAACCGGATATTTTGTGCATGTTAACATAAACAATGTAGTCTGACAATGTTTATGAAAAAAAGCGTCTTGTTTTCAAAGTTTCCCAGCAGTTCTCAGCTGTTATCTTTTTGACTGAGTAAGAAAGATTACTCAGCGACTGCTTTGTGTCAGAGGGTTAATGATTAACCAGTGACCCAGTCTTATCCCATCACGGCTATGAACACAATCTAAAAGAGAAGCCATAGTTGACAGGGTGGAGACCGGGGAATTGTTTCCTCGAGTTTACAGTGGCTGATGATTTGTTTTAAGCTGTGGAATTAGGGACCCTTGGACCCTCAGTGATGTTTCACGACCAGTCACTCCCCCAGTCTGATCCAGCTGGGCTGTGACTCACTCACTTTGCTCTTAGTCATCCGGTGCCAAATCCTGTTTGGTTTCCTGCAAAGAACACTGTAGTCTCTTGGGCTCTGCCTTTGTTTCTGAGGTAGCCTAATCTCTTTCTGTCTCTCTGTAATCCAGGGAGAAAAGCTCGCCTCCACATTCTGTCAGCAAACGGTTGCGTCACTGTAACACTCTTCCCTGAATGACCTGGCTTTTGTGCTGTCTACACTTCAGTAAAGTCTGAGGAAGTGTGTGTGTGTGTGTGTGTGTGTGTGTTCCTGCCTGTAAGGAGATGCGGAATCATTAGTGTGTTCAATCACAATGGAACGTTTCCTGCCTTTGTCAGGATAGGGATGATGAAGGGATATGTGTAATGCCCCTTGCTGAGTAAGATAACAATTTAGAACAATTAGTTACCAAGTTCTTTCGTTACTTAGCACTGTTTGAAAGAGAAGATGTAAAGAAAGATAAATAGAGCTGCACACAAAGCTTACTTAAAGTGGTAATTAAAAGTAAGTAAACTTACCCACTTGAAATACCGTCAGTTCATGACTACTGCTGTCAGAAGCTTTATAAACTAATAATCAATCAAGTTATGTCAACCAACTCATGACAAAGAAGGAAATTTAAAAAAAAAACAAACAGAAAAGTATACAACAACAAATTAGTAATACATGACACATAACACTGGGACTGACATTGTTGCAGAATGTACGAACATGTCCACAGGCACACTTGCATTGTCTGCAGAGGTCTCTTCCTCTCCAAAACAAATGGACCCCATGATTTAAACCAGTGAAAACACAGCATATAGCGGTTTTACTTTACAAATCAGTGTTTCTCTGATGCAGTTTGGCATGCCAGAGACAGGCCACTAGCTTAGCAACTGCTAATGTGCGCTCACCTTTTTGGTCTGATAACTTAAGATCCAAAGATTTAGGAGGCTTTTAGCGGGAGCCAGATTACCCAGAGAGGTCTCTTACACTCCAAAACAAATGGACCCCATGATTTAAACCAGTAAAACACACTGAATAAACCAGTTTCATATAAAAAAAAACAAAACAAGTGTTTTTCAAGTAGTCTCGAAATGGAATGGCTGCTAGCTACAGTGGCCAATGAAAAAACACAAATTACCCTGTCTGGCCCTGCCTGTTGTTTGTTTGTCCCTTCTCGGCTACTGTAGAAACATGGCAGTGCAACATGGCGAATTCAGTAGACAAGGACCCGCCTCCTATGTAGATCTAAACAGCTCATTCTTAGGTAACGAAAACACAACAGTTCTTATTTTCAGGTGATTATGCACAGAAGAAAACATATTTATTACATTACACTCCATTTATGCCAATATATCCCACTAAATCCTACACACTGAGCCTTTAAAGCATTAAAAGAAAACCTCTAACCTCCAGCACTGACACACTGCAGCTATCTGTCGCAAGTATTTATCTCTTTGAATCATTACTCACTCTCTCTGCTGTGGGTCACCACTTTCTGCTTCCATTATCAGTCTCACTGTCAAATGGAATGAGAGCACCTGTTTGCACATGCCCTTATGTGATTAATGTGTGATCTGACTTGCAAGCTAGGACCACTGATTCAGCAAGCCTTCCGATTTTATTTGGTTGTAATGAGGTAACTAAGATGCTTAGGAGAAGTGTATCTGAATAATAGCATATATTTTATTTAGGCAATGTGGTGGACTAAAAGTGAAAGTTGACAGAAATATACTCAAGTAAAGTACAGATACTTTCAAAGTATTTTAACAAAGTATTATTACTTTGTGAAATTATACCACTGCACTTGCTCAGTTATGCAGCATGTTTTTAAAAACACCCATATTAATAGGCAACAAAGGGCAACTCACAGACACTATAGGCCCATAACACAAGCACACACACACACAAAGTGATTCATTTTCCGATTGTGTAATAAGTATTTTGTGATTTTGTTTGGCCTCCTGCATCCATGTGACGACAGTCGCTGATAGACATATTTTGAATTATGATGCAATGAGATGTAATATTTAAATTTGAATTGAACTAAAAGATTATCCTTCAAAGGACTACCAGAGCATTAACCTCCTCATCTTTTTTGATTACTGTAGATCATGGGAAGTGTAGCTGTGGCATCTGCCAGTGTAATGCTGGCTGGTCAGGAGAAAACTGCAACTGCTCCACAATCACAGACACCTGCAAATCCAGCAACGACCTGCTGTGCAGCGGACGGGGTTACTGCAACTGTGGGGTTTGTCAATGTACTGAGCCTGGCGCCTATGGAGATACCTGTGAGAAATGCCCTACCTGTCCCGATTCCTGCACTATTAAAACGTAATTGTATTTCTTAAGTTTTTAACGAACAAGAGAAATGAGGAAATGGACAAAATAACAACTGAAAACTGACTTGTCAACTAACCCTCATTCTCAATTACAGCACCCCACCACCTATAGATGTAACCTTTATGTTTGAGACAGAACACAACATTTTAAGGGGGACCACCAACCCAATTGCCAGAAAAAATGTTGGTATTGAAGGTTTTTGCAAACACCGGATATGTGACATTTGTATGTTATTTTGTAGCAAAAAAGCTGCTGGAAAAGCCGGGACAGGTTGGTGAAAAACACCCAGGTTCGGTGGCTCAAACGCAGCTTGGAAAAGCCACAACGTGTCAGTGAAAAACACTCATACTCTGTGCCTCAAAGAGCTCTGGGAAATGTCACAATGCGTTGATGAAAAACACCCAAGCTGCAACATGTCGATGAAGAACACCTAGGTTCGAAAATGCCGCTGGGAGACACCATTAGCAATCGTCTACCACCCCCGGAGGACAAAAGCCAGCTTATATATTACGTCAGTTTAGAAACATTTATATGATACAAATGAGACGTGCAAATATAACGTCGTGGTGATTTGAAGAAATGTATAATACGAACAATTTCTTCTGGCGACGGAGCTGGGACCACAAATGTATGCTACAGGAAGTAGGACAACCTGTGGGTTTACTGTACAAGTGAAACTTTTGGCCTTGTGGTGGCACCAAAACAATTAGAGAGGGGGACATAAAACAAAATGACTCTTTATCTTGATGAAGCTATACTCTTAGATGCTTGTAGTTCTAGTAGTTTGTCCATCGCATCAATAGTATACACACTGTCTACTCAATGAAGGTAACTGCATGGGTCTCTGCTTGCAGAAAATGCGTTGAGTGTCACCACTTTAAGAGGGGACAGTACTACGACGACAGCAGCTGTGGTAGAATCTGCAAAGATGAAATCAAAGAAGTGGATAAACTGGGTGAGAACTCTTCTGTCTCTGACCTCCTTACCACCCACTGTGACCTTAACCTTTTGTGATGATGCTTACTGTTGTTTTCCTGCTGTTAATCATATGAGAAGAATATCCTTGAAAGTAGTTTGAGATTTTATCACCCTGTGCTTTTTTCTCCTTATCATCTTGCACCTACAGGTTTCCATGACAAAAATTCGGTGAATTGCACCTACAAAGATGAGAATGACTGCTTGGTTCATTTCCAGTATTATGAATATGAAAATGGCAAATCCATTCTGTCTGTGGAAAAAGAGCCAGGTACTGAAAGAGTTTGTGTGCATGTATGATGAGACATTTAAACGGCCAGTAAACTGAGCATTTTAATTGAGGTGCATTACTAGGACAGAAGAGTGTGTTCTTGAATACCACCTCAGCCTGTGTCTGGCAAGTTGAAGCAAAAGCAGAGCTGTGTGTGATTCCAGTAATCAGTTATTTTTTGACAATGAGCATGACCTAGAACAAACCCAGACATGTAGCGATGATGCACTGAATCATTGTACAATACCCTGTGAACCACAGTGGTTGCTTAACTTCATGAGTGAGCCCCACTGATTAACAAACATCATGGAAACCAACAGAGAACATTAGCTGTTTTTCTCGTTCTGTCCCTCTTCCTGTCTCTCATCTCTCAGAGTGTCCTAAGGGTCCTGACATCTTGGTGGTGCTCCTGGCAGTGGCCGGAGCCATTCTGCTATTGGGCCTCATTGGCCTGCTCATCTGGAAGCTGCTGATCACCATCCACGACCGTAGAGAGTACGCCAAATTTGAAGAGGAGAGATCCAAAGCTAAATGGGATACGGTGAGAAATAAATATGATTCAAACCCTGGCTGCTTCTCATTCAGGGTTTGATGGAGTATTGCAAATAAAATAACAGAAAATGGCCGCCCTCTAAAGGGAAAAGCCTACACTGAACTTAAAAAGCTGTATATCTTTGTGGGACTGAATTAAATGTTTTCATTCCCCAGGCTCACAACCCTCTGTATAAAGGAGCCACCTCCACCTTCACCAATATAGCGTACCGAGGCAACTAACCAATTAATGCAATGTGGAAAAACTCAGGGGTCAACGACAGAGATGGAATGTAGCAGCGAGGAAATGGATGGGAGGAAGATCCTACACTGTAGCTGAAAAGCAGTTAATGCTGTCAACAGTATGGTGTAGCAAATGTACATATTGTGAAAATAATTAAAAATGGTAGGAGTATACTATGCAGGATTTTCAGTTCCTGTTTGGAAACACGCTCACCAGCAAAACTGAAAGTAAAAGCCAACGCCAGATTCACAATATGTCGCCGTTTTGCCTTGCAATATTATATGGTTGCTACCTGCTACCTTTTTATAAAGTACCATCCTCACCTTAGCGCTATGGGGGTACACGCTCACAGACATCCAAAATAAGAGGGAAATAAGTAAATACAGGCAGGGGGCAGAAAAATATGCTACCACACACTTCAAGTGGACTGCAAGTAATGATTGAGATGGATTATTTTTTAATCCTGCATAGTATATCTTAATGTGAGTCACAGACGGCTGCCTGCTGTTAGGCTTTCTGTTTTTACACCATGTCGTGTAGTTTTCTCTAAGTACTGTACATGCAGTCACATAGGAGTTCATTAATATAAACAGCTGTACTGTCAGTTTACAGTAAAGGGAAACTGCTGCTGAGAGCCTGTCACTTTGGTCTTCTACCACTGCATTTGTTGTTTAAGAATATTTTCTTGTTTTTGTTTTGCTCACATTTTCAAAAAGAAATAGGAATCACTGTGACCTTAGAGTAATCAGTCAATGTAGAAAATTCATCCATCCACTTTTTTAAAAGTCCTCTTCAGTGTCCTCCTCCATGTTTGATGTATTATTTACACCCAAGTGGTGCTTTTTGCAAGTGTGCTAATTTCATCCCACAGATTGCAGCTGTTTTAAAGTTCCCTTTTATCTAAATTAAAAATGGGGGAATTTCAAATGAATCACTGCAAAGTTTAGAAATATACTTAAAACGTACCACAGCATTTTAATGAATAATTAGAACAGGCTTGAAGGGTTTTCTAATGTACATGAACACTTGTCTGTAGTAATGATTTTGACAATAATGCAGCAGTCTGTGGAGTTTTCATTAAATGTACAAAGGAATAAATCCCCTTAAAGGGACAGTTCACCCCTAAATCAAAGATACATATTTTTCCTCTCACCTGTGGCTCTATTTATCAGTCTTTATTGTTTTGGTGTGAGTTGTCGAGTGTTGGAGATATCAGCCATACAGATGTCTGCCTTCTTTCGAATATACTGGAACTAGATGGCACTCGGCTTGTGGTGCTCAAAGTAGCAAAAAATACATTTGAAAAACTCAACAGCAATGTCTCTTTCCAGAAATCATGACCCAGTTACTCAAGATAATCCACA
>JAPZEB010000009.1:6572952-6596819 GCA_029783705.1 Chaetodon striatus | reverse complement strand
AACATCCGGGCTCTCTCTCTCTCTCTCTCTCTCTCTCTCTCTCTCTCTCTCTCTTCACTAGCGGAAATGCGCTTCCATACCGACAGTCCCTGAACGCAGCACGGCCCTTCTTCCGTCGCGTCAGTTCGAACATGGCGGCGCCCCATGCCGTGGCCGGTGTGGAGGGAGGCAGCAGCAGCGAAACAGGACCGCTTGAGTCAGATTCAGCCATCGGAGACGTGAAGAGACCTCAGTTCGGGACACGTTTCCTCACTGACCCGCGGCAGGTCTTCCAGCACAACGCGTGGTGGGTGTCTTATTCCTGAAACCCAAAAGGACAGACAGATGTTTGGTGTCCAGCTCTGTCACAGCCGCTGTCCCCCTGACTGAGGCGTTTACCATCACTTACAGTGGCAGTACATTAGATGGATGGATGGCCTTTGGCTGAATTGATTTTATCTAGCAATAAGTAAATGTAAAAGCTGTTATTTAGAAGCTAAAGCTCTCTGTTATGATAGGTCTTATTATTTCCATGTAATCTTCATGATATATTTTGGCCTATTTAAAGGAAAATAGAGTAAATTCTCAGGCCATATACTATCATCTTAAAAAAATAATTTAAATAATCATGTGAATGAAATGATGGTATCTGGTACTATGACTCCATTCTGTTGTCAAAATTAATAATATACCTGTATATATACTTTTGTTCTTGTGAGAGGTTTTAGGTTGTATTATTTTGTATTTTTCTGATATTTTTTGTGCTTTGTCCTCATCCATATTGAAAGTCTAAAGATACTGGGTGTTACTGAGCAAAGCCTGTGTCTATATATCATGTGATAAGATTTTAATAAAATATAAACTACATCTTTCCATTCACTTCATCTGATGAACATCAACTTATAAATTCACATGTTTGTAGATATCAGTAGATAAAATGTGATATTATGTATCACCGTCCCAAGTTTCATTTTGTCCCTATTTCCCAGCCCTGTCTGAACATCACATGGAAAACTTTAAGCACCTTAGGTGACGTAAGTCAGGTCAAGTGTTTCTGTGCTGTTCTTCATCCATACTGGATAACAGTGTTGTGTTATCAACAGGGACAATGTGGAGTGGACTGAGGAACAAGAAGCATCTGCAAGGAAGAAAGTCTTAGAGAACAATCAGCCACTACCTCCAGAGAAACAAGGTAGTTGTCGAGATTCACAGCTCATACACAGGAATGTCACAGCGTGGCTTATATTGTTGTGGCTGTAATTCATTTTTGAAAGTCGTCTTAGATAATTGGCTGTAGGCAAACCACTAAAACTGAAATTAACTTGGCTTCTTCAGTAAAACTGACCATCACCATGCATCATATATGTCTTATTAAGCTGCATTAAGCTTTATTGTGATGATTTGTGATCATGGCGCTAGATTATGACTTTAACTCTTTCCTGCCGTATGTTTTTTTTTTTTTTTACAGAGGAGTACGACAGCCGGGCAAATGAGTTCTGGAATGATTTTTACACAATCCACGAGAACCGTTTCTTCAAAGACCGTCACTGGCTCTTCACAGAGTTCCCAGAGTTGGCCCCACAGTGTAACCATGAGTCCTGTCTCGAGGTCTCTGGCACAGATGACAGTCAGCAGGATGGTCTGGATCAAGAACAAAGAAGGGAAGCTGCAGCTTTGGCTCACACTGATGGTGACATCCCCGGCTCCTCGGCCACATATCGCATTCTGGAGGTGAGAGACACATTTGTAAGCTAGTTAGCTAAATGTGAACTATACACATTTAATGACAAAGCAAAATGTCTGCTGTTATATTTACATAAGTCAGCTAAACATAATTGTTAACAGGTTTCAGGGACATTTGGTGCAAAGTTACAATTTTGGTGGATTTTATGGAGGTTTGCTTAAAATTTCTAGTTAGCTACTGCACTTACTTGATTTAAATCAAGTTTCTTCTTTAGTATCACTATTTTCTCATTAATTCAGAAAAAAACAAGCAGATTTTTTTTGTCATTAAAACTTTTCTCGGAATTCTGTGATAATATTCTTGTTAATGCTGATCATTTGTAGTTTTTCTTAAGTGAATGCATTGTACTTTTGTAAATCTTCAGATGGCTGGCTGATACATAAAATGGCCAGAAACATTTTGCTTTGTGTTGTACATAATTTTTGGAGTGCAGCCTTCTATTTTTCTACTAGATTCACATGGGTCGCATTGTGGTATTCATTTCAAATACTTCAGAACATTTTCTATTGAAATAAATTTGTGCAACATTGGTGAGAAATGCATTTTCTCGTAATTTTTTGTCAGGCTTCATTATCTTGGAACAAACTTTGCTACTATATGTGTTGGAGTTTGACATTGAGTGCAAATTCTAGTTTAAAAAAAAGCTATATTAATTATGTTTTTTGGTCAGGTTGGCTGCGGTGTAGGCAACACAGTTTTCCCAATACTGAAGACCAACAAGTAAGTTTGAAGCCATGTTTGACAAACTGTTCCCTGCTTGTGTCTTATGATGTGCACTTGAAGGTATAACGGCTGCTTTGCTCTTTGCAGTGACCCGGGACTCTTTGTTTACTGCTGTGATTTCTCCAGCACTGCTGTGGAGTTAGTCAAGGTGAGACGGGATTAATGAAAGGATGATGTGTTGATAGATGTATTCATCTCCTGGGCTGTGGGCTAACTGATGAATTAACATTGATTTCTTGTCTTCAGACTAATCCAGAGTACGACCCTGGGCGCTGCTTCGCCTTTGTTCATGACTTGAGTGATGTGGAAGCCAATTACCCCGTCCCCGATGGAACCCTTGATGTTATAGTGCTAATCTTTGTGTTATCAGCGTTGCATCCCAACAAGTATGGACTTGTTTCTCCGTCTTTCTTCTTCTCTCCTCTTTGGTTTTCACTCAGTGTGGGTAATTTAATATAGCACTGGTTGTCTTAAAGTTTCATCCTGTCTCAGAATGCAGGCATCCATCAGCAGATTAGCGCGGCTGCTGAAGCCGGGGGGAGTGATGCTGCTCAGGGACTATGGACGCTACGATATGGCACAGCTTCGCTTTAAGAAAGGTCAGTCGAATGGAGTCCTGTGGCTCCAGACAACTGTTTAGATCGTCCAGTTCCAGAAAGGTCCATTATTCATGTCCTATTACTAATGTTTATCCTGAAATATGTCTTTCATTTAGGTCTGTATTTCTGGTAGCATCATTGTAGAATTGACTGCTGCATTCGGTCACAGCAGACTGACTGTCTGTGTCTGTCCACTTTAAATGACAGTCAAAGTATGCTGTTCTTAAATATGTGAAAGACTAATATGGACTACACTTAAAGGCAAACTTTGACATTTTCCTGCCTGGGCTCTATTTTCACATGTTTTTGTGTCTTAAGTGACTAATGGCGACCACATTGTAGCTTTGTTGCATGACGTCATAGATTGGTGTGCTGCCCAGATGGAGGGCAGGCAACTGGTGGCAAAGGCTACCAACACTGCACAAATGTCTACACTTAGTGTTGTTTACGGCTTTTACAAACAATTAACTAGGGAAAAAAACAAATGCCACTTTAAGTCCCGAAAATAGTTAAGGAGAGAGGAAAAGAAACTCACTGAGAAACAGCAGCAGATGTGGATCAAAACCTTCCGTCTTCAGTCTGGAGTCAACTAATGTCAAACATAAATTTAAAGCGTTGTGTTAAACATGTCTCGAATTAGATGCATCACATGCTGTGACAGCTTCTCTGTGTTTTTAGCTATGACCCAGATTTTTAACAGTGTTTCACCAGACCTCTGGGAACAGTTGACTTAGTGTGTGGAAAACAGAAGCTAAAATAAGCTAACTTTATCTAGTAACATCCTGACAGTGGTGCATCCATGCACAGAGCGGAAATATAAGAGACAGTTATACTCAAGCACATCTTCTCACCCGACCAAATATGAGATCACAGTCGTTTCAGTCGTGGACCCAACAGCACACAAAATACTTATACTTCATCAGCCTGCCGTGTAATGATGAGGTTATTTGTAAGAATGATCACACACCAGGCAAATCGGTCAAATTGAGGGAAAAATCAAATTTCTTCATTTTGTATGGATCTGTTTTGATTTTAAGACGATATCACTGCCTGCAGGTCCATCAGACTGGTTTATGGAGACACTTTCCTCTATATCCAATTGATGCGGTGTATGGATTTATCACTTCCTGCCTTATTGAGATAGACCGCTGCAGCAGCAGCAGCAGGGTCAGCAAAAGAGGCTGCAGTGTTATCCCTATGGGCAACTGTGCACTGTCAGTTTACAGTTCACTTTACTTAAAAAGAGACTTATTGTTCTGAAATCTCACAAGAAATAAGTTGTTGCAGGAAAAACAATGGTGGAAACATTAGTGTGGGGAAGAGTTTGTTGTGTTGGAGTACAGAGAGCTTTGCTTAATGTTATCTAAAAGATTTTCAGTGTCATGGCAGAATATTTAGCTGATTTCAACATGTGGAAAAGTCTGCCAGATTTCAGAATGCAACTTCTCCTTAGTTAAGACTGGGTAACACACTAATAAACAGACTGGCTCAACAGAAGGTAAGGTAAAATGTTTGAGTCAAAAACAAGCGCTTTTAATGGTCGGATATTGACTGTGAACAATCGCATATCGGGTTGACATTGCAGCCTTTTTGCAGCTGCAGTGGTCTCTCAGAACTGGACCAATTTCAAAATTAGCTGTCTCCATTATTGATTGAGACACAAAAACATGGGGACATGGGGTACAGGTTAAAAATACTAAAGTTACCCTTTAATGTAGATAGTAAAGGTAAGTCTGGATGCACAAGACCTGTCACACTTGGGTACCATATGCAGTACTTTTAATGGTATACTGCAAATTAAAACAGCACTGCATTAATTAATAAGTGCTTACTTAATGTTTGCAATGTATTGTGTAATAATAGTAATACTGTGTACCTTTAACTTCTTTTAGGAAGGTGTCTGTCAGAAAACTTTTATGTCCGAGGTGATGGAACAAGAGTGTATTTCTTTACTCAAGGTAAAAATAAAGATTATCAATGCAAATGTATTGGGGTTATTTTTTCAAGATGGTCCCTAATTATTTCTGTGATAATAATGCTGTGCTTTCTATTTCAGATGAGCTCCATGAGATGTTCACGGAAGCAGGGCTTGAGAAAGTGCAGAACCTTGTGGACAGAAGGCTACAGGTGAACAGAGGCAAACAGCTCACCATGTACAGGGTGTGGATACAGTGCAAGTACCGCAAGGCTGTAGCTCTGCCACTTGAGACACAGGACTGAGACAGAGGGGGAGAACATGCCTGGCTTGACCTTCACGTCAGCTGAACCATGACTGAAGCTAGGAGCTCAAATCAAGGTGGTGCCAGGCCTTTCTCTGAGGATGTACGGAATTGAAATGCTCCATTGTAATTTTGATAAAGAGGGATGCACCTGGATAGTTAAATGCTGTAAAAGCCTTGGACTAATCCAGCTGCCATGATGTTGATGGACTTGTGTCATGACTAGAGTTCCTGATGGTGCTACAGTTCTCCTAATAAGAGTGAAGATTTCTCATTTTATGCTGATGAGTTCAGTAATCTGAGAGAGGGCTGGTTACCCCTGTTTCAATGTTTCTACTCTGACAGATGCTGTTTTAATGAGCTGATGTTTTGAAATAAATTGCATGATTTTTAAGATAACTTTATGACCTTTTTGTACATGCAAAATCAATAAAAATCTAAACTGTAAATCTGATTTACTTTGGTATTCAAATGCTGTGCTCAAAGTGTTTTGTGAAAGAAATCACATAAAAAATATTGGTCATAAGACTACTAAGTTATTTCCATCACTGCCTCTATCTTATGTTTGAATGGCTTCTTAAAAAACATACATTTTGCAATGTAATGATATTATATAAGTTGAGTATGTGGGTGTGAACGTCATGGGAATGGCAACTTTCTGATAAGTGATCATTTTGATGGTTGCCTGGGTGGGCGCTGTTAAATTGTATTGTGTACAGAGGGATTTGCCATTGGTCCAGACAAGAGATTTGGGGCAGGCGTGGACTGAGCGAAGGTGAAAATACTTGAACAATCTCACGAGAAAATATGAGATTTTACTGATTATTGTTTACATTGTAAAAACATGAGAACCGAACCGAATCGATCCGGATTCAACTGAAACGCCTGCAACAGCACAACTTCCGAAACAGATTGGTTTCTTCCCTGCGGCGAGGAAGGCGACTGGAGCCGAACTTTGTTTTGATCGAGCTGAAAGCCAGGACCCGAAATTGATCTCACCACCGGGGGAGAAAAAGATAGGGGTAACTATCGCCTAAAGAGCTTAAAGACATCATTTATACCTGGTGAAAAACGCAGAATCTCGAGGGTCGCCATTGTGTGGAGCAAGATACCCGACATAGGGACGGTATGGTCCTCGGCGAGAGGGATATGATGGGGATCCCCGCCTAAGGAGCACAGCAACGCGGGTTTGGGATACCCGGAGTTGTCGAGGCCTCCGAGGGAATCCACCGTCGTCTACCTTGAGCTACACCGCACACTCCCGTGTCTCGATCGTTAACAGTCAGCACGCGAGGGACGCGGCTGTGGATGCGGCCTAGCCTGGGAGGGTCTGCCGAGCACCGGGGAAACAACGGGGACGGTTTCAGGGTTAACAACAGGCCCTCCAGAGGACCGAAAAAATATTGAATTGCAGTAAGTATCTCGTCAGGTTGTCGATTAAAAGAATATATCTGGACGGGTCTCATTTTACAGTGTGTATAGGCGTCGTGGCAGCAGCACCTGACAACACAGAACCGAGAAGATGCTTCTTTTTGACAGACGAGTTAACGCTAGCATGTTGGCTATCCAACGCTAGCTATCTTACGTGTGTTTGTAAAATAATTTATTGTTGTGGCCAGTTGTTGTGTTTTTTACGAGCCGTTAACGTTATGTAATCTGACAACTCTTATTGGACCAACATTAATCACAGTTTGCCTTGTTTGGCTACGTTATTTGACAAAATCATTTCTAATGTTACTAGCTAACGTTAACCGTTAGCTCTTAGATTGCAATGCTAGCTGAGTGATGATGGCCAACATCGGTAGGCTTGTTAGCTCATTTATCCAACGTTAGCTAGCTACCTCGTTGATCATTCACTGATGATGTTTCACATCGTTATACCAGCTGAGCCAGCAAACTCAATCACATATAAAGTAACACAAGAATAGGGACTCAAATTTTTATCAAAATGGACACGAATGTGTAGGTTATAGTATTCATTTAATGTATGCAAGCTATAGATAACAGGCTGACATAGCCGTCAGTGTTGGGCGTGTAACTTAAATGTTAACCTTTGCACAGGCTAGCAGGCTGGGCACTTATTGTCTATAGTGGCCTTTTCCATTGCTGTGAGTATACTTGGCAGTCCCTCCATTAGTGACCTTTCATAACTCCAGCGCCATGTAACTTAGGCCTATAATGTCAGGGTGTTATCACATGATGCTATGATTTTGCAGGCAATGACTCTACACATCTGGCTGAAGTCTTTGATGCATACTTATTATTTCTTATTGGCTATATTTTGTTGCATTTTAGTGCTGTGATCATTTCACAGGGTGCTCGAGTTGCATGGCTGGTGCTTGCTGAACACACATGATAGTGGAAAACATTATTGTCAGGCTTATTGATGACTCAGAACAGGAATTTTCCACATCCATATAGCTAAAAACAGCCATGACTCATCACAACCAATGCCTTTTTAAACAGTTATCCGTCACTCCCACTTGAATATACCAGACCCCACAACGCCTTCCTTAATCTGTGCTCTTGTCTCTGCAGCCATGATGGAAGAACTGCATAGCCTGGACCCCCGGCGGCAGGAGCTGTTGGAGGCTCGCTTCACTGGGGTCGGCGTGGCTAAGGTTTGTGTTACAGCACTTGTCGCCGAGGTGGAGCATAAGAACTGTCCCCTGTCAAAGTGCTTATAATCACAGATTTTCTTGATTACACATTTTTGTGAACCTCTTCCTTCCTTTGTCTCACTCTGCCTCAGTATCATTCTGCTGTTTGGCCTGGACAAGCCTGGCCCCACTCCTTTTCTTTGTCTGTCTCTGGAGAAGGTTGAGCTGTGTCTGTGTTTTTTGGCTGGTGTGATATGGCATCTCTCCCTGGCTCGTGATGTAGAGGCTGCATATGCAAGTGGTGATGCCTGCCAAAAAGGCCACAGACAGGACAAGGGTGGTAGGGGGAGGAGGAGTGAAGGCAGAAGAGGAATGCAGAAATAGTTCTTGACCAGGTGTGATGAGTGGAGGCAGCATTTAGCTTCCACCCTCTTGCTTGCTACATGGATGGAGCCGTCTTTGTGGAAGGTGATCTTGGAACAGTTAGGGAGCGAGAGTCAGCGCCAGGAGTGGGCCCTGTGCCAGCCATAGGCAGAGCTGAGCCCAGAGCATGGCATGGCTGCTGCCGCAGAGAAAATGGCGGCTCTCGCTAAGGCATCATGCCACAGTCGCCCTGTATGACAAGAGATGCAATGTGTGTAGGGGGGAAGTGAGAGGGAAGTGTGTCAACAAATGGCTATGAAGGAATATGGGTTGGTGGTCTAAAAGCTTTTCAATGTCACAGAGCAGCATAGAGTTTTTTCTTGACCTTGAACAGCCCTGTGGCACTGCTGCTCTCTCTGTTATCACTGAGTTGGTATAAAAGAAGGGAAATTGTTATCCTTTGAGGACAAAGGGCCAGCAGAACTTTTGGTAATGGAACAGAGAGGGCCTACAAAAATTGTCTGCTAGTGCATTTCCCTTTGAACAGGTCTGATCAAACAACCAAGGTATCTGGGAGGGGTAAAAACAAGCTGTCATTCTTAAATCAAGCAAAGCATCTTTCACTGGCTTTCTCCAGAGGGAGGAGAAGAAAAGAACAGTTAAGACCATGGTGAACAGGAGAAAAATGGATGACATTATCTAAAGGTGACAGACAGAGGGAGGAATACATCCCCAGCAGCATGCCTAATGTTCAGCCATTTTAGGAGGGTTCAGCGAGAGAGCTCCAGTGTGCTCTGAATGACTAAGTATCTCTCCCTGATTGGACAGTGCCTGCTGAATTTTGATGTGATTCATTTGACTGACAGGCATCACCTAGGGAACCAGCATTAGGACGGATGCAGGTCGAGATTCAGTGGGAAGTTAATGGTGACGGTATTTAGCCAGACCTCCACATCCCCTCTCTCGGTTTCTCACCCATTTTACTCTGTGGTTTCTAACTCTCGCGTGCACTCTCTCTCACAAGCACATGCTTACACAACAAGTATTTGTGCACACATTTTGAGGACTATATTTCTTGCATGTTTTATGCATCTCTGTATTTAATTTCTCCTTGTGCTTTACTTTTTATTCATTTTTACCTGATTTAAACAGGGCTCGGGTCAGAACCAAAATGAGTCATCCAATCAGAGTCTATGCAGTGTTGGCTCACTCAGTGACAAAGAGCTAGAGGTTAGTCTCTGTTACAAATGAGCAGAATTTTTAAGGCCAACCATATTTCTGTTATTGTACATGCAGTTGATTCATACTCGCTTTTTTTGACAGACTCCTGAGAAAAAAGCAAATGACCAG
This sequence comes from Chaetodon striatus, assembly GCA_029783705.1. Lineage (NCBI taxonomy): Eukaryota > Metazoa > Chordata > Actinopteri > Chaetodontiformes > Chaetodontidae > Chaetodon > Chaetodon striatus. Next base: position 6,587,242 of record JAPZEB010000009.1, on the reverse strand, counting down.
AGAGTGAGAAAACGGAAAGCAGACCATTTTGACAGCAGCCAAGGTAAGATTGTTCCACTGCTGTGATCCTTTCATCGTGTATCCTAAATATTGGTTTCTCTCTAAACACACTGCCTCTCTCTTCTAGGCAAAGCAGGTGCAAGGGGACATAAAATTAGTGATTATTTTGAGGTGAGTGGCAGAAAATGTTTCTATTTTTTCTTTGTTGTGTGTTCAGCAAAGCTCATGTTCTCTTCAAAGGCTTCAGCATTAACTTTTCATACTTATTTTCCAACTAGGGCTGAACAATTAATCAAATTCAAAACGATATTGTGAAGGAATAGATCGCAGTTTTCAAGTGGCGATTTTCAATGTTACACAGTCTAACCAACCAGAGGACAGAAACACCTGACCCCGGGGCTTCATGTGGACATGCTGCACGTGACATATGCGAACGAGAGTAGATAAAGAAAACAACTTGTACAGGCAAGCTTTGATGCTCACAGTGCTACTGTGTGAAAATGGGTTTAAGTGCAATCCACGTCCACATATTACGTTGTTGTAAGAGTAGCGTAACATCTCTTCCTAACATACAGCAAATGAGCGAAGTCTGGCAGATGGAGCGTAAATAAGCATCCAGATATACTCAAAGCGACAACAATAATCGGGGAGCCTGTCAAGCCCTGAGCGAGCATAAGTAACGGCTTGCTGCTGCTCTGAAAACAGATTGGAGGTGCGCGAACCTTCACAAGAGTACAGCCAGGGCTAGCCTTTTTTCAAGCAAGCGACAAGTCACTTAGGTGAGGACATCTTCATTGTGACACACTAAAACAATCTGATGTTCGCTCACTCGTTGGCACTGAGTCCAATTAAGAAGAGGTGTAATGTGTACATAGGAAGCGTGTGTTTGAGAGAGAAGGAGAACAATGGTAGACATGGTGAGAGCAGACAGGTGTTGGCGATCAGAGCAGAGAAAGAACTAACAGTAACATTGTCAAGTGGTAGTAAATGTACAGTGTAGGTGTCAGATTGCTGATGAATAAATGCTGCAGCTCATCAAGACCAAGCAAAGTTCCCGTGCCTTGCTTCCCAACTGCTGCTTAAGTGAAGGGGGTTAGCCCCGATGTGAGCATCAACATCCTGGCCACAATCTGTAAGCTAAAGCAGATTGTTAACAACATGTTTACAACGATGCTTTGAGTTATCCAAATAGTTTCAAGTGGTTGAGTCAAAGTCAGTTTGTGTGATTTGTCACAATACTGTCACTGACAGAATAGTAAGATTAATTTTGTTTTTTAAGTAATAACAATAATTATAATGCAGATGAAGAAGAATAAAGAGGAAAAAAAATGCTAACTTAGTCTAATTGCGCTCTTTTAAGACTAATATTGCTATTGTGATTATTTTCCCCCATTGTTCAGCCCTATTTCTAACCCCCTTTTTTTGTAGCCATCTTGGTCTTTCCATTGAACCTCTTTCTTCTCTCTTTGCGTATCTGTCAGTTTGCGGGAGGTAGCGGTCCTGGTACCAGCCCTGCCAGGGGAATTCCGCCAGTGGTCCGCTCTTCCCCACAACACTCCCTCTCCAACCCCCCTGTCACGGTGAGCATGTTTGCTCTATGACCTGTCTCATGCTGTTTGATTTTAATCTCTTAACACACTTTCCTGCCATTCTCTCTTCCATGCTTGTTATTAACATCAATAAGGTCAAGTTTACTTCCAAGTGGAGAGAATCAGATGTGGTCTGTAAACACTGTACAGAAATGTGTTTATATCTTTAATCGGAGTGACTGGAGAACTTGCATCTTTACGAGTAAAACAAATCACTAAAAAGCCTTGTTATAAATCTTTCTTGAGTGCTTGTCTGTTTAGGATTTAACCCAGTCTTGCATACGTCTCATTGTTCATTTGAGTGTCGTCAGTTTCTGGCCATCAATTTAATGCACATTTCTTTCGCCAGATTGGTCTCATGTTTTATCATGACTGGCAGCTGCAGGTCTCGATAATTTCTTTAATGTGATAAAATTCGCACATTAAGACACCCTCTTCCTGCGTAAGGTTTTTACTGGGTGAATGTTTCTGCCTTCCAGGTGCAGCAGGGAAGCCCCTCCTCTATAAGCTCGGCAAACACAGAGCACTCGTCGTGTTCTCTGAAGCCTGCTTCTCTTCACATGCTCCACAAAGCCACACAGGTACTTGACATTCTAGCAGGGCTGGCTGGCCGTTTATCTAATTAAACTCTTAATGTAATTCAAAAGGCAGTTGTTTTATAATTGGTATAAAAACAAATACATGTGCAACTTGAAACCAATACGTAACTGGAAGAATTTGTTAGATTTTACTACTACATTTTTCACTGATAGAGAATGATCCACCATTAACATAAACACTGTTTTTGTGCTCACTGTACCCTGTAGTCTGACCTTACTATAGAGAAACTAACAGCAATGGAGAACAACAAGAACTCTGACCTGGAGAAGAAGGAGGGCCGAATAGACGATTTGCTGCGGGTACTAATCTCATTACATTTCATCCCTGCTACTCTGCTTGCCATTTTTGATGGTTTGGAGAAGATCATGTTGTCTGTCTTGGTTTTGCAATGGAAGCATGTTAGAGTTTACACATTCCTTCTGTCTGCACATGAATAAACAAGTGAACATTTTGTTAAGTCTTTTACCTGGCCTTTTTTTCCCACTTGTTTGTATGTTCTCCTCCAGGCAAACTGTGATTTGAGGAGACAGATTGATGAGCAGCAGAGGATGCTGGAACGATACAAGGAACGCTTAAATAAGTGTGTGACCATGTCCAAGAAACTGCTGATTGAAAAAGTATGTTTGCCTAATAGCACTGTGTCTTATTTCGAGCTATTAGTTTCAAAAGTGAGTGGGTCATTGTGGGTTTTGTGGCATTAGCTAGTTTTAGAGGGCCTTTTTTAAGCCATGTGGAATCAGCGGCACTGGTTTGATGCTTGTATTTGTCTGTCCTCCATCCAGTCCAAACAGGAGAAGATGGCGTGCCGGGACAAAAGCATGCAGGACAGGCTTCGACTAGGTCACTTCACGACAGTGAGACATGGAGCGTCGTTCACTGAGCAGTGGACGGATGGATATGCCTTTCAAAATCTTATCAAGTGAGGGCTTCACCTTTAACACCTTTTCCCTGTTATCATATTTAGGTAACAGCTAGTTCAAACAGGAGAATCACACTAACCAAAAATAACAAGACACTCCTCTATATGTGATGTTATTATGACATTAATGACCTTAGTCAGTTTTGTATTGTGAAGATATTAGTGTAAGTGAAAATCAATTTTTGCAACCAAACAGTAAACCCTCACATCATAGCAGCAATTGTATACATGTTAAGTCTTCGATGAATATAATAGAGATTTTCCATTGGTACTTTTGGCTGTGCTGAGTCAAACTATGCCACATTGATTTGCATTTCCATGACTAGTTGAAACACACTGAGAGAACCCCGTCATTCAGGGACGATTCAGCGTCAATATTCAGTGAGGTCTCGGTGTTTGTTTTTCAAGTAATAAGTGGAAGATGCCAAGCAAAATTGGAACAACAGCCTGAAAGTCCATGATGTTAAGTAGCTGGCTGCCAACAACTGTTTCACAGTGTAGTGGTAGACAGCGCTAAAGACATCACTGACTTACGACAAGAGCATGATCAGTTAAAGGTACACTTTGGAACAGGTAGCCCTGTTGTATCAAAATGCAAATCCCTGCCATGCTAGTCAAACTGAGTCAAGCTTAGCCAGTACATGTGTGTGAAACAGGGCTATGAGACAACACATACTTTGGCATCGTATGTAGAAACATTTGCATTTCTCATATAATAACTTAAGTTCTTACATGTGTGAATGCAAAGTGTTAAACCCTATGTTTGACCATGATTTATCATAAGCACATTCTCTGTTGAGGAGGTAAAGGCAGCATCACAGCCAGGGAGCCAGAGTGTTTACTTTGGATCATACACAAACCGATAAATGCATTAGGTCTTAATGTTTTTGCAATGTTTGATCTTTTTTCAGACAACAAGAAAGGATCAATTCCCAGCGAGAGGAAATTGAAAGACAGAGGAAGCTGTTGGCGAAACGCAAGCCGCCTTCCATGGCCCAGACTCCACCTCCAAGCCTGGAGCAAAACAAACGCAAAAGCAAAACCAACGGGACAGAAAGTGAAACGTACGATGCTTTGGATTGTTATTTATCCCAACTGTTTTCCCCCTGCTGGCATATCAGAAGTTGTACTGAGGTTTGTTCTGCATCCTCACAGGTTATCACAGGCAGAGTACCACGAGCAGGAGGAAATCTTTAAGCTAAGACTAGGCCATCTTAAGAAGGTAATGGTTTATTGGTATATTTTTTTATTTTAGGTGATAGCATTTTATTGCTGCCCTTTTTTTTGCTTAGTTGTGTTGTTAACTTCACAGGTTTGATATGAGCTTGTTGTGCTTTGCAGGAGGAGGCAGAGATCCAGGCAGAGCTGGAGAGGTTGGAGCGAGTGCGGAACCTGCACATTCGTGAGCTGAAAAGGATCCACAACGAGGATAATTCTCAGTATGATTTCTTGTTATGTGGCCCTTTGGTAGTTTTCTGTACTGATTTGTCCTTGTTCTCTGTTTAATTGTATAACTTGTATTGTTTCCCACCCTGTGCAGATTCAAAGATCACCCTACGCTAAATGACCGATACCTGCTACTTCATTTACTTGGACGGGGAGGTTTCAGTGAAGTTTATAAGGTGAGAGAAACTTCGTCTTTCCCTGTTAATGCTGAACCACTTCTTTTTGTCATATTTTGTAAACCATTAAGGCATTTTAGTTTCTATTTTTCAGTAGATGATAACATCAAATGAAGATCGGACAGTGAAAAGGCAGCATTATTACTCATCATAACAGTTCTACGAACTCAGAAAATTAGGTCATAAACACAAGAACAATTTGGTGCAATCTTATACAGTAGCCTTGCAATAATTTCCAGTTTTCTGTTGCTTATAAAAGAGTGATGTTGTGAGTTGATTCAAGTCTGTGGTCTTTTTTTGAGGTCAGAGATTGTGGTGTTACACTGGTGAAAACTAACTTGCTCATATGCTTAAAGCGACCAGAGCGGCTGTGCAGCACATACTTTGGAAAATATTTGAGGATGCGTGTTTCATTACATTACACTAAGTTGACATCATCAACATTTCAAAGTAAATGATTGTGCCAGAATGTGAGTTGTTCCAAGAACCTGCTGTCATCGCTGTAAAAATGATGAATGAACCCAGCCATTTAATGTGAAGCAAGAGCCTCACTGCAGCTAAAACAAAGTAATGCCAAATGCAGTTCCTAACTAATAAGAGACATTTATTTTCCAGGCCTTTGACTTAACAGAGCAAAGGTATGTTGCGGTCAAAATCCACCAGTTAAACAAGAACTGGAGGGATGAGAAGAAGGAAAATTATCACAAGTGAGTGCTGTGCTATTTCCAACGCTGTAGTACATTTATAATGGTTATGAATGATTATTAACACTTTACATTCACTGTGTGTATCATCTGTATTTTAAAAAAAATGATGTAAATGCTGGAAATGCTCTTTGTTTCAGACACGCGTGCAGAGAATATAGAATCCATAAAGAGCTGGACCACCCTCGAATAGTTAAACTCTACGACTACTTTTCGCTTGACACTGACTCGTAAGTCATTTCCTTTCAACCAAATGCATGCCTTCCAAAATATGTACTCACTTTTTACATAGATAGTGTTAATTTAAAGCCTTGACTTTGTTTTGATGTTCCAAATCCTCCCCCGTTGTCGAGCAGGTTCTGCACAGTCCTGGAGTACTGCGAGGGCAATGACTTGGACTTCTACCTGAAGCAGCACAAGCTTATGTCGGAGAAGGAGGGCCGCTCCATCATCATGCAGATTGTTAACGCCCTGAAGTACCTCAATGAGATCAGACCGCCCATTATCCACTACGACCTCAAACCTGGTGGGTCTCTGCACCACAATGACTCTTACACTCTCAGAGCTCGCATGGTTTTGTTCAAATTTTCTTGGCAGAGTTCTACTTCAAATGAAATTATCAGTATGACTGTCAGTAAAATTGAATTATTTGTGAAACTGTCAGTTAAATTAACCACTTTAACCACTGCAGCCACTGTTGTGATGAGAGGGAAATTTAATTGGTTCACATGGTGCCCAACATTGGTTATTTAGAAGTGGCTTAATGTGCAGGCACACAATACAGTTGTTGAGCCAATAATAGTTATAATTTGTCTTAATAGATGGTTTGGCATCCAATCCAGTGCCTGCCTGTTATTCAATTAAGATTAATTTGATTATGCTTAATTTAAAAAAAAAAAAATGGAATCATTGTGCATTCAACATAATTGAACCATCCCGAGTATAATTGTCATTTCAGACTCAAATTGCAAATAAAAATTTTAACTATGCAGAGGCTGTATTTCATACCGGTAAATCCTTTCCTTACCTCGCCTAGGTAACATCCTCCTGGTGAATGGCACTGCCTGCGGGGAGATCAAGATCACAGACTTTGGCCTATCGAAGATCATGGACGATGACAGCTACAACTCAGTGGACGGGATGGAGCTGACATCACAGGGAGCAGGGACATACTGGTAAGATTTACACTGGAAGATGCCACTCTGCTGCAGGGGTGCCACCATCTGTTATATAATAAATTGTCCTGATATTTTTACTACGGAGCGTTTGTCCTCAAGGGTCAAATTTATGTTCGGTAGTCAGGGCTGAAATATTTCTCTATGCCTGAGCGCTCTCCCACAACACATTGCAGTTAAAAAAAATAAAAAAAATTTTTGCTGCGTGGAGGCATTTTATGCTAAAACATTGTGATAAAGACTTGATGAAACTTAAACATCTTGCATAGAAATATGACAAAGGTGTGCCAGCTCAATAAATAGATTTGGAAGCAATAAAGAAACATGGAAAAACTCCATCCTGCAAGCAAAGCTTATAACAAAAAATGTATATGTATCATATTGAATGACCACCTCATTTTTATTTTTTTTACTGGGCTTCAAGGCCCTCCTAATTGAACATTTCCAACCTGGCTCCACACTGCCAAACTAACATTTAATCTCTGAGTTTATTATATCTGCTGACAAGTTAATGAATTCCCTTTGAATCCCTTTGGTGAGTTTTTCACTTGGTACATAGAGCAGTGTCCTAGTATATGGTTACAATGTCTGAGAGCACCCTGGATTGACTCTAGTTTGCCAGAAGCAGCACTCCAGGCTAAACAGTGTCATGGCTCACACATTAGGGAATTCATTGTGATAATAACGGAAGAGATGATAAATTAATGGCAAAGAGTAGAGTGTGTCATTTCACAGATTAATGCAAAGAACATGCAAGTTGCAGACTTGAATTGATAACAGATATTTAAGTTTTTTTGTCACTGTCTTAATGCCAATGTAAAAATTGGGGATTATGAATGAGCAAAACAACATTAACTGTACTCCAACTGTCAACAGCAAAGTGCAGCTGGTGCTAAAATACTTGCAAGCATCTTGTGGAGCAATGCCTTTTAATCACAGTGTTTGTAATATCACTGAGATATGACGAGGTATATAAATGTACAAAGCTTCAGCACCCATCCGGTCAATACTTGTTCAAACAAACTCACAGATCCTGGTTCTTGCTGATGATTTCCCAGTGCACAGTGTTTGCTGTTTGTTGCTGTTGATGTTACTACTTCATATGTAGGGGCAGAGATCTCAGATCATGTTGGGGAAAAATATTCTTGATTTAGATTTGTGTTAGTACTATTTTATCTGTTGAAATTGATTCATATTATTACAACCTTTTCTCATTTAGGTACCTGCCCCCTGAGTGCTTTGTGGTTGGAAAGGAACCACCCAAAATCTCCAACAAGGTGGATGTTTGGTCTGTGGGCGTCATTTTCTACCAGTGTTTGTATGGCCGCAAGGTAGGAGACACACACAAATGTGTTGCAACAAAACATTTATGCTATTGAGTCAGTTATGAAGTCAGTAAAATGCAATCAGGATTATTTGTATGTAAAAATAGATTTTTAGACAGAAGAAGATGAAGTAACATTTTATTATGGACAGCGCATTGAATACCCACACACTTTAATTGTTACATTTTGCTTTATTTATTTAGGTCATGTTTAATTTGTTTAATTCTTCTCCTTCTCTTTGTTCTTTAGCCCTTCGGACACAACCAGTCCCAGCAGGACATCCTGCAGGAGAACACCATACTGAAGGCAACAGATGTGCAGTTCCCCCCTAAACCAGTAGTCACACCTGAAGCTAAGGTACTGGCACCTCGCTGCTTGTGCATCACAGCTCTGCCTCTCCAGTTTCCTCCTTGTGTTTTCTCTGTGACTACACATGTTCATACACATAGTTTCAGATGGGATTTTTTTTGGATGTATATATTGGAAGCTTATCTTTTACCAAAACATTGTTATCTGTGCTGAACATTTCTATTTTCTCAGTCATTCCAATCTCACTCTGTCTTTCCCCAGGCCTTTATAAGGCGCTGTCTAGTCTACCGTAAGGAGGACCGCATCGATGTGCACCAGCTGGCCAGTGACCCCTTCCTCATGCCCCACATCCGCAAGTCGGTGGCCTCCTCGGGCACCTCGGGCATGGCCGTGGCTTCCACATCCAGCTCCTCCAACAGCAGCGCCTCAAACTGAGCCCACACCCCTTAACTGACTGACTGAACCATTTGAAAGAGTGGGGTGGGGCGGGGGAGACGCTATACTGTGTCCCCCCTCCCAACAGCATCCCTCCTTGCCATGAAGAGCCCGAGAGAAACAGGTCAGACGACGGCAAGGGGTGGGTGAGAAGTCATAGACGGGTTGGAAACGGAGACTCACGTCACCCTTAATATCTCTCATGTCCACCCACCCCGGCCTACCTGTCCTCCTTTCTCAAAAGGGTGGCATTGTTCTGGGGGTCAAAGCCCTGGACGACTCACGCAGTAAGGGGCCAGGTTTGGCACTGTGTTGGTGAAAAGTGGGGTTCAGTGTTTGGGATTTTTCTTTCCTGCTTAAAAAAGAGAAAATAAAAAGAAGTATAGAACTGCTTCAGCTTGGCAGATGGAGAGGACTGCGGAAGGCCTCATACCCATACGCACTCACACATACACCCATGCATGAGCCATTCTGGTCTGAGGTAGTCTGAACTCCCCAAGCTCAAACATTTTGTTTGTTCTCATCTCCCTGAACCTAGCTGAAAGAACCAGTCTGGCCTGTTATTGTATTGAACCCTAAATATCTATGGCACTATGTCACCCAACCCGCCGTTCTGGGATCCTGTGCCCCGCTTAAATTCCAGACCCAGATAGTTTGTGACGAGGAGGGACAGAAGCTACTATTCCCCCTTACCCTCTCCCGTCTCCTCGTCAAACTCCTGTGACCAAAGCTTATAACTTCCAGTTGGTGGCAGTGTTCCACCTCCGTTTTTATAATGAATGGTTTTAGAGTCGTGTTACTTGATATGGAGTGGAAGCTGTTGAGAAATGACCCATTTTACATTTTTTAAAAAACTTTTCAATTTAACCAGTTTTATGGAGAAAACTGTTGTGTTTTTCAAGTTGCCTTTTAATTAGAACTGTTATTGTTTTTGATTGACCCCCTACCATAAACACACATATTTATTTAGGTATGTTTGAATTTATTTTTGGCCAATAAAATGCAAGGGACTGGTTTACCTAATAGTACTGTTGGGGGAGATTGGGCCTTAGCAGAGAGTTGCATAAACCATTAAATACTATTGGTTAAAATGTGTTTGTTGTTCTGGGCTTCTGTCTGAAAGGGTTTGCCATCACTGTTTTCTTTGAAGGAATATTCTATTGACAACACAGCTGACACTCTTATCATATGTTTCGTTTTTCACTTCTTGAGTAACATTGGCTTTACTGAATATAAATCAAAGGTATTTTCTAGAGAGACATGCATCCACTATCCAAGCTAGTAATTGGTTGCTTGATCATATTCAGCATTAAGTTATATTCTCTGACAAGTAAGTGGATCGAACGAATCGTTAACTGCCAGAAAACTGTAAACTTGACCAGTGCTACATTAACTATGTTGATTTAGAAAGAACTGACATTCTGACGTGCAGCAGTCACATCAGTAAAGCATCATGATGAATGCTGTCTCATTTATAGATCCAGTACTGGTGTTGAGTCACCAAGCCTCAGTCAGGAGGTGATGGACAAAATTAATAGAACATTTTAAAAGCCAATATTCAGTGGGTTCTCATTTGTCCTCTCTCTCTGCGGTGGCATGTTAAACAATGTAGCCCATAAAAAGCATGCATGTGAAACTCCATAAAAGGCCACAAATTGAACATAATTTGCCCGCATACTCTGGGAGCAGACCTCAAACATTGATTTTGCACTCTCTTCTGTATAGATGCCAAGTAGCTCTCTTTTGACACGTACTGTACTACTCAACTGATGGCCTGTGGGCCATATCTGGCCTATGACAGGGTACTGGTTGGCCTGCTGACTATTTTATAATTCACAATGACAATAAATTGATTCACACTTGTGTTTTTTTTGTACTTTGAATGTAAATAAGGTGCCAGAGTGCATGATAATGCAGCAAAATAGAGCTTGTTTATCCAAAAGAAGTGCCAGGGGAGGATTCCTGAGACTCCCTGACAGAGGTCTGGGCTAATTATTTCTATATTCATTATTAATGTGTGTTTAATAAGTGGTCCTTGGCCTCCTGTCATTTTTAATAAGTGGCCCTAGGGCAAAGCGAGTTAAGTATCCCTGCTGTACATGCTTATGGAGTGGGATACATCAGCTTCTGGCAGTTATATCAATCCATTCTTCCTCCCATTATCTACTGTTTATTTGGGTTTGGTTTGCTGTGCAGCAAGCTAAGCAAAGTATTCCAACTGTCAATCTCCCTTGCAACCTTTCCTCGCTCATCCTGGGGGATCCTGAAGCATTTTAAAGCCAGGTGAGATGTGTTTTCTCTCCGTGCTCTACCCCAGTGTGTCCTACCAGTTGTACATGCCTGGAAAACCTCCAAAGGAAGACACCCAAAAGGGCATCCCGATCAGATGCCCAAACCACCCTGACTGGCTCCTTTTGACACGGAGGACCAGCAGCTCTACTCAGAGTTCCCTCAGGACGTCTGAGCTCCTACCCTATGTCAAATGAAGAGCCAAGCTACCCTACTGAGGAAACTCCTTTCAGCTGCTCGCAATCTCATTGTTACAGTCACGGCCCAAAGGCCATGACTAGGGCTCGGTACCGTTGGAGAACTTGTGATACCAGTACCCTTAAAGTGATACCGACACCAATAGAGTTCTTCATTTGATTTTTTTTTTCTACTTCATTCAATACCCATCATGTGACTGGACTCCTACTCCATTAAACGCACCACACTCGACTTCACCACACCACAGACTGTATGGGTTGTAGCTGCTGCTGTAGTGGCCATTCACATGTCGCATTAAATCAAAGAATGCTTGCAGTTATTGGCTGCAAGCAAAACCATACAAACAGTGTATTTCTAGATCGTACTACATAAAGGTTGAAATGCAGGTGTTTGACTGGAGAAGTTTCAATACTATATATATATCTGATACCCTGCCCTACACACGACCACAGATGAAAACCTATTGGAAGCACTTCTAGGCGGATACGTTGCGCACCTGTGCAGTGTATGCAGAAGTGTTTTAAATGGTAGCGTTTGCTGAGCATGTAACTGGATAAATGAGACTTGGATTATCTTGCACGTGCTGTGTGAGAGTTTCTAAATGGATGTTTTGATATAGTTTTACTGTTGTTTAATGCAATCCCCCATGACTGTTTTTATTTATTTATTTATTTATTTAACCTTAATTTAACCAGGAAGTCCCATTGAGATTGAAAATCTCTTTTACAAGAGAGACCTGGCCAAGGTAGCAGCCAATCAAAACACATTTAAAATGCAACAAATACAACATAAAAAACAAAAATCCACAATAAAACAACTATTCAAACATAGTAGCCTCTCAAGATTCTTCATTCACCATAAATGCAACCGAGAACAGGGTGAGTAACTGATACAAAAATGATCATTTGAGGGGTGAAGTATTCCTTAAAAACCATGGATGAGCAAACTTCGAAGTCCCCTCTAGTAATCTTGGGAGGGGAAAGTGCTAAACCACTGTTGCTCCTCCTGAATCTGAGGTCTGACATTCAGTTGAAATCTCTCTTCCAGCACGCTGTCATAAGCTTTCCCAGGGATCACACCCTCCGGGCCCCTGCTCTTCAGAAGGGGGACTGTCCAGCAATGTCCAGAGCCCTCAGCATCTCATGGCAGATCTCCTCCACACCTGGTACCTTGCTTCTAGGGAGTTTCTTAACTATATACCTGTCATCCTGGGCAACTCCAGAAAAGCAGAAAGTCCGGCCCCTCTCCAGACCAAGTATACCCTAAGAAAAGAAGCCAACTTTGAGCTGGCACAGCTCTGGCTCCGTCCCCACCAGAGAGGTGATGTTTTACATAGCTAGAATCAGTTAGTAAGCCCATGTCCCCACCTTTATGTTAGTCTATGGCCAAAAAGACACACCTGTAAAGAAAAGAAAAAAATCTCCACGGTCCAGTGTGTAGGATTAAGGGGGATGCTATGCTGCTATGCTACACCTAGCTTGTGAAACCTCATTAACTATGGCTAACAAGCCTGTTAGTCCCTCTCCCTGTGTGTTGCAGTAGACATGAGAAATGTACCTGGACTTTCCCGGGTGAGTGCAATCTTTCCTGTCTGGGGGGTGAGTGTGGTTGACTCACCACCAGGCCACAGCTATTGCTTCTCGCAACTGAGCAACTCTGCTAGGCACCCCTTGAGTGCCGTTCTGTTGGACCAGTCGGCCAGCTCGCTCTTCTTCGTGATCGTTCACAGTAAATTGTGTATTTACATGGATAATTCATTGTGGTGTGTCAAACTCGTGTGTCTTTTGTCTTCAGAATGTCTTGCCTTCAGCGTCTCCTTCGTGGCGTGCCCGCACAGCTCAAAGTCCTCTCCAGCTCTCTTTCCAGGCGTGGCTAATAGCGGCTAATGAGTCAATACCACCAACCCCCAAGTGTGATGTCAGTGCTGTCCCTGCCTACTATCACCTGCCTAAACCACACCCACATCTACACATTCATTAAACTATCAATAAAGCTATCATAACAGGGATCTATTGGCAGAAATGGAATTTAATATCTGTGTTCTATTGGTGTATAATGGCCTGAGAGAATCATTGTGTTTGTGTTACCTTAGAATGAGCAGGTCCTCTTCCATGGAGGTCGCCATTTTACACCACCATGTTTCTACAGTAACTCAGACAGGACAAACCAAACACTGGCTCTAGAGAGGGCCTTTCATGTTTTTACGTTACCTAAAGGCAACCGTATGTTCTCTAAACACTTGAAAAGGGAGGGTGAGCAGAGGAGAATTCAGTCAGCTGCAATCTGTAACCTCACCACTAGATGTCTCTAAATCCTACATACTGCACCTTTAAAAATGCTGTATATGACTAGAGAAAGATAGAGTAGTGTTGGGTCTCATCACTAGGTTCCACATACAACCTAATTACCTTTCTCCTGAAGGTAAATCCTTGAGAAATGCTGGTGCAAAAGAGGCAAAACTCTGAAAATAAAAGCAGCAAAAGAAATTGGATAAATAATAATAATAATGTAAAAATGGATATAGCAAGTTATCAAATAAATTTAGATATTTTGGTGGAGAAAAAAAAACAGATTTTTGAACTTGATTTTCTCACCATCATCATCTTATTATTTATTTTTTTCCTGACAACTAAAATTAATGAATAGCTTTTATTTAAATTTAAACAGCTTTCTCAGATTTGTGAACACTTTTTAAGAGATTGTGTTTCTTTTATTTTTTTTAATTTATTTTATTTTGTCTTTTTTCCTCTTCTTTCTCTTTCTCTTTTCTTTTCTTTTCTTTTTTTTATTTGAACTGTAAACGTAAACGTGATCGCTATTGGGGGTCCTTTAGGCCCCTGGAGGTCCCCGGACCTCATGTTGGGAAACACACACATACACACAGAGGAACACACACACACATACACACACACACGTTGTTGACGCTGCTCCATTCATTCCAGTCTCATCTGACTGAGAGGCAGACGGAGCTCTAGCGGTCAAACTCGCCACCAACTCTGCATCATCCGTCCTCAAAGTAAAACACTGGGGCAGTTGCTGCTCCGGCTTCGCTTTTTTTCTCTGGTTTGGTTTTTTTTATTTTTTTATTTTTGCAACGTGTGTATGTGTGTGTGTGCGTGTGTTGT
>JAPZEB010000009.1:6551421-6570532 GCA_029783705.1 Chaetodon striatus | reverse complement strand
AACTCAGTAGATTTTTACCAGTGGCTGAATTATCTGCAGAGGTCTCTTTATCTCCAAAACAAATGGACTCTGTGATTTAAACCAGTAAAAACACTGAGTAAAGCAGTTTCAAATTAGAAATCAGTGTTTCCCCAGCTCTGTTTCACTCAGCACCCTCTTATGGGTGCTCACCTTTCTTCACTGATAACTTAAAATCCTGATGGCCAGGAGGTTTTTACCGTGAGCTGAATTATCCACAGAGGTCTCTTCCTCTCCAGAACAAACAGACTTGGTGGTTTAAACCAGTAAAAACACTGATTAAAGCAGTTTCATATTAAAAATCTGTATTTTTGCTATGTTGTTTGGCTCTTTGTGAAGCGGCTGCTCACTACCATGGTCCATGCAAAACACCAATGGCCCCGTATAGAGTTTGTGGGAGGTTTGTCCGTCCTGGGCTACTGTAAAACACATAGCCCAGGATGGATGAGGACCAGGCCTCCAGGAAGCAAATGTGCAAATCATAGGATAGCAAAGTAAGAACCCAACCAACACTCCCTATGATTGGCTAGTACTTGTCACATTTATTGATTGGATTGGTTAGGTTTAGGCAAGAGGTGCGAAATTGGTAAGGGCAAGAATGTCAGGGTAAGCAAATCAGAGGCAGAGTAAGGCAGTTTGGTGGGGCATTCCTTTGTCATCCCGGAATTTGCAAATTCGCCTCCAGGAAAGCCACTCATAAATTCCCCTGTGGCCTAAAAGGCATTTTCCCCATTGACCACCATTGTAAAAGAGACATCTGTAAAACTGTTGACAGCACACCCCGAACTGCAAATAAGGTCAATTATGATTCTCTCTATCATGAATTTTTCATCTATGGAAGTTTTATATTGGTAAAACTTTCCTCGAGCCAAGAAAAGCTATTTAAAAATCTGTGATGTCATCACAATGTAAAGTGTATTAGTGGTGCCAGAACTAAGGCGTAACACTGCCTACATTCAGTGGGTTGTATATTGTGAAAGTAAACTCAGAAGCTAGAAACTTTTTGGCATACATACATTGGAATGAACAGACACCATTTTGCGTCCGGTATCTAGTAATCATTATACATCTTCATAACATACAGTAATGAAAACATAGTTATTATATTATATTCAATTCCTGCCAATATATCCTACACACTGGACCGACTATTGTATGATTTTACAGTTTAACTAAGACTGTGACAAGTTGTTATCCCCATGATCCCATGCATAATTGGGAATGATGGAGAAGTTTGACAGTTGGCACTTATTCTCACTTTAGTTTCTAAATTAGAAACACACTTTCCTCGAGGTTCCAGTTAGCTCTGTTTCTGCGTGTGGCTGCAAGATGCAAACATGCTCCTCTATCTCCCCCAGATAGCCCTCTCCCATGTGTCTTGGATGAGGTTAACCTATCCACAGTTTGGGTTGCTTCAGAGGCCAGACCACCATAAAACACCAAAGAAACAAACACAGCAGGCTGGAATTTCCTGCGTATTTGTTGGTTGCCATTTTATCACACTGGCCAGTTAAATGCCTGTTTTTTAAATCTCAGACATCTGTCAAAATAAGGAGAGGTTACGGGAAAAGGCTTCTGCTCAAACATCAGTCTAGATCTTTAGATTAGGTAGAAGTATATGAAGTAAATGACTGGAAGAAAACAGGCCACTTAGTCTTAATTATCTGGCCACAGCAGTGAATCACACTCCACAAAAACAATGTGATATTGAGAAGTTTGTTGAACTCAGAATGTCTCAAGCCAAGACTCGCTGTTGATTCGTCACCCACGTTTGCAAGTATTGTGCTCAAACCCGGTCCAACAGATGACCGTATTGAGGAGGTGGAGGTTCTGGGAATATCTTGCCTCTCTTGGCGAGAGTCCTTGGCCGTGTGTTTCAGCTTCTCTCTTCAGCAGGAAACTGTCTTCGGCGTTGAAAAAAGGGGTGACAGGGCAAAGAAGAGGATGAGATCACAGCAGGAGAGCTGTTGTGGCTTAGCTTTCACAGGGCTCAATGGCTTAAAGTTAATCTGGAATTCTGCACTCTCTCTGATTGCCCGGGAGTTTCCTCACATCAAACATCCAGTTGTGTCCCCTCCAGACTGGAATTAAAACTTCTTTTTGAATTTGCTTCTTGCTGTCTGGAACTTCAGCTTCAGGTTGTCTAGTGGTTCAAAAGCTTTATGCCAGGAACTTCTCATATTGTCACCGTATTAACACTGAGCTTATATTCACACAGTGAAGTGAATTCAACACTCAGTGTAATGCTGATTTCGACTGGGCTGGTTCTGGTGTGAAAATCTTCCCACAGGCAGCGTCAGAGCTGACAGTGGTCTATTTTTAAAAATGGCTTTAATTCTCATTGTGAAAATGACAAAATGGCATGAGACTGATTTATTGGCATGCATGCCTCGCCTCGTTAAAAAGTCAGCATTGTGAAACTCCAGCTATTCAACCATCCGTAAGGTTTTTACTTGCACTGAGAAGTGTAACTAAATCCTGAGCTAAGATTATAGTAGATCAACATTTTATTGTCTGTTGTGGTAGACACCCCACCGTAATTGCAGAGTAGAGATGAATCACAGCAGAGAACTGAGGACGTCTGTCATTGAGGGTTTTGTATGAACTATCCTGAGGGCTCAGCGCAAGATACTCTATATAATTTTTAGGGCTGAAGCGATTAACAGAATGACAGAAAATTAATCAAAGTATTTTGATAATTGACTCATAATGCAAGTGATTTATTTAGCAAAGCTTCTCACAAATGTCAGTATTTGCTGCCTTTCTTTGTCTTCCATGATAGTTAACTGAAAATGCAATATGTTTTGGGTGGTTGAATGGACAAAAAAGCAAACTGAGTAAGCCAGCTAGAGCTCTGGGAATTCATAATGGACACTATTTTCTGGTGTTTCATAGTCCAAACGATGGATCAATTCATCAAGGAAATACGGCTGGGCAATATATCAATGTTTACTCAATATCATGATGAACTAGATATTATCTTCAATTTTGAAAATCAGTTTTGTAAGTGCTGTCTTTTCCTGCTTTAAAGGCCGCATTACAGTATAGGGATGTAATTTTTCTGATCTTACCAGACTGCTCTAGCTGCTCTAGCATTATTTGCCTTTATCCACGTAGTTGTTATCAACATTACTGATCTCAAATCTCAAGTCTAAATATTTTGTGAAAGCACCAATAGTCAGTATTTATTAATTAAATTAACTTTAACAGAAGTAATTAGATGCATTTCCATCCATCTCTTTTTATGCGCATTTTCAATTTGGCTATTAAAAATAAAAAATTCTAAGTGGAAATGCAAAAAATTTGAGCAAAAATTCAATATATTGCAAAAATGTTTTTAAGCTTGGAAGAACTGGAAACGTTGGTTTTATTGATAAAAAGTTATTGCGACTAAGTGCAATGGGAACAGATTCAGCAAATAAATGATGACGTACAGTCATGACTCACCGTCATTACATAGGCCGCTGTGAGTTCTCGTTATCTTTTCTGGATGACTTTCAACACACTGATGCACACAGGGCTGTCACCAGACCCCTTCCAGTAGCACAGAGCTGTAATATTAACTGTTCAAAACTCTCTATTTCCATTGTCCATTGTGCTCTCCGATAATTATACATACGTTTTCCTCTGTTTGAGGTATTTCCTGCGCTCCTTTAATTATGTCATCTAGTTGTGCCCTCTCCTGCAGTGGCACCTGACTGGAGAACTAGTGCCGCCCACTGCTTATCTCAGTCAACTGATTCCCAGTTTTCAGAAGTTTCCAGCAGTGGATGGAAAATAACATGAAATCATTTTCTTTCCTTTGCCGATTTTCTGAATCAACACTTTTTCTTCCACTTTACATCAGACTGTGATTTTCCAAAGGCCCTGCCTTTTTTGTTTTACATTTGATCCTCCTCTGGATTATGGTATGTTAATAAGAGTTAAAAACAGCCTCGTGGAAAGAAAGTCGAGTGTTGTTTAGTGTCGACTGGACCAGTGTAACAGTATATACATTCCTGTGTCCCTGTCAGGGAGCACACTTGTTCTAATTTGAATCTTTCTTGATTAAAACAATGAACTGGCAGTAAAAACGCCAGACAGACAGCTGGGTGTTACTGTAAGATGGATGCCGTTATAAAAAGAGCAGGGTGGTGATTATATCTGATTACACCGTACAGAGCACTTCATGCTGCTCTGTGCCACTGTGCTCCGTTACTGTGTTTGCCACCGACCAAAGGAGCTAACACTGCTTCTGAGAAACTCAACCACAGAGGCTGAGAGCAAGAAGAGGGGCGTGTCTGTCATCTCCTCCAGATTACAGGGATTTATATAGGACTCTTGATGAGACTCTATTGTCTCTGTGTCTATAAAAGCAGCACAGGAGGTTTGGAGTGTTTTAGCTGAGAGGTAGGAAACGAGGGATAGCCACAGACTGAGCGGTCCGAAGTATCCACATAGGAGAGTTGTGTTTTTCAACCAAATACCCAGTGATCTTTTCCCACCTTCCCCACTTCCTGGCCTCTCACGGGAGCCCGTCGAGTAGGAATGCTGAGGGTCTCACTTTTTCTCCCCTGACTTTCGGGTTGGATAGAAGGGACTTATGTGTATTTTGGGGGATATTTTTAAAAAAAATCATTTTAGCAGGACCTTAATTTAGAGTCACTCCTACACTCCTGACTTGTCTCTCTTTCTCCCACCTTCACACAGATTCGCAACCACACAATTATGTTCACAATCCTGGCTTCTAGGTTACCAATCTCTAAATCCTTCAAGAAAAAATAGAAAAGAAAAAAAGGAATGAAGGAAAACCACATATATTTTTGAGAAGGGGTGTTGGGTTTGTTTCCTGAAATTCCAGTCACTGAGGCTGGCATCCAGCCACCGCTTTGAATGTGTTAAATTCAACACTTTTCCCCCGTAACTCTCAGTTTTCTGCTAACATTTTATTTATTTTGATATTTTTTTATGGTATAAGTGTATATGAGAATACTGCAAAGCTCTGTAGGTTAACACCTCGCAGGCAGCTATAGCTCCTCAGAGAATCACACTGAAGTAATGCCAATAAAGGCGTCAGTGTACAGCGGTGAGAACTCTGCAGACTGAAAACAGCTACCCATTTCACCCCTGAGGATCATTACAGTTTCATCAATATAATCAAATTCAAACCTGTGTAAACATTCAGTTATGTGGGTCAAATGTAACGAGTCACCCTACAGATTCTCATGATAAAGACCTTTTATATATTTATCTCCAAAATCACCAGCTGCTGCTCTCTCCTCAGTCAAACCCAACAGAAATTGACACCACAAAATGTAGTGAACAAGGTGGGAGGCATTTCCAGGTCAGACTTTGGGAATGGGATGAATTCTTGACACCTGGTGCATGTTGAAATACTTCAACCGTAATTGCTTACCTCGCATTAAAAACATGTGCAACCACTTCATGCAGTTTATTGCATGAGATTTCTGCAATTACTTCCTGCTGAGGGCTCTTTCATATAAAGTATGTTAGGGTTATTACAGGATTATTATTACTATGATAACACTTAGTGTATTACACAGAAACGTCAGAGGCCACGACTCAAACTAGTTCTAACCCAGCACTGCATCCATTAATGGAGATATTGATCCAGCCGCTGACCCGTTCTCTTGCCACATTAGCTGCAAACATGGAATCCTGTTTATCGGGATTATCGACTGATTACATTGTTTTTCTCTCTCTGCACAGCGCCGTTGGACTCTGACGAGTTTGCTTTCTTCCATGAGGGCGCCCAGGGGTGCCTGGGGGTGCGGGATCACTCCCTCGTCTTGTCATCCGCCTGTGAGGACGCCCACCAGCGCTGGAAGTGGGTGAACCGGGGTCGCCTGTTCAACCTTGGCTCCTCGCTGTGCCTGGGCGTGACCACTGGTAACTTCACCTCCAGATGGGACGGATCTCCTCTGGGCGTGTACACCTGTGACCGTGAGCCACCCAGAATACGCTGGACCTGGAACTGTGGCCAAGTGTTGGACAACCTCAACAACTACCTTCCCTCGCCCTCATTTTGGAACTCCTCCTCGACCTCTTCTACTTCAAAGCTCAAATGGAGACTGCATGGCGCTGTGCAGGACCTGTGCTCTAAAACATATCAGGGTAAGCATGCTTGTAATCAAAGATCAGATTTGCAGATTCAATTCTTCAGATTGGTGGTCACATTTTCCTAGATAACTTTACTTACAGATTCCTTTTAAAAAAACGTAATTTTTAAAACAAATAATCCCAAGCAACATAGAATATTATCTCAACAACACAATAGACAAAAGATCCACAGACTTTACACAACCAACAATTAAAACATTAAAAGAAAATCCCATCATCTCTCCACATCCAAACCCTACCCTCATCCTCTTACCTTAATTAAAGTACTCCTCAAGCAGTATTGGTCTCAATCACCACCATAATCCTCCTCTTCTCTTTGCACTTCATCCCACAGCACAAACAACTCTTGGATTTATAGAACAGCTTAAAAGGTTAGAGTTAAAAGGTTTAAATACATGTGTATCATATTGACATTAACCACTGGTGCCCATGTTCCAACATGTTCTGTCTCATTATTTTGCAACCTGAAAGCTACTTTTGCCAAGTTTGTAGTTTCTGTTGCTTCAGTGATCCATTCTTTCTAAATCGGTGCTTTTGAGCAGATCCAATTATTCATGATTACTTTCTTTGTGACCATACATAACATTTGCTAGAATCAGACTGCAGTGCGGTCAGCATCCATCAGTCAGAGCTGAGGAGTCTCCCACGCTGCTGTCAATCATGTCAATTGCGTCATGAACTTTGGTCAACCTGTCAAACAAGGCAGTCAAGATTTTGTTACTGCATTGCGTACATCTTGCCCTTAGACATTTTAAGTAACATGTTTTATGTAGTGTACTGTTTAGCTGTAAAATGAGAAAGTTGGTCCAGCCGGTGGGCGGTGCCTAGTAGTTAGGTCGACTGTTTCCAACATGCCAGCAGGATCACAAACTCTCAAAATGTTTCTGAAAACATTTGAAGTGAGAAATGGACACTACAGTAACAGAATCTTGATTCATAATTGATCAGTGCTGCCTAGTTTGACAGTTTGACAGCAGCTCTTGAGCCATGATTGACAGCTGTGTTAGAGACGCCTTGTTTCTGATTGGTTGTTCTTGGTGTGGTGCAGTAGACTCTAGTGAATGCTATTAAAAGCATAGGTGGATGGAGACAACATGCAAAGGGCCCCACCACCTCACCTTCATAGGAGCAAGAGACGGACTTTGTGGAGGTTTTGTGTCTTTTTCTGGGTTTTTGTCTCTTTGTATTTTATTTTTTCGTGACTCTTCATGGTCATTTTGAATCTCTCCCTGCGCAGTTTGTGGTAGTTTGAAGTTTGACATTTTAGAAGTGAAGGCCAGGGGGTCCACTGACACTGGGCCTGTGCCCAGCAGGTCCAGTCAGCGATTCAACCATGACTAGAAGCAGTAGGAAGAGCAAGTGGGACATGATTATTTTTTCACAGACTATCTCTTTCAATACCTCTCCAGCAACTATGACACAAAGTTATATCATAAAAGTTACCAATTGTAGTTTTAAAGCAAAGTCTGAAGGAATAGTAAAAATACTATGAAATAAAAAATATAAAAATAAGCATAAATTACAACAAATAAATTAAAAAAAATCCACAAAATATGAGAAATAGAATCACAAACATTGCACACATTCATGGAGTCTATAAATAATATCCAAGCTGTGGTGATACAGTGACCTGCTGAGCTGCTCCTCCTTCACTGCATGTTGTGCTGCCTCAGTGCGGCAGATAGACTCACTGTTGTGAAGGCCACAGCTGTATCTCATCAAATGGATATAGCAAAATGTTGCTTTTAGGGCATCTTTGAGGACAAGTGGCCGGCTGCCAGTCAGAAAGCCAAGGAAAACATTGCTGGTGTTTGTAAACTCCAGTAAACACACTGACTCGTCCTTGCCCTCAAGTATATTTGTATTTATATATAGTTTTCAGTCCAGATTAAATCTAACCGTGGTGGTTCACAGCTAAGCCTCATTTCCGCCGTCAGTGCCATTCTTACTGATATCAAATGTCACGGTCGTTCGTTGACAAGCTATACTGCGAGGCTCAGTCAGTTGTACGGGTCTGCAGTTAACAGGCTCCGCTTGACTGCAATTAAAACCAGATCTGCCATAAACGTAAGACCAGAAAATCTCCCTTTACTTTCTTCTTTATCCTTCCTCTCCTCAGTCTCTTTTCCTTTTCTGTGGCAAGGGAATTTGGTGCGTAGACATTTTCAACTTTTAAGTGCCGATCTTCACAAGTTTCTTTGTGAAGTCAACTCGCCGCTGGAGAGGAATGCCTCTGACATTAGTCAGCGGAGGAGCAGCTCCACTGCAGCCAGCAGCCAGCCAGCGGTGGAGCAGAGAGGGAAGTCAGGGAGGGAGCTTCACAAATCTTTCCTCCCTCGTTTAACATGTCTGCCCTACTTTCCATTGGCCTGACTTGTTCTGGTAACACTACAGATCCAGCCTCTCCCCCTCTCTTTCTGTCTCTGTTGCTCTTTTCTTCTCACTATACTGTACTTGCGGAATCTGGAGACCAGAACAGCAACCTCAGGGTGTCTTACCAAACTGTAGATATAGATATAGATATAGATATAGATATAGTTAATTAATTAAACTAGCCTAGTTCAAAAGAAATATGTGATAAAGATCTAATACAAATATTTAGATCCAACATTTTTTGTGCAGCTGTTGATCTGTTTTCAAATAAAGTTCATAAAAAGTTTCCTGATAAACTGCTTATTTTATTTCTTTCCTCTTCCGTCCTCTGACCACTATTTGACTTCACTGTTTTGACTGTAACATCATCCTCCTGTTTTTCACCATTTGTTTGATTGTACAAGTCTTTGAGAAAACAGACCAAGTATTTCAGTTCAGCACAGTTCACAGCCACAACTTTAGACAACACAAGCATGGTCCACCTCTCCAGTCACATGCAGGGGTTCAGAGTCTCTCCTCTGTTTGCTCCCCAGAGATCTACACAATCCAGTGGAACTCTCACGGCCGCCCCTGCTACCTGCCCTTCCTGTATGACGGTCAGTGGTTTCACAACTGCACCAGTATCGGGCGCGAGGACGGTCACCTCTGGTGTGCCACCACCTACGACTACGGCAAAGATGAGCGTTGGGGCTTCTGTCCTGTAAAGAGTGAGTTATCAGTTTGCACTGGAGAAAGTACCAGAAATACAACAACCACAGTTTCCTCTCACCCAGCTGTTTATTTAAGTGTAATTTCCTCCTGCTTTCTCCTCCGGTCTAACTGATGTCTTATCTCCTTCCCTCACTGTCAGGCAGTGGCTGTGAGACATTCTGGGATACTGACCCGCTGACAGACAGCTGTTACCAGTTTAACTTCCAGGCTACGCTGTCATGGAGCGAGGCTCGGATCAGTTGCCAGCAACAGGGAGCAGACTTGCTAAGCATCACCAAGCTGCATGAGCAGACATACATCAATGGTAAAGTCGATGCACACACGTGTGCGTTTGTGTGCAGAGGCATTGATTTTTTTGGGGTAGACACAAAGCGACTACATTGCAAATAGCAGTTTATCTGAACACTATACAGTAGGAAAATAAAACCTCAAATTAACCAACACCATGCAAACGCTTGTACAGTTAACTTTTTACAATTTACGTCCGTCATACAAGAAATACGAGACGGTTATAGATGATTTGGAATTTTCCATGCTTTTTTTGTTTGTTAATCAAATCAGCTTTCAGAATCAAGGGTAATAATAAATTACAAAATATTTGATTATTGGTTTGGACAAGTGTGTTTCAGTTTGGCAGCATGAATAATATTTCGAAGTTCATAGTGACCCTTTCTCAGAGCGTATCTATGATTCAGAAGTTGTATATATATATGTATGTATGTATGAATGTATGTATAAACTTGCCCTGCCTGAGCTGGTGGCTAGCAGCTAATGGTGCTAACAGCACCAACAGTGCTAACAACTGCAATAGTGCTGACAGTGCTAATGGTGTTAATGGTGCTAATGGGGGCACTGCACTTCACGAGAAGTACTTGAATTGCCTTGTTGCCAAAATGTGCTATATGAATAGACTTGCCTTGCCTTAGCTGGAAGCTAGCAGCTAATAGTGCTAACAAGGTGAACAGTGCCTACAACGGCATTAGTGCGAATGATGTTAATGGTGCTAATAGGGTGCACTATGCTTCATGACTTCATTCACTGCTCAGGACACCATTACTCCACTATGTCTTTACATAGTAAATAGTGGCTTGCTGCTATATTAATTTGCTGAATGTTGTGTAGAGCTTCTTTAACTTTAACTTTCCCCTTTTACAAGTTCTAAAACTAGCTGTTATTGTTATATCCAGCTAATGTTACCTTAGCCTGTTTCACAGTTAATTGTGTGTATTTCGTCAGCTTATTTAAATTGGCAGGCTAATATAAAGCAAAAGGCGAATGCTAGGTTGATATAGGCTGTGTGCATCTCTTTAGTGAGTTCTTAACCACGAAGCCTGACGGGAATTTCTTAAAATTTAGCAAAATTGTCAACTACAAATGTCTACTTGGACTTACCAGTGAATCAGTTAGGTTTTGGCTGAAGCACAAAGGCCAGTGTGACTTCACAAAACATGTATTATTAGGTATAATTAAATATGAGAGTTTCAAAGAAATGTCTAATAGGATAAAAGGATGAAATGAAGACAATATATATTGAAAAGGTCAAAGGTCAACTTCATTGTGGCATCGTTATGTAGTGCATTAAAACTTTTATGGTCATTACTCAACACCATAACTCAAGAGCAGAAGGGGACAATTTCGGTCAGATACTGAATTGATGACACAAATCACCTTGAAATTGAGATCATCTGTGCTGCCTGGGGGAAATGTGTGTGAAGCATCCATGTTTTCACAGAGGCATACACCCACAAATTGGTAATTTTAGTTTTTTTTGGGGTTTTTTTTTTTCAAATTGCTGCACATATGTTGTCAAATTGGTGAAAAGGTGTTTTAAATTTGCAGTGTGTGTTGACCGCTCAACGGTGGCTTAGTGACAAACATAACAGACTGTCAAATATTACTGGTTTTGGCCATTTAGGAAAAGTGGAATTTCCTGTGTAGCTGGAGCATAATTTTACAAGTATTTGTCATGCACATGAACTCTCCCAACAGAAATCGTAGATTTTTGGGGGATTTTGTAACACTGTTGTCAATATTAGGCTGCATTTCCACTATTCTCACGCAACAATTATGTCATCTACCAAATACAGTGCTGATAGCTAAAATCATGGCTAACTGGAGAGAATGTCAGGCCTGATGAAAGTGTAGGCTTTCTATCAGAAGAATACTATTGAGTGTCTTATTCAACTGTATCTTCCTTTACAAAAGTACACAGAGAGGCTTTTTGTCATATTTCATAATATTTGAGAAAGATATTTTTCTGCTGTTTTAGGTTTACTGACAGGCTACAGTGCTGCTTTGTGGATCGGCCTCAATGACCTGGACATCAATGGAGGCTGGCAATGGGCCGACTCCTCACCGCTCAAATATCTCAACTGGGAGTCAGGTTAGACTGTAAAAACAACCCAACCTTCTCTGTTTTTTCTAAGCTTGAAGTATCTTTGGTCTTTTTTTAAACATCTATTTCCCACAGAAGGCTGAATGAGCTTTCTCACTCATTTTTAGCAACACACTGCCCTGAGTTCAAATACAAACTTGGTGGCCTTCCAGAGCACTCGCAGTCTTTTACTGCGGCGCACTGGAGTATTCGGAGGTTAAGTGCCTTAAACGAGGACACCTTGGCGTTGGTGATGTTTTGAAGAGTGTCTTTTCTTAACTTTCCAGACCAGCCAAACCATGCTGAGGAAGAGAACTGTGTTGTGATCAGAACTGAGTCATCGGGTCGTTGGCAAAATCGTGACTGCTCTGTTGCTCTGCCGTATGTCTGTAAGAAGAGGCCAAATGCCACCCTGGACCCCTTCACTACCGGTCAGTCTACAGACATTTGAATGAGTTCATGTGAAATATATTTGTTAATTCCGCCATGGTGCCAAAGTCCAGAATTTGATGGGACTTATCTTTTTGCTCCCACAGACTCGTGGGCTGATGATGAGAAATATGAGTGTGATGTGGGCTGGCAGGCCTTCCAGGCTGGTTGCTACAAGCTGACTTCCGAGAAGATTGACTGGGATACAGCTCAGAAAACCTGTCAGAGAATGGAGGCCAACCTGGTCAGCATTCACACCCTACCTGAGCTAGAGTTCATCATTCGCAACCTGAAGAAAGGTAATTTGTCCATTTTTTATTGTGCTGTGTCTTTTCCTCTGAACTGCATTGCTATTTAAAGCCAGAAGTCGAATTAAATTCTCTCAAATCCGAGGTCAATCTCTGTACCACAGGGTACCGAGTAGTTATAGACTTATGCGTAGATGATAAACATTTTGAAAAGATAAACAGTGTTCCAGGGGATGTGAGGGATTTTGATATTTTCCTGTATAAATATAGAAGAAAAACAAATCATCACACTCAACTGAGGAAGAAAGAAAGAACAGGAGTGCGTGTAACTGATGTGGAAGTCCAATGGGTTCACATAGAGTTCACACACTCAAATCTATCACAACGCTCTTTAAATTCTATTCTTCGGTTTCTATTTTAAGCAGAGGGGAGCAGACTGCTCTGGTGTTTCAGCTCTGCTCAGCTCTAAAGAGGTATTCCAATAGATCTGGATGTATTCCCTGTAAAAAAAAAACAAAAGTAAATATTTCTATAAAGAGAAGACAAATATGAACATTAAGTGGTATTTTCCAGCTGTTTTCCTACATTTTATGCTCACATCTCCGGGAGCTCAAATGTAGTGGAAACCAGGCATTTCACCCGTTTCTCTGAGCTGAAAAACAGCACATGAAAAGAGGAATCAAATTTTTAGGTCATGGAATTGCTCCAGTGTAGTTATTTAACCTCATGGAAAAGTTTAACAGTTTCATAATATGATCATAGTTGGAACCCTGTCACTCTTCTTAACCCTCATGCTGTTTTTCCAACTGTTTATGTCCTTTAAGGTGTATTTTATACTTCTACTCCACTACATTTCAAAGAGAAATTTACTAAACTACACTACATTCATTTGAAGGATCATTAATATGAAACAGAAATCAACCAGTTAATGATGACGTATTATTTTAGGTTAATCGATGCAGCAGTATATAAAGTAGGGCTCCAGGATATTTGAGTTTTTTTGCAGACATCTAATATGCCGATACGTAACAACTCCTTTGACGGATAACTGATATCAATATAACCACTTTTTTCCTCACCTAATTTTAGTGATCATCAAGTCTCTTCATTTTAAAGTCAGTATCGGCCGATACCAATGACGTGCCAATATTATCATGCATCCTCAATATGAAATACAATATGAAGCTCCACTTTTACCAGCTGCAGCATTAAAGTGATATGCATTAATGTATCAGTGATTATAATCCAGGAATATAATATATGCAATTTTGAAATAGGCTATTCTGCATCATTTTTGTACCCCTAATGATTCTTAACCCTATTTGACCATTTCTGTATCAGTTACTCACCCAGTGTGATGTTGAATTTGTAAAGAAAACTTTCTTTTCATGCCTCCATGGTGAACCAAGAATCCAAAAAGAAGATAATTCTTGATGAATTTAAGTCACAGGGGTCCGTGTTTAACAACAGTAAACTATATCAAAACATATATTTACAAACTCTCACTGTCAGACGAATCAGATCAGGCTTCAATACAAATATTTGACTATTCATTCCTTTCTTTTCATATGGTTTGAACACATGACGTTCACGTTATATAGTAAACAAAGACAAGTTAGCCTTCCAAGCTAATGCGCCCTAACTACGCTAACGATGGATTAGAAATGTGCAAAATGTTTTGCCGACACAAGATATGAAACAAAGGCCAGAGCCTGTATTGTATTAAGTGGCTGGCTGCCCTGTCTCACTCAATCTCAACCTGGCTCTGGGTCTGCTGCTGCCTGAGAGCAGTGTGAAAGTGATGATTGCCTAGTCTCGGATTTACACAAACGACAAAAAAAGATTCAAATCTGAGACTCGCAGGGGGGCAGGCCTAATATGATACAAGTCTCATTACACACATGCTGTGTTTTTTGCGCCCTCAAATTAATTGTTTTCAATGTAGATGCGCAGCAGGTGCGCTCAAACACCAGAGCGACACTGTCGTGGCGTGCATGTGTTCCTTTCTTCCATAGTCTGTAGTTAATACGCAAACGTTGATCATTTTAGTGCAGAGCTGTCAGAGCTTTTCATCTGTCCCACGGACGATATGCCCACACACATGAACAATACCTGGAAGAAGATCAGCTCTGCACTCAGGATTTCAGATGAATAGGCTTTGATATGGTGACCGTTAAGGATTCCTAGCAACCTCAGACGCAACCTGTCGCTGGGCTCTTGAAAGCTGACTCAAAAAAGGCACCAAAGTAGCGCCCAGTGTCCAACGGCGGTTAAAGACATCGCATGTGTACGGCCTTCATCCAGTCGTATGCTCAGTACTTCCCAAACAGACAGTCCTCTCCAATGGACAACTCTCTTTAAAGACAGACTGACAAAAACAGTAATTTTACCTCGCTGAACATAAGAGTTGCTGCTCCACCACTGCCTCGATTAGTTAGTTTGTGTTATTGTGTGACATGTGAATTTACTCTATCTGTGGATTCTTTGTTTACCGTTGAGGCATGCGAAAAACAAAAGATTCTTTACGAATTCAACACAACACAGGGTGAGTAATTGATATACAAATGTTATTTGTGGAGTTAAGTATTCCTTTAAGTATATTTTTATTGTAATCCTTGTACTTTTACTTAAGTTACATTATGAATGCAGAACTTTATGTTGTTGCAGAGTGTTTAAACTCTGTAGTATGACTACTTTTGCTTAAGTAAAAAATCTAATACCTCTTCCACCACTGCCTCTGTCAGACACTGACCAGCTATGGATAGGGCTCCATGACACTGATATGCAAATGGACTTCCAATGGACTGACCACACCCCCGTCATCTTCACCTACTGGCACCCCTTTGAACCCAACAACTTCCGCAACACCCTAGAAGACTGCGTCTCCATGTGGGGAGCTGTGAGTGACCCCTCCTTCACCCTCACACTGACCTCCAGAGTCCGGGGCCTTAGTCACCTCAAAATAATGGACTCTCACTGTCAGCGAGTCTCCTTCATCTGTATATAACTAACAGCTGTGTTCTCTCTTTCTGTTTGTGTCTTGCTTACGTGTGCAGGAGGGCCGCTGGGATGACAGCCCTTGTAATCTGACTCTGGCCTCCATCTGTAAGAAACCGGGAACAAAGAATGATGGGAAGCCACAGCACCAAGACTGCAAACAAGTATTACTCTTTTTCTTTCTTAGCGTTTACTGCTACTACTTCATTTTCTCCTCGACATGTGCTATTTATGCTTAAGATTACTGATTTTTTTACTCGACTAGATAGATTTTTCTGTGTTTTGTCTTCTCTAAATCTTAGTTTCACTCCACAAAGACTCTATTTAGAACTCCTGCAGCATTTCTGTGCTCTTATTCCAGCTGCTGACAGTCTGCAGTGTTGCTGAGGGCATAATTATTATTCAGCCGTTCTTTCACCCTTAACCCCTTCTCCCAGCATTCTCCTTCATCTCTCACCCTTACACTGGTCCACTCGTCCACCCCCAGTCTGTAACTGTAATATAAATCACTCCATTATAAGACTGGAACAGGCACCCCAGACAAACTGAACTCTGGACACACTTCCCTCGGCTGAACACAAACTGTACTTTCCCATGGTCTAAAAAACAAAACACACGATACATTATAGATTTTAAGACATACAAACTGGGACACGTTGTTTGTGTCTTCATTCAACAAGTGTGTTCAGTGCATACAACAAAAAAGACGCCCACTACTTGTACCCACATGGTGAATTAAATCCCATCTGGAGGATCCATCTTCATCTGTCTCTGATTTCCCAGACCATAATTCTCTCCATATGAGAGCTAAGCCTCTCATACCTGACTCTTTCCTACCTGACCATTGCTGCTGCTGAGTGGACAGTATAGGGTTTCATGGGTGACATATTGGGTAATCATAGCGTGTGTTTGTGTATATTTTGGCTAAGCGGTGATTTACGGTGTAAACGATCTGACGTTTTGTGTCGTGCTGTTTCTCAGCTGTTATGTTCAACAAAGATCTTTGTATGGATTGTTTGGTATAATGAGTCCCTACCCCTCTCCTTGGGGAGAGAGGCATCATGGGTGGTAATGTGACGGGGGTCATTTGGCATGGCACATACCGCAGGGCCCTGCGGCGGTGCAGTTTGTCTCAAGCAGATGAGCTCACTTCACGCAACATGTGAAACAACAATGGCAGAAAGCCTGCTGACCCGCTTCAGCAACATCACACCACATGAACCCTAAGCCGTTGACCCCATCTAGTGCTGGGCTCATTATTCAAAAAATGTAACAGATTGCTCAACACTGTAGTGCTGTTGTTTTCCTTACTCATTACAGTAGTGTTGCCTTTTCTGCATCATACTTCCAAATCCAGTGATTTTATTAGGAGGATTGCTCAGTTGCTTCATGTGTGAATAAACAGAGAGATGAGACAACAGTGATGTCTAATGTCAGAGGCGGCCTGGGGCGTAAGCAGCTGCTTAGGGCCCCTCACTCATCAGGGGGCCCCCACAATGACTGACAATGTGAGGTCTTTCTGTTGAGTTCATTTTTTGGGATTATTTAACTGTTTTAAGACACAGCTTCTGGTTTTATCCAATAGCGCCCCTCCCAGCTTGAAATTTTTGGTTCTAAAAACATTCTGAGAATAATGCATTTTCCTGGTAATGTGTTCAGCGGGAAGTGTTGTCTCAGTTTCCAAAATGTTTCTCTTAAACATATGGCAGCATTGTCTCAGAGTATGCTGAAAATGTTTCGCAATAACCCTCTGACAATGTTTTAACATAATTAAAAGATTATGCTCCGACATTCTTGTTTTTAGTGGCAAGGTTTTTTTTTTTATGTTTCAAGAATGTTATTATTTTAAAGTTGGCAAATGTGCTGTAAAACAATTAAATGTTTTGTGGCACCATTCTTAAAATGTAACAGTGCTTTAAAAATATTATACACATGTTTTGTGCTGACATTTTATACCTCCCTTTTTTCCTCTACAATTGAAGGTCTTTACAGTACATATTCAATACAAGTGTGATACACAATCTCTAGTTTTTACAGCACAGGGGTATCCAAAGTTTTTTTTAAACGGGGGCCAGAGTAGACAGTGTGAAAATAACCGGGGGCCAGCTGCTTCTCGCATTAATGGGTTGTTAAAAAACATAAAGATCACATACTGAGCTAACTGCAGCTGTTTAATTTTTCACTGAAAAAGTATTGAACTTTCCACCACTCCTGACAGCAGCAGTCCTGTCCACTTGAGGCTTCTTTGCTGTGGCCATGTCTGCTACATGGCATGGATGTAATGATGCATAAATTCAGTGATCAACGATCCAATAGTCCATTATTGATGCAAAGTGAAAACATTGTCATCTTTGAGGGGAACCTTTATTTTGAAATTCCTATAGCACGTCTGTGTCACCATTTCCGTCCAAGCACACCTCCCTCCAAATATTTAAACAGTGCTAGCAGCCGAGCACCAGGCAGAAAATGGCAAGCAGCCAGGAAAAAGATAATTAGGACGTTTACTGATGTTGTCTCATGTCAAACAAAGGCCCTGAATTAAACTGAATCGAAATCATATCGTGGCAGACTTTGTGATATCAACAAATAGACTGTTGTTGTCCAAAGAATCAACATGATATTGTGTTATAGTGAAAGTTGTGAATTACACACCTAGCAGGAAATGTCTACGACTAGGTTACGATTTGTTTGCTTGTGTATGAAAACCACATTAGCTCCACCTGCATATTTCCTATTTGGTGCATCTCTACAAACTGTGTAATAGACTTGTCATTTTGGGATGAAAAGAAAAAAATAATGTGAAGTTGCTTGATTAACCAATATCGTGCTGTGGGCCATATGCATATATTTTGAACAACTTGCTGTGGGCCCTTTAAAATCGGTCCATGCGCCACAATTGGCCCCCTGGGTCAGATTTTGACATGCCTGACATAGCATGTGTGTCCTTTAAATTAGTCAAGAATGAAAAATGAGGAATGTTATTTTCTTGTTTTTGCCAATGTGCAAATACCTTTGCTTGCACAGAAACTACTAGTTATAACTTACATGTTCATAATATCTGATTCAGAATATCTTATTTACTACACTCTTCCTAAAATGTGACATTGCAGCAGAGTTTTAGTGTTGCCTAACAAATTTATGGTCAACACATTTTGCTGTAAAAGTATCCGTAAAACACTTCATCAAAACAGCTTCATCATATATTCTCAACAGACCTACAGTGAAAGTACAGTATTTGTCAAAAATATTATGAACATTAATAAAGATAAGTAACAGAACTACATGTCCTCCACAATTGTAATTATAACAAGTTTTAGAGAAACAAAAAACAAAAAGCAACAATAATCAACATTTTATAATACAAAGTATTAAAAAACTATGTGAAAACAATGTGACAATATGAAAGGGGTTGCTTGTAGGTGAATCCACAGAGAATGATCACTAAAATCTGCAGCTTCCCTCTGTTTTACAGCACTTTAAAGTGAGTTTCAGCTCATTGTTAAGCTGTCAGGCTGCAACTTGTTTTGATTCACTCTCACCGGTCTCATAGTGCAGCTTTTGGCCGCAGCTGTTTTCAACAAAAAATCTCTAAAAACCCTCTGTACATGACCTGCCCAGCACCAAACAGCAGACAGACACAGTTAGTGACTAGCTGGTGAACACAGTGGAGCATTTAGCAGCTTCAGAGCCAGACGTTGCCCTCAGGAATTGGTGGAGACCAAAATCAGGGCTGAGTGATAATGTTGCTAGGTAACTGCTAAATGTAAATCTGCAACTGTTTGTTAGCAAGTCCCTCATTAAAGGTAATGATATGTCAATGTTGCATTTACAGCCTTGTGTC
>JAPZEB010000009.1:6528188-6548672 GCA_029783705.1 Chaetodon striatus | reverse complement strand
TTTTTGGTCCTCTCTAGATAGCTTGTACAACTGCACACACACGCACACACACACACACACACACACACACACACACACACACACACACATATAAAGTGTAAACACCGATACATATCATCATCTTTAAGAGACACCTTTATTTTGAAGTTCCCATCGCACATCTGTGTCACGATTTCTGTCCAAGCACACCTTTCTAAACATTCAAACAGTGGCAGGCAGCCAAGGAAAAGACAATGAAGACATGTACTGATTTCGTCTCATATCGATCACAGGTCCCTGAATTGAATAGAATCAAAATCATATTGTAGCAGACATTGTGATAGCAGTAAATATCATATTATTGTCCAAAGCACTGATATAACATTGTATCGTGACTTGTGATTCACACCCCTAATATATTGTGCACATAGCTTTGCATCCATGAAGTACCAGATCATATTGTGTAAGATAACACTCAATAAACATCCCCAGAAAAAAACAGTAAAAAATAAATATATATATTAAAAGGAAGGCACTCATTAGGGTGTCCTTAACCACCATCTGGCTAATAGGCTGTCATCAAGTAGGGAAAATACTAAAGAGGCACCTTTATTTGTCCTATATAAGGTGCAATATTTACAACCAGAGACCAATAGCAGAGGCACCACACAGAGGATCTAACTGACAAGTAGTGGGTGTAGGGAGTCACCAAACAGACGAATGTTCCATTTCCTCATTGACACCCTTAGGTGACGTAGTGTTTAGAGTTTCGTTTCAGAATAGTTCACGTTTCCAGAAAAGGGTGTTGATCTCTCCCCCCTTCCTTGGGAGCTGAATATGTTTTTTGTTCTCTTCCAGTGTAACTGGAAGAGGCAAGAGTGTGGTTCATTAGACTGAAGTGGTTCACCACATCACACCACACCACAGGGCCCTTTTGGTCTGGTTTATGATGGTACATCTGTCTTCTGAGACTCTGTTTTTGAGGGGTTTTTGAGGGGAAGTTTTGCCTGTGTATCAAGTCCGCAGGATTATTTAACATCAGGTATATCACATTGTTGAGTTGATATCTTTAATAGCAAACACTTTCCCCGTGTGTGGGTGACTGAATGTCTTGGTTTTGCTCGTGGAGTGAAAGCATTGACAGCTACCACATTTGTAGTTTCTGTTGTCCTTGTTTTAAGAGAGGTAAATGCAGCATCCAACACTCATAATTGTCTAATAAGAAACGTGTAATCACATTTTCCACACACTTTTCCCCCTCCGCATCTTTCCTCTATTTCCACACATTTCATCAGTGCAGCGTCTTCCTCTCTCTCTCTCTCCACTCACCTACATTTCACCCTGTATCTATTTCAGTCAAAGTCCGCGGCGGCTGCGTTTCCATGGCGACGGGCTTCGCAACAGGTCTGTGGGAGGTGAGGGAGTGTGCGTCATCGAAGGCGAAATTCATCTGCCGTCAGAACCAGGACACGTCTCTGAGCCCCGAGCCCCCCGTACCTCAGCCCACCCCGAGCCTCAGCGGCGTCTGTCCCAGCGGCTGGAAGAGTGACAGCAACCTGCACTACTGTTACAAGGTTCACCTCAGCGATGTTTCACAGTGTCACACCATCACCACTCTGCCAGAAGTGTCTTTTAATTTCGGTCACACTCTGGCTTTCATTAAATCATTAATTCAGTGTTGTATACTAAAATGGCCTTGGCTAATATTTGAATAGTTTATTACCCTTTTCTTATCTAAGTGTGGAGGCATCTGAGTGTAGAATGTAGATATGAGTTTTACAAAGTGGAGTGACTAATTTTTTCAAGGTGATTTAGAAACTTCATTTCAGCCTCTTCAGAGTGAAAAATAATCTAGCCTTATGCTTTTCAAGTGTCTTATTCAGTCTGTTAATAATATTACAGCTACATGTGGAGGATGGACTTTCATAAAGTTTCATCAGATAGACTCTAGGGTTTATTCTGTGTTCTCATCTTTTATTGCTCCAGTGTTAGTTTAATTACATTTCTATTATTAACAGATTGGCTTTGTTCACGTAACTCTGAATTAATTTATTATGAAATGCTGAAACAAATATTGCATGTCGTTCATAACTGAAATTAATCACTTTTTTTGATGTACATTAATCCACAGAAAATTGGATTTTTGTAACATTTGGCATGTCTAAAAATATATTTTCAAAAGCTTATATAGTGTATAGCATTCAACTGTTATTCAACTGTAAGAAAGGTATATGTTTATAAGGCATTATACAATCTTGTCTGATGACGATAAAGCCTCTGGGGGCAATGGTTAATATTTCATGGGTTCTGATGTAGTGAACAGATATCCTGGCCAGTCAGTGCACTGGTTATTGTTTACAATGTCATAAGCAACTTAAGACAGGTCCAGACAATGCTATAGCAAATCTTTATAATCTGATAAAGGCATATGAATGAAGAGAGAGTAGAAAAATAGCTGTTTACCTGCAGGTAACAAAAACCCGCTCAAACATGGTGGGCAATACTCAACAACTACCACAAACGAACACTTGAATGCTTCTGATATCACGATCATACATGTGAAGATATCTGTTTATAGAACTACTACTTGTATCTTTAATCGGACTGTTATTGCACCTTTGTCACTTGTGCGCAGGTGTTTCATTCCTCCCACATGGAGCAGAAGCTGAGCTGGCTGCAGGCTCACCTGTCCTGCCGGAAACACGGAGCCAACCTGCTGAGTATCACCTCCCCTGAAGAGGAGCAGTTCATTATGCAGGTCCTCCATGAGGCCTTTGGGTGGGTGTGACCTCTGACTAAGTGACAAGAGATGTAATATGATGATAAAAATGATAGATGATGATGATGATGATGATGTTGCCCCCTACAGGGAGTCAGAGGACCATGAGCAGCACTGGTTTTGGATCGGACTGAACCGCAGAAACCCAATGGACAATGGCAGCTGGAAGTGGAGTGATGGAATGGCTGTGAGTAAAGACACTATGCGGCCTAACTATGTGCAGATGTTGTGTAAAAAAATGCTACAAGCACAATCTGGTTGCTCTTTGTTTTTGTCTTAGTTCTCATACCAGAACTTTGGCCGCTACTCCTACAACATCCAGCAATGTGCTGCAGCAGACTTGGGCACTATGACCTGGCTTGCCATGCAGTGTGACACTGAGTTAGACTGGATCTGCAAGATCCCCAGAGGTACAACAACACTGGACATTTTCTTTGGAGCTATGTAGAAAGCCTAACACTGTATTGTACATTAGCACATCTTTAAATCATACTTGGGATTTACTGCTTTCTGTATTCTTTTTCATGTTGCACATCTTTTATTCCTCCTTAGAAACACTCGTTTCCACCTACAGCATCATCTCTCTTTAAGTCTCTCGCGCTTACTTCCCCTTTTTTATTGATTGCATTTTGGATGTCTTGAATACACTTTTATCTCGTGTGTGTGTCTTTAGGTACTGTTGATAAGGAACCAGACGTCTCTGAAGGTCAGTCTTGTTTTCTTAGCTTTGAACTTCTTTCCGCATACTGAACTGATCTCCTAAGGGCTTATATCAAAACCTTGCGATTATGTCTCCTGACTTTCTTCCCTTCTCCTCTCATCCCTCATCTGTCAGGCGCCACTTCACCAGAGTGGATTGGCTTCCAGGAGGCTGAGTATAAATTTTTTGACCACCGCACCACTTGGGACCAGGCCCAGAGAATTTGCTCCTGGTTCGATTCTTCGCTGGCGTCTGTCCACTCATCTGTGGAAGAAGCTTTCCTGGCCAACACTTTACGCGAGGTACTGCACACTTCTTAGTGATTTTATCATCGCTCGTATGAGGGAATTTAATCCAAAAATGCGGTTAATTACTCATGATTTAGCAGACAATCCAGCTTTATGCGGGCAAAACTCTCGGAAATACCTAACAAGCACCAACCTGTGTGTGATCTGTGTAATTATTGTGTGTATATTCAGCCTGGCTGCCTTTTCTACTGACAAGCCCTTCCTTTCACAACGTCTGTGTGGCCTCAACATGTCCCATCACAGTCTCTCTCTCATTTTCAGATGGTGAAAGTGGAGGGGGACAATTGGTGGCTGGGGCTTCACACCTATGAAAATGATGGCCGCTTCCGCTGGTCTGACCACTCTGTGCTCAATTATGTGTCCTGGGCTCTTGGGAGGCCGCACCCACTCAGCCGTGATCGCAAATGTGTCCACCTGGCCGCCAGCAAAGGTAAAAACAGCCAGAGTAAGAGACCTCAAGAGATTAAATCAAATGCGGTACACAAAATGAGCTTGTATTTTCCGCTCTCAAACAGCGGACTGGGCTGACCAGAAGTGCCACTCTGACCTGCCCTACATCTGTAAGAGAGTGAATGTCACAGGCACCATTCCTCCAACTCCATCATCCCCACACCCACCTGCAGGCTGTCCTGACGGATGGTCTTCCTATCAACATAAGGTAGAGCTACAGCACACCAGGGTCTAGATGTATAAAACTGTGTGTAGATTCATGACTAAAACTGTGTATTCACAGAAGAAATATACACATGCATTCTTTTTTTTGTCAGGTCTATAAAGCCGTGTGTAGGCCTGATTTTGTTTTAGAAATTTCAATCATAGAGGTGCTGGACACATGTGCATGAGCCTCATTTCCACTCCCATAATTCGCCATACATAGATGCAGAAACACCCTATAGATCTCTTAGCATAACGATAGTTGTGCCCGCTCCACCACTCATTAGACCTGTCAGTGAGAAATACTGTGACAAAAGTGTAATTTCACCGCCTGTGTCGCATCGGCGAAGTTCTCCAACGGTGCCAGAGCAGCTGTCATTACGCACGGCTGTGGATATTTTTAGCGCATGTACCCATAATTCATCATGTTTCTGCAAACCATCATGACGATAAAATCTCAATCATCATTATTATGAAACATCAGAAGGACAATCAATGAATCATGATGAAACTGACTTTATTAAATACTTCTCGGGATAAAATTAAACAATCACAAACAGGGAGATTAATGTAAATAAAAATACTGATGAAATACATCACTCATAGATAATTCAAGATGAACTGTAGAAATGTGTCTTTGTAGCCTGCAAAGCAAATAACACAATCAGTGAAACTGGAATCAATAATTAAAAATGTTATCTGTCTCAAGTTAACTTTATCATATGACCCTAAATCATGTGTACACCTGGTCTGAAATCTGCCGTAGGTGAGCACATTACCAGTGTAAGTGTGGGAAATGAGCTACTCATGGCTTTGTTTGTTGTTTATGCATCTGGCCCCAAGAATTAAGCATAGTGCAGCTGTACTGTGTTGTATTGTTTTAAGGATACAGGATGTCTAGAATGTATTAAATAAGTATACCATACAGGCCTAACCTGAGCAGTCTTATTTTGTTAATGTTTGCATTGACATCTGGTGTGTCTGCAGTGTTTCAGAGTGTTTGATCAGCCAGAGCGAGTCACATGGTCTGCAGCCAAGCTGAAATGTGAAATCCAACGAGGTGTACTGGCACTGGTGTCCAATCATTTGGAGCAAGGTAATTACAGTAGAATACTGCAGGCACAGCTAACAGCAGGGAAGCAGTGCCGGGCCCAACTAAAGTTAATGAGCTTACCTCTCTACTTAAATGTAGATGACTTACATTTTAGTTATAATTATTTTACAAGGTAAAAAATGTGTAGGATTTGTCATTTGAGAGCAGCAGTATGATAAA
Source organism: Chaetodon striatus (assembly GCA_029783705.1). Lineage (NCBI taxonomy): Eukaryota > Metazoa > Chordata > Actinopteri > Chaetodontiformes > Chaetodontidae > Chaetodon > Chaetodon striatus. Next base: position 6,542,979 of record JAPZEB010000009.1, on the reverse strand, counting down.
GTGCATTATGAGAGTCAAAAGAATCAGTCATTTTATTTTGATAGGAGTCAGTTGCCTGTTAATCACAGGTTTACATATTTGTGTTTGTGTTTATCTATATTTATAAGTGTCTCATAAGTCTCCCCACACACATCCTCCTCACAGCCTTTGTCACCACCCTGCTTCGCAATGCCAGTGCCAACCTTTGGGTGGGTCTAACCTCAGACTCTAAAGGTCATTTCCAGTGGGCCAAGGCCGGCCTGCTCAGCTACACCAACTGGGCTCCTGGAGAGCCACTTGACAACAGCGGACCACACCACAACAAGACCCCGGTACCCACAGCACTCACATATCAGCCCATGTGTCACGGTTTTGCCCTCGATGTGTTCCTGTTCTAATTTCTCTGTCACTGCTCAGGGAAACTGTGTGGTGATGATTCATGGGAACCCACAGAAGAACACTGGCATGTGGGCCTCCCGAGCCTGTGAGATGGAAAGTAATGGCTTCCTCTGTCAGAGGCAACAAGGTGTGATATTAAATAATAACGACAGCCATGTCTGTTTTAAAAGTGAAGAATATTTGCACCACAACACACAACTTTGTCGTCTCTTCAGACTCAGGTCTCCCTCCGGCCCCAGCTCTTATCCCCACCTCCCTGTCAAAGCCCGTGGAGCTGGGCGGAGTGACTTACCGGGTTGTGGAGAAGCGTCTGGACTGGACCGGGGCTCTGCACCTCTGTGAATCTTTGAACGGGACCCTGGCCATGGTGAAGGATCCCTTCCAGCAGGCTTACCTTACACTGCTGATCAACAGCCTGCGCCGGCCTGCCTGGATCGGTATCTACAATTATGGAGTGAGCCTATTAACTTACAGTAAACCGCATATTAACAGAGTTTAACAACTGCAACCATGTTTTCCTGGCCGAGGGAAACTGCGGTAAATAGCAGCTTGTTTTTCATGTTTTCAGGGGCAGAGCTTCACCTGGCTGGGTCAAGAAGAACTGTCGTATACAAACTGGAAAGATGGGGAGCCCCATCGAACAGCTGGATGTGGTCACATGACCACTACTGGCCAGTGGACTATGACTTCCTGCGAGGCTAAACTGGAGGCTACTATCTGTCAAATTGGCGGTATGTGTGTGTTGGAACAGCAATAACTTCAAATTAACATGTGCATAGCAAATCACCAGAAACTGAAACACCTCACCAGCAAACTTCTCTTCTGCTTTTTTTTTTCTTTGCCAGAGGAACCTGTGCTTCACGAGTGGATCTATCCCGGCCAGTGCCCGCACTCTCTGGGAGAGTGGGCGTGGGTGCCTTTTAGAAACCACTGTTACGCCTTCAACCTGCAAACTCTTAGACTGCAGCAGGATGCTCGCACATCCTGTAAAAAAGGTAGAGTTTCAGAAACCCCTTCACACCTCTACAATTCTCCTGCTGTGCTGCCTATTAGGACTGGTCAACAGGTCAAATTTTATTTTCAAACATGATTTTGGCTTCCAACAATTATTAACACAAGATAATTGAGGTAAAATTATTGTGTCACTTTCTGTTTCGCAAAGGTTGCTTTTTAATTTTTTCATAAATCCAGTGCCTTTGCAGTGGTGCGCTCAGTGTTGCCAACTTGCAAACTTTCTCTTCGTGACTTTATTTCTAAAAAAACACTAGAAACTAATCTTGCGACGTATTCAGACCATCAGGGAAAACGTTTGAAATATATTCAATCATATTATATTGTAATTCATTACCATGCATGCTGCTGAGAGTAATCACAGTCCAGAGCTCGTCTACCAGCAGCGCAGGGTCTCTCCCTGTCCTCTTGGGCTGTATTTACATTTATATACATATATTATTCATTTTATTTATTTATCTAACTTCTTGCACATTTACTTATTTGATTTTCAGTCAAATTATATTTCAAGTTAACGAAAATACACAGTTAAAACGAAGTTTTAAGTTCAATAAATGCATGTTTTTAAAGTCAGCGGGTAATCATGTTAAATAATCATGATCTTAATATTAACCAAAATAATCGTGATTAGTATTGTTGTCATAGTTGGGCAGCTCGTACAGCTCATGATACTCATTTGAAAGCCAATAAAGTGCAACACTTCTGACCTTCTCTGCTGCAAACATGATTGACAAAATGCATCAATATGTCTAAATTTAGAGGTGTTATTCACTGAGCTGTCTGCACCATTGTTAAATCTCTCTAAAGTGATCAATTCCCTTTTCTCTTCTTGTCCCATCTCTTGTGTTTTTCTTTATTTTTCTGTCTTCCAGTGGGAGCTGAACTTCTCTCCATCTTAGATGAGACGGAGAACGGATTCGTGTGGGAACACATCCAGAGCTATGCAGAGCAGGCGCATGGAGCTTGGCTGGGCATCAGCGTGAAAGGTCCAGCAATGTTGCATCAGACAGTCCGTTCTGTCACTCTCTCTACAGCAGCAAACTTAATAACCTTCAGATTTTAATTTCTTTTTTTAAATCCATGTTAAGGCTGCTTGTAGTGAAATTATCTTCCTCTGCTTGGAGATAATTCTATTAATTTAATAAGTTTTGCCTGAATCATTTTTTATAAAATGATTATAAAACAATTAATTAAGTAAAGGAAACCCAATTAAGACTGTTTTTCTTGTGTCCAAAAAAAATGTGATAAAGCAAGGTACATTATCTCAGAAAAGTTAATTTATTTAAGCTGCATTATTATCTGCCAGTGCAATTAGATAATTTGGCTAAAATGCCCTGAAATATGCTCGGTAAGCTAATGGGAAGAACTGAATCCAATATTGGAAACCTCTATGACTAAACAGAGATGTCAGGCAGACTATGAATAGCTATATATAATGAATTAGCTCTCCTTAACATACAAGTAAAGAAACTGTTTTGCTCAAGTGTGCTTGAAGCTCCTCTGAGTGTGTGTGCATGTGCTCCCGCTGCAGGTAGAGGTCTAGTGTGGAGCGAGGACACAGAAATGTCGTACACCAACTGGGAGACGCATGATGTGGCCCTCTCTGTTTTGTCTCCAAACTCCTGCTTCTGGATCCAGAGCAACAGCGGCCTGTGGAAGCCAGGCTCCTGCAGAAATCGCACGCATGGAGTCATCTGCAAACTGCCTCGCAGTAAGCACACACAGAACCACTTTAGTCAAGGGAACGTCATTCTCAGAACCAGATCAGATGTAGTGTGAGATCTAGTCCAGAGTTAATTAAGTCATTAAGTCATTTTCAAGCTTTTATAAATGCTGAAGAAGTTTCACGAGCATAATGATCAATGTGCAGGCACTGACAAAGAGTTCTTTAACATCAAACCAGTCAGTGAATCAAAAATGTCTCATCAGCTCAAAGAGATTAACATACTATACAGAAGTGTAAACCCTTAAATTGACTGTAACATTGAGAGAAAATCAGCCAATAGAAAATGAGATCAAGTGCTATTAAAATGAATGCCAAATACTAAATGTGATCAGTTTTACTAACTGTTTCTTCCTCCCTTTGCAGTTATTGAAACCTCACCTGTAACATGTAAGTATGATTATCTGCTGCCATGTTCTGTTCACTTTAAAACTTAAAGGGACACCACAAAATAAAAAATACATATTTTCCCTTCTACCTGTAGTGCTGTTTATCAGTCTCAATTGTTTTGGTGTGAGCTGTTGAGTATTGGAGATATAGGCTGTAGAGATATCTGCCTTTTCTCAAATATTATGGAACTAGATGGCACTCAGCTTGTGGCACTCAGAGCACCGAAAAAATACATTTGAAAAACTCAACAGCAATGTCTCTTTCCAGAAAGCATTATCCAATTACTCAAGACAATCCACAGACCTTCTTGTGAGCAGTTTCATGTAGGAACTATTTTCTTTCTACCAAACTAAACCCGCCAACTGTGTTACAGTGCAGCATGATATCTACTGCTCGCTCATCTACAGTGTTGAGCAGTAACGCCTTACTAGTGACTCATTACAGTAAGAACATTACTTTCTACCATAATGAGTAGTGTAACTAATTACTAATTTAATTACACTAATAATATTACAGTTACCCCAAAACCAAATAACTTGTTACCATGTCACTTTTGTTATCACCCGTCTACTGACTTGAAATACAGCAATTCCATCAGTGAAGTCATTTTCATAATTATCAGGCTGCACATGCACATCACAAAGCAGCGAGCCTGGAAGATGGAGGCCTTTATCTTAAGCAGCAGGAAGTATTGCCATTACTTTGATTTTGTCGGGAGAAAAGATGACAGGAACACAGTTGCTGCAGGTAGTGGTACTAAAACTACTTCTACGGCAAAAAAAAAAACACATCCTCAAAGCTTTGGTCTGAAAAACCTACTTCGACAGCACAACAAAAAGAAGCTTCAGGAAATACACCCCCCCCCTAGCATCAGCTCCACTTACAGCTGATTAGTTTGACATAAACACAAAGGCACACATGCCAATGCTGAATTTTGAGGACAAATTTTGATGGGGTAATGGAAAAGTGATATAATTAGTGTAACAAATAACTGCTGGCAGGATGTAATAAGTAAAGCGATTACTTTTGGAAAGAGTAACAAGTAATGAGTATTAAATTACAAATTTAGGGTAACAAGCCCAACACTGCTCACCTAGCCCTACTGAGCTAGCTAACAATACCGCTTAGCTGAGGAGGATGCCATTTAAACAACTCATGCTGTCAGCACGAGCCTCTCATCCATGAGTAGATGCACGCTTCCTTTTGCACAGTGATATCGCAGGCGGGTGTAGTTCAGTTAAAAGCAAATGGTTCCAACACGAAACTGCTCACAAGAAGGTCTGTGGATTATCTTGAGAATCCAGGTCATGATTTCTGGAAAGAGACATTGCTGTTGACCATCTAGCTCTGTTTAAGTGCAGAGGAAACATCTCCAGCACTCTGTAACTCACCTCAAAACAATCTAGATCGATATATAGCACTACAGGTATTTTGGGGCGAACTGTCCCTTTAATATAAATGTGTGTGTTGCGACTTGTAGTGAATTATTCATACTAATCCTGGCATCCTTTTTTTAACCTCTCCTTAGCGGGCAGTGACCAGCTGCCCACTGTGATCGTTGTCTTGGTGACGGCTCTGGTGTTGGTGGCTCTGATCGTCGGTGTGATCTACTTGTACCGTCGGCGAACTGTTGGGTCGCGAGGCTCCTATGAAGGGGCCCGCTATAGTCGCACCAACTCCAGCCTCAACGAGCAGATTGAGAAGAACATCCTGGTGTCAGACATGGAGCTGAACGAGCAGCCGGAGTAGCAGAGCCACCACCCACCCACCAAACCCAGGACTGGACCTGAACTGAAACAGGAGAGGCTGATTTTAACACGCTGACTCAGATACACATTGTGGCATTTATGTTTTTGTTGACTCTTTTGAAACCAAAAAACAAAAAAAAAAAAGATTGCTGAAGGGCTGTGTAGAGCGCAGCAGATGCTTTAAATTGAGTCCCCGCCTTCTCAATCCTCTTTTTCCAAGACTAAACAGTTCCACCAATGTCTCTCCAAACAAATCAGATCCTTCCATATGTACAGCTTTGCCCCAAAAACATTCATGAAGGCCATAAATGGATCTACTGGGAAGTCAGTTTTATCGCAGCTGGAAAAGTTCAACATAAATCGGTTTTATGAAATGACTCCTCGCTGTCTTCCCTGGTGCCAATGTAAAGCTTTGCTTGGTGTATATTTCCTTTCTTGTCCCCATTTTGATCAAAAGACTAACAAAGCAAAAAAGTACTATCACAGCCGCAGATCGACACTCAACGAAAACCATTTGTCTCTGTCCTTAAAATACACAGCCACAGTCTTCTTCAGGACCAAATTCACTTTTTAATGTTTTTTTCTGTATTGCCATGACAGTATTTACCTGAACTTGAGGTGTGTTTTTGTTGTTTTGTTGCATTCATGTCCTTCCCATTGATTTGTCATGATATGTGCAGCTGTAGAGAACTGATACTGATGATGCATGTGTGGTTTTTGTGAGTCTGCCTCTCTCCTCCTCTCTGATCTGACACGTCAGCACCAGCTGTTGGACGAGCAGAGGAGGAAGAAGTCCAAATGTGAATGTGTGGAGGGTGACAGGGACCATTATTAGTGGTGACCGTCTGAGGGCAGTACACTAGAATTGTGCACATTAAACTAAGTTGCTGTACTTAGTTTTGAAAGGTGGTCTTTAAGTAGACTACATTGTTTTTTTTTTGGTACTGCAGGACTGGAGGTTGTTATGAAATTGTCTGACTTTCAGCTTCCAGGGCTCCGTGTACATTTTGGCACTTTCTACCATTATCTCAAGCTTATTCAATCTTAGTCATCCACTTGCCTTTAGTCATTCCTTTAAGGCACACTTTTGTTTGTTTTGGCTCTTCATGTCACCATCTGGTGCTGATTCAGCAATTTTTAAGGGCAGTAATTCTCTTTGTATGCACCTTGAAAAAGGGTTTGCAAATCAATGTTTCTCAAATTCATCTTTTTATGGAGTTCACTTCTCTGTATGTTTTATCCATTTGTCTTTTTAATGATGCAGGTTTTATTATGTGTTTTGACTTAAATACGACTGGTGAAGACATTTTGGAAACGTTCCTACTTTTATGGGATAATTGCCAACACTTGAACCTCTCATTGCCCCACTAAAGAAAACATCCCCGGAGTGAATGACACTGTTGTATATATGAGAGCCAAAGAATGTTTTAAAAGTGAATTCACTATTTCCTTTAAGAAACTCTTCTTCTCTTCTTTTTCTACGTCATTTTAAGAATTCATTCACATTTGCGCAGTGTAATGACCGCATTTTTCAAAGTTCATTTGCCTCCTTAAACTTTTATTTTTTTCCTTTTCCCCCTCAGCTCTTGCCTATGAGTGCATTTCTGTCTCTCTCTGCTTGCAGGAATGCTTTGGAGCCGTTTCAGTCTGAGGCTTTTGGTGTCTCACAGAGCTGCTGTAAAAAAAAAAAACAGCTTTTTTTGCTCCGTGAGTTGGACTAAGATAGAGGGGGAAGGGAGGAGGAGAGGGAGTACGAAGAAGTGTGCGTGTGTCAGTGTGTGTGTGTGAGTGTGTGTGCGTGTGTCAGTGTGTGCAGTCTCCAGCTGTGGAATGTTGAGTCGGCAAGAAGAGCTCAGTGGCACGTCTGGAACCAATCAGAGAAGGAGGGCTCAGGGACAAGCAGGGTCAAAAAGAAGAAGGGTGAAAAAAGGAAAACCTAGTGTGAGGAAAAAAGGGGGAAAAGGAGGAGTGTGAGGAGGAGTTAGGGATGTAGGAAGAGAGGAAGGAGGAGTGTAAAGGGTGCAGTGTGTCCCGGGCTTGCCCCGGCCTCTGCTGGTGGTTTTACTGTACAGGTTTGTCTTTTGTATGCAGTGGATGTGAGCTGATTGAAGTGATGATGTGAAAGTGGTACGACCCTCTGTGTGTGTTCCCCAGTGAGATCATGTCTGTGAGGCAGGCCGGCTCTTGTCCCTGTGAAAATTAGCTGAAGCACCTGTTCAACTTTTTTTGTTTTTTTTAAGTTTTTGTGTCATTTTTATATGAAATAAATAAAGTCTATGTTCTCAGAGCTTCTGCTTTCACAGTTATTTATGGATTTTCAGAGGTGGGATCAAGTCATTGTTTTGCAAGCCACAAGTAAGTCACAAGACCTAAGTTAAGCCCCAGGTCCTTAACATTATGTTTTGAGTCCTAAAAAAGTCATAATGCAGTTTTTTGCAAAATTTATGCCATTTCACAACAGATTATTGAAATGTACAATTTACAAAAATCACTAGTGCTTTTTAAAGTTTGTATTTATTTGTTAAAACAGGTGCACTGAACTTAAAGGGACAGTTTGGGTATTTGAAGTGAGCCTGTATGAGATACACTGTATCCTCCTGAGATTCAAACTGTTGTTTAGTATGCATTTTCAATTTCGTCTAGCTATTTGTGATTAGTAGGACATGATAAGTATAAAAAAGTGAACACTGTCAACGATAATAAAATCCCATTATCTTTAAACTAGACTTTTTGATTAACAGCTCTTAGCTTATAACTGTTGCTAAAATAGGTAAAGTTTGTATGGCACAACAAACTACAGATGTTTTTAATCATAAATAAATATGTATCAACCATTAAATTTAATTAGATTTTGTACCTTGCGCACTTTTGTGCCGGGGCAGACTCGGCAAAGATGGCTGCCATCTTGTTTTTACATGGATTAGTGTATTGTGGTTTTGCTACCACTAGATGGCACAAAAACGTGTCCATGAGCAAGGACAGTAGGTCTAAAGTAAGCTGAATGAAGTTGAAGGTCCAGTAAACCCAAAATGTAATGCCCTCAAATGAGGACACAGGGTCTCAGGAGAGTATTACATACAGAAGATGGCGGTCGGTGTGCTCCCTGTTTGCAGAAACAGACTAACCCCCCAGAAACTCAGCTATTGCTGTGGATTAGATTTAACAGCAAAGGTATGTTAGACACTTAAAAAAAGGTCTACTTGAAAAAAATCATCATCATTCTAAGTGGACGCTATATTTAAAAAATTTTCATCACTTTACCTTGCTATCAGACCGCGCTTGCCTTTTTGTTGCTACATTTTCTCAATAAATAAAAAAAATGCTGACATACACTCTCACGGCATACAAGAAGTGTTAACCAGGACCCCAACAGAATTAATTTTGTATGTTTGTTTTGTCTTCTTGTATTTATCTCATCTTATATTGATTAAGTGTCTATATTGTTTCTTCCTAAATTGGCTTGATGGAAGATATCAAGTAATTTTAAGTCAAAAGGCTCAATTTTAGGTGGAGTCATGAGTCATTGGCGTTTAGCTGCAAGTCCAGTTGCAAGTCTTTTTGAATTTTATCAAAATAAGTCTAAAGTCATCAAATTTGTGACATATTTCTGACTCAAGTCCGAGTCATGTAGCTCAAAGCCACTCCTTTTTGACAGCTTTCATGTAAAATTGTTGCCTGTTTATTGTCACAGAGAAATAAAGTACACTACCTGTTTGCTTATAACTTTGTGGTGCTGCTGTGTGTTTTATAAGTCAGTGAGCTGGGAAATTAATCAAGGAATTGATGTGTAAAATGTGGAGTGCAATGTTGATGTTGTTTCACAAGAGGGCACACCTTGCCTGCTGTATGGGAAACATGCTGCTCATGTTGTCATTTCATTTGACCATATGTCTCTCACAGCCCAGGTCACTGTGACTTTTCTGTAAATCGCTACAGACGTACTTAACTCACCTTCACCTGCCAGTTTTATGTTACAACCATCTGCAGAATTTGCATTTCTTTGTGATTGCAATCATGTCTACGGTTGAAAGGTTTATGCAAATAATGCGATAAGATGCTGTTAGAGTGAGAGTAGCAGCTACACACAGCACTCCACCCCCTCCTTCCCCAGCTGGACTAAGTTCAAACAGGCAGACCAACATGGAGACAAGTAGATGTTTTAAACTCAACACCTGGCGTAATGGGAGCCTGTGGTCTCCTCTTGCCAGCGACCTGCACCTCTGCGGCATCACATCCCAGCCAGTAAATTGCTTGTTATTCAAATCAAACTGGCTCTGTGTAATCCATCTCACTTAGGATGGATGTCACAACTCATCCAACTACATGCCGCAGGCACTCAGTTTAAAGCATCCAGGGGTTATGTACTCCAGCCGTTGTTTATAAGTTTCACAGCCCCGCCGCCTGTCGTTGTTAATGTGCCTCTGGTGTGTGGAAACTATCCTCTAGGAACTTTTACTTACTCTTTAAACAGCCCATTTTTCAGTCTGTTGAATTTCAGACTCGGCTCTAGCTGTATTAAACATCTCCACTATTAGCTTTATTTGTATGCAACCTGTAATGCAAATACATTGTCATGTTGTATTAATCTTTATCTACATTGCACTAATGTTTTATTACTTTGTCATCCTCAATATCTATCACACAGCTTCCTAGTTACCTGAATATTTCGGGAGCACTCCAAAACGACAGCTGATAAGCACATTTAATTGAAATGTTTCCCTGGCAACAGCTGAAGCAAATTTAAATGTTTTATTGCCTACAGTTTGAAAATGTGTGTGTGTGTGTGTGTGTGTGTGTGTGTGTGTGTGGTGCCACAATTTTCCCGCTCCCTTTCGTGATAAGGAGGCCTGACCTATTCACCTGAGATGTTTCTCGGAAGCCGTTCTACCTCCTACTTTTCATTTTAATGACTTGAGTTTATTAGCATTCTTTACCAGCAGCGGTTGCACTGCTTTCAGCTTTTTATTTCCTCATTTGATGATGCAGTAATGGCTCACTGAAAGGTCACATGGGTAATGTAAATATGTCAGTGTGAGGTGAAAAGGGTGGGATCATGAGGAGGATTTCACGGTGGCCTGTGGGCTTCTGTTTGCACATGTACAGCAACCATAGCTAAAGCAGCAGCCATCTTGCCTGAGGCGTCTGGAATGCACCTGTCTGGGGTTTTGGAGTTTAAAGACAGGCAGCAGCGGCGGCGGCGGAGGTCTCTGCTCAGGGAGTAACAGAACAATATCACTGCTTCATTCCTTCCCGCCTCCTTTGAGATACTCGAGTAAAACCCTTCATGATTAATTAACCAACAAAAGGAAAGAGAAAGGAGAATGAAACTCTTCAAACAGCTCAGCTCATGCCTAATCAATGTCCTCTTAATTTGAAGGTTTGGATGTTCAGATCAGGCTCTTGTGTTTTTCACAAGCTGCTGCTGTTTATTCCCCCTCCTCCCACTCCAAGTTTTCTTCCTATCTGGCAATGTTGGCACTGCAGGTTGAGGGAGGAGAACCAGAGAGAAAGCGGCGTTAACAAGTGAAATTAAAAACCCATTCACTCTCCTCAGTCATCCATTTGGAGGCTGGCCAAAGGAGAAGCAGCTGTTAGGCTGGCAATGGAGGAGGGAGACAGAGAGCGAGACACAGAGAGCGAGAGCAAGAGAGAGAGAGAGAGAGAGAGAGAGAGAGAGAGAGAGAGAGAGAGAGAAAAGGACGAGAGGAAAAAAGTGAATTTAGAGTTTTGAAAGGAATAGGATCATGCACTCTTTCCTCTGAACACCAGCAGAGGAATGGGCTCTTTTGAAAAGAAGCTGCAGAATAAAAACTTGCTCTGCCCTCAGAATTGCTGTTGGCTTATATAATCAATGTCTTTTAATGCTTCTGGTCCAAAATAGGATCTATGAGACAGGCTATGGAGCTTATCAGCAAAGCGCTCACGCTTTTAACAAGGCACTTTCGTTTAATTCTCCTTTACAGAACAATATGTACTGATTAACTAGAAGGATAGCAACAGTTATGGAGGTGGACAAAGATGTAACCTAGCGTCACTCTGTATAATTTGTTTTGCCCACTGCTGTGGTTGTAATTGCTCAAGTTTGACCACTTGACATAATGTCTGACCTAATGCTAAGTCTTATTCATTCTTCACTGTCATTCTTTAAGTACATTCTCTGTTCCTCTTTGTGCGTATAATGGCTTTTTTTAAAGGGTGAGTTCACCCAAATCACATAGCCTACCTTGTTGGTATCTTGCCATGCAGATAATTTTGGTTTTACCTGCATGTGCCAAAATTGTGAGATCTAAGTTTGGCCATTTTTCTACAGGAAACAATACGGCGGCCAGCTGGTAACAAATGATGTCGAATTACAGATAATTTGTAAGCTAAAATATCTCTCTGAAAACATTTGAGCCGAGAAATAGACAACGCAGTGACAGAATCTTGGTTCATATTTGATCAGCACCTAGTTTTACTATATGATCTCAGCTTTTTCAGTCTCTGTTTTTACAGGAAACAGTATAGCACCCCCTCCCTGTTCAAAAATTCAGGTATTACAGCTGAACAGTACATTGACATATGTTTCTGAAGACATTTTAGGTGAGAAATGTGCAATACAGCAACAGAATTCTGGTTTAAATTTAATCAGCGCTGCCTAGTTTTACAGTCTGATCTGAGTTTGGTCGTAGTTTGAGAAAGAGAGGAGTATTTCGCTCTCTCAATCTGCTTCTTTACTCTTTGTTTTCATAGAGGTGGGCATATGAAAATACAGAAGTACAATCTGTAGTTGGTCATTCTCAGCCAGTGGTTCTCAAATGGTGTGCCGTGATGCCAGTCCAGGTGTGCCGTGAGATTATTATTATTATTGCAATATTCAACCGGGCCTATACAAAAAGTTATGAATGAATTTTTAATTGACTGTTGTCACCTGAATGATGTGTGCACCCATTTTCTAATAAGGAGGCAAAAGCTAGCTAAAAATGTAATTTGATTTAAAAAAGCCTTAACAGGGGTCTATTTGTCACCATGGGAATTATTGGTGTGTGACACATCAAAAGCCCTGATTGGCAGCCAGTGTGAGGGATGATAACATTCGAAAGGAGAAAGCCTTGAGTTGGACAATGCATGGCTTTGTTGTACAGAGCAAATTACAACAAAGCACCAGCGAAGGCGACCCACCAACAGAAGAAAAGAGGAAAAAAATTGTCAGACAGTATCACAAAAGCTACCTGTCTTATTTTTTCTTATTTCTATTGTCTTTTGTCGTGATAACACACGTTATAGAAGCTATTGCACACAGATGTAAATACAGGTGTGCCCTTTGGTGTGCCTTGGGCACAGAAAGTTTGAAAACCACTGTTCTATGGAACTGTCTCTAAGCCAGCGAAAATACATTTACTAGGCCCCCATAACTCTCCAGGTCTCTTAATACATCCATGCATACTACCCACACCGTAATGAAACAAAGCTGGCTGAAAATCAGCAAAGTATCCCTTTAAGCAGTTGTTTAATGCACCACCCGGCAAGTATAAGTGACCCAAATCACACACCCAAGACGCTGGGTCACGAACAGGTGAGTCTGGCTAATATGCTAAATGCTAAAATGCTCAAGGTGGATCACAATGATTTTGTGTTCACTGAGAATCTTCACCTCCAGTGAGGTGTGTGAGGCCTCTCTGGTGTTTGTGACAATAATCCCTGATGTGCCTGCAGAGCCTCATTCAGCTCTAAGTGTTTGAAAACACTGAGGAGCGCAGTGGGACAGAGAGAGGCAGTGGACTGGTTATATTTTGAGAATGAACAAGCAGAGGAGCTGAATCTGGATGAGACTGAGGAGAGCTTTGCGGTGCTCGCAGAATGACGTTCAGAAAGGTAAGTAGAACAGCAAACTCCACATAATGTGCAGCTCTCTTTTTGCTTAATTTATTGAAGTTTGATATGTGTACTTGTAGCTGCAGCCACTGTGGAGTTGCTGTCTCCCTTGTTGATGTTTTCTGCTTTTGTCTGTAACTCTCTATTGAAATTCTGTAGCTTAATAATGCTTCATGCCCCCATCAAGGGGTCCACTTGTTATCCATTGTTCCTTGTTTTAGTTTCATTGTCTGAGTTTTGTACATTTTCTGATAATTCTAGAGAGGTTAGGTGTTGTATAATTGATAATCAGCTGTATGCGCAGGCTGCAAAGTGCTGTCAATAGAAAAGGAACATATGGTTTGAACATAAGGGCTCTGTGATGTGTAGGCCGATACACTGACAAGCCTAATAAGCTGTGTTTTGTAACCAATATAAGTTCTTTACTTTAAAAGGTCTATCAGATAAAGTCATCGACATAAACAATTTTAGTTTAACCACCCTTCACCCCCTTTCTTTTACCTCTGCTGCTAAAATAACCAGAAGGGAATGTCTGTTTTTGGCTCATCAAAAAATTAGATCAAGGTATTTCATTACATTAATGCAACAACTCATTACATCCAATGTTGCTATCAGTCAGTCTTACTCAATGATTTGCAGCACTTCAATATACTTCAATATAAACTCTACAGTAAAATCTCTGATGGTTGACAAACTCATTTCATCCTTATCCAGCCCTGCCTAGCACTGTATGATGGAGATGAATGGAGGTTTCTTGTGCTTAAAGCATTGCAAACTGACATATGGAAGTCCTGATTTCTTGCTGTAAACAGTTTTTACTGGAACTACTTTCTACGAAACAAACTGTCCCTTAAATATCAGTGACAGATGTGTCAAAACTTCATCATATAAAATCCAAACTACCTGGATGACTAGATAAGAGCTAGTGTGAAAACACATTTTTATGTTTGATTTGGGTGAACCACACATCTACGCTATCTGAGCACCGAGACTCTCCTACACTGAGAGCATTTCTAATATCCTGCTTTTAAGTGGTCACATCGTACTCGCGCTGCACCTGCTTCATTTTATGTCGAGGCACCGAAGAGACGATGATGTCCCCGTCCCTGTTATCTGCAGTGCTAAGAGCTCTTGGCTGAGATTGCTTCTGGTGTGTCATCATGCAGTATGACGGCTCTCTATCCACCTGTTGTCACTGTTAGATGCTTGTCATTGCTGAACGAACCCCTCTGAACTGTGAGCGTGGAGTCAATATAATAATCTCCTTGGCCAGTGGGTCGCCTGATAAACACTCCGCAGACACACTGACAGACCCAGAGATGGTGCACTCCACTCCCAGCAGAGAAGGCCCCATCTGGAATCAGCCATTGATTTTTAGTCAAAGTGATTTTTTATGGCCATGAAAACAACCCCTGTGTGCCAGCTTCTTTAAAACGGGGATCAAATTCTCTAATCTTTGTCCAAATCAAAGGCTGCACACTTCAAAGTGACTGGATCAGCAGAGATACGCACAGAGCAGCAATGCCAGAGCAGGAGGAAGAGGGGAAAAAAACGCTTTGCTCTCAGTTTGCTGTCCAAACTAATTTCAACTCCCGTCTTTCTTCTCCCTTTTCGTCTTTCCAGTAAGTTTGCAGTGCGTTGTGTTTCAGTTTGAGTGCGTGTCTGTGAGTGTGTGTGTGTGTGTGTG
>JAPZEB010000009.1:6509727-6522627 GCA_029783705.1 Chaetodon striatus | reverse complement strand
ACTTAATTTTTTATGAAAAAAAAAAAAAAAAAAAAGTGAAAATCTGAACATGTTACACACATAGTGCTGTCAGATAGAGAAACATATGCCCTACGGTACACAGACAAAGACTGTAGGCTTTTTCATTGGTCACTGCATGTTTCTGCAAAAATGTATGATTCATGTGAGATAACAGCTGCTGCTGCTGTCCTCCCATCCCTCTGTGACAGTAAGCAGGTTCTGTACCACAAAAGTTATTTTCCTATAAGAAAACTTATATCACAGCTCTCGCAGACACCAGTTCTGTGAAAGGAATAGCCTCCCTTAATTCACACAAGTATCATAGGACAAGGAATAAAGTGGATAGGAAAGGAAAGGAGGGGAATAACATGCGACGACTTACCAGTATGAAATCGAACCAGGATGTCTCAACCAAGTAACCAAAGCACCCTGTCTTTATAACATCACGTAAAGGGTAGTTCTTGTATCACAACACGTGTCTTATTTTTCTAGCTTTGGCCCTCGTTCTCATTAGTTATTACATCGGAGTCACTAATTAGTGCTGACATCTGGGAACATGGTGTCACTGCTAAACAGATCACAGTGCAAAAACATGAGCAGTCAGATGTTTAAACCTACTGACCCAATGCACTTGTTGTGCAAGCAAATAGTTTTCTCACCCACTTAGGGATTATTACAGACATTTCAGTGTGTGCTCATTTTTGTTTTCACTTTCAAATGAAGTGGTTTAGATAATGTGGTTAAATTGCTGGCTTGTTCACAGCTTCAGTTTGATCATCTGACTCTCTCCTTGGCAGAGTTTGTTGAAGCGATGTCAGGCACTTACCTTGGTGAGTGAAACTTCTTTCAGAACTAAAACTATGATGAGACACAAGTTGGAGTAAAAAAAAAAAAAATCATCTTTTTTACATGTTTTAAGTACGTGATTTAACCGAAAACAAAAGGGTGCATGATACCACCACAAATATTTTAAAAAAGCACATGATTTAAATCTGGTCTTTTAATAAACAGACTAACATGAGACAACAACAGATTCCGTGTTTTCTATTACTGTTAAAGGTTTGTTCACATGACCAATATTTGTAAAGGAAAAAACTGAAACGATATTATCAGTTATGATCCACTGACAAAAACAAAAAGTAGATTTTTCAACCTAAATGTAAAAAAAGGTTGGACCTTTAACCTTCAACTGCTCTAAACCCAGACGCCATGCATTTATTAAAATGCAAACATTGACAACGTCTTTATCTGTGTTACACTTATTTGTCTCAGTCAGCGGTCAAATTAACTGTAAACATGCAGGACTGCCAGGCAGTCACAGCCTGGCCTTCCTCCTCTTCATCACTTGGAGAAAGGCTGTCACAGCATACACTGATTACACTGTGGCAGCATTGACATCCGCCATCTTCATTATTATGGCAGACACACAGCAGAAAATCAATAGGGTCGTTGTAGACTTAATAAAGGTAATTTCTCCACGGCCCTGCCTCATGCGGCTCCAAAGTACCAGGCTTATTCCTCGACTTATTTTATCCTTTTCCACTATTCAATTTGTTGCAAAAATGCAGAGGGGATCGATTCATCAGCCGTTTAAAACTTTCAAAAGAAGACCGTGAAAGAGAAAGGTGAAGGCTTTATTTTAGTATTTGAATGGAGCAGAAATTTTCAATCGAATGGCTTGTTTAGTGCACTGGTGCGGCATTTTTATGAGCTCTCTTGGCCCCCTTTTTTGAAAAATGTTAGATTTTGAAGGTGAATATGAAATGAACTGATGAAGCATTTCACAGTCTTCTCCACAGCAGCACATCGACATATAATATTAACTGACTCTGTACAGTGTCTGCAACTGCAGAGGGATCCTATTTAAAAAAATAAGAGTACTATGTTCACATTTCCAGGCTTGTAACTGAGTCTTATCTGTGCCTGCACTGTATATTTGACTAATCAGTCTGCATACAAGACTTTACCACTGTATATATGCTTTTCTTTATATATACTATTGCTACATTTTCTCCCTCTTGCACCATCGACTGCAACTGAGATAATGACACCACACATCAGTGCACACACTGTCACATTTTATGTAAATCTGTCTCCTCCATCTGGAGTTTTTTTTTTCTACAATACAAACAGACAGTAACAAACCTATCCAAGAAAAAAAAAACAATTACAGGTAATTTTTTTTATTTGAATTTATTCTTTTTTTTGCAGATACTTATAATTAGTGTCAGATATCCAGTGTTGTGATGCTTTAATCATTGTCATTGTCTTTTTGTCCATTAACTTCTTTTTGGCACCTTCTTAAAGCTTCAACCAAGCTGCCAGAAACAATTGTGGCATTTTTTTGTTACTGTAAACCATGGATACATTAAATTTGTATGATATTATGTAGTGGAAACATTAAAACTAAGTTTGAACAGCACTGTGTTTAACATGTAGTTAGGTTTAGGCACATAAACCACTTAGATATGGTTAGTCAAGACCACAATTTGGCTTGACATACCCAGTTTTGGTGGCACTATCATGGCTAAAAATGCAGCAATGTCTCACTAAGACCAACTGCTTTTTGTGCCATTATCCCTCTAGAAATGCAGTTAAGTCTTGACAAAAATTAACCACTTTTTGGGCCACTATCCTTGCAGGAAAAGCAGTGATGTCTACATAAAAAAAAAACGCTTCCCTGTGCACTGTCCTTGCTGGTAAAACAACAACATTTGGTGCCTAAAACACTGCTGAAAACACAGCAATGACTCACTAAATAACAACCGTTTTTGTTCCAGACACTCAGCTCATACATTACATCACTTGACAAATGATACGTTAGATATGATATGTATGACAAATGTAAAATTTTCATGGTTTGCAGAAAGTACAATGCCAACATTTTCTTCTGATAAAGAACATATTAATATACAGCACAGTCACATTTATATACACACAAAATCTGAACTGTTTGGTGTGTGTGTTTACCTGACAACGTACAGTATTTTCTATACTCTGACAGGCATTAACAATGTTTCATCTTAATTTATTCATGTGTTAAGCCCACAGTTTGGCATACTGCGTGCATATAGTGTTCTTCTCTGTCCCTATAAATGGAAGTAATGTTGTCCCTAAGGAAAAATTACCAGGGAAAAAAAGTAGAGAAAATGTCTTCTGAGAGGAGTAAGCAGAGAGCATTTTAATGACTGTTGCGGGGTGGACAAGAGGCTGGATAAGACGCTGGTTAAAAGGGATTGTCTAAGCTGGTGTGCAGCCTTCGGCGAGAGATTACATTAGAAATAGGAAGCAGTGGTGGAGCTTGCCTCGCAGCCATGCATCAGATCAAGGACAGTTTCAGCCTGTACACTATTAAGATAGTTTTTGGATTAAAAGTCTTTTAAAGTAGGATTTTAGTCCGCACAAAGTTTCTCTTCCTCTCCACTTGGACAAGCAGGTTAATCTGCTGGAGTTGGGGCACAACAGCCATCAGGAACTCCTCTCCCTTAATAACAGTAGATAGCTCAAGCAGCAGAACTATCAAACCATCCAAACCAAGCCCAGTGTTGTCAGTGTCATTCTAAATAGCTGGGAAAGGTTAAATGTGAGAAGTAACGTTTTATTCTAAGCTTTCTGCAAGGAAGGTCGACTAGTCTGTGTGGACATAAATGCCCCCGGCGAGCCCAGGTGGGTTGAATGAGAAGACAGTGGCCTTGCTTTGGCCTGGGGCTTGTTGTCTGTGCATGTCGACCCGAGGCTCATGTGTTTATCATCTCATCTCCTCTCTCGGCTCCCGACATGCCTTCGGATCGAGGCGCCCCTTAATGAATTTTAATGTCCACTCCTGATCTTGACCCAGTGGCTAGACTGAAAAATCTACACTAAAAAAACACTGACATACTTTCCCAGCATGTGCATGGTGTCCCAATAAAACAGACACATGGGAGCATGGGTCGCTGGTGATCACTAAGAGTGAGGAGATTGCTGAATAATTTAATGGACATTGAGAGGGAGAGTGGTGAAAAAAGATGGAGGCAGAATCGAGGGAAAATTGAGATTGTCTGTGTAGGGACTTTGCCGGATTTATGAGGTGAATAATGTAGATTGTTTTCGAGTACATCAAGACTAATAGTTGGTAGTGATGGGCATTGCAGTTCTTTTCATTAAATTGAATCTCTAAAGCCCGTTGATTAAAAAACAATTGATTAAAAAATTGTCCACCGAATCGTCAAGTGCATGACCAGAGCTCCGACTGTGTGTAGTCCCACTTACTGACCTGAAACACATCTCAACATTTAATTTAGCTCGCTAACTACTGATCTGAGAATAGATAATGTAGGGAGATAAATATGTTTGCAAACTGAAAGCTGAAGTCCTACCCTATAATATGCAGCACATTTTTTTTCATGACACTCAATTATTAAATAAAATATTTGCTACCAATTCCTACTTCAAAACTCCAAGACATGAGAAGGAGGGAGAAGGGCGGGCTTGAGTGACTCAGTCACAGCATGCATTCATTGCATAGTCTGTTAAGTGAAAGAATCACTGAATATGCACTGTTCCCTCACAGCCAAAGGGTCTGTAGCCGGATTCACATCGGATTTGGAAGCACTGAGAAGTATTCTGATTTTTCCGTGGAGCGCTGTCCACTTCCCTATGGCGTCCATGTTAACCAGTTGGGCTGTCCACACTTGACATGCTGCAGCCCCAAGCTGCCAGTTTTGGCATCTGGTCTATTTTCCCACAAGCTGTGAGCGAATCTTGCAAACACCACACTGATAATCTATTATGAGGAATAAAAATGATATTTTAGACATGAATAAATGATCTGATTATGATTAATGATAAAATATGCATCAAACGCTTCCACAAACTTGTCAGTTATGTCAAAACAGAGAGCGAGAGAGACAAGCAGACACACACACACACACCCAAACTCAGACAGAGACAGAGCTCTACATGTAATAAGAAAAGAGCAGAGGAGCAGAATTACTTGCTGACCGGCGCAGAGAATGGCCTGGTGTGAACGGCCAGGTGACTGCTGAGGTACTGCTGTGTGATACCTGACATATCCAGGTGCTTCTACGTTCAGGGTGAACATGTCTCAGGCTTGAACCACACACTCAGTGAGTCCCCGCACGTTCACTCACAACTGACTGAGAGCTCAACTGAACTGAGAAATGAACAGATCATTTCAGGGAGAGATTTAGTTCAGTTTGTTCACCCAAAAGATTTGTTCTATTGAATGAATCTTACGAAACACGCATACAATCTAACTTACAAGGCACACATCCCCTTACAATAATAAAAGTTGGGTCTTAGATTCATAGTTTTTGACATAATTTTTTTATCAGTGATAGTAACGATGCAGTCATCGAATTAATTCACTAAAACTAGGGAGCTAAGAGAGCACAAACAGACCAGCCTGTTCTCAACCCCAACTCATGAAATACCGCCTCCTTGACAGCGGATAATGGCATCGGACACCGATGATAGGCACTGAGCGGCAGCATTTTCTGATGCTGCCAGCAACTATAATTATATAAAAGAGGGAGAAAGGTCTTGTAGGGTGGGGAGGAGGCAGATGGGACAAACAAACACCAGACTTTAACTGGTGACTCTCAGCCAACTGTTTGTGAGACCAAAATTTAAGGGAGTCACTTAATAACAACACAGTGGGCCAGTATGTGTAGCATGCTACAGTATTAACTTTAATTACATGATATATGTCATGTGACGTGACATGACGTTAGTAAGAACTGTACCTTTTTTAAACCAAACCATGATGTGATTTTTTTCTAAACCTAACTATATGCTTTTGTGGCCTAAACTTAAGGAAATGAAATAAAAAAAAAGAAGTATTTTACCTCTGTAACAAGTTTATTTTGAAAAAGAAACTGTGCACTTCCTGTGAAATTGAAAATGTATATTGACAAGACGCAGTGCATGTAACAAGCATCCATTCAACGTGTTGGACAGACAATCATACAGGTAAGTCAAAGTTATTTGGAAGAGAAAACAAATTCCTGCTTCAACTTTGACCCACTGTAGATGTACACACAGTGTTTATGTGCGATGAAGAATTATCACTAAGATTACATAAGCTGATTTAGGTTTTGGTTTGGTTCCCAGTGTTATCATAAATGATGGAAATGACGAGGAAAATTGGAAACACACGCTAATTTGTTATTTTGTGCAATAGAAAAGCACCATAACAGTTAAATGAAGGACAAAGCTGCTGATGGAGGGAAGTGTGTGAGTGTATATGTGCGTGCACGTGTGTGTGTGTGTGTCTGTGCGTAAAGGATGTAATTAACAGTGGGGGGTAAATGGGCAACCTGCCTTCACAGAGAGCCAGAGTGACACGATGGCTTGTATCAACATACATATCCCAGCATGCACGCTGTTTTTACTCATGCCATCTCTTACACTCCACCTCCCTTTTCCACCCTCTCCTCCTTTGCTCCTTCTCCATCCTCTCTCACACACAAACCACACACACACTGAAACTAGCTGTCGATTTGCATGGAACACCGTGTCCGTCATGCTAGTAAAGAAACAGGATTGTGACACAAATCAGCCTACTTGGTCTCATCAAGAAGTGACGCTGAGCCAGTGGGCAGTCTGAAGCAGCACCTCACTGCTTCCTGACTGCTGCCTTTTTGACTTTGAAGGCTGCATTCGTTCACATTTAGTGTCTGTTTGCAGGCGAAGTTTAATCCCAATCGACAGCTGCGCAGCAGAATACAAGCGGTGAATACTGAGAGGTGTCACTTATTGTTTTGCACGGCGTGTGCTGCACTGAAGTGGCAGTTTTTCTTTGCACCGTCATCCTCTTGGCTCATTGGTCCCTATATATACGTGTGGGTGGGCAGGTTGGTTAAACCTTCCTGTACTGAGTGAACATGAGCAACATATGCCTGTGTTTTTGTCTTTAAAGCACACAGTCTTGCTTGCGTGTATGTATCATTGTGTGGCTGAGTGCTTCATGAGCGATTCTCTCGACAGGCCGGGTTATAATGAGATCCCTGGGGCTGAACGCAGGCTGCCTGTAAAACAACAGATGTGACTGGACTCGCTCAGTCTCCCCTTTCTCCCCACTAGCTGACAGAGCTGTCACTCAGCGGGGAGGTGGTTGACTGACAGGTGAGGAGGGTGCCTGTGTAGAGCAGGGGATGGGTGAACTACTGTGAGGAAAGGAAAGGCAGTCACCTGGGCTGACACTTGATCCCACAGCCCAGTGCTCTCCAAACAAAACTGTCTGACGGCTGAAACATCCCAAATGTCAGCAGCTCAATCGCTCCGGAGATGTGATGATGATGATGAGACCTTATACTTCTGCTACTGGTGCCACACTTCAAAAACGAGCAGAATAATCTGACATTTAAAAGGCATTTGGAGACGTTCAGATAAGGTGCCATCTATAATCACATCGGAAATGACCAGTTATTAATGTTTTAAATGCAGAAGGCTCGTAAGCTGTACAAATGGGCGGAAAAATCTGATATCCCATGAATATACTAAATGTGAATCCTTAAATTTCTTTTGACATTTTGCTCTCCCGAGAATAACCCTCTGACACTACACACACTTTGTGGGAAAAACAATTCAAGATGCGATTTTTCACCTGTCTTTCTTCTTTAAGTCCCGAGGGAGAGCCAGGCTCGGGGAACTGGCAGAGGCCTCCAGTCAAATGTTACTGCAGAGTGCCAGAAACATCACAATAGAGGTTCTGTGTGAGGGAAAGAGCAAATGGGTGCACACATACAAAAACACACACACAAAAACATCCCTCTGCTCCTGGGCATACAGCCACTGGCCCACTGCAGCCTCTCAGTCAATAGACGAGCATTGTGCTTCCTCCAACAGGAACCTGCTGCAGAAACCTGTTACTGTGCCATGTGCAGGCCAGAGGAAAATTTAACAATTAGCCAAAGGCTGTGCGATATACAACACTGTGATTCTGTTTTTGTTTTTCTTTTTTTTTTTAAGAATCTCCAAAATAAAAAGAAACACATTTGAGTCAGCAAATTTCACACTGTCAGTGTCATAGGATCAAAAATTATCCAGAGTATCTTGGGCACTGTTTTTGGAAATATATTTGGAAATAATATGTTTTTAGCCACGATATCTCATCAACTATTGTAGGGATTGCCATGAAATCTTGTGCAGACATTTGTGATCCCAAGAAGATGAAGCGTATTGATTTTGGTGATTCCCTGCCTTTTACTTAACACCAGCAGGCTGACACTTTTGTTTTTTAGAGAGAAATATTTTAACTACTGGATGGATTGGCATGAAAATTTGGTACAAGGTGAAATGTTAGGGTCAGGTCAAAAATGTGTCCAAAACCTTGGTTTTATATCATATACCTGCAAATGTTATTACATTCCCATCAGCCTCAGCTATACTCTGTGTTTAGTTGTAATCAGCAAATGTTAGCATGCTGACACTAACATAGTTACCAAGTTAAACACGATACCTGCTACACATTAACATGTCTGTATTGTCATCGTGAGCATAATAGGTATGGTTGGTACCGTGACCCGACGCCAATATGGCACCAGTTCCTATATGTCTGGTACTTTCCAGACCGAATCATGACGCAGATTTCGGTGCCTTATTTCTGTACCAGTAACAAGTACACACCTGAGAGACAGTGACATGTGACAGTGAGGCAACCAGGAAAAGATAGCATAAAGTAAATCATAGTAGTGCAGTGTGTAAACAGTTAAGGCTATTTGTCAGTGAATAAATGCTACAGCTGCTCAAGACCCAAGCCAAATTCTATTTGTTTGCCTTGCAGCCTGCTGATTAAAGTGAGGGGGGTTAGCCCCGAAGTTAGCGAGCAGAATCAGCCTCCCATTGGAGTCTGTCCAGGCTCACTTAAGGTGGACTGTTAAGGTGAACCAGCTATTCTCCTTGTAGTGACAATGTCAGATGCTCCTAAACAGATAATGGAGAAATGTCTGGGTGCAGAGTCTCTCCTGAGTTAGGGAGCTCACAATTTATGTTGCTGTTATTTGTATTGTAACTGTCATTTACTGCTGAATTATTGTACCTTGGTTCAGTTTTATTTTTTTTATGGAAATTTGGGGTTTTGTATTTATTAATATTTCTTTATAAGTGTACCTTAAACTATTAAGAGTTAATATATTGTTCAATTTGCCTTTGCAATGCAGTAAAGCTGTTCTTTAATGTGGTTAACCTTCGCTTTGTGCCTCTTCTTTTTTTAAGACTTGGTTCAGGCACAGTTTAGGCATTGGTACAGTTTTAAAAGTATAATTTCGGCACTGGTACCGGAAAAAGAAGATAAAGATTCCCATCCCTAACGTTTACATGCCTACTATAGTATTTAGCTAACAGCACTACTGTGCCCAATGGTGCATTTTATTTGTGCTGGTAAGTCTGAATTGTCTAGTTTCCAGCTGGAAAATTTTGATTGGAGTTAGGTTTCATATCCGAAAATTCAGGGGAACCTCACTGACCCTGGCCTCAAAATCCAATGTGGCTGCTCTGTGCATCAACAGTAATGCACTGTTCATGAGCACTTTTGTCATATTTGTGTCTCATTAAAACTGTCCAGCTTCTACCTATGGACATGTTGCTGCACTGTTTGTAAGTGCAAAATACAGCATAATGCATTTTTATTAATTAGTATTGCTAACACTGGAACGCGTTTAACCCGGGTGCGACATTATACCCTGCTCCGACCTTTGACTCCTGAGGTTAATGGACTGCAGCATAAGCACAGCCTCACAGAGCTGCAAGCATGACTAAAGACTTGTAGTCTTGTTGCTGCTGCCCAGAGAGGATCATTCATTCGGTTGTGTCTGTGAGTGTGTGTGTTTGTATCTATCGCAGCTGATCTTCTCACTTACTGTGCACATTTTTGACTGTATGCCCAAGAACCTCTTGTAGTTGCTGGGATTTAAAATTTTTGAGAAACAAATTTATTGACTGTTTTAAACCATCATTCGCTGCTGAATCCTCACTCCGCTTAACCAGCTGTCCGTGGCCACAAGTGATCAAATCAAACAGCAGAAGGCATTTCTGGTGCCCAGCTAGAATATAAACAAGCCTTACCTAGTCTGTCGCAGGCCACATTTTGGCTTTTGTCATGGCTCAAATATTGACATCCACAGGAAAGTTTGGTCTCATTTTGAACTGGACAGCTCCTGCACTTTAATCCATACCTGTTATATTATGATCCACCAAAGGTAGGAATAATACAAGATGATTTAATCCCCATTTTTGTTATCTTTGGCGCCATGTTGACCCAAGGGAGCCAGGAGGGACAACTGAGGGAGATTCATCTCTTCATTGTTTGGGAGAAGAGGGGGAGGTACGGAAGGTTATTATTGGACATTGTGTCTGAGGTTTGACTCTGTACAGCCTGTCTACTTTGGTTACACCTTGATAATGTAAGCTGCTTATTGTTTCCCCTTCATTCCACTACTGTCATGCATACACACTGAACACACCACCTGCCACGCACCCCCTGTTACCCACCCACACATCCCCAGACTCACCTGGTGAAGATCTGCGCTCTACTGAGTGATCTTTTTTTGTGAAATGTTGTTTTCAATGCCCTGAACACCACAAATGGAATTACATTTACCTTCTCTGTACTGGACTACGGGCAGAAATCCCAGGGACTATTTGCCTGGCTAAATACCACTGGTGAGAAAACCTGCTCTTTAGTAGTTTGGGTGAACAGACACTTAAACCCAGTTCTGACCCTGGCTAAAAAAAAAAGCATATTAGCACTGGTCATCTGCCCGCAGAGCAGCACTTATGATCTGAAATATTTTAGGCTATGCAGTGTTGTATGCTAGTTAATCCCTGAGCTGTAGCTCCCTAGTTTCTTTATGAGACAACATGTCATTAGCTAGATAATCAAGCTTGTTCCCATTATCGCTGCTCATTTTAATGAGCTGTGTACATCCACAGCACGGCCTCCAGAGATGAGCCATCACACAACAAGGCCTGAATTTCTCCAGCATTCTCTAACGCTCTGCTAATGTGTTTAAATTAAACAACATTTTTTTGGTAAAGCTGCCATCTTTGGGGCATTTATGTTACTCCGCCAGGCACTATTTGGAGATTGCTTTTTTAGAAACATACCATTAACAGCGACCTCAGAGCTGCATAGCAACTCCATATCTGCCCCATTGCCATTCGATCAGCACACACCGGCTGGATATTTTGCAGGCGAAATATGCAGCGTCTCCATCATCAGAGAAGGCTATGATGCATGACCTGCTTGACTCGGTTGATAAATGATTTATCAAAAGCACACACAAGCAGTCTAGGTAAGGGTTGTGGACACAGAGAGATGTAAGCAGGCAGCGGAATGAATGCGAGCGCTGAATCTGAGAGCAGATAGTTGAAGCTCCAGATGGTGTCGGTGACAGGTGTGATTATCATTGGGAATTACGCTACACTTGTGATACTCTGACTGCACAATGTGTGATAATTCAGCTCTAATTTCAGCTACACATCACACCACAAGAAAAGCGCCTTGAACATGAATGGCTTGTGAAATCGACAGGAGCAGAATAATGAACACTGGTTCCGTAGGTGAAATGAAAATAATATTATTTAGAGCTTAAAAAGAAGTTTTCAAAACATTAAACCAGCTCATTAAATCAAAAATGTATGGGTTTGCAAATCTGATTTTGTAAAAATGTATTTATAGATTTTCTTTGTAAACCAGGGAATTAATTGCTGTCAGCTTTCTACTGATCAATTTTATAATATTTAATTGCTTCAACCTCAAGGCCATCAATTTTAAAATTTAAAACTGAATTTATAATGGGCTTAAAATCTGCATAGTAAAACAAGCCCAGCAGACATGGCAACCCTGGTCAGACACTGGTGTCATCTGGTTTATACCAGTAGGGAAGTTATTATTGATAGCTGATCTCCTGCCATTATTTGAATGACAATGAAATAGGGCATTTACATTGAATTTTCACTGGAAATTAGCTATGATGAGGAGAATTATAATCTAAAATTCCAATCTGAAATTTCACATTGCAAATTGTTGGCAGATCTGAAAACGAAAAGTCCAATTTTACAGTGAATTTCATGATTGTTATGGCAGTTTTATGCTACGGAGAAAACTTAAAATTTACTTTGGCTGCAATTTTGCTTTATCAAACATCAACATGAAAATAAAATGAGACTATAGCGTCTTTAGTGTATAATCAGCTGAAAATAAGAATCCTGTTTTCGTTAACTTAGAATGACCCATTTATATCTACATATAAAGTGGGTCCTCTTCCATGGAGTCCATGTTGTTTTTACAGTAGCTCAGAACATACATATCAAACCATGTCTCGAAATAGAGCCATTCGTGTTTTGCATCAGCCACCATAGTTCACTTACAGGGTTAGATTGGTGTAAAAATTTTCAAACTGGTTTGATATTGAGCCAAACATCAGATTGGACTGTGATGCCAAATTTTACCAGGTGTTGCACTTGACTCAGCAGCTGCTCCTGAGTGGAACATAATGACACAGTGTCCCAATAGCAAACAAGCATCTGACTATCATGTCGCATCGTGTAACACCAGAGCTGTCTGTCCATACTTAATCAATCAAATATGCACTTCCATGGGCCTACTGCATGTAAATAAACTATAAATATAAATAAATAAACTGTATGTAAATGTAAATATCAGCTAGGTGCTCGAGATCAGACTGGAGACGAAACCACTTACAGTACAAGATGAGTGAGTAGCCCACTTGCTGTCTTCAGAATTTGTGATGTTGCTTTTTTGAACAGAAAACGTGTTTTATATTGTGATATTTCCCTGAAATGAAACACAATATAACCAACAGTAAGAAGCCTAGCTTTTTTTTTTTTTTTTTACTGATGGTCATTTAGCTCACCAGAAACTTTGAGCTCCCT
>JAPZEB010000009.1:6487413-6500105 GCA_029783705.1 Chaetodon striatus | reverse complement strand
CCGTCCACTTTTGTAATACGTCAGAGCAAGTCGAGGTGAAGTAGAACACAAAACTAACCGGCATGCACTGTGCGCCAATCACCGGTGATCGAATCTGCGCAGGCCTGGCTCATCTTGAACGAGCCTATTGAGATCAAACTGTAAAACTAAACAGTGCTGATCAAATAAAAACCAAGATTCTGTTTCTGCTTTGCCTATTTTTTAGCTAAAATGTCTTTAGAAACATATTTTAGTGCACTTTTTGGCTGTAATACAAGAATTTGCTAACGGGAAATGTGCACCATACTGTTTCCTGTATTGTAAAAAAGAGGGCTGAAAATACTAAGATCAAACTGTAAAACTAAACAGTGCTGATCAAATATAAACCAAGATTCTGTTACTGCATTGCCTATTTTTTCCCTAAAATGTGTTCAGGAATAATATTCTGGTTTAACTGTAATTTGAGATCATTTCTGAATAGCCGTTGGCCGCCAAGACTGCATTACACCACCCTCCAGTGGGAGCGTTTATTTGTCAGGTGTGGGGCAGTGCATTCAGGTAATTGTGGGTTTTCTATCTACCTGAGCTAAAGCAAATGCCACAGTGCTTTTCCTCTGTATTCTCTGATCATGTAGCACCAATTTTAAAAGTATTTGTGTCTTTCTACTGCACAGACAGCTGAGTTTGATGAAAATAACATCTTTCCAGCAGTGGAATACTTCTTTAACACCTGACATTACCTATAGGTTGTGAAAGCTTTTGGTTGGTTGCGAAACCAAAACAACTCAATCAGGCTAATCTACGATCCCAAACTTGACATGTCGTGATATGTTAGAGAGTCTTACCATAAAGCCGACGGACAGTCAAAAATTGACCAAAATTCATTTTAT
Source organism: Chaetodon striatus (assembly GCA_029783705.1). Classification (NCBI taxonomy): domain Eukaryota; kingdom Metazoa; phylum Chordata; class Actinopteri; order Chaetodontiformes; family Chaetodontidae; genus Chaetodon; species Chaetodon striatus. The sequence goes on along the minus strand of JAPZEB010000009.1, from coordinate 6,499,236 downwards.
GCAGACCTGGACCCCAACCCCCAATTTCTGACTCAACGAAATGACTGATTTTGGATTTTAAAAATGTGAGGTTTTTTTCCGAAAAGGTGACAAGTTTGGAGTTAAACTATCCTTTATTTCTTTCTTTCTTATCTCTGTCATTTTTCTTCTCCCTGAGACGCAGTAAGACTATATATCTTAGCATATGCGGATGTCACACCACTCCAAACGCTGAAAGATAAGCACCATCCATCAACATGAAGTGTCTGCTTCATTTATTTAAATTAACTTTCTTTATTTATTCCAGAAACAACCTGGTTTGTGCAGCTGCCAGTTGGCAAATATTTGATAAAAATTTGTTTATAAAGAAAAATGCTGCTCACGTTGAAAGTGATGACTGCACACTTTCACCCCGAGAGAATATCAAGTGAAAAGCATTTAGCTGCTGAGAGTAGATTTTCAGGGACTGTGTTAAATATTATTTAACAAAAATCCCCAGCCTCTACAAGAAAGCTATACAGAGAGAAATGGATTGTGGAAAATGGAAAACAGAAGTGCATCAAGGGAAATAAACCACTAAGTTAAAAAATCATGAGTATTTCTTTCAGCCAACCAGTTGTCGGCTGCGTACCTCCACTTCTAACACAATCACACGTCCTCATGGCTGCCAGCTTTAGCTAAGTCAAGAAACCTGAACGTGCTCTTGTTTTTGCTGCAGGAAATCTCCCCACTGTGAGATGCGTTTACGCTTGCATGGCTGTAACGGCCAGCTCTGAGTGTTGAGCATGGTCTTCTGACTCTGCCGAGCTAACTTTCCTCCAGTTTGCCAGACCCTGACCCTGGCTCCAGGCCTGCCCTGGGGGTGTAGGACTCATTTATAAGCCAGGATGACATTCTGGTGTTGGATGCCTCCTCATAACCAGCTTGGTTGGTTTCTGACTGGTCTGAAAATTTCATTAGAAAAGCCACCAGCTGCAGCTTACATGTTACAGGAATGTGAATGAAGAAAGGCGTATCTACCCACCATGGTTTGAGAGAGAAGAAGAGATGAGATCAAAAAACTGAGATAAGAAATGTATTAGATTAGGGAATACATTGTAAACACCTTAATATATATGATTTAAAAGTACCTAATAAGGAGTATAAGGCAAGCATTTGTATTCAGAAAGCTCCAATACTCTGTGGGATGCTGTTTCCCCCACTGAGTCAGAAAATACCTACAATAGATAGTGTATGTTTTGTGATTATTTATCCTGTTATAGCAACCAAAGAAGTATGCAAAAGTTTGGGTGAGGAAATACTTTACTGGATGTTTCTTGCTGTGGACGGCGTTGTTTCTGGGTGACAGGTTTGTGCAGTGTAAAGTCACTCTGTGGGGGAGGCAGTGATTTATGTGTCGTGCAGGAGGGAGGCTACACATCTCGCTGACACAACTCAGCCATCAACAGGAGTTATGTCCACCCAAAACCACAAAGCAAACTCCGAAGGTGGACCAAAACAGGACATAAAGTAAGCTTTGATTATTGCCTCTCACTCTCACTCTCATACACACATGCACACAAAAGCCTCCAGGCCGGCCCTCCTTCACTCGCTGTTTGTTCATCTGTTCCTCTTTGCCCACCAAGAAATGTATGCATTGCCACAGAGCATAAATAAACATGGACACACACACAAGCAAAGGCATAGGCTCACACATACACTTGCGATGCAAAGCAAGCAAACCAGATCGCACTGTAAATAAGCGTATTTAAACACACTCACACAAGCAAACATAAATGCCCTCCCAGTTTATAGAAATCGGCAGTAAACCTACGTGCAGTATGCTGGAAGGAAACATACTAATTACTTTTTATTTATTAGCAGATTGTTTCTCAACAGTATGTTTCTTTTGAATTAATGAGGTCTATATTCATTATCTTATCACACAGACACAGACTGATGGATGCAATTGTTCACAACAAAGTAGAGCAGAATTCAAAATAACAGCATTGTCTTTATGCATGTAAATGCATGATAACATGCATAAATAACAGGCATAAATCTGTGGTCATGGTCTTGACGTGTCAATCTCTTGCTCGCTTCGCTCTTCTGAATTACCAATTGCGAGTCAGTGCCAGCCAGCTTTTTACTGCTGCCATTTAACTGCAGAGGCAACATGTAACAACCCACTCTGCAGCAGCAGTCCACATAACAAAGTTGCCATTCTGTTTCTTGCTCTGGCCTCTGAGTCTAAAGGCAGCCAACTGCCAACTTGGTGATATGCCATCCAAAACTGGCAACGATGGCTTAGCTGGGGCTGGACTGCAGCCAATATACCCACCCCCCTCTGTTATACACTACACATGCTCACAGAATAATACACAGCTGTGCTTGCAAAGCCAATACAAAGTTCAATCTAATATACAGAAACAAGTGTGTGTGTGCTGTAGTCATATGCATGTGGCTACAGGCACACACTTGTAAATCCACTCAGACAAATAGCAAACTATTGAAGCTGGCCTTGAAGCCTCGATCTATCTCATCTTAAAGGAAAAAAAGTTTTCTGAGTACTTTTGTTGAGAACAATCACAGGAGCAGAGTGTCGGGACAAAATTAGTGACCTTTCACAACGCAGAGCGAGACAAAGCAGGATGAGGGGAAAGGAGGTGGGCAGCCAGCGAAACACACTCCAGCCTTTTGCGTCACGTTGGAGTGTGTGCTCAGGGCTACACAGGTCTGATTAGGAACGGCTCAGTGGCTTTTTCCCCCACTGACAAACCACCCATGTCCGCATTTCCTCTCTTTCTCTTTCCCTTTGATTTTCTCCATCTCCTTCTGCTATTTCCTCCTGACATGCTTTGCTTTTTGTTTTGCTGCTGTGTTTGTGCTCTGAGTACTTCTGAGTGACTCACCTCCGCCAGGTAACTGACAACGTGTCTTGGACATCAGCAAGCTCATTAACATTCTGAAGCATCACCACGGTGGTTGCCATGACGTCAGTGTCTCTGTGGAAACTCATTCGGGGATCAGGGTCAGATACACATTCTGCCACGATCATATTACTATTCATCCCATCAGGTTGTCAGAGAACACACTTTTAATCATTTGCTGTGTATTTCCTGTCTGCTTTCTGTTCTCATCATAATTTACAACCAACATTTTTATTCTGAGCTGTGGATGATAAATAGTCTACCAATCTGAAATGCCTGCAGGTCGCACACGTATGGGAAGAGAAATCCAACAGCAGTGAGAGGTGACAGAACACCTGACTGGCTCTCTAATGTGTGTTTAATTGTCCAAACCAGACTCATATTGTATCAGAAAGCCTGCTAGCTCATGTGAGCAGGAGGAGGGATTCCAGCATCAGATTAGCCAGCCCGACAAACCTGTTCTGAGATACACAAGTGGACATGGGTTTTATTACTCTATAATCACCTCGACTGAGCTGGCGAGAGGCTGAGACACTCTCTCCCCAGAGAGACGATAGATGATGAGACCGTCTCCTCGCCGATATTATCTTTGGACAGTCCGGGTTGCTTATATCCAAAGATGCAGTAGGATTATAATTATCTAAAGTGCTGTCCTCATGCACACCGTACACGTTATTACATACAAGCAATTACACAATTTCAGTATCAAGCTGAGTGACTGCATTATCCAAAGCGACATGATTAGTTGTTTATTGTTTAAAGGCCCCAATTATGTCAATTAGAGTTACTTGAACTGGAAATCGGTGACTGTTTTGGGTAAAAAATATGGTAATTTTATTTTATCTGCACTGTTAGGTGCTAAAACTGGCACATTTACAACAGTTACTGTGGCTGGCACGGCTGTCTGTTCAGTTTCATGTCGCTCTGGGTAGCAGCTCACTGCTCTTCTGGTTGACAATGCCAACAATGTTTGTTCAAACCACAGGAAGTGTTGTAAGAGATCCTGAGAGCTTTCTTTTGTATCACACAGTCTACATCATACCATCAGTCTACACTGTCTTACAGTAGCAAATAACAAGCCACTGAAGATGTTACCTGGTAGATTGTGGACATTTTTATTTAGCTAACTCCTTAAATCTCTCATGATGGATGGTGTACATGTTTTATGTTGTGATGTTTTATGAGTTTTTGTGGGTTTCAGAATATGTTTTACAAATGTAGCTATTTTATTGCAACCTATACATTGTAGACTGAAGTCTATATGTGTTCTGTGATTGAACTGGCTGCAACACCAGTTCTCCCTTGAATCCATCCACTTGACTGAGGTCTGATTTGTCTGGCAATGTTACATGAAACAGCAGTTTCTCAGTTAAAATTAAAAAAAAAAAAAAAAAAAAACTCAATTATTGGGACTCAATTAGCCAATCTGGAATAACACCATTGTCAAACTGTTGCTTAACATTGTCAGGTGTTGCGCTGAAACCAATGGGGCATAACAGCAACAACGGTGAGCGCTATTGACAAGATAGATGCCTCTATCGAGGCTGTTTTAAATCCTCAAGTTTTCTCAATATCACCCAACATCATATTTGTTTTTACTCTGCTCTGTGCCACTCCTAAAAGCCTGGCAAAACAGGTATGTTTGTATGTGATTGGTTAGGTAAAATTGAATCCCCCTCCCCCACAGAAATCGTTTAGACTGGATGCATTGTCAGAAGAAGATGGAAATGGAATATAACGAGTTGACAATTGTTTTTGATATCAGGCAAAGTTTTTCCTAAACAACAACATAGTTAAAAGAATACTTCACCCCCCAAATGTCAATTTGTGCATCAATAACCCACCCAGTGTTACACTGAATTTGTGAAGAAAACTCCTAGGCAACCGTGTTAAACAACAGCAAAACTATATCAAACCATCCGTTTACAGATTTACACACAACCCGTGCGGTATAATTAAAGCCTCATCTGGGTGGCAGTAGCTCAGTCCATAGGGACTTGGCTTGGGAACCGAAGGGTCGCCAGTTCAAGTCCCCGCCAGACCAAAATATGGACTGGTAACTGGAAAGGTGCTAGTTTGTGCAAGGCACTGAACCCCCCAGCTCAGGGTGTCTGTACATGGGCAGCCCCCCTCACTCTGACATCCCTCCATTTAATGCATGTATAGGTCACGTTTGTGCATGTGTGTGTATTTCGGACCTGTGTGTATATGTAAAATAACAACAGAGTGAAAACATTGAATTTCCTCCCTTGCGGGATTAATAAAGTATATAAAATGAAAATGAAATTAACGCTCAGTACTTCCCTAACACACAGCAACTGAACTAAAAGTAAAACTCGATCCATGCTTTCTTCAAAGCCAGACACTGTTGACAAAAGCAGTAACTTTTATCTCACTGAACACAGAAGCTGCTGGTCTACCACTGCCGCAATCAGTAGTGTGTTTGTGTTATTGTGTAACTTTGGTGTTTTAACGGGTTACTTCAGATTCACCAAAGTCACAGAATAACACAAACAAACTACTGATTGACGTAGTGTCAGTGGAGTTTGGCTTTGAAGAGAGCACAGATTGAGTTTTACTTTTACTTTTAGTTCAGTTCCCCATAATAAAAGGCTGTCTGTTTGGGAAGTACTGAGCCTTTGAATGAGACTTGGATTAAACTGCATGAGTTGTATGAGAGTTTGTAAATAGATATTTTGATATAGTTTTGCTATTATGAAAAACGTATGACTTCAATTCATCAAGAATTTCTCATTTTTGGATCCTTTGTTCTCTGTAGGTTTGTCAAACAACAACGTTTTCTTCATGAATTCAACATAACACAAGGTGTAATTGATACACAAATGGTCACTTGGGTGGTGAAATATTCCTTTCAAGTCAAAATTGAGACATCATAAGCACAACTCTGGTTGCTCTGCCATATTTGTTGTACATAATGATAATAATTTCAGCTTTTCTCAGCTTTTCCTCACATAATGTTCGCCCTGTAACATGATTGCTGCTTTCCAACATGAGCACATTTAATAGGCCAGCTTCATGGCAGAGATACAGGCATGTGACAACACTGTTATTGATCAGAGCGCTTTTTAAGTTCAGTTTTACCCAATTATCTAAGCCACTGAATTGGAAGTAAAACAGGAGACAACCCTATCTATGAACCGCAAAATAGCTCTGCAATGCAGTAGATTAAAACCGAAATTTTAGTTATCTTAAAGTTCTTCCTATCACAACCAAAAATAAATGTAGTGAACCCTACATGTAGCTTTTTTCACCCAGAGGAAATCATATCAGGTTTCTAATGGAAATGAACTTTATCTTTTTTTAACCAAATGACATTTACCTTAGTTCCCTGACACATTTCAAGATATGACTTTTCTTGAACACTCATTTTGAAAGAAGTTCTCTCGGCAGGTCAAACTGTAACAGGAATAGGTGAGATTATCTTACACCATTGGCAGCAGTGAATAGATAATGCTCTCCTCTCCCTCGGTGGTTGACAGTGACATGACCTTTATTAAGGCACTAAACCCCCAACTGCTCCAGTCGAGCTGCTCGGTGGCCAAACAGTGAACAACTAAAAGGGCATCTCCCTAATGTGCGACTATGTAAATGGGTGACGCCCTGCAGCAAATATGAAAATCCCAGCCGAAGTGACTGAGGGGGAGGGAGGGAGATGTTGGGATTTATTGACCTCCCACAAGCATAACAAAAGGATGACAGACTGTTTAAAAAAACATTAATTGTGGCAGATTAACAGAATCTGAACCGAAGCCAGAAATCTTTCAATCCTGGTTTAAGCATGTAGAGCACTTTGTAACTTTGTCTTGAAAAGTGCGGTAGAAATACACTTTATTATTTAACTGTCAAACTATAAAGAGCCAGACGCACACATAAGACATATCAGTTTCCATGGTGATATTATACAGCAGGTGGCACAGCAGATTGATGACCTCTTGTCCTCGAATTTGAGTGAACAAGAAAACTCCAACAGTCTGCTAGATTGTCCCAAAAATATAGAACAGCTGCTTGCAAGGTGATAAAGTATTCCAACTTAAACTTGCTGCTGTAGTTAAGCACCACATAATTAGCTACTGACAGGTGGTTAGTTTGCCAGCTCGGTCTTATGGCCAGAGAATAAATATCCATCAGATTCAGCCAGATCTTAGAGCAGAAAATATCACGTAATAGACTCTGTAGCTGTTTCAAGCTAACAAGAGTAAAGAGTGTACAGCCGTGCTCTGCGAGGCTATACCTTATACCAGTGGTTTTCAAACTTTTTGTGTCCAAGATACACCAAAGGACAAGCCAAAATCTTAAGGCACACTTGTATTTATATCTGTGCACAATAGCAATGTAAGATAATGAGATGTGTCACACATTTGTATTTCCCACATGCAAATGTCAACAAATTTGTTCACTGTGAAGGTTTTTTAAATTACGTTTTTGGGGAGAGTTTGCCTCTATATTAGAAAATGGGTGTGCATAACATACTGATAAAATCAATTAAAAATTCCTTGAAAAGCTTTTTGTATAGGCCCAGTTTAATATTGTATTAATAATGTGTGGTTATCACAAAATCCCATGGCACACCATCTGAGAGACACTGCCTTATATTAACATTGGCATGCTAACATGCTCACAATGACAGTAATAGTTTAGCATCTTAGCATGGTACCTTTTGCTAATTAACAACAGTACAGGTGAGGCTGATGAAAAAAAGATTGATTTTGCAGGAATTTAGTGATAAACAAAGTATTGGACCAAGTGCTAGAGGAAACTCAGAGGATCATCATTTTATCACACATTGCACATCCGCTCCATGTCATACCTTAACAATGCTCCTTGAGATGCATCAAACCAACATCAAAGAACTGGTGGCGATGAAGGCTAAATGTTGCGGCTCCTCACGTCGGCTGTATCTCGGCCGAAAAGTTGCACTTAACCATGCCATGAGGACTACAGCCAACGCCCTACTAGCAGGTACGACCTGTACATGTAGGACCAAAAGGACAGTTTCAAGATGTTAGTTAGCCAGTTAGCACATTAACAACACAACCCAATGTTGAAAGGTAAAATGATATTTACTGTGTGCTAGCAAACACTCTTGACTTTAGTGGTTTGTTTACTTTCCTCACTTCTGATTCTTTTCTCTTGCTCAGAGCTGAAGTGCCAGTTTGTTTGATTTTATTCATTGACGGGTTCCGCTGGTTCCAGCATCGATTAATATGCTGGATTTGCCAAAAAACAGGCAACATGGGTCAACTTGTGCCATCGGTGTGGGACACACCACAAAAACTAACATTGACCAATGACTGACCATCAGCTTGGTGTGTCAGGGCCCTTAGCTCTTCTCACTGTAAACCTCCGCCTCTTGTGGCTAATTGCTTAAAGGACCTAACAACCATGGATCAGGTAAAGCGCAGTGTTTTAGTCTACCTTATAGGGAAAATAACCCAGCCTATCTAAACAGGTAACTACCACACAACTTTTGACAAATACTCAAGATCTGTCTCTCACAATTATAGATAAAGCTGGTTTATTTTCCATGGATACCCTCCAACAGGTCTATCAGCCTGTGGAGCCAATTTAAAAACTCTATGCTGAATATCTCTGCCAAACCACTCCATCTTTGCCATCTTACCAGACCTCCCCTTGCACAGCTCAGTGACACAAGCAACTCATACACAACAACTAAGCCCTCAGGGAAACACTGTATGTGTGCATTCACCTGACAACACATGATGGAAAGAAAACACTGCCTTCTAAAATATCAATAACTCAACTCATCCGTCACTCTCCATGCTCTGCTTTTGATGTTAAAAGACATTTTAAAAAAGCATTTTCTCTGCAATAAGATGCCGGTCCCAGATGGAAATTCAGACAAACAGACACATTTAGATAAAGACATACACACACACACTGACTAACTATATGAAAGCGCACACTCCCACATTTTAATTAGCAGCACTTTAGTGCAGAAAGCACTAAACCGTAGGATAATTAATCTCCACAGTCTGTGTTTTCACTGCTAAACCACCTCAGGGAGGGGCCCAGGTTGCTCTCTACTGTGTTGAGTTCATCTGTTGGGAAACAGGAAACAATAAAGTTGAAAATCTTAAGGGGTAACAGGGGAAAGGTCGCCAGATTAATATGCTGTTGAAGGCATTTGCTTGTGCAGTACACTGATGGTCAGTTCCTGCACCATGAATGTGGAATGCCAACAATCTCTGCCGGCTTCCTGTGTGAGTGTGTGTGTGTGTGTGGTTGTGTGTGTGAGTTCAGTTTGGTCACATACTGCCTCTCATTACAAATCCTCTCATGACTGTATGCAATTTGTGGCTCTGCTCTGTAGCCTTTTGTCAGCAGGAAAGCCAAGTACTGTCTCTGTCTGTCTCTGTCAGTGTCTATCACTCCTCCTCAATGTGTCTCTGTCAATCGCTGGGTCTCTCTCTCTTTCCCTGCCATCTCAGGGGACACAACCCCATCTGCAAATTGTAGTAATTAGCCAAGAACGTCTGGGATCGCGCGCTTCCTGTCCACATGACGTCAGCTCTGGCCGTTCAGGGATAAGATGACTGGGCTCTCTGTGCTTGTCAGAGCCACTTGGAGTAGCAGAGAATGGAAGCGAAACTCAAGAATGCAGAATCAGAGCGTGAACCCACAAAGGTACTTCTAATCCTCCTGCCGTCTCAGCGGTAAAGGGCAAATGGCTGATCAGATTGCTGAAATCGAGGCTAGACATCCTGCGGTAATAAACCTGCCTGTGAGTGGGAGTAGATTGTCAAGATAAACTCAGATGCCAGCTTAATTTTACAAACAAAGCAGCAGCTGATTTGTCTTCATCTTGGAGAGATGTACACGTCTGTATCAGCGTCTGGGTGACTGCTTTATTTGATGGATATTCTGGCTGATGGCAAAATGCAGGCCAGTGCAAAGGAGATGATGCTACCCGATGCCCACTCTGTTAAATGCACAAACACATACACACACTGGCACCACAAGACTAATCCTCTTAAGTCTCAGTCCGAGCTGTGGGGGCACAGCAGGTCTTGTGCTCCTGCTGTGGGTGCTGGCCTCATTTCCACTGCTCATTTCTTGCCCTGGGCTACACCTTCGTACAGTTCCTCTCTGACTCATGTGTCCATCCAAAAAATGTCCCACCTCCTTTTTATTTGTTTTGCTTTAAGGAACACACCCCTGAAAATCTGTCTTTTGAGTATCAAACCTTCACCTCCTTGTAGGCTTAAGAGCTGTTCTCAAAGTTTGTAGCGTCCTTCTTTGCGGAGTGGTGTAGTCGCTTGGATTCAAAGCAGTTACAATAGATTACAATAACTGGTGTATCAAAACATTCAAAAACTTTTCAATGGCTCCATCATTGATCTGTATCATCAGTTTGTTTCAAACACGAATAGTTTCACCATAACAGAGATAGAGTACGTCACACTGTTACCAGCATGTAGCTCCAAAAATCAAGCATAATTGTAATTTATTGATTCGTTAGCGAGGCAACAACTGTCATGACAACGTGATCTCACCCTACTCATCATATTTTGATGGTTTAGCAGAAGAGGCTTTTTGTGTTGTATCTTGACACAGGTTGTCAAGTTAGTCGCTTAGGTTTAGGCAACAAAACTACTTAATAAGGGGTTAGAAAAAGATTGTGGTTGATGTTAGTTATGTTAGTCGACTGACATGATTAGCAGCTCATATGACTAATGATGGACTAACGGGTGACTAGCAACTAACTAACTAACTTGTTGGCAGGGACACACTGTCAGGAGAGGCAAACTCCCCACAAGAAATGTGGAAAAAGGGGCCCCTGATAGCCACTCATTTTGGCACATTTTGCAATGACAACTATAAACCCCAACAAACTCCTCATTAAGGCACTATACAGTACACTGCTGCTGCCCCCCAAAAAACCTTCATGACACCTGGATACCATTGGTAAGGACAGGCTCTAGGATGGCCTCTGCCTGTTGGATCCATCCAACTCTCCCCTGACCTGCTCTAAGCAGACTTTCACACTCTTAATACCATGTCAGTCGCTCTGTGCGTCTAATAAGGGTGCAATGTGCATCCATGTCTGACACTGAGTGGCGTTTTTTTGTGAGCAATTAACCCAAAGAGTTTGGGAAAGATACATTTTTGTGTGGTTGAAATGTTTTTTTTTTCTGTCTTTCCATTTACAGACCCTCAGGATAATCTTGTGACCCCTTAGCATTTTGGGAACCGCTGCTCTAGAGAACACTGACTCGGGCTGTGTATCAGTGCTCGATACCTTTAAGATAATGAGCAAAATAACCTAGGACCAAGTAATATTAAAACTTCCTCAGTCAAACAATACCTGCATTCGTGTAGTCTGTGTAGTTTTGCTCACAGCCAATCACTGCAAGCATTCCTCAGTTTAATGTGATGTGGGATTGGCCCACTACTGTACAGTCTGTGGTGTGGTGAAGTGGAGTGTGGTGTATTTGATGGACTTGGCAGTAAAGCATTCCAAGATGCCACCAGAAAGTTAACAAATCAAGCACTCTATTTGTATCAGTATCACTTGAAGGGTGGTGGTATTGGCACTGGTATTGTAACTCTTAAACAATACTTAGCCCTAACTCTGACCATATGGATCAATGGTGGTAAAGATAATTTTGCTGTAGGAGTGGCTTGAGAACTTTCTGTGGCCTTTTTTAAACATTTTGACCCCTTGTCATGACTCTGTGCCAGTGATAGCCATGGCTGAAGGCATTATGTTTTTCAGGCTTCCGTATTAGTCTTGTGAACATGTTATTTCAGGAACACCTTGAGGAAATTTCTTAAGGTTTGGCATGAATGTCCACTTGCACTCAACAATGAACTGATTAGATTTTGGTGGTCAAAGGTCAAGGCCACTGTGACCTCGTCTGTCTCATTCTTGGAAAAGCGGTATCTCAAGAAC
>JAPZEB010000009.1:6460036-6487313 GCA_029783705.1 Chaetodon striatus | reverse complement strand
GGCCACTGTGACCTCGTCTGTCTCATTCTTGGAAAAGCGGTATCTCAAGAACACCTTGAGGGAATTTTTTCAAATTTGGCACAAATATCTACTTGGACTCAACGATGAACTGATTAGATAATGGAGGTCGAAGGTTAAAGGTCACTGCGGTCTTGCATGCATCTCATTCTCGTGAATGCAATATCTCAAGAAAGCCTTGAGGGAGTTTCCTCAAATTTGGTACAAATGTCCACTTAGACTATAGGATGAGCCATTTAGAATGTTGTGGTCAGAGGTCACTGTGACTTTATAAAAAGTTTTAGGCTATAACACAAGAACTAAAATGCTAATTATGACAAAATCTTACACAAATATCTAATAGGATATAATGATACAGTGATGACATTTTATATCCAAAAGGTCAAAGGTCAACTTTACTGTAACATCATAATTTTTCTGCAAGAACACTTCTCTGGCTATTACTCAACATTATATCTTAGCAACAGAAGGGGAGACATTTGGTCAGATACTGATTTGGTAACACTAATCTTGGGTGCCCACGCTGAAACTGTGCTGATTGTATAGATCTTCTGTGCTGCCGGGGGGAGATTGTGTGTGAAATATCTGTGTTTTCACAGACATAGATGTAAACTGTAAGTGCAATTTGACTCGCAGAGGCATACAACCAGAAAGTGATAATTGTAGTTTTGTCACAAGTCCATTGTAATCTATCATAGCTGCTGTTAATCCAAGTTACTACACCACTTTGCAAAGGAACAAGCTATAAAACTTTTAGTGCCACATTTCAAACCTGCAGGAGGTGTGTATTTGATACCCAGAAGCTATATTTTTGGTGGAATATTCCTTTAATACTTCTACACTTCCACTGTCTGTCACTTCCCCTTTTGTCTCTTGTCTCAGCTTGTTTCCCTCTTCATCCATCCTAGTTCCTCTGACATTTCATCCATCATTTGAGCTCATCTTGTCGATGGTTTAATATCTGGCTGCGATGTAACAACACCTAAGTTGCCAGACAACACTGACAGTTGTAAAGGTAAAGCTCTCAGTTGCTGCCAGCGTGTTATGACTTAAAGCAGACAGGCCTGTCCACTCTCACCTCCGCCTAAATCCTGTCAGGATACAGCAGCTTGCCAACTTCAAAAACACTCCAGACAGAAAGTCCTGCTGCCTAACAGAAACTGTCCACATTGAGACTGACCAATGGACTGTTTTTTACAGAAACAGCTCAGGGAAAAAAACAGCTTTGAAAGGTTTGGAGTCCCTGAATCAACTGGACAGCAAAATTGTTCTCTGCGGATAAAAGAGCTCACATGTCATATCATCTGTTGTTGCTGAATAGGCCTTGAAGCTCCTGCAAAGGTATAGAGTCCAAAAACACTACATTAGTGCTCGGTGCTGCTGCATTGCAGTTCAATTTTGCCAGCTGAGAGGTCTGCACAGTGTGCACATTACCTTGAAAGACTGACTCATTCCTCGGGCTGCAGTGCTGTTTGACTTGCAGGGCAACATGAGAGCATGGAGATGACATTAAAGCAGAAAATGGACAGTTATTACTTACAGATATGGCTTTTGAAGGCTGGTAGAGGAATGCACGTAGATGGGAAGTGGTAGGGAAAAGAGTAAGCATTGTGAATGACTGCTCCATCAGAGCATAATGAGACAGTTGGTTACAATGCGTAATAAACACGATCTACATTTGATGACATGACATGAAAAAAAGGAATGAAACTTTGTCCAGAAATCCTCCTTTTCCTATCCAGCCAAGCTATTGATTTATTTTGGATTTCAGTGAAAGGAAAACAAAATAGCCCTAACATTTTACCACTTTATTTTCCACAAAGAAACATCTTTAAAACATCTGAAACATCTTTGAGTCAAACTGACACATTTGGAGTTGATGAGAAAAATAGTGTTAAATGAGCAAAAATAAAATCAGATATGTTGTGATTTCTAAAATGCACTTGTGGTAGTAATGCTCACATACACACCTTCACAATATTTCAGTGTTACACAATCTCATTTCCAGCTCCTAATGTTTGGTTTGAGCCATCATTCATCTAATCACTAGAATCCCTTTTCAGCATTACTGTACATTTCCTCTCAAATGTGGCAACAGCAAGCAACTTCAGACAGTGCAGCGACAGATTTAGTCCTCATGTTCGCTGAGCAACACTCTTTGAAAAAAAAAAAACAAGCCTCATCCCCAGACGTCCTGCTTCAACATGGTCCTCCACACACGCACTTCACCCTCCTCACTGTCGCTTCGCCGCAGTGCCATCCTCCTATTAGAGCGGTTTCAGGAAATTAATTCCTCTTTAATACCCGGGACTAGACGGCATTTCCACTATCACAGCTTCCTTGTGTCCAGGGGGTTAGTCCAATTTGCCATCATTTCAAAACAACACAAATATGTAAACAGCTTAGAAAATATGCACACACGCAACAAAAAAAAGAAAAAATCCAAAGCATTTCTTTCCACAGCGCAGTGTTTCTTTTTTCCTCACTCTTCTGCAGTGCAAAAAATTAAAATACGGAAAAAAAACCCAACAACTGAAAACAATAAATAGACTTCCTCTGTTATATATTTCTGTGTTTATGTATATACATATATATATTTATAGTGATAGGTCTCTACATGAGCACACAGCTCTTGGCCCGGTCCTTCCTCATGGCCGGGGCCTCGTCCATTTGCTCAGTCCGACCCGGCAGGGGTGGCAGGGGGAGCTGTGACACTCGCTTCAGGCCTCTGCGGGAACTGCTGCGTTTTAGCTGCGGCTTGTGCGGCCGCCGCACCGACGCCACTGTGGTGATGTGGAACACGTCCCGAACGCTGTTCTCCGAAACCTTGGAGGTGCACTCTACGTAGGCCACCGCCCCCATCTGTCGAGCTATTGTGCTGCCCTGGAACATAAGGACAGACAGAACAAGAGACGATTAGCAAGCATGTAAACTTAAAGGGGACAATTCACCTCAAAATCAGAAATACACTTTTCCTCTTACCTGTAGTGCTATTTATCAGTCTGGATTGTTTTGGTGTGAGTTGCTGAGATATTGGCAACTCACAGGTCAACTCAAGAAAACTCAATGGCAATGTCTCTCTCCAGAAATCATGACGCAGTTTCTCAAAATAATAGTCAACAAGGAACTATTTAATTTCTATCAAACTACACCCCCCAACTGATCATCAGGTAGAAGGAAGTGTGCTTCTACTGCTAGTTCACCACTAAAAGAGATGTTAAGACATTAATGTTTATGTCTAGAAATGACGACACAAGAACAGTAGAGGCACTCCTCTGTGCAGTTATACATTGGGGTGAGTGGTGTAGTCTGGTAGAAAGAAAATAGTTTGGTGCTTTGAGCACCACAGCCAAGTGCAATCCAGTCCCATTATATGTGAGAGAAGGCAGACATCTCTAATATCTCCAACACTTGGCAACTAAAACTAGAACAATCTACGTGGATCAATAGCACTACAGGTAAGAGGAAAACTATGTATTTTAGATTTTGGTGTGGGCTGTCCCTTTAATTTGTATTGCATTTCTCAAAACAGATGAAACAAAAGGTTCTACAGGAAACACTGAACAGAAAGGGTAAGACTGAATGTGACATTTTATCTGCAGTGCCACAAGAAATATCAGCGTGAATAACTTGACATCTTCACAAAACATTTCTGTTGCACCTTTTCTCCTCTGAATGGTTTTCTATTTTGCCTTTTTCCTAATAGAACTCCTGACCATGACACAACAATGTCTTCCTCCTTTCAGAGGTTGTGCCAGACATGGGATTTACTCCACATCAAGGTGCTGTGCAAGCGCTTCACAAAGAAAATGAAATTTTAAGACATACACCCCATCTGTCATTGTACCTTGGCATAAGCGGGTGCTATATCTCAACAGTGGGAGACTAAATGTCCCTGGAAGAGGCAGCAGATCCAAGAAAAAGATGTCTGTCTAAACCGTAGACTGAATGTCAATGATCTAAACATGTCTGAAGACAAATGAAGCCCCTCCATCTGAGGCATAAATAATGTAGATGCTCTGACTCCTCAGTCCGTGGTAAGAGAGGGGGAACAGAGCAGCACGGAGCCCACTGGGCCGGTGTTGACATGGTCTATGCAGCTATTTAGAGAGAAGAGACTAAACTCTTAACAGAACTCCTCCAGCACTGGAGCTCACCCCTGAGTAATGTTACAATATACCCAGTTAATTGAGACCGTAAATTGTTTGCTTGAGATCAAATCAGAGACAAATTTAATTTTCAAGTCCCTCGGCCTCTCTCTTTGCTACAGTACAGCCTCGTCTCCTGTTACATGATCAAGACTTTAACCAATGCGGGATCAAGACATGCAAAGGTTGTAACAGATGAGACAGGACTGCATTTCCCATGACCCTGAAATCGCATGCTCTCCAACACAGAGAGCTTTTCATCCCCAGTGGACGTGGTTTGATTTTTATCGCGGCTGTGCACTGAGCCGCATATAAGAAGCAATGAAGTCCTCATTAGGTGGAACAGCAGATTTAGATTCAGGGGTGGCGGCAGCAGCGGCGCTGGGAGGGGGCCCGAGGTAGAGATTGTCGTGACAAGCGGAAAAGCTCGATCGGATCTCGGGCAGATTAGTGGGGAAATGTCTGGAGTTCACCCAGTGGTCACTCTCGCAGGCGACTCCTCAGCTGTGTTGGAATTCAATTTAAGATCAACAACAGGATAACAACACAAGCTTTTGGATTAGAGCACCAAAATGGTTATTGTGTGCAGCACTGGCATCTGCTGTGTGACACACATTTTCTGGGCATGTTGGAGGGACAAACAGTAGTTGCCTCAGATGAAAACAGTGACTGAGACAGAGCAAAACAATAGCTTAATGCAGGCCTGGCCACAAATGCTCGCCAGCTATTTAACATTAGCTCTGTGGTCTGCCACTCCATCTTTTGTTTATGTATCTTATTTACATGAACTGCCTGTTGTTTTCAGTTGCTGATTTTTTCGGAGGCTGCGTGCTATTAGCCTCCGGCGAGCTCTCAGACAGCAGCGGAAAAAAAGGCTCCTTTGTTCTGAGGGCTTTTGTGTGGCGGTGAAAAAGCCCCTCCACTTTTTGTATGTCCGACACGGGAGAGCACAAAATGAACACGCTGAAAGCTGATTAAAATTCACAGATTTACAGAACAGTTTATCATCCCCTCCCGCTTCGCCCCATCCCCTTGGCTTAGAGGTCATGGCGGCATGCGATAAAAGGGCTCACTCATTTATCAATGTCCGTTTTTCTATTCATCCTGCATTTTGAAAATCCCTAAATCTGCATGAATATTTCATTTCAGGGAAAAATGTGTCCCTAGACATAAACTCCACTAACCGCCCGTGCCTCTTCCGCGGCCCTCGCCATAAGCAACCTTGCATCGCTTGTCAGCAAATTTCGGTCAAAACGCCAACCCCAGCAACATGTCCCCAAGGGACATCACACAGGTCTTATTCTGCATTGGTTGATTGTGTTGCCTGAGCCCCCTCTCACACTCCCTTCCTCTGGGACTTCACCACAGAGGCAATGCCACTTCTGATCCAAGATGGAAAAATGGTATAAATCACTGGATTGCTTTCTAATTTCTTTTCCCATAAACCGTTGTTGTTTTCAAGTCAGTCTTTTTTTTTTCCCAGGGCACCTTCCAAGTCCCTTTCTCATTACTCATCCCACCCCTTTCTGCTCACATATCCATCATCTGCTTGTTCTCACCTGCTCGTGGGTGACAGGGATGAGGCGCTGCTTGGAGAGCTCCCTCAGGGTGCTGACGTCTGTCCTCATGTCCAGCTTACAGCCTACCAGCACCACTTTGGCGTTGGGACAAAACTCCTGCGTCTCCCCTTGCCACTGTTGAGACATGAACCGACAGAGAGACAGAGAAATACATCACTGATTGTGCCAAATATGAGAGCAGAGCCACCTGTACCGACTGGTGAGATGCTGAGATACAGTGACGACCTTTGGCTCTTCTGACACTGGATACCTGAGCTTGAGGGAGATTAATGCTCTCTTGATAAAAGACATTTGTTCATCTATGTTAAAGGAAAATCTTTTGTGTAATTTTTTATTTTTTTTTTTCCAACTAAAATCTACGGATACCAGCATTATTGAGATTAAATAGGTAGATGAGGTCAATTCCTCATATTTTGGAATACGAAACACTTCTCAGAAAACTAAACAACGTTTTTCTTAATATTTTATTTGTTTAAGGACCTATCCTCGTGTACGTAAGTATTTTTTTAACTTGCTTTGTCTATTTGTTTTGGCCTTTCGACAACACGTAAACTGTGTTTAAGGTCATTGAAAACTGGCCTTTTGTAAGATTTTCAGAAAATCCATTTATAGTGTTGACATGTAGACAGGGAAACAGAGTTTTGTGTGTGAATTTTTTTTCCTTTTTGAGGCGTCACAAATGAGGTGACATTTTGTGCAACTGCACATGGCAAAAACAGCGCTGGTTCTTCTTCTTCTTACTAACTCTTTATGTTTACACATAAATGTACAGTTACTCCTCCACTACACTGAGAAACAGAGGTGTCAGTATGTGATAAAGATGGTCACTGGTCTTGGTAACCTTCTGGTAATAGCTTTTATTTTCAGGCTGATTGGCCAACATCTTCTTTTTCTTCTTCTCTTGCACTTCAGATGCCTCACAAGGATTGGCAGGCCTGTCTGGGGCTCTCACAGTAGGGCAAGCTTACATCCGGAGAGACTTCAGAGATTAGGTTTTAAGTATACTGGAGCACACAGACTCGAGCCAACAAACTTCATTAAAAGTCTAATGTTTCAACATCAGATGTGTCTTCATCATAGCCTTGCGTGGCTTTAGGGTTATGTTTATATTGCTGTCTGTTGGTTTGACACGCTCTTGACAGTGCTTCAGTTGTGTTTTTGTGCCTTCACTTGGACTGAAAAATTGTTGAAACAGTGCTTGTGTGGACAGGATTTATGTTTTTTCTTTTTAAAGAACAAAGGTGGAAAAACCCTGTGTACGTGTTGATGAGCTAAAGCATTTACAAGACAAAAGTGGAGGACAATTTGCTATGTGTGGTTGTTGATTGGGCAAAACAAACAATTTAAAGACATCATTTTTGGCTCTGGGAAGTTGTGACAGGAATTTTCACCAAGTTTTGTCATTTAAGAGACTCAACAACAAATCAGTCAATTAAATAAACAGTCAAGACATTAATTAAAAGAAATGTTGCAGTCTGTAAAACTCACATACGTATAGTAACAGGCATCAGATTAGATTATTCTGACAGCTAGTCCCGTGATTATTCTTTTAATTTTTTTTCATCTTCACATTGGGGTTGGACCTTAAGATTATTTTGATTGGTCTGTGAGTTATTTTCTTGATTAATCGGTTTGTTGTTTAGACTATAAGGTGTCAGAAAATGGTGAACACATTTCCTAAGATGACATCCTCAAATCTCTTATCGTGTCCATAACCCAAAGATATTCAGTTTACTGTCATGGAAGAGTAAAGAAACCAGAAAATATTCACATTTAAGAAGCTGGAATCAGATCAATTTTGACTTTTTCTCCTAAAAAATTGCTCAAACTGGTTAATTGGTTATCAAATAATAATAATAAGCAACTGATCAGTTAATTGTTGCAGCTTTACTTCACATTACTTCTTTTGTCTGACCAACACTTCACACCCCAATGATTTTGACTTTACAATCACAGAGACAAAGAAAAACAACAAATCCTCACAACTGAGAAGCTGGATCAAGACAATTTTGGGTAGTTTTGCTTAAAAAAAATGACTTGCTGATTAGTTTTTGATTAATTGTCTAATTACCATGTTGATAAAAGCTCATCTTATCTTTTCATAATGCCACTGTTTCACTGTAATTTTTAAGTTTAATCATACAAAGAACCATGTGAAAATCTGACATCTTTCATTATGCCAGCTTGGTTCAGGTTTCTGCAGTACCTGATGTGTATTTTACTTTGCTCACTCAGCCCCCGTCAACAAATCTATTTCAGGTTCTGTACAGAAAAGGTTGAGCAGTCTTCCTTCTAAAATCATCCTGAGATTAAATGTCACTTTTGAAACTCAGCTGAACCAACACAGTCTCTCCTCCCTGCGACACAAATGCACGACAGCAGCCGACAGCCCCGAAATATTCCTCCTGCCATGTGCAGAATGTCAGGGTGTCCATTGATCCTTCACGTTGAAAACAACCTTTGACCTTTTAAAGCCCAACCCCATTCTGCCAATAACACCCAATCAAAAGCTTTGATTGTTTAACCATCTCTCCTCCCCCAGCTGTCATCCACAAACCTCGGTGACCCGCTTGTTCTCAGAGGTCAAGAGTCTAATTTGGGATGGTGATTGTGCAACAGGTTTTCCATGTGCCCCTGAGTTTCAGAGATTACCAGGGCGACAGCTCGGGGTCAGGGGTCATGGAAACCCCCCGCCAAGGGATTCATGGGAAAACCAAAAGCTTGACAGTAGCTCTGCTTCCCCCTGTTGACAGAGTGCACTGAGGCTTGTGAGATATTTGTGAGTTAAAAAAAAGGTGTCTCGGGTTAGATCTACAAAGTCTACTGGGGCATTTTAGCAGCTCCCTTCAGACCACTAAACACGTCAACACGCCAGCCGTGGGAACTGTCTCCAGCCCACAAGCAGCGCAGTTCAAAGGCAAACACACACACATGGCTTCAAGATGAGAGACCACTAAAAGGCACAGGCTTATTTTACATGACACGCATGCACGCAAACAAACCCATTAAGTTGGGTGTCTCTGCATATACAATAGGTATTGCCACCGGCTGTAAAAACACATTTATGACCACAACCCTGCCCTGCCAGTATCATACTTTAACCGCCACCCCAATCTCACTCCAGTATCACAACATCTGAACCATAAGCCACCTTACAAATGTTAAGTGCCACCATCTGCCTAACTGTTCTGCATAAAACTCAGATTTTAAATTTTAAAAGCCTACAGAAGGGCAGTTTTAGTCCTCCTAAACAGGCTCTGCAACAGCTCCTCTTTGATATGGCTGATGTAGCTAATTTGCGTATCTGATATTCCTCTCGAACCCACCCGGGTGCAAAGCCTCTCCTCTTATTCTTCACTGTGACCTTCCATTCCTCAGAGGGAGGGGGTCAAGTATCCGTGGACGTTTTGATGAGATAAAGGAACGGGAGGCTCTAACCTCTGTGCTGATTTGCTCTATTGTTGAGCCATGAAAATGCAAGCTGCTGGCACAGAAATCTGAGCGGGTACAAGATGCTGATCAGGAGAAACTGAATTTTTTCCGGTTAGTTCTCCAGTGTCACGGCAGATATTAAATGCTGATCCCCAGTGTTGAGAGGAGGAGATGAAATAAAAAAAATAAATAAAAAAAACACTGACCTTCTTTATGACACTGTCCAAAGTCTCTGGGCGGCTGATGTCGAAACAGACAAGAACTGCATCTGAGTCAGGATACGCCAGCGGCCTCACGTTGTCGTAATAGGAAGAACCTGTGGACACACAATAACATATGGCGTAAGGTCACGGTGTCTTCTGAGACATGCCTGTGTGTACTTGTTTTTAACTTGAATTAACCCCATGAGGTCCTTCGTCCCAACCATATGGCTCATTCTGTCAATTAAAAACATACTGCTCATCCCTGGAAGGTGATCTAAAGGTCAATAATACATGGATAGCCCATTAAAGCTGAGGCTGTGACATAAACTTGGACATGCTGCAGCTTCAATGCACACTGCAGATGCAAATGAGTCTTGATCTTAACAGTTGTGTGCACATATTTGAGTATCTTTGTCTCTTGGGCTTCTGCACAGCTGTGGCCTCCCCTTTATCACTGCGCTTCACGAGGAATGTCGAGGGGTTACTCAGAGAAGCACACACTCAAAAGTGAATTATAGTGGGTTGAGGACTGGAGGACTTGTGCACACAATCCATAATCATCTTGAAACAACAGCGAATGCCAACACAAAGGCCAAACTAAAGGTTGAACCCTTTAATTCTCTCAACTCATCCCTCTTCCTGTCTCTCGCAAATGGTCCTTGTTCTTAAAATCTTCCATTTCTTTCCAACTATATGAGATTCACATGCACTCACACGCCTCTCCCGGCTCTCACTTTTCATTTCTGTACCTTGATCAAATTTGAAGGCGCCGTGGTGCCTCTGTACTTTCACAAGCCGCTCGGTTACACGGGTCCTGCTCTCTTACAGCTCTCATTAGGAGGCTTGTAAAAATATCTGGGCTCTCTCTCTCTCTCTCTCTCTCTCTCTCTCTCTCTCTGGAAATGTGGCTGTGGGCTGTGGGCACTCTCCCTCCTGCCTCTCCTGGGAGCTGGTATGAACCTGAACCCTTACATAGCAACAGCAACCTGGGCTGCAAAAATTCAGTGTCCCGAAAACTCAAGTTTGGTGACAAATAACCACATTTTACACTTACAAATGTGCATAAATCAGTGAATCATACTTTAAATGAGTGTTGCAATGGTTTATACAACAACTCCAATATTGCATTAAATCCTCGAAGGTCACACAAGCTGATTATGATAATTAGAGATTTTTATACGTGCTGTTAACGTGCCTCATACCAGACCTGACACAAAAGGCAGCCAGCGTGTTTAAGAGCTGCATGCCTTTGTGTGGTGGGGTAAATGGAGTCGGCACAATGGCGCTACAGCCTGTTTTAGCATCACTATGTTCTCTTTGTTAATGATGGAATGACAATAGCTGCACGCGGCTCGTAGCCCCAGTTATTCAGCCGACTGTCCCACGGTGACCTGCTCCCTCCCCACTGAGAACAATGCAACAGCCTGCACATTAAAGATGGATGCTTTCTGTGCCTCCAAGGGGGAGGAACAGTTTTGTTTACATTCAGTTTTTTTTTACCAAAATGCACTTTGCCATTAGGGGCTACAATATATTCTGCATTATTGTTATCACTTTTTAGAAACGCATGTTGTTAATGTCAGCTTGCAATCTTCTTCTTCACTGCTTTTATTGTGGCTTACCACTGCCAATATGCCTTACCACCCTCTGCAGTCAGCACAGATATGTAGCCTATAACACACATGCTCATTTTGTGTACATCATGGATGTATTAAGACAACTGGATACCATGCTCCAAAGCAGTGCCCTATTGATTCTGATGAAACTTGCTCACTGCATACAATGCAGAAGTTCTTCACTGATTTTTTTGGCAATGAAAAACTATATAGCCCCTTTCCCACTGGAGAGAAAACCTACTAACATCCTAACCTGGACAAGACCCACCAACATCTGGCTTTTGCATTTAATGGGAAAGGTTACAATCAGCATTCGCATGCTGCTGTGACTCTGCCATGTGTATTTATCAGCTCCATCTCCGATTGGCTTTGATCGACAGTGATGGAAATACGACACCCAGGTGGATGTGCTAATTTTAGCCTCTTTTTCCGGCACAAATGGATAATGCGCCGCCACAAAATACCTTCCATCTCCATCCAAGCAGCACTCAACCATCGCTCCAAATCCAGTTGGCACAAAGTTTGACAGAGACGGAGTAAGTAACAGACATAAAAAAGAGGTAACCACCAAAACATTTTCACTGGTTTTCATGCTGCTACTAATGCTTTTTTCCAGCCTGTCTGTGACATTGAACATGACACACCAGAAAAAAGGCAGAGCCGTGTACACAGACCTAATTTACTGGGAGTGGGAAAAAAAAGTCTATCAGCTATTTTTCACTGGGTTTTTAATGTTTAAAAAACTTACATACATGTGCTAATTTTGGTGAGAGAAAAACTACATATATTGACTGTTAACAGCTTATAGACTCGTCTGCACACATGAAAGATATTTATACCACTTTTTGAAACTTTTTAGTTTTTATTGGCCCTAATGGCTCAAATAGTGATGACACAAGTTTGTCATTAAGTTATTTGCACTGTGTCACCATCTAGCACTGTGTCCTGACGCCCTCTGACTTTTTTTGTGAAGACAGGACTAGGTCTTTGTGTTCACTTCGCTTGGTTTGTTATTAAGAGGACTGTGTTTTCTTGGTTTTTGGTTTTCTGTTTGCTGTGTTTTCTCTCCCTCCTGGATTCCGGTGCTGACTTTCCCTCCTTTGCCCATCTACACCTGCCCTGAATCAGCCTTGTTAGTCCTGTCCTGCTCCCAGAGTTTTTCCCTTCCTATCAGCTCCCTGATGTTCTTCTGCTTAATCACCTCATTTTCCCCACCTGAGCTCCTCCACCTATCTCTCCACCTGCACTTCATCCCGTCTTCAGAAAAGTTTGTATCTAAGCCTTGGTTTTCAGTTCAGTCTTTTTTGGATCCTTGGTTTTGTTCTGGTATTATCAGCTTTGCCTTGCCTGCATGCACTGCTGATATGAGTCATTTGCCAGTCTCCTGCATTTGGGTCCACCTGCTCAACTCTGACATTTTGCTGGAGCAGCAGATCATTTTGCAATATCCGGTTAAGGGATACAGTGGCCCTGTTTATACCTGCATCTTAGATAATCTCTTTACAAGTAGACAGCTCTAAATAAAAATGTTAACGAACACCAAGACACATTAGAGCCGATCAATCAAACCACTTGCCAAGGTGGTCTAGGAGGCAATTAACCATGAATATCTTTTGTAGTGTAAGTGCGAAAGCATGCTGTACCCCCGCAAGGACCTGATGTACAGTAAAATACATCATCAGCGCAGGATGTGGTTGAACATGGAATTTTGCCAACAGCCATATCTCCAGCTGTACCAACATAACTGTCAACATGACTAGTAAGCAGCTGGGGACAGATTTGATGTAATACCTGTGTGCGGGGCCCTTTGACCTTCTAGTGGAAGTGACTTAGGCATTAATGAAATCTGAACACGAGTGGTCAGCTGAAGATGCATGAAAGAAAGACAGCAACGCGCCTCAGCCCATCTCCTTGTGTTTGGTACACCGAAATGCATTTAATACCACATGTAAACAGGCTAACTGTTTCTGATCCCTTGTGCATCACATGACTTGCAAGTTCAACTGTTACAACCACTGCAAAATAGCTGCAGAGCCTGGCACTGTTCCTGGGGGCTTGGTGCATGTGAATCAATGCGAAAGCAATAAAGGGACCCTTACACCTCTAGTGGTCAAAAAACATTCACAAAGTGGTGCCTTTAAACTCTGTAAAGAGCCCAAAGGCAGTTTTGCAAAATCTTTGACATTAACACTTTTGACTTTTCTTGTTTCTCCACCCTTTAAAAATATACACTGTAATTATATTTTCAGTGTAATATAGAAGTAAGAAATAAAAAAATAAATGTCACTTTAGGCTACACCTTACAGGACATTATCGGGAATTCACAGTCCCCTTCTCGTCTTATTAATACAAGATTGCTACTGTTTTGTACTGCTGAGAGAGCAGGACTAACACACACACACACACACACACACACACACACACACACACACACACACACACACACTTCCAAAAAAGCCCAATCACACGGATGCCAAGTCCAACAGTCAGCAAAGCACACATTGTACAACAGCGAGCTCTGATTGGTAGTGGTCACACATGAGGTGCTGTAGCTGCTGAAGTTGGTCTTTAGTATGTATCACAGTGCAGCAGACCTGTACCGAGGTTAGAGCTGAAGAAGAAAAGAGACGGAGCATGTGGGGGTGGAGAGGGGACAGAAAAGATTTAATGACTTTGACGCTGGGGCGAGGGCAAGGTGCAGAAGCATGAGATGATGAGAGAGGCAACCGGGGAATTAAAGCTGAATCCAGATGAAGGGGAAGAGATGTCAGATGAAGGAAAGTTGAGACAATAGTGCTTGTTGGATTTAAGATGTAATTAGAAGCTGGAACGAGGC
This sequence comes from Chaetodon striatus, assembly GCA_029783705.1. Taxonomy (NCBI): domain Eukaryota; kingdom Metazoa; phylum Chordata; class Actinopteri; order Chaetodontiformes; family Chaetodontidae; genus Chaetodon; species Chaetodon striatus. The sequence continues at coordinate 6,473,480 of JAPZEB010000009.1, read as the reverse complement.
CGTTGGGATCAATTTGTCAATCCCCAAAGATCAAAATGATTGGCAGGTCACGGTCGACGACAGGCCCCGTCACAGCGCAGCAATTCAGAGCTCTTCTGCCCTGAGCGACAGGAAGGCTACCTCAGCACTTTTGCAAAGTCAGGAAAAAAAGTCCTCTGAGGGAGAGGAGGAGAAAAAGTGCTGTGTTTAAAACAAGCCGAGCAGGCACAAATAAAAGCCAATCACCATAACGATCAAGAACATGAGAAGGAGGAGGAGGAGGAGAAAAAAGAGTTTTCTCCTGATTGTAAAATATATCACCTCCACTGCCTGAAATGCACTTGTCCCCCTCCAGCAAAGAGACATGACCAGAGATAAAAGAGGACGTAGCTGTAGAGGAGTGGAGGAGAGGAGGGTGCGCAGTGGGTGTTTGGGTAGGTAATGAAAGCACTGGACTCGGCAGGACAGATCAAATAAAGAGGTATGAGAGCTCTGGGTTGGCTATTGGTGGAGCTGGCCTGTGCCCATTCACTGTGAGGTGGAACAAAAGGTCAATTGAATTTCAGACAGAGCAGGATGAGATGGATGGAGCAGGAGAGTGAGGGAGGGGAGCGCAGCCTGGCAGGAACCACTAAAAACCATCACGTCTGGCAAGGAATGGGACCCTGCCTCGCTGTGCCAAGGACAGGCATAAAACACCTCCTCACGAAACCTCCTCAAGCATTAGCATTAGCCTGATTTAGCACCGGCGATCGCTTACAGTTGGAAGTAGATTCCTGTCTTTATTTCCACCGGGCTAATTAGCGCTCAACCATTCTGCAGCGCCACCCAGAAGGCTCCACCAAGCAGAGGTGACAGAGGTGGGGAGGGAAGCGTTCCTCACCAGCCGTCAGTTGAGCTTCATCAAAGGCCAGAAATCTCAGAGGTCGTTGAGGCGGACAAGAACTTAGTGGAGCGCTAATGTACAGTAATAAGGCTTGAGGGTTTGTGGTATGACTTCATTTATGTCTCCCGTCCCCCGACTCATCAACTCCCCTGCAGGAGCATCTGTTTGAAACACGACAATTCTCTATTTGCTCATTCAGACCCTCCTCTGTGAGAATCCCCATTTTATGAGGACAGACAATGAAAATAAACTTAACAGTAAAACCCAAATGATGCCGTTTTACGGAGAAATTTCTTCAGGAAACCTGCGAAATTGAGTGTGCATCAACATCTAACAAAGCCTTCCAGTCTTCAGTGCATTAATCTGAACAATCACAGCAGGAATTTTCTCTTTCTCTGTCTGTTTGTTGCATGCTCATTGCAGACGCAGCTAAAAAGCAAACCATTATGAGTGAGGGGAAAAGAATAGTCTCTGCCTCGAGGCTCACTGATGTGTTCATGCACATATGGCAGGGAGTCAACAGCAACTAACAGCCTCATTAGACCACATAGACACTGAAAAACACCCATGCACACAGACAAAGGCAGGGTATACGGAAACAAACACCCTCTCAAATGTCGCCAAATAAACGAAAACAGTTAGTGTGATTGAGTTAGCCGCAACCTTAGAAACACGGCACATTCAGCACCAAATACCCCGCGTCTTTTTTCTTCTCCTGCAGCTGTTTCCCTCTTGAAATTCACCTTCAAAGCAAAGGCAAAACATTTCAAGTTGGGGTGGCCGAGTATCGTAGCAACCTGGAGGGATGCAAATGGATTCATTGTGCGGCCCTGAAAGGAAGTGAGGAGGAAGAGAGCAGGAGAGCGAGGGGATCGCGGAGGCTAATGACTCCCGTGCATTGATGATTAGAGGTGACTAAAAGGAGGAGAAGAAGAGGGTTGGCACATCCTTTAAGAGGGTGTGCAGACTTTTCATCGCCGAAGGTCCGGTTGGTGTTGTGTGAACTGTTATGGCTTCTCCTCAATCAGGGTTCTTATTCAAACAGAGATAAACAGAGGCTGCTGCCAAGACACCCTTTGAGAGGAGGTGGAGTTACTTTGACCCAGTGAACCACTCTGCTGTACAAGACAGCGTGTGTTTTCGTATGTGAATATAAGCCTGCACAAAACTTTCTTTTACAGTCCCACTTCTAGAATCCAATACAGTCTGCTGCATATGGTGGCACTGACCTTATTCCCATGGCAGAAATTTTCAACTCACACTCCAGATGGAAAAAAAATCCTACCTAGATGATTGGCATAAAACTAGTGCTTCACTTATAGAGACTTCAAAAAAAGTCAACTCAGAATTTCAGCTGGTTACATTAGCGTGGGATTTTCAAGTTTTCAAGTTAGCAAGTTTTACCGTTTTAGAGTTTGGAATATAATCTTCACACTGGTCCAGGCAACCACTGGTTTCCATTCATTTGCGTATGAAATGAAAATAAATTAGAAGTCTGAAGCTCATCTGAGTTGTGTAATCCATCACCGTGAGGATAAAGTCCGCATTCATTTTGGTCAGTGTTACATTTTCACTGCTTGGTGAGAGCAAATTGATTTGCAATACCTCATTACAGTAATGTGACAAATATTAATGCAGGCTCGATGGTTACTGTGATGTTACACAACTCAAGCAAGATTAAAGAGTCCGCTAATTGATTTTCATTAAATAAAGTAATTAATGGAAAACAATGGCTGTCTGGAACAACAGAAAAGTAGAAAATTAAAGGGGCACTCGTGATTTTGCACACATAGCTCAGTTTACTCATTAGTGTTACACACACATCAGCAGTATCTTAGTTAGGTTAAGGTTGGCTCTACAAACAGATATCTGCGTATGTATGGAGAATGTGGAGAAACAGTCAGTAGACTTGCTGGCTGTTGTTGCGTTTATTTCTGGTGTGTGATAGGCATAGATTTTATTAACATAAGTAGGTACCGGATGCCAAGATGGCGCCTATTCAGTCCAATGGAGTTGCTTGCCTGGCGAATATGCCAAAAAGTTTTCTAGCTTCCAGGTTTATGCAGTATACGGCCCACTGAATATGCACAGTAGTGTTTCCCCTACTGGCCCCACCTGCGAGTTCCCACTCAGGTCATAGACCTAACATTGTGGTGACATCACAGATTTTTAAATCACTTTTCTTAGCTCAAGGAAAGTTTCAGAAATATAAAACCACCATGGCTCAAAAATTCAAAATAGTAAGATTCATAATTGACCTTGTTTGCAGTTTGAGGTGTCAACAGTTTTACAAACATGTCTTTTACAATGGTGGTCTATGGGGAAAATGCTTTTTGGGCCACAGGGGAGTGGTCACTGGGAAAAATTTGCCACAAGACTGAGTGGCTCTTCTAGAGGCCCGGTGATAGACTGTAAGATCAATTCATACCAAGTAAAACCTCCAAAGCTTTTCATTATTGACATAAATTTTATCGCGACCCCCTATCGAGATCATCTCATTGCCCCGCCCTAGCTGAAATGTTTTATGGACCTGTCTCAAGTTACTAATCTACTGTAAATGATGAGCAGCTCACGGACGACGAAGTCTTGGCCCTGATATCTGCTTGCTACACCATAAATATTGGCCATTTCCCCCAGAGGCCTTGGAGTTTGGAGATTGGGTTTGACATTAAAAATATTTAACAGGGTTATAAACTGGGGGTGTACAGTTAGAAAGGTTAGGGAATTTGGCAGGGAAGGTCTAATGATGCACAATACTGAGTGGAATGATCCAGCGTTTTTGAAGCTTGACTCACACTAAGCACTAAAAGTCATGATATCTTGCCGCTGCTGCTTTGATTTGGATCATTCTCTTTATTTATTTTTTACTCTTCTTTCCCCTCCTTAGGATGCGAAATACTAAATCATGGAAGTATCACTTTAAATCAGTAAAAACATGCAAAACCACTGATTCCACTCTTTTAAATTAAGGGAGATATCTTTGAAGCTTGCTAGGTAGTCATAGTGAGCCAGACAGGGAGGTAAAATTATACGACTGCATTGCATCCGGGAAGAGCTTTCCTATTAAATATAGCATAATTGTATTGATCCTGGTAATGTGGATCACAACAATGGTGTATTTATTTTCTAACATGACAGTGAAGAATCTCAACAGGAGACAGTGCGGTATCAATCGCTTTAGAATCAAAGATGTACTTCTTAGCTTCATTGTATTAATATTGATTTAAGAGTTCCAGTTTCTTATTGACATCCACTATTTTTTATTTAGTTTATTATTTCCTCAGAGTGAAATCTGTCGAATAAATCTTTCAAGTGCACAGTGTTCTTCCTAGTACATGATGGCAGAGCAGATGGGCTGTATACTTCCAAATGATCACTAATGATACAAGGTCTATATGTCTGTAATATTGCAACTTTCAGATCACATGAAATATTGGCCTGATTTTTGCAATATGCAAAAGCAACAGAGACACGACTATGTGCCACAACCTTATATGAGGAGCTTGAAGCAGTGAATCCCTGAGCGAAAAATCAACTAAGTCCTGTGAAACAAACTTTAAAAACGCTGCAATGAAGCATCCTCAGATGGCCTGCACTCTACACTGCGGCTTATATATTCAGTTGCTCATGCTGTCTGACATATAGGGTATACAAGTATACGTACCACACACACACACACACACACACACACACACAGATAAAGCTGTTGATCTGTAATAGAGATGGCTGTGTCAAGTTTTCAAAGGCATTAGCACACAGCCGGGACAGTGTAGGTTACACTGGGTTAAATGGCCATTAACCTTCCATGTCTGCAGCCTTCACACAGGGGATATTGATCAAAGCTCCCTGCGCTTTCCCCTGTGGAGGAAGTGCAGCCCTTTGAAGGGCATCGAGCACCTTCCACGGATCTGCTCTGAGCTCTGCTGCCGAGGAGTTAATGCCTGTGTCTGTCGTCCAATCGCAGGTTGAAAAGCGGGGTCGGCCACAGTGCTGACAGCACAGGCGAGGGGACAGAGCAGCATTACTGTCTGTCTCCTGCTTGCCCCAGGGGTATGGAGATGGAGTAGTGTGTCCGCTTTCAGTTTTCTCCTCACCCCCAGCCCGTCTTTTATAATCACAGACACACACACACTCTCATTCTGCCGGAGAAATGGCTTTGCATTTCATCTCCTGTTGTTTGATCTCTGTGTCTTGTCTAAGGCTCTGGTTCATGCTGCGCTTTGCTTTTAAAGATCACTATGCTTCTTTTGTCGCTCACTCCTTCTGTCGATTTATATATTCCCTACCTCGCTTTAAAAAAACACCAATCATGTCTCTACTTTGATTTTCCCCTTCGAATCATCTGAGGCATGACTTTGCATTTGGTGTGGCAGTCTTCATTGGTACACCCCCTCGGTGTCACTGTTAATTCCTTGGAGATGTTCATGTGTTTAGATGTTGGAATACAAACATCGCCCCGTTTTTGTTTGTGTGAGGAAGTCAAGTAGCTGTGAACGACTGCAAGCTGCGTACAGGGAGCACATGCAGGACCTGTCTTCATCTGTTTATGTGTTTCCTCAAGCTCCACGCTTCTCATGCCAGAACTGTTGGGTCTCGTCAAAGCTGCAACAGCAGACTGTTTGGACAAGATCCACCAAATAAGACAGTTTAAAAAAAACAGACAAGAGCTAGTTAAAGCACACCAGATGCTGACTTGAAGATTATTTGTTCTCTGCGCAACCTCTATCAGCACTCAGTGTTGGACCCCAGCTGGTTCCAATATCCCCAACAAAGACTGCAAGTCTTTTTGCAGAGTTTGTTTTGTCTGATTGCTCAACTTAAACATGTAGACGCAGAAGATTTCAAACAGGGATGAGGTATTGTTAAAGAAAGGAGGCTGGTCGCAATATCCAGGTGTACTTCTCAAAAGCTGATCAGATCAGACTTAAGGAGGATCCACGGCTTTACAGGGACAACTAGATGAAAGGAGGCCTGGGTCAGCAGTATTGACAGTATACCCCAGATACATTTAAATCAAATATCAACACACTTACACAAGCATGATGTTGGTTTTGTGATTGACATAACGATGATTGTAGGCTTAGGCAAAATGACCAGATTATCATTCAACACAACATTTGTTGGCCACGATAATGGCCCTCGTGTTTGAGGACCACCTGTTGTGAATTGTGCACGATACTGAGTCTCTCTCTTCTCTTTTTCTCTTGCTTTCTCTATGCTTCACTGCATTGATGTAGTGTATCAAAAGTAACAACATACTAGCACACAGCTGATGCTGTACGTAACGTATTTACCCATGTAACCCTAATGACTCCAGCAGGAAAGTTGTCCACTCTGACAGTGCAAACGCACCTTTCTGGCGATTCTTTGGTTTTAAAAAAACGAAAAAAAGATAGTGAGAGAACATGAACAAATTGATTTGTAAGATGTGGGATAAACAGTTCAGAATTTAAGATGGAGGGGCGTTGGTGACTTAGTGGATAGAGCAGGCGCCCCATGTACAAAGGCTGTTGCTGCAGCGGCCGGGGTTCAACTCCAGCCCGTGGCCCTTTGCTGCATGTCATTCCCTCTCTCTCTCCCCCTTTCACGCTTAGCTGTCCTGTCAATAAAGGGCAAAATGCCCCCCCCAAAAAAGAATTAAGATGGAGAAATTACAAATCTCTGCTCCCATCTTAAAACTCACTGTCCAACAGCATATGCAAGTCTGCTACATAAAGAGCAGCCGGACAAAAACTCCTACCACAGTGAGAAATCAACTCTCAGCCGTTGGGGCTTTTGCAAAGGCATCAAAATATGTACACGGACAGCTAAACCTGTTCTTGGAGAAAAAAAAACTAACCAGCTGATTGATTTTTCATCTCAGAATGAACTCATGTCAAATAGATCACCCAACCCTACTGCAGTGTGCACAGGCTTGGATGGTATCTATTTTTTCATTTCTTCCTGACATTTCACCAGGGTATACGGTGTATTATGGTATTTGTATAAGAAAAAAAAAACTTAAAGCTGAGCTACTCATGACAGAAATTAATGTAGCATGTAATGTATGTCATTGTCTAGCCAACAGTTAGCAGTTACCCTACTTAGACAAGTCTTGCTGAGCTTAAATACAGTATTTATGGCCCATAGAATAATGAATAGATAGAAAATAAGCACCCTCAATGCTTGTGATAAGGACCTAATGACAGTTGTTGCTGCGGTGGGCACCAACACGTGTGGATGATGTGTTGCATAAAATCATGTGGCGAATAAAAAGCTTCTGTAGTTGGATAATGTCATCTCAAGATAAAGTTGTATGTGGCAACAGGACTTCCTGGTTAAATAAAGGTTAAATAAATATATAAATAATCAAAAAATACTCCCTAAAAGGGGCAGAGGGATTTTTCCTCTTTACCAGTCCTGTAACATTATCCCCATCAATTTCAGTTACCATCTTTCCCAGCTCAGTGATGACCTCTATACCGCCTCAATACAGCATCTCCATAACAGTTTAATAAAAGAGAAGAATCTGTATTTTTGACAGTATTGAAAATCATACCTTTGGGACTCCTAAATACCTTGGTGATACTTTGATATCGTTCAAGCCTAATGCACACACCGTCACATCTGCCACCATGTCATTCTCTAATAGTTTGTGGTGCCAAAGTTGCTATAATCAGCTTTCAGTTAACCAAAGTTTAAAAGTAATGCATGTGACAATGTTCATCTAAAACTGTATGGCCGTGGTTCTCTGAGCTGCAGCTTATTAAATCCCCTGCATTTGGCAAGGTTGCTAATAATTAACAAAACCTCAAGCTGCATTGAGTATTGTATTTTTTACAGCACTTTTCAAGGTCTTCGAGATCATGCAATAATTTTTGGAGTTCACTGCCAGCGTTAGACACCCACTCTAATTCTTTGACCAAGTACTAGTGATTACCATTCTGCAATGAATTCTGCTCTCAAAAAAAAAAAAAAGAAGTCCCCGTCCTTAAATACTACCATCACCTCACACACACGCAATATTCAAATTTATCTCTTTCTATTCCTTTTCACCTGTAAAACAGCAGAGATCACATCCTTTATTTCCACTCCTACACATCTTTCAATCTCTGGATTTTCATTAAAACTTGTAATAACACTGACTGCAGCCTCTCTGTCCACAGCTGTCTGTCTGATATGAAAGACGAAGTGAGAATATTCAGGCAGCGGCTACACGGGCATATGAAAGAAAAACTTGTGAGTGGAAAAGGACATCCTCTGCTCCATCGACTCTGCTTCCTCCAGTGCATAACCATCCAAACACATCCCTATCATGGTGCTATCTATCCCCCAGCCCACTCCGAAGCCCCCTAGGGAGGCCGCCGGGGAGACATGGCACTACTTCAAGTGCAATTTCACTTTCACAAAAGCGGCAGCAGCAGCGAGAAAGAAGCGCATTGGATCTTGTTTATAAATAAAGTCATCCATAAATGATGGGATCTGTCGAGTGTGTGTGAGCGAGGTGCAGGTGGGGGGTGAAGGATGGAGGTGAAAGACGGCCTCTCTCCCTGTATCCCCTTACGCTCGGGTGGGTTGCAGACGGATGCTGAGAGGGTTTTGCTCCTGTGGAGGTGGGGGGGGGGAGACCAGAGGGACTGAGAGCTAGCTTTGGGAGCAGCAGAACCAGTCAGTGTGGCTGTTTGAAGTGGCCTGATCAAAGCTGGCGCTGCTTCGGGTTCTGTTGCACTCGGTAGAGGGAGTGGACCGGGAGAAATCACACAGAGCCACAGTTCTCTGGGTGGGTTTCCTGTCTGCCTGGATGACTGAGGCATTCACTGCTGCTGCTGCTGAATAGAAACAAATGCCTGGTTCAGTGCCAGGGTGCATTAGTTTGTGTCTCTTCTCTTGTTAAAGTCAATTTTCCAAACACATGAGCAGTGCCGGGGTAACATAATGTAGTACTGTAATGACATTACTATGCTGAGTAACAGAAGTTTGTTTTTCAGTAATTACATTACAGTTACTGGCCTGAGCATTATGTTCCTTGTAATACAAATTAAAGGTTCAGTGTGTAGGACTTAGGGGCAGGGATGGAAAATAAGTTTGTTTTATTTGGTGTAAAATCACCTGAAAATAAAAATCTTTGTGTCTTCATTACCCTAGAATGAGCCATTTGTACCTATATAGAGAACAGATCCTCTTCCACAGAGTCCACCAAGCTGCACCTCTATGTTTCTACAGTAGCCCAGAACGGACAAATCAAGCAGTGGCTCTCTATAGGGCCTTCAGTGTTTCCACCTCGGCCACCATACTTGGCAGCCTCTTCGCAATGAGCCAAACAGCATAAAAAACAAAATAAATTTTACCGTGAAACAGCTTTATTCAGTGTTTTTACAAGTTTAAATTAACAGGTCCGTTTGCTTTAGGGAGGAAAAGACTTCTGTGGATATTTTACTCCTGAACAGGTAACACTGAAGCAATTCTAACCAGGAGTTCAGGCTTGGCACAGAGGAGAGGTTTTAGCCAGTTGCAATCTGCAGTCCTTACCTCTGGATGCCTTTAAATCCTACACACTGGTCCTTTAAATTCAATCTGAAACATGTTATGACACATTCAATGTAAAGTCTGCATAAACACCTGCCAAGTATAATGAAGCATTACTAGCATGTTTAAATAGAAGCACACAGGTCTCCACACCAAATGAAGTGTTTTCACATAGAGGTTTCATTTTGTTGTATATTAATAATTTAGAATGAAGGAGAATACGTTTGCTGCTCTTTCAGTATCTATCAGTAAATATTATTTTTGCCCAACTAGCCCATTTGTGCGAGAGCTCAATCACATGAATAAAGCACAAAATGGCAGAGAGCTCTGTATGTTTTCAAAAGAAAAATATTCTTTTGACTTTAAATTCATGCTGTGTCCTGGTCAGATCATCAAAGCACTTGCCCAGAAAACATGCCAGGATCAAACGGTCTGTTATTTAATTTAAAACAAAAAAGCTAAAAACAATACAAGCAAGTTCATCTGCTCAAGTCCCTCGAGGTGACTGCATTTAGAATCAATAACTTCCTGTGTCAATGGCTTTCTTTGCATTGTGCCATAGATCGTGTTACTTCAGGTAAATGAAGACGGAGGTCGCACAATTAAAGCACACTTCCTCCATGTCTTCATACAATAGTCAAAAGCACTGAATTAAATCCCCTATAGGACTGTTTATATGGCCATATGTAGCTGTGTGTTTGGCATGGAACAAGAGCGCTGCAGTGCTTTAAAAGTGTGACACAGTTGGCGTTTGTGTGTCTGCCTCCCTGAGGACCACAGTGGGTCAGGTCCCAAGGGTGCCACCAACAAACCTCGCTCACAACACAAAGCCTCGAAGGGTGGGGTGCTGGGTGGGGGTGGGAAAAGCACAGATGTACACTTCTCCTTCTGTCTACTCCTTCTGTCCCCTTTTCCCAGTTTTCAATGTAGTGAACACTTGCTGCTCTTATAACATGCTCTACGGGCAGCCCCCCCAACTCGCTTCAACTCCCCCAATGTCTTTGCCTATTGGGCGAAGCAGCTGCTGCGCTTTCCAGTCTTATTGTGTCCCGGCTCCCACCCCAGCGCCCCTCATCAGCCCCCATTACGCCTCTGGTCAGCTGAGAAACAATAAGAGAGGTCACAGGGTCAGAGCTGTTGGAATTCCCATACACAAGCCCACTCAATCATACACATGCCCACACACATGTATACATGCACTCACTCGTATCCCTCATACATATGCAGTTGTCTGTTTTATCTGTGGCATCCATTTCACTTTACAATGTATGTTAGATACGGGAGACGAATATACAGCATAGGACAGCTCAAGTTCTGTTAGTTAAAGCTGCTAAAATCTACAAAATTTTTTACGATAACCTATCAAATGATGGAAATGACAGCTCTCTTCCCTTGTGGAGCTTTATAGTGAATTTCAGCTTATAGTTCAGGCTTTGTGTATAATCAGGAAGGCTGCGATAATGCAACAAATGCGCTGATGGGAGTAAAGAAGTAGGTAATATAAAGAGCGAAGGACCATGTAATGAAGCAGGTTGGAGTGCTTGATGGGTCAAACAAACGCATGACTTTTCCGTCACACTTTTTGTCTCCTGTGTGAAACCAAGTGAAATTTGAGTTATTTTAGGGCACGTTCTCATGTCATTATGTCACATTAAGCACATAACTTAAGGTGATGTACATAACCTGAAGACACCCAACCATGTTTTTTTTTTTCCTGAACCTAACCTCTCTATATCTTTATATACTTTATATATTTTATATTCTTTGTTATGCACCTATACACCAAGCCAAATTGACCTGACCTGTATAAGTTAACATTAAGTATGTAAATCTCTGACACCCAACCATGATTCCTTTACTAAACCTAACCTACATAATTTTACCTTCTGAAACTTAGTCTACGTTACTTTATGTGATACACCTTTACGTTAAGTATGTTACGTTTTGATGCCGCACAATGATTGTTTCCTAAACCTAACCTACAGAACTTTATGTTAAGTGCGTAACTTTTTGATGCCTAACGGTGATTCTTTTTGTAAACCTAACCTCGGTAAATTAATTTTAGAAAACATAACCTACATTAGTGTAGGTTATGTTACTTTACGTTAAGTACGTAAAGTGATGACCCCTCACTATGATTCTTTATCAAAACCTAACCTACATAACTTTATTTTCCTAAACTTTACCTAAGTAACCTCACATTAATTATGTAACTTTATGTTAAATATGTAACACCCAACCATGATTCTTGCCTGAACCTAACCTACGCGGTAATTTGCTGGGTGCTAATTTAGAGGATATCATACAAACCAATATCAGAGAAAATGTTGGTTTGTTTAGCTGTGCCACCCACAAAGTTTTCGTTCATTCGCAACACTCTCACTGTATCATTTCCATCCACGTTAAGCAGCTATTTTTTAAGGAACCTCTGAAAACCCACTGTGCAATACCTACTCAGCACCAAACAGCAAACAGACACAGTTGGAGACAAGGTGGTGAACACAGTGGGGCATTTAGCAGCTAAAGAGACAGATTTATTCCCACAGGAGTTGGTAGAAACCACAAACAGAAGTAAACGAGAGTGATCATTGGTCTTACATTTATCAGGTGGTCAGAAACACAACTCCAAATGAGAGATACAGTTGCTTGGTTACTAGATATATGTATATACCTCCTGTATAAATGGTCATGTACATGCATGCTAGCTTGTGTATGTGCACCTGTAGTATTGTCGTGATATGCTGCTTTTTTTTTAAATACCTTTTTAGATCCTCCATTACTACGAATGAAATGTTTTAGCGTTTCATATTATCTTTTCATAAGTGAATCACAGGTGAAGTGTATCAGTTGGGCTAAGCACTAGAAACAAGCACAGGCCAAAATGACCCAGAAAATTATATCACAATATTAAAGAATGTTAACAATGTCAGCATTGTGGACTACTCATTACGACTGATTTTCATATCTGCCCCTTTGTTCGTCTGTCGACTTAAATGCTTGCCAAGAAAACTGTTTTATATCTTCATTTATCCTTTTATTCTCTGTCAGTCATGATATAGCTCCATTCTTCCCTTCTAGTAGCACGGCATGGCAAGGCTTAAGACAGGGCTTGTAATCTGAGTCAGTGTGAGCTCATCAAAAGCTTTAAGTGCGCTTTTTCTTCACCACGAACCAAAGACCCCTTTAATTCTACCCAGTTAATGTTCCTTCCCTAATAACTTATCACTTTGATTATTCCATTGGCACATTAACTAAGTAAGAGCCATATACAGCCTATCAGCAGTGTGCAGTGCATTTCAGCAGTGGACATGCTATTTAAGCAGATTATACACTTTTGCCTGGTGCTCAGCATTAAGCTGACAGTGCATGGGGGCTGAGATGTGGTGAAGGAATGTGTGGTGGCTCTCAGCTCGTAGCTGTATCCATGGTCACATTAACAGGCTCCTATGACAGGGATAAGAGATCAGAGGAACTGAGAGGCTGTCTCCTCTGGGGCCTCCAAGAAGTGCTTGTTTTATTGTTTATGGGCGGATGGACATGTGGGACACTCAGGACATTTTGTATGCATGTAAAAACGTGAACAACGGCGGGTACATGCTTGCGTGCTGCAGGTGGCAAGCTGCACTTGTGTGTGTGGGTATAGGTGTCTGTGGGAGTGTGTGTGTGTTTCTCTGTGTCACCGAGGAGAGCAGATATTCCGTGTGGTAATTACAGCCTGTGTGTTCCTGTCAGTGCAGCTGGCTGGCTTTCATGCAGCACTTCTGCCCACCCCCTGCTTAACACGGCCCCTGACTGATGGTGACCTCAACACGGCGCTTGAGATTCCGCCTTGACTAATGGGCTATCAGAGATGGAGAACATCGACGAGAGGAAAAAAAGAGGGGAGGATAAATAAATAGCTCAGAGGAAAAGATAACTGACAATCCACCTCCAGAGAAGTTACGCTCTCCTGCACATCAACAATTCTCCTCTTCTTAGCATCCTTTGTTTCTTACAGCTACTGTAACATACGGGCAGACATTTCCTCTTCAGCTTGTTGACCCTTTGTGTAGTAGTCTAATATGATTCACAGAG
>JAPZEB010000009.1:6441132-6459936 GCA_029783705.1 Chaetodon striatus | reverse complement strand
GTCTAATATGATTCACAGAGTGCTGAGCTCCAGGGATGGAGCACAGCTGCTTGCCTGCTCAAGGACCAAGACCATCCAGCCCAGCAGCCAGGACTGCCGGCTGTCCTCTGGAGTTTCCATAATGTCACACAAACCCACTCAGAGGGTCGGGGTGCAATGAAGTGCAGCACTGTGTGTGAGACCATCATTATTCAAGAAGTTTGGAGCTGGAGACCATTTGCAAAGAGGAAAGGAAGGAAATGCCCAGAACACAGAGGGGATTTGTTCTTGTAATGCCAAAATAATTAAAGTAATTTACAATATGAGGTCTGCACCCGTCCTTCTTTCTGTAAGTGGCATTTTATTTATATGCATCCATGTGTGATTATGGAGCAATTATGTTTCTTGAGCTGTAAAATACATTTTAGTTATTGTCTAATGGAAACCTGGACATTTAAGTCTCTTAACAGCCCCTCAGTGGCTGTTTAAGTTAGGCCAATGTTCACTACATTTACATTTTTCTTCCTTTTTGTACTGCATTTATTAGTAACGCTCATTATTCCTGATCATGGGAGTGATCAGCTCAGAAGTCACTAAAATCCTCAGCTATAAAATACAAGGTGGTGTGTACAATTTACAGTGACACACAAAGATTGCACATCCACTTTACCCCACGCAGAGCTTGCAGCTTGATTTCTAATATGCAAAACGTCTTTGTGGGCTCTAACCATTAACTGTAATCCCCGGGATTATCAGGTGCAGCCTGCCAGAGAGGCTGCAGGCTCATTCCAAACCTGATGCCAGGAGGATGAGAGTCATGGATGAGCCTGGATATATTCTCTGTGATTCTGCTGTCAAGTTCATAAGGCCCCCCGAGGACAGACCAGTACCGACTTTGTTCAAAAATACTGTCACAGGCATCCCAGTAACTGAGGATGGGGACTGGAGACCTGGAACAAAAGCCCAAGTTTATTTCCAGGCACTTGCAAAAAAATAAAATAAAAAATCCAACACGCCAGTTACAAGTCAAACATTATTACAAACTGTACTCTGTGCTCAGCCACCAAATTGAAAAGGGAAACTTCCATTAAATTTGTGCAATGAGTTCTTTTCACAAACACAATAGAGAATGTCACACCTGACATGCCTTCTCATGCTTCAACAAGAGTCAGGCTGTGTTCACACTGCCAGCAACACAGCACCAGGCTGCAAGTCATTTTCAATGGAGGCCGGTGACATAAAGGTACAAACTGATGCCCAACACTTGTCAACGCGGACAGATGTGACACGCTACAAATCAAAGTTGAGCTGGCCCCACCGTTTTTCAGCACTTTAAGAAGCGTCCAATCACATGTTTTTATTTCTAGCTGTGGTGTTGTGTTATGTTAGCTTAATGTGCATTGCGGGGCACACATAGATGCACTGGGGCAGTGATGTTACAATGGAGCTCAGATATTGTTTAGAAGCACAGCATAGATATTTTTTTGACCACATACAAACTTGACATTCAGCTGAGGAGCTTTGTGGCAAGTACCAGACATATGGGTGGCTGTGGCTCAGGAGGTAGAGTGGGTCGTCCACTAATCAGAAGATCAGCGGCTCCTTCAGTCTTCGTGTTGAAGTATCCTTCAGCAAGATACTGAACCCCACATTGCTCCCAGTGGCTGTTCCATTGGTGTGTGAGTGTGTGTTAAAGCAAGTTGCACCCTGTATGGTATGGTAGCCTTAGCCACCAGTGTGTGAATGGGTGAATGTGACATGTAGTTTTGAGTGGTCAGACTAGAAAGGCACTATACAAGTCCCGAGCAACACTTCAATGGCTAGTTGGTGATAATGTAGCTGGTCACGCTTTTGCTTTGTCGCTTGTAGTACGAACGCAGCATTAGAGTCTCACAGAGCCAGGGGCTGAGAAATGACCCCCCACCCCCGTGTTTCTATGTGGTACTACTGCTGTGTCGCTGTTGCAATGACAAATGGATCACTGTCCGTTTTTCTATAGCCATTACACTGTGCAAACAACATTTACTTTATACTAATACCCTAAAGAAAAAAAACTTGTCTATTGCCAGTTTAAGCAAAGTAATGTTTACCAATTTTTTCTTAGTTTAGGATTTAATAGATTTGAGTACCGTTTACATTTGAGCAGATATCAGTTCCAGTGCCTCGAATTCAGTACCAGTATCCAGTGGCACCTATTGTTGGTACTTTACTTTCCCTGTGATAACAAAAATTTTGAACAAGCTACAGGGGTGACATAATAGACTAAAATTTAATTCTGTTCCTTTACCGGCCATGGAGCACCGTGGCTGGCTTCCTGACTTTTACTAATCAGCACTAAGCACAAAGTACAGCTAAGGGTTACGGGGATGTTATTAGTTTTGCAGTCTTGGACAAATGGAAATTTTGTGGCACTAGATGAAGAATCAGAGGATCAACAAAGTGATTGCAATTCATCCTATGGGGGACATGGATGTATGTTCCTGATTTCAATCCATCGAATAGTTGAGAGATTTCACTCCAACAACACATAAAAATAACATGGTGACACTAGAGGACAAGCCAGAGGATCACCAAAGTCATTAGAATACATTCTCTGGGGACCACAAATGTCTGACTAAAATGGAACAAGCAAACAAAAGACCATCATTGCCATCCCTAAAGCCATATGGCTAAAAACAGCACCTTATTCATTATCAGAAAAAAACTGCTATGTGAATAGGAAAGAAAATGCTTTACAATATACTCATGTCTTCTGTGACACCATGGTGGCATTATATAAATGACTACATCAGAACTATAGGAACTTGAACTGAGACAATTCACTGATTAATCGATTAGTAAATAAACAAAAAATATTCACTGATCAAGCAAAAATGCCAAAACATTCACTGTTTTCATTTCCCTAAATGTGAGGATTTGCTGCTTGTTTCTTTTTCATATTATTGGAAACTGACTATTTTGTGTTTGGGACTGTTGGTTAGGGGCTACAGCAATTTACCACGACTTTCCAAACTTCTTAATGTATGTGTTTGTTTAATTACCAGGGCACAAAACAGTTATTCAAAGTTACAGTATTTCACAAACCTTGCACTATCTTCTGTTTACTCATTACCCGAAACTGTCATGCCGTTCTCCCCCAGTGCAGGGGAGTGCCTTCCAGCCTGCTATGCATCATCAAAACAGGTTTCGTTTAGGCAGTTATTGCCCAAGGCTGGTTAGGCAAAGAGCGGCAACAACTTTCAGGGCTTAGGCTCGGTGCATACATTCAGCCTTGTGAACAGCAGTTGAAAGGATGTCGTCATCCTCCCTTCAGGATGCAGACTAAAATAAACAAAAGGTATATTTAGTGTCTGTGGTTAAATATGCAGCTCCATTTCCTGCTGGTTTCAACCACCTAAAAACAATCTCATTCTCCAAATGCAAATTGTTCAGAGAAAAGACAAAGAAATGCTGGTTTTTAATTATTTAACGTGGGTCTAACATTACGGTCGTGATTCAGATAGACTAAACTGTAAGAGCCCAGAGCAAACAATGTTACAACATGTGATCAGCATGCTTGCTACTCAGGTCAGACAGCACTTTCTGAGCAACCTCTGGCTCCAGTGAGCTGTAGGCTTTAGGGCAAAGATGTGTCTGTTGGTTTTATTTCTGCTCTGCGTTGTGATTGTAGTTCACTCATTCTCTATTAAAGATTAATCAAGTGGAAAGTGTCGAGGAACAGAAATCCTGCTGAACTCGGCGTGTTTTTACAGGCCTCTAGAAGCCCTACTGGTCCAGCACGCTGAGAATGTGGAGTTTTTAGAGAGCATAAAGACACCAGGAATGTTGGGAAGTTGGTATGAGAGGAGTGAGACAGCCAGAAAATGTGACTATGAGGTGGCACTGGGAGTGGTGTTACACACTTGCAGTGTCTTGTTATCATCTCTCAAGTCACAACATTCACACCTGTGACTGTGAAAAGTCGGGACAGCTTTGTCACGAGAAATGATCCACAGAAAACATTAACTATGACTTTAACAGAGTAAGACTCAATAGAGAAAAAAGGGGCTTTGAAACTTGTGTGAGGCGTGATTCTTACAGAATCTCTTATAATCTGTGACATTTCCCGATAAATAAATGCTTTTCGACTCTCTGTCACTGACTGTGCAGCACAATAGTGCGTCAAACTGTAGCCAGTTCATGAAAGCTTTTAAATTTGTTGTTGTGAACACCCGGTGTCAGGCAGGTCTATCGCGGGAAAAATACTCCACTGCACAGCAAGTGATGCGTTTCATGTTCCCAGCAGCAACTACAGCACTTTGTTTGGAAATAAATAAGAGGAAAAAAACCAGGCGGGTTACAATGAAATTATAGCCAACATCGCTGATCAGTCAAAACACTCCACAGAAACTGAGATTGCATTGACAGAACTTCTCAGGATAAAGAGTGAGTAACACATGGTTTGAATGACAAGCAATCTCTGGGACGTACAGTGGGAAAGAAACACCACAGCATGAGCTGATTAGCTGCAAAGATGTCAGCAAAAGAAGAAAGAAAAACAAGATTCCTGTGGATTGCCACTTGAAAGCACACCCCGGCATGACTAAACAGAAAGTAAGAGTTCCAGTTCTCATGTGAGAATCAGGTCAGGCATTAGAGAGGAGAAACAGAAAGAGACGTGAGTGCACTGCTGTAGGAAGTTTGGGGAAACCCGGCCTGTCATGACTCGGACTTGTTAGAAACAGCACGAACACCTCTTAGCAAGGTATTAGGCTGAGGCCAAGGCTCGAGGGAATATTTCCCAGGCATCCTTACCATATTGGGAAGTAAGAAAGAGTGCATCAGTGCCTTGGGCTCAGTAAAAAACTGACTGGTGTAAGTGTCGACGGTAATTACTAATGGCCCTCAGACAAGTTATCACCGAGCCGCATTGACATTTTGACCACTTAACAGCTTCGGTTGCTTTAAAAGTCCATTAGGGCACAGATACGTGCAATGGTAACAGACTACAGCATCTTTCACCGTGTGGCTGCATATAATATAGATACAGTCATACACAGATATAATGATTTTTCTCATTGGGATTCCATTCAATCACTTTCTAATTGACTTAATTCTCCAGATGGTCCGGAGCTGAATGCAGGGCAGAATACAAAACGCAGCTGAAAGTTGCCCTCTGGTTTCCAAAAGCCATAATACCTCCCTGTTTCTGTTTAATGCTTCTTAAAATACTCATTCATTTAGTGCCGCAACACAAACACACACATATGCAGAGACATACAGATTCACACTCAGTAATGACCTCAATTAGATAAACACCTCACCACTGTTCTCACCCATCCTGCAAGGACTAGACCTTGTGGAAGAGCCAGAATTAATGAGACCAAACTAATCAATGGCGCAGCAACGAATGCTGGGAGCATTTTTAATGGCAATACACGTCTAACCATGCCGGGGAAACGTGAACCAGGCGAGGCGCAAGCTGTTTAAAGAGCCGTGCCTCAGATAGCGATCAATAATGCTTTGTGAACGGAGCCAGACCACAGCAGGCAGACTTCACCAGCAATTAAAAGGGAGACAATACTTTATGTGAAGAGGCTGAGAGCTTAGTTGTCAGATAAAAAACAGCTGTATTTTGGGGAGAATGGGATGCATCTTCGGAGGAGTAAGTGGAGGATTGACTGACGCAAATGTCGGGGTCGAAATTGAATTGTTCAGTGTACTGTAGACTGAGGGGGACACAATTGCTGCCCCCCACCCTGGCGAAAAGAATTGGAGAATTACATTACTGTCTTTAAGAGGCTCTGGTGTGCTTAATTTTTAAACTAGAAAACAGTTGTACCTTGTGAAAGTAGTCAATGTAAGGCATCCACTGGTACCAACCATGTCGGCATAGCTTGATGGAAAGAGGGCCAACTAAGGCTCCAAAGTTAGGCTACATTTTGGCAAGGTAACAACTGGCACAGCCCCTCTGAAAGGGTCCCTTTAAACTCCTGCCTCAAGATACCTGAATGAAAATGTGTTCTATGGGTACCCACAAGTCTCCCAGGCTTGTTCCCAGTAAATGTTTTTTCCTTACAATCAATGTATTCCTTCAAAATTAAATCCATATATTTGTCTTTTTAAGGAAAAGGAAGGACAATGAATCGCCTATGATTACACAAATACATAACTCAGTAAAACAGAATTGTTCTGGAGCTAAAAATGTTTAGTATACCAGTATTAGTCTATACACTTCAGATAATTAGTCATATTAACTGTAAAGTAAGAAACCAAAGTATATCAGTATGCGATTCCTTAACTCTCCATATTGATGTAGTTTTTAACTGGCCTACATACTTCTACAGAAATACCCTGAGATTTTCATTTGCCCCATCTGGCCACCCCTATGAAAACTTTCTCAGGGCACCACTGGGTGCAACACAATTTATTTTTTCTCAAAATAGCAGGTACTGGCAGTTTGTTGATATTGTGGGAAGTTTTGTTAAAGTGGGTAGGAAGAGAGAAAGCTCCAGCGGCATTGCTCCTCATTTGGCATCGACAACCATGATACGTTCCTTTACTCTGGACTCTCTTTGAAAGGTCAGCAATGTTGTGACAGTTTACAAGTAAATCCACAGGTCAGAGTTTACCTAAGTTTAAATCTAAGCCAGAACGTGTCACACGTTTACTTTCCCTCCATGAGTAAATCCACTGATCGCAGCCATTCCATTGAAACAAACTGATTCCACTCTGTTATAAATGATCGTGTGACTATGACTAAGAGCCTTGGCCCTTCACTGCTGCTGCTGCTGCTGCTGCTGCTGCTGCTCGTGTTCATGGGAGAAATAATAACAATAATAATAAAACAGTGCTAGTAAAGGGGAGCTGACGGAGGAAAGGGGGTGAAGCAATAAAAAAACCCGAATCTAAAAGAGGAACGATGGGAGACATGCTATTTTCTTCAGATGAAAGCCTTTTTCATCTAAGTGTGAGCCAATTATTTTTCTTGTTGAGAGAAAATATGAACATCTGTGTTTGCTGTGAATCAGTGAATAATGGCATACCACACAAGGACCTCTGAACGCACACACACACACACACACACACACACACACACACACAGGAGCACACACAGAAGCACGCATCCACACACAGACACATTTGCCCTGTGGGTTTGGTTGACGTCATGTTTGTTGTGGGGCGGACGGCTCCTGGTTGAAGATTAAAGGCTAACACTGCCAAAGGTGGTTTAGGGTTTTAAAGATGGACAGAAGCACAACATTCCCACCACATCATTAGGCTCTTACAGCCCAGAGATAAGGAACTCTGCTAAGTTGTGGCCCCAGGTCCCAGAGGACCCCGACCCCTGACTGACAGGCTCAAGCAGATTTACTCCTCGGGTCGGCATGAGGTCCAAGTAAAAACAACATTCTTTCACTGACTGATCATGTAACATAAAAATAGTCCCGTCAGCTCTCCCGGAAGATGGTTTTAGGTTTGGGAATGTTTATGGTATAAGAAAGAATTCCCCCAGGGAAGATCCCATATTCAGAGACTGGTCAGCCGTGTCACTGGTCAGAACACTAACAGGAGCCTCTCGCCTGAGATGACCATGATGAGATGCAGATCTCAGAGCAGTTAATCCATCCATGCTGACAAGACTTGGATGAAAGTAGACTGTGGCTTTCTGTGCAGGAGTCTCGCTGATGCCACTGCTGCCCGGTGGCCAAAAGTCCTTCCCCAGGCAGAGGCATGCTCATACACAGAAGCCCAGTCATACAGGAAGTCATTAAAAGGACAATGTAAGGTTGATTTGTTACCATAGAAAGTTCTGTTGTGATGGCGCAACACTGCAGACACAGACTCCTTTCTGTGGAACAACAGTGTTTGAAACTGACGTCACCAGTAGCTGTTTTCTGTATTCTCACCGTATCAGCATGTTTCAACTCAACATTTTTAATGGCTTGATATTTTTACTTAGAGAGGGAAAAGCTCCTGAAACAACATTTACAATATGACAAGTCACTAAAACTTTTAGTTGAAACCTTGATGAATGAACCAGGAAAAACTTGAATGGATTTCTTTCACGGCTGAGCGAGGCTGTGTCATCGCTGGAAACATTAATGTCTTTATATTAATGATTCTGTGCCAGTTTTTTTAAAGGGAATAAAACAACACAACAATATCAGATTGTCATCTGAAATTGTGGCAAAGACAGAAACTTAAGCAGACAACATGTCAAATATCTGGCCAACAATGTCAGCAAACCACTGAAAACACTCACTGGTTTTGCAGTTACTGGCCACCTCAGGCCCATCCTGTCTCAATTATCCACGCCCTCACCCATTCCAACCCCTACAGTCTCCTGACCCTGTGGCCAGAGCATGGGAAGAGCCAGCCACACACAGCGGACAGCACAGGAAGGAATGCAAACACAAGACACCAGACATGGGGCTGGCACCGAGGTTTCCAGCAAACACAACAATCATAAATAGCAGATGCACCAAGCTGAAACAAAAAAAGAATCTAAAAACAAAAGACATCCATCTGAAGTTGGCAAGGTCAAAGCAATTTGTCAAAGAGATGACTGCTGGAAAAGTTGCAGAGGGGAGTTGGAGGCAGTCCTCCCACGGTCGCAGCCAGGGACAGGCACCATGGCAGGGGCTGGGAGGGGATTGATTTGATGTCAGCCTTTTAAGAGAGACGGTGCAGGCAGAGATATGAAATTGTCTTACCTGACGTGTCCCACATATTCAGCTCAATCCGGTGCTTGTCTATCTCAAAACTGGCTGTGTAGTTTTCAAACACCGTGGGCACGTAGTTCTGAAAATAAGGGATTTATTTTAGTTATCCAATTAAGACGGACAAGATAAGCCTGTGTTTACACTGCCACAGGCTTCAGGAGAGTAGACTAGTGGGGAGAAAAATCACATTTGAAATGATGCAGCAGATAAATAAAATAATGCCAGACACATTTCACAGAAAACCTGGCACTGTGATCCCTATTGAGGATATTTTAGAAATATGGTGATATTATAGCAGGTGAAGACAACGCCTTAAAGTTTTATGGGCAGCACTGCAGACAATAAAAAGTCAATTGAGACATTACAGGACTATTACAGTGATTTTACAGGCAGTCATCACAGTTTGCTCTCCACCAGCGCTTCCTCTCTGTCTTCATTTAACATTTCTGTCTTTAGGCAGGTGGATGTAACCTGCTGAACAAGTAGTGCTGAAGTTGTACTGCATTTCAAAGGCAGTGCTCACTCACTCACAAACTCCTGATCTCATTGTTCTTCAAATGACAAAACACTGAAGTTGAGACTTTTAACAGACCCACCTCTGGGTAGCAGTCCTTGGCAAAAACGTGCAGGAGTGCTGTTTTCCCACATTGCGTGTCCCCGACCACCACAATCTTACAGCGGCTGCCTAGACTGTCCATGGTTTGTCCGTCAGAGGTGTGCTGTTGACGCGGGGATGGATTGCATCCAGCATCCAGCATAGGAGACGCAGCGGAACACAAGACGGGGGAGAAAAATGAGCAAATACATGCGCCGACCCGGTGCGCTTTATCCAGCTGCTTCTGCCCTGTACGCGCAGCTCCCTGGTCCCGCTGATAGACTCTGTCTGTCTGACTGGTCTGCTACCGAAACCACAGCAAGGACACGCGCACACACACACACACACAGCCCTCCCTGGAAACTCCGGTAGTTTGATTACTGGCCACGCCTTCCTAATATTCGCGTCTGGATCACATCAGTCAGCTGTAATAGGCTGCTCTTATGGGAAATAAAGGATCTGTGGGACAAATACTTTATAGTGACCTCATCCTGCTTGTTTTTGCCTCTTATGGTATTCTTTTATTATCTCAGACTACATCAGAGGGACCAAAGAGTTCATCCAGACAAATCCTACCTCCTGTCCTATCCCTATAGTGTCTATATTATTTTACCTTAGGAGCTTTATATTTGAGAACAGGGGCGTAGGTTTTTTTGGGAGAGGGGGGTTTGGGGGGGGGGTTCACTGGAAAATGTTGAGCTTCAAATACAGAATTTCCTGCCTTTTGGTGAATTTTTATGAACCAGTTTGTGTCTTTTCCCATCCATTTATCTTGTTTTGTCAAAATAAAAGTCCACTGCTAATTTCATGTTTTTATTGGGGGGACAAATGCACATGTTCTAAATATAGAGGGGGCTGTGTCCACTGCATCCCATTGGAAATCTACACACATCACAATAACATATAGGACAGAATACATAGTCTATTGTGCCCCTGCTAATGTTACTATTAGTGCTTCAGATATAAGAATGTGATTTAATAGAGAGCACTTAATATTTGACCTCCTACGTTAAACCTCAGGTCCATTATATCACCATAGTATTGCTATAAATGGTAAGCACTTCTATCAAAACTCAGCAGAGCCCACTGAGACCGCATGGATGGCACTTAAACTTCTTTACGGCTGTTATATTCCTATAAGAAGCTTGCCAGTGGTTGCACTCAGTCGTAAGGAGAGGTATCTACATGGGTGAATAGATTTCAATAAAACCATGAAAGTAGCCAAGGACTTTTACTGTGGCAAACTTACACCATGAACTGATACAGTCAGGGCACAATTTAGTGCATAAAAATGCACTAGAATGCAAGAAATGTAATGTTTGATGCTCATTTTTTTTCTGGTGGATGACCCCAAAACACCCATTTTATCTGTGCCCCCAAGTGTGAAAGTGAAACCTACTCCCTTGGGTATGTTTGATACTTATAAACGGATTTTTCACAATCATCTAAACATTTCTTAGCCTACTTGTTGGCCAGCAGTAACTGGATGTACCTGCATGCACAGCTTTTGTATAGGTTTACTGTTACATTTGTATTTGTGTGATTTCTGTAGACCACAGAAACAAACAACTCAGCAATGCACTCTGGTGGGGGCAACTTCATATGTACTGAAACCGGTGTCTGCAGTATACTGGGTAGATTTCTTGTTCTAATTAGTGAGTTCATCGCTTCAATTTATCACCACAGAGAATAAGTCACACTTCTCTTAGCGATCAGGTTGCAAGGTGTTAATTTCTTCACTGCAGTTGAAGATGATGTGATGAATTGCTCTGCAGGAGGGATTATTGTGTGTTTATGCTGGAAGGAAAACCATTTCAATTAAATGTGCCATCCTTTTGAGCAAAATAGAATGATTAATATGTCAGAAATAGGCTTTTAAGTTGCTTTAATATTTCTAATTAGAAGACTTGAAAGTGTGTGTAAATTATCTTTCCTCATTATTTAACTGTTGATAGTGGGGTTTGTTTGCCCTGCAATGATCACTGACTTAAGACCTATTTTCACGTCATCGCTATTGGGAAAGCAGAATAAATACGCTTCACATTATGCTTCTTGATTTAGTGCCAGCATGACCTCTTAATGGAGATACAATAAATGCAGCCTACATAGATAAAATAGTCCATCAAATTAAGTAGTTAGAGGTGGCTGAGCTGCCTTTATGGGTCTCATCGCCTTGCGTTTAGTTGATGTTCCTTGTAAGTGCCCCGCTGAGGAGTTATTGGTTTTGTGAATGAGATAATTAAATGACGCGGCACCACGTGCCACAACAGGCCAGCACTGTTGAGTCATGTTTTCTCCACTGAAGACCGACACTGACACCCTCTGGACACAAAAGGTATTACATCACATTCAGTTTCCAAATGGCAAAACAACTGTTAGTCATACTGAGATTAAAACAAAAACAAACAAAAAAAAGCACTAGCATAATTAGCAGGAAAGTAATATATCTCAATCCAATACAACAGACATGCAAAAATGTTACATTACATGTTCTTGTCATGGATTTTTTGTGGTATCACTGGTTTGTTGGGAGTGGCCTGCTTTTATTAGTGGAGGAAGAGCTCAGCTGCTTTACCTAAGTAGAAGTTATTAATACAACAATGTAAAAATACTTTATTACACGTAAAAGTTCTGCTTCTAAAGCTGTCAAGAATGTAGCACAGGAAAAAGCACAATATTTCCCACTGAAGTGTAAAGTAGTATGGCAACACAAAATAAGGGCCTGCAGATAGTGAACAGTATATCCTGTGTGTGCATAAATTGTGCAGTTTTACCGGTGTGATTGTGGCTGCAGCTGCTGTGGAATTTACCCTATGTTGTATGTCTGTTTTTATGATGTTGTATGCTACTGTTCCATAAGAAGTGTCAGCTACTTCTTGTTGCTCCTGCCATTGTGTAATTTCAGTGTAATTGTCTGAGTCTTGTCCTGTTTTCTGGTTAGTAAGGTAACACCGAGGAAGGCAGCTGTATATTTATAACTGATAATCAGTTGCTTTCACATCCTGCAGATGTTTTGGATATAAGGGCTCTTGTTAGTTGCTGATGTTGTCACTAGTGCATATGTTGACATTTAATTACATTTATTTTGTAGTTGAATGTTTACTCAAAGTAAATGTTAACTGAACTCCTTTTAAGCTTTGTCTAAGTACATTCATACACATGTACTTTTTTTACTTAAGTAAAGTCTTTAAAATAACAATACTTTCACTTGGGTTCAATATTCTAATATTCTTTTCATCCCTGCTTGTTTCTGGAGAGGTTGTTGCTGCAGAGTTTTTCTAATTTAGTTTCTCAATCCTTTTAGTAGAGTAAGCAAAATTCCTTTCAGCTAATTTACGTTAAGAGGGTTGTACATATTTTAAAGTCAGATATCTTAAAACCTAAGGAGACTAACCATTTGGGGCAAGAGAGAAAATACTGTGAGTGTTTGTGAGATTTGGGGGAACCGACCCTTTAAATTTGAAATCACTTCTTTACCCATGACAACAGCAGGTGGCAGTGTATTCATTACTAGAGGGTTACAGGTTTTTGCATATTTTACACTAGGGCCCCCAGACCTTGTGAGACACAGACAAAAATATTTCTTTTCTAATATATATTTGACATTTCCCATAACACTTTAAATTAATTTCCCTTAATGCTCACAGGAAGCTCGACTGCTTGGATATCATATTTCTGGTCAGTTGGTTTTCTTGTTAAGGTCATGAGGGATAAAGATGCCACATAAGGAGGCAGGGTTGGTGAATGTCAATTGCACTCCACATATTTACTAAAGGATTTACCTAAATGCTTAGATACTTACAGTAAATGGTAGGTGGATTACACTCACTCTCATGCTGACTACTCAGCACAGTCTGCTGCATCTGCCAGCAAGTCGCTGTAGTGTTCTGCATTCCCATTGCCTGTATATTAGTACGTGCTAAGAGATTCTTTGCTGGATATGCTACTTAGCCAATAAACTCATTAGACCCGTGTGTGAATAGAGCGGAGATACCAGCACCACATCACTCAACAAAAGGGTAAATGAAAAAGAGGAAAAATATATAAATGACATGAGGTTGAATTGGTAAGGAGCCAGTATGCAGTGACTTCTGGCTTCAGAGCAGTCAGTGTTTGTACACTTGCCAAGAAGACTGAAACAAGCAAAAGTTCCTCCACACTCTGCATTTTAAATTTCAACACCTGCAAATTAAATATGAAATGCGTATATGCTATAGCACCAACTCTACTAAGACTGGGTTTTTAAAAAATCAGGTTTACATTTTAAATTCAGATTTAATTGAATGATCCGATAATGATTTATAAAACCTTGAGATTGATCTTTTAATATGCCTTGTCCACTGCATGTGTGGAGCTTTAACCCAGTCAGCCATGCGTGGTCAGGCTTTGGTT
The DNA here is from genome assembly GCA_029783705.1 of Chaetodon striatus. Classification (NCBI taxonomy): domain Eukaryota; kingdom Metazoa; phylum Chordata; class Actinopteri; order Chaetodontiformes; family Chaetodontidae; genus Chaetodon; species Chaetodon striatus. The sequence goes on along the minus strand of JAPZEB010000009.1, from coordinate 6,446,265 downwards.
CTCTGTGAGAGACTTATGAACCTCATTTTAATCAAAACATGCCAGGAGCTGCTCCACCACCAAGCCCTATGGCAGATGTTTGGTTGCATATTAGATTTAAAAGCTATGAAGACAGAGAAGAGCTGGACAAAAGCCATATGTAAGATGTGCAAAATTGGGGTGAAATATATGGAAATACAGCAAATCTCCACAGACACAATCTGCAAAAACATCTAATCCGTAAACAAAATCCACTAAAGAAGGCATTTGCATTATTGTGACTGAAGTATTCCTTGTCAAATTGATAGTGTCCCATCAAATCAAATTGGAAATCAAATCAAATTGCGACCTTGTTGATCAGAATCAACTTGATTTGAGAAATCAGTGGCAATACCCAAGCAACTACTGATTTACCGTAGTTACCCGATGCAGTATAAGCACAGTGGGATGAGAAAGATGAAAAATGTAATGCTGTGATGCACCTGTGGTGACAGGTGTGAGTATATCTACTTATTTACTGAAGTATGTCCATGTTATGCTCATTTATACTCATATTTCACTACATTTTAGAGGGACATATTGTCCTTTTTACTCTTAGACATATGTATGATAACTATATACTGTGCAGATAGTAGAGTTACTAGTTAAGGTACTTTGCACTGTCATGAGAGGAGGTATACTTAGTCGACATGTTGTAGGTGAAAACACTTTATTATTTGGTTAACCATCAAACAGCATAAAACAGAAATGCTCACAAGTCATTTTTGCAAGTCCAAATCAAGTCTCCAGACTCTTATGGTTGTAATAAGCATTCTATAGTTAGAGCAACTCCGACATCATGAGGCTGCTTACACATTAAGGTGTGACACACTTGTTCTTACAGGTCCAGTGTGTAGGATTTAGGGGGGTACATTGGCAAAAATTAAATCAGTTTATAACTATGTTTTCATTGGTTTAAAATCACCTGAAAATAAGAACTGTTATATTTTCGTTACCTTAGAATGAACCGTTTATATCTACATAAGGAGCAGGTCCTCTTTCATGGGTGTATAAAGAGATATGGATACAGTGTTGGAAGAGGGACACTGTTTATTCCTATGAAAGTTGTTCAGTTGCTCAAGAAACCATAAAAGTCCACCTGCTGCGTATAAAATTACCCTGATGATCGGCACCTCCGCATCGTGTGTCCAATGGAGCAGGGCACTATAGACTTCCACCAGCCGAGTCAGCTGCTTCTGATTTTGCACTCCTTTAACTAGAATTGGGATATAATGATTCAGTCATGCAGCTCTTCAAGACTTTCAAATGTTATTTGAATGAATGGATCGAATTCTCTTGGTAAAATGAGTCAAAATCCATCCACACATTAACAGATGTTGTTTTTACCACTGTTACTCCACTGTTAGCCTCTACAAAAAATTAGCTTCAAGGCCTGGCACACTCTCTGGGGGCCTTGTCCTCTTCCTCTGAGTCTGCCATGTTGATTCTACAGTAACTCCAAATGGACAACCAAATACTGGGTCTAAATTGGGCTATTTGCATTTTTTGTGTCAGATAGCTCTCCTACATGCTTGGCTCAGAGGAGAAATTCCAGTTGGTTGCATTTTGCAACCTCACCACTAGATGTCACTAAATCCTGCACACTAAACCTTTAACCCAAGGGTCTGCACTGTCAAAGTGATAGTGACAAGAACCTTGAGCATCACAATTTGTGTAAGATAATACATGAATATATCTCTGCTGCATAAATGATGTTTATCTGTGTGTGACTTTTATCCAGTCTTGGTGTTTTTAAAGCTTAATATTGGGACTGTTTACCTGCTTCAAACCTCTTTAAACAGTTCAAGCAATCTGAAAAGGCAACAGATTTGTTTGAACTTTCTGGAATCAATAGACATAAGGAGGTTGCAAATAGAAATTTCTTAATGAAGGTCATAGACAAAATGGGCTGTGACCACTGGTTTAGCAAAACAGCAGCACTGAAAGCGATTTGGCATCTTGCTCAAGGATGCTGTAATAATGCATGAAATAATAACATTTACCTGTGTGTAAGAAACTGAATGGACCAATGAAACATTTAGGCACGTTAATATTTTCGGTAATAAGCAGGTAAGTCACCATAGCCACAGACCATGAAAGTATTCATATCTGTAGTAATAATTCATGCAGACAGCATGTGTGGGATTTGTTACAAATCCCAGTATTTGCCCAGTTTTAATGGAAGTGAAAATATCGGTGTGTTTGTATTTCAGACACACACATCCTCAGAGACCATCCAGACTCCCTGCAGACTCTATTTGCCTGGCAGAGTGGTGACACAGTACTTTATCCAGGCCAAATTACACCACTGAGCAACATTATGCATTCGGTAACCTACTTAGACAAAAGAGGAAGTCTCCAAACTACACCAGGTGTCCAAGGCAGTGCATCTCTGTTACTGCATCCTATTTCTGTGTTCCTTTAACCGCAGCCATTTCCCGTGATGGATACATTTTCAAAGCCTGTTTAGCTGCTGGAACATGTTCTGAAAATTTCTCCTTGGCCCCACAGTGAAACTATTATAGAGAGCTTTTGCCGTATGCTTCCCTCCTAATCCTTTTTTCAGACTCCAACCTGCAGTCCAAGTCATTTTCCTGACTGAGCTCTGCTGGTACATTACCATACTGGCCCTGTCAGAGCTAATGAGGAGAGGAGCCACTCTGCGAGCACCCACAGCATACTGATGTATATTCAGAGTGGCTCAGTGCGGTTGGTTGGGGAGAACAGACAATCTGCCTTGTAACATTTTGCCCGTGTCAAAGCGGCAGATCAATAATGCCTGCATCCTACATCATTAAGCCCCTGTGGGATATTGATCCGGGACACTGCTGACTTTGGCTCCAGAAGTGCTGAGTGGCACTTTATGGCCACAAGGTGTCTCACCACTCCTCTTGTGGTCGCAGCTCTCTGAATGGACACTGGGCTGGTCCTCAGCTCTAAAGGCACAGAGCTGGAAAATGTGAGCTACAAGACTCTGGTTTCTTTTTGTGACAAATATAAAAGACACTGACAGTTGCACCTCTAAACACAAAAGTTTGACACTATATTTTTTACCATGAAAATAATAATGCTCTGTATGAGTGGCCCTGTCTCATGAGAGGTCATGTCACCCTCTGGCTGCCTGCACTGAAGCTGAATAGCACAAAGCACAAAGGTTATATCGTTTAATCAAAAACTGGCGTGACCTCAACACAAACTCATATTTTTCTGAGCTGCCTGCTCAGGGAAGTTACAACAATGAGCCATACGCAGCCCCAAAGTTCCTGCAGATCTTAGGCAGCATAAACAGACACTTCCTCTGGCTCCTGCTGTTCCAGCAACACACACTCACTGTTAAACAGGCAAAAATAATCACGTTTGCTAAAAGAAATATTAATGAATTAATTGTGTCTTCTATGTTATCACATGTGAGGGACAGAGGCACTGTATTCTGAAGATATGTCACAGTCAGACCAAAAAGAAAAGGCAAATAAATATACAGTGTTAGAGTTTATAGTGTCTCTCAAAGATTAAACTCATATTTTTAGCTGTGGTTTCCTTATTTGGCATGCTACCCTTTGCTCTGGTGATATCTCAGCATGTTAATTTCAATATTTCTGTGGAGACTTGCAGTAAACACATTTTGAAGAGAGCTTTTCTGGGGTTGGCTTCACCCTTTTAGCCATAATGGACATTTTTTGCAAATCACCCTTCTGCTTGATGCAATATAGGCTTATCGTATAGCCCTACCCAGACAGCCAAGCCCACCCAATCACAGACGCCAATTCCTTGGGTTTCATCAGCTCTCCGTGTTTTCCAGCCTGCCTCTGTCTCGTCCCACTCACACTCTCTGTCAGAGCGCGGCGTTGACAGCCACTGGCCACTGATCAGCCCACTTTGTCGGGGTTTGTGTCTCCATGCAAGACTGCTGAAAAAGAAGCTCTGACTCTCGCATCTTCTTTTATTCACAAGGCAAGCAAACGCAACAAAACAGCAAGCCCGTCCACGGCACGGAAAGCACAAGAAGTGGAAAAAAGCCTTTCAGTCATTTTCTAGACTCATAACTGTCTCACAGCTCCCTGCACGATGTCTGGAGAGGACGCACCTGCCGAGCAGCAAAACGCCGTGGACCAGAAGCAGGAGACCAAACCCGCCGAGGAGCCCAAAGCCGAGGCGCCCAAGACGGAGCCCGCACCCGCCGCCGCCGCCGAGGCGACCACCGAGAAGGTCCCAGAGGAGGAGACGTTCACCTACCGCGCGCTGGTGCTCACCGGCTACGGGGGTTATGATAAAGTGAAGCTGCAGGTGAAGAAGGGCAAGCCGGCGCTCAAGGCTGGCGAGGTTCTGGTGCGGGTCAAGGCTTGCGGGCTGAACTTCGCGGACCTGATGGCTCGGCAGGGGCTGTACGACCGGCTGCCGTCCCCGCCGGTCACCCCGGGAATGGAGTGCTCTGGGGTGGTGGAGGCTGTGGGAGAAGAAGTGACGGACAGAAAAGTAAGCACACATGGCTCTCAGCTTTGTCCTGTCACTTTAACTCTCATGTTACAGTGAATGTTTTATTGTTTAAGTGATGAATATTTGCCTCGCTTCGATTTTGGTGCTACATCTGGATATGGGCGTGTCAGGCTGTGCTTGCTGCTCGGGCAGTGGCGGTAGAGCTGTGCAGTTTCATGACTTAATGAATTTAATGTTTTTATAGCCTATTGGGTCAGATAATTAACACAATAATAGGTTAATAATAAATATTGATCTATAGTTTATGTGTGAGCTGCAGTGGTTGCCCATCCATTCATTCACTCGTGCGTAAAGAGACAGCTGTTGTTATCTCAAAGTGGATCGCAATAAAGCCTGAATGTGTGTTCATGTTGTGTTTTATGTGTGCAGAAGAAGCCAGAAGTGTGTAAATGACACGAGTTGAGTACAATGAAGCCAGCAGCAGGCGTCGCCCCTCTTGTCTCCCCGCTTTTCAAATTGCGCTGAACAGTGCGCACTTAGATTGAGCAACTCCAAGTCCAAAATAGTCGCTGAGATGAAGATGGATTCTTTGTTCTTATGCAACACGCGTGTTGAAAGTCTAAAGTCTAAATAAACACATGCAAATCTGCGGGATGCTTTCCGCCCTTGCAGCACCTACGC
>JAPZEB010000009.1:6428024-6438860 GCA_029783705.1 Chaetodon striatus | reverse complement strand
CTTCTTTTTTTTTTTTTTTTTTTACATTTTTTATTCTCTCCCTCAGTGAGTTTTGGTCGGATCTGACCCATATGTTCTCAATTACCTCTCTCTGGCCCACATTGTCAGTCTGGTATTTCCTCCATCCCTCCTTCCCTCCCTCTAACTATCTCTCCTTCTTTCGTATAATCTCTTGATTCTTCCTCTGTCGAACGTGCTGTCAGTGAATCCCTCTATCACGTTGTCCTCCCTTTGCATTACCGTCCTCTCCTTCTTTCCTTTCAGGACACACAAACACCTTCTTCTTTCATCCTACATGTCATTTTCACCATGATGACAACATTACAGGCTTTCTTTCATACTCTACATGGCCTGTTGACAGTTCAGCTGCTGGGTTAAAAAAAATGAAAATCAGTCGTCTGTGTTTTGTCTTTTTCCCCCTCACGCTTGTCCAGAGTGGTTGTCCCTGATAAAATCTGGAAATTTGTTAGGAAGTGCATGGAGGCTTCTAATATTTACTGAAAACTAGATGAGGAATAATGCTATTTTGTTAGCATGACATGCTCATTTGCATATTCAGTGGTGCAGCCAAGTGCAAAAAGCAGCATGTACACCCTCCTGTCACAGATTTTGCTGTATGTGAGCAGGGCGTGGCCTTTATCTGAACATCACACAAACCGTGTTAGAGCGCAATAACACCTACGCTCACACCGGGGAGATATTATGTTTCCTTTTAATTACATTTTCAGAAGCCGTGCAGTCCGTGTGGGTGTTAGATTTAACCTTCATCTTTTGCCTCATCCTGACTCAGGAGTACTTTATCAGAAATTTTGTTCACGTTCATGTTTTTTTTTTCTTTGATAATTTTTTGCTGAGATCATCAAAGCTGGAAGCCACAAAGCAGCTGACTTGGAGGCCCGCATACCCCAAAATTGAATCACCATCTGATTAGGTCCATTCAAATACAGTTAACTGGAAGTGTCTTTGTTCAGCGTGCCCGCACTCCTGACCCCAACTGTGACTATATTTGATGCAGTGGCATGAAAGCTGAGAAAGGAAATGCGCGTGTGTGTGTGTGCTTGTGTGTCACACTGTGAAGATGTTGTAACAGAACTGTCACAAGGCTTGTTCGCTTTGGCCTTGAATGTTCCTACCCTGATTCTGTGACTGACAGTAACTCACATGCTTTACGTGGGCGCAGAAGAATAGCTGCAGTTGCATTTGAATGCAATGTATGAGTCATATTTGTGTGTGTTTCCTGTAAAAGCCTGAACTCCCCCGTCTATCGATTTGTGCCACACTGTACCCCCAATTAAACCCGTGAGGTTGATGAGTTTGAAGACTCAAAAAAGGGATAAAAAAAACCCTGAGCTGGAGATGCAAGTGAGGGAGTCAGTGCAAATAACAAAGGGGAGGAAAGAGTAGTAGCCCATGGTGAAAAAGTGAAAGTAGAGTTTGAAAATAAACCAAATGACTCGGCCTCAGACAGAAAAGATGCGGGTATGAAAAGAGAAAGAGAGAGGGAGATCTCTCTAATTGGAGTGGATAGACAGCGAGGCGCATGGCTCCCTCCAGACCATTAGAGAGGCCCGGGTGGAGAGGGTTTGTTCCCAGGAGGAGAGAGCTTGTCTTATGCTCAGCCATGGGGAAGAATCTGGCAGGGACTCTGATGAGTGGAGGGAAGCCAGGGGAGAAGATGGGCCCCATTGTCCTGTCTCGCTGATGAGGAAGAGGGGATATGGGACACTCCTTCGCAAGAGAAAAGAAAGAGGGTGGTGAAGACAGAACGAGATGGTGAAGGATGAAGAAAAGGGGAGGAAAGTGAGAGCGTCAAGGAAGGCGGCAAGACGGAGACACAGGCAGGACGAGACAAGGGACTGGACAAGGGGAAGGAAGATGTTCTAAAGTTGTAAGAGGAAAAGGAGTCAGGAAGTGAAAGAGAAAGAAGGGAAGAGAAAAAGTGAGGAGAAAGGAACCGGGGCGGGAGGCAGAGCTGTGTCGAGAGGGGTGAATAAGGAGGAAGAAAACAGGAAGAGAGTTATAATGCCGCAGTCGTCTCTGTTTCCTGTGTCCCTCGAGCGGGCTCTCCTGATTGGTTCACGAGGGCGCCAGGGGGGGCGTAAGTTTACATCGGGGCTCGTCCTTTTGGAAGGAGACGGTTGTGAATCGAAGGTTCCTGCTTTGATAAGGACAGTTTGGAGACAGAAAATGACACGATGGTGATTGTGGCGTGCATCACGTCTGCGGCTTCCTCAGTGTCAGGATAACAGTTCTAGAAGATAAGAATTGTTACTCACATAATGAACAATTCATACTTTGGCACCAAGCCTGAAACATCGAACATGTTAGACAAAAAGAAAAAGTTGAGCCTCCTCCTTTTTTACTTTGACTCCTCCGTCACTTCATCATTTCCCTCCGTAAAGTCAATAAACGTACTCTTACTCTGCTGTGGTTGATCGCTTTCCTTGTTTGCTCTCACTTTTTAAGAGCAAAACACTTTGAGGTTTGGTGGTCGAGGTGGTTGCATGTTTGCATGTCTGCCATTGTTGTAAACCACACTCTTACTATTCCTGCTGCACAGCTCGCATCATTCCCACTGTGCCAAAGAAACCGTTAGGCCCTAGAGCCCTGTCAGATAAACTCTGTTAACTATTTTCTTAGCAGTCTTGTGGTGTTCAGAGTCGGTCGTGTCAGGGGGTAAGCAAGTAGCACTGGTCGGGAAGAATAAAACGTTGGCATTGGATCTTTCTGCAAACCAGAAATAAGTTACTTTCGCATGTTGCATGTATCATATTAATGTTACTAAATGGTGGTGGATGGGGATGATGAATAATGTAACACCTAGGCGAGGTGCCTGCCAAGCTGCAGACCACTGATAAAACTGGGCACTCCGAAAACATATAGAAAGACGAGGAAGGAAATGTTAAAAAAACAGTTATTGCAGTAGTTTTAAATATATCTTGTAGAGAGTCATAGTAAATCACAAAAAAACATGTGAAGTCTATATTGAGACCAGGATACCAGTGGTTAACACCACTAAATAGGTGTGGCCATACCTGTGTTGTATGTTTTGGAAGCCATGACGAAGAGCTGCAGCGGTCGAAACATGTCGGCTGTTTTAATGATTTAGCCACTACAATAAAGGCTTTTTAATATTTCCTTCCTCGCCTTTATATATTTTTTCCGAGTGCCTGGATTGCCTTCCTGTCGATCCGGTTGTTTCCCGTTTTCCACGAGCACCTGACACAAGATTTTGATCTGCGTTTGTTTATACAGAGCAACCAGTCATCTCTCTCTTTTTCTAGTTAACAAAACTAGTTGGGATTTAGTGAGTCTTTGCTGTGTTTTCCCAGAGTGAGTGTTTGTAGTGACCCATCACTGTTTTTCCAGCCGGTATAGTGGCACGAAAAGCGTTTGTTTTTTACTGTGAAATCCCGATTTCCTGGTTGTGCCCCCAAAAGAAAAAAAATTAAGCCAAAACAAGATCTTTTCCTAACCATAACCAAGTGGGTTTTTGCCTAAACCTAACCACACATTAATCACAGTGTTGTTGAAATGTACAATTTCATTGTATCTGCTTCATAGTAATGTGCAAATGTAACGTATCCATAGTGATTGGGTTGTGGGAAGCACTGCATCAGGTTAGGCTGCATTGTTGTTGGTAACAGGTGAAGACAGAGAGCCCTTTGCTTTGCTTTGTTCTAATCCTGTGTCTTCCTGCACTTTCTGTTCCAGGTCGGTGATAAGGTGATGGTGCTGAACCGCTTTGGGCTGTGGCAGGAGGTGGCGGTGGTGCCGGCAAACCACACCTTCCTTATCCCAGAGGGCATGAGCTTTGAGGAGGCAGCCGCCCTCCCTGTGAACTACATCACTGCCTATATGATGCTGTTTGACTTCGGCAACCTGCGGCCCAACCAGAGCGTCCTCGTTCACGCTGCTGCAGGTAATACAGAGAAGGATACACAGCGTACATGCACACAGCACACACCAAAACGCTTTTAATTAGTGTCAATCTTAGGTTGGGAATAGATGCACCACTCTGCATGAAAGGGTTATTAATTTAAATGAGGGTTGAATTAATTATAAACTGATCAATAATTCATTCACAAACTAAAGCAAACATTGTTTTAGCGTTTCCTGTAGTATCTATGAATAACTCTTGATTTATGTTGTAATCCTGCAACGGAAAACCACATTTAATCATTTTCATCTCCGTACGTGTCAGCCTAGAAACAGACACAAATAAATTCAGTATTTTACCACCAGCCTTTTGAGTAAATCTCCAGAGATCCATTTTGAAATCCTCAGCAGAAGCTGAACACAAAGATGCAAAGCTTGTATTATGACATTAAGGAAACGCCCTTGAGTGTTTACTGTACCACCAGACTTCTTCCTTCTCAGCACCTCCTGTTTATGCATTTCTTTTCTATATGAATTATGACTGCTGGAGAAGGTCCCGCTGTTCATAAGTATGAGATATGGCTCAGAGTGTTGTACTCTTTAGGACGGCACTCAATACCGGAGCACCTGCCACCTGCACCGTGAGGTGAAAGTTCAGAATGAGTGAGTGGGAGAAAGATGGGGATTGAGGGAGTCAAAGCACCTGTTTTGGGGCGTGATGCACCAAGCCAGATAGCATTTAATTTTGCTGTGTTTACACAATCAGGCCAGCTGGAGAGAATAGGGAGTGCATTAGCCAAAAAAAATTGTCCTTTCCCCCTTTCTCTTTCGCTATCTGCTGGTGTACAGCTCTCAACTCTTCCTCTGGTTCCCACTCTGTCTGTGCAGAGGGAGTCAGAAAGGGATCCCTCGGCATTTGGGACAGCGAGTGGGCGTAGATGGCTAAGAGAAGTAAGCACATAATGAAACCTGAGCCCCTTTTCTCTCTGTGAGACAAAAAAAATAACTGTGGGAGACTGCCAGCCCAGGTGGATGTGTCCCTTGGTATTAACACAATCGCTCTGAGAAGGAATGAATTCATAAGATTATCATTTAAACGTGCAGTTTCCCCAGAGCTGAACGCTGACAGCTAACAGACTCATAGTTGTGGGATCGGTGGTTACAGAGGAATCCCAAATGTTTGCGTTTTCCATTTCATCCGGCTGATGTCACTCACCCCTGTGAACACATATCTTGCCAGAGCTTTCTGTGCAGAGTATGTTTGCTATAGGAGGAATGCTGTGGAAGTGTGGTGTAAGACGCTTTTCCCCGCTGGTTTGGTCGAGGCGGCGTCTCTGGTTTCTCAGGGCAGGCTGCCAGTCTTGGCTCGCCAGCTGTCCGGACATCAGGATTGTAAAAGCACATTGCTGAGGCTATGACAAAAACATTTGCTTAACAGTCTGCTTCACTGCACTCTGTCATTCTTTGCATGTGTAAATCATTATCATTACACTGTATGCTCTGCTCCATTGAGACTTAAAGGCTTTCTCGTGAACATGATAGTAGTACTCTTTATGGAAAGGTGTTACCAGTGTGAGAGACGTGCACATCCCTCTCTTGACACCGCCTCCCTGTGTTGTGGGGCTGCATGGCTCACATGGTGCTGGGAGTTGAGTGTGGGTGGGGGGTCCCACCCCTGAGGCTGTCAAAAATTGTTCCTGATATTCTCTGATTAGAGAGATCAAAGGTATCTGCTGTGACAGGACCAGAGGGAGAGACTGTGATTGTGTCTCTGCCTATCTGTCTGTCTTCTCAGATCTGATATTTTTTAATATTGTGAAGGAAATTGCAGACAGGGTGGCATATATTCCTCACAAAATGTATTCCAATGCTGGAACTGGTTGTTTTAGCAATATTGTAACACAGCAATGTATTGCTGAAAATATTAACCAGTCTATTATTTGACCAACAGAAACCAAATCTCCAAGAATTTTGATAACAAATGAAGCATTCAAGTCATTTATTAAGAAAAAATGCCAAAATTTCACTGGTTGTAGCTTTTCAAATAGTAAGATTATCCGCTTTCTCTTTTATATGACTGGGATTTGAATATCTTGGATTTTTGCACTGTTAGTTGACCAGCAATTTGAAAAAATCAAGGGCATTCTTTTCAGTATTTTTTTCTATTTTCAGACAAATGCTTGAGTTAGGAACTTGAAAAAAAATCAACATGTTCATTGATATTTTAAAGGACTGTTAGTTGCAGTTTCCCTTTTTGGCTCAATGTTTTAGTTCAATTAGGAGAGACAGGTGAGTGAAGTAAAGACAATTATTTATACAGATTACAGGTGAACAGATTAACAGATATGAGATGATTAAGATTTGATATAATTTTGTAATTGAGGGAAGTCTGCCCTAAGCAGAAGAAAGATGAATCCCCCTGTGGAGGCCAGACACTACTGGTAATGGTGGCGGTGGCTGGTGACTCCTGCTGATGAGGCTGATGGAGGTGATGGAGCTGACGAATCTGCTAAGACTAGGCAGTGATGGTGATGAGGTGGGGGGTGTGCACAACTGCAGCATGAATGTACTAAAGACAGACAGATAATCATATTTGAAAAGACAGTATCAAGATGATAGGCCCACATTGAAGGTGTCGATAGGCCATTGGTTAAATGCGATTAGCTGCGGGAACCACTGATGTCATGGCAACTTGAAACTGTGAGTGAGCATACATGCAAGGAGTGGAAGGCAGATGGCATGAGAAATAAATTACAGGCCTAAGCATGCAGAAGTATAGTCTTCCTACCTGAACTTTCACTAGAGATTCATTAGTAGTTTAGTATATCTAGTAAATTCTTAATATTATGAATTCTATAGATATATATCTTATTCATAGAGTATGCTAAGTAGTTGTGTTTATTCCAATATCGACAGCCTATATATTTCTCTTGTGCAACACAAGAGAATCTTTTATCTATCTATCCATCTTAACAGTCTATGAATATCTTTTAGAGGCCTGAGAGAGGCTGAAACTGTCCAGTATTTCATACATTTTGTGTACACTTGGAAATAAAGGCTCTAATAAACCATATACGGTTCTCCGGCCTGTCCTTATAGGAGAACCCTCTTTGGTTCCTGGTACAACCTTTTATAAAGGTTACACACTGAACCCTTTGATACCCCTTTTCCACCAACATGGAACTGGCTCTGCTCTGGTTCTCGCACCTAATTGTAATTTGTTCAGAGTATTTTGACCGAAAAATAAATTGGTTCAGAAACTGAAAAGTTGGTGTTCAGCCGGAACCAAAAAATAACAGCTACTTCTCGACCTCAAGTGTCATATTCTACGGGGTAGAAAGAGAGGATGGAAAAAGGCAGTGATAGAGAATTCAAGTGAGAAATGTTAATAGTTGTCATGGTTGTTTTTTTAGGTAAAAACAAATATCTGTAATAACAGAACAAAACTTTGCAGCTTATCAATGTAATCCATGATTGTGCTACTGTTTACCTCTGTTGTGCATCATGCAATGCCCTCCATTGATGACACATTTTTGATTACCATGGTCCCGTGCAAAGGTGTGGAAACGCAGCCTGGTTTGCTAGATAGCACCAAGGTTCCAAGAATCCTAAACAGAGCTGGTTCAAGAACCAAAGCTAATTTGGTGAAAAAGCAGTATTAGTTTTACCTAGAACCCAACGTGTTATACCTAGAACTATCTGTGAAACCTTTGATTCAAACCCTCTGTGCGAGGTTGAACAGAGGACCTTTCTATGGTGTAAAGCTTCTATCCAGAACCCTCTCTGGGGTTTCTACCAAGAACCCTGTTATATTTCAAGGGTTTTATCTATAACCCACCCAGGAGGCTCTATTGAGAACGCTTTTATATTCCAATAATCACGGTTTCAGTTTAGCCTGGGGCCAAGGGAACCACATCCAACAGCCTTGGGTTTCATGAGTGGGATTTGGTCCAGCACAACCCACAACACTCGTGGTTTACAATCATGTTTTTAGAGGGCAGGGAGATACATTTACAATTTACAATTTAAAAATACCATTTGAAACATGGGTAAACATTTCAATATTTGAGAGTGAGGATCTTTAGTCACCCAAACTTTCAACAATCCTTGAAGAATTATTTCTTCCAAAAAGGATTCTTTGGATAAAATGGGCTCTTAATGAAACCCTTAGTCTTACAAAGAACTCTTGAATAACCATTTCTTCTAAATGGGTTCAAATAGGGTTCTTCAGCAGCAAATGTCCCCCTGGAGGCCTTATTTTTATGACTGTATAAATTAGGTTTTTTCTTTTTTCCTATCATCCTGAGACACTGAGTGGGGACCTTTACTCCCTTTTTTGGAATCACTGATCTAAGATGTCATCCACCCTCAGATTACGTGTCATTTATCTGACTGTAATGTGTCACATGAGAATGTCGAACACCACCACCGTTGCCTCAATTAAAATTCCTTGCTTCAGTTGAAATGTTTTCCGAGAATCGATCTCCTTGTTCACAAATATTGAGAGTCAAAACCAATTCTCAGTAGCATATCAGAACACAGAGCATGTATTGTATGTTGATTATGAAACAGTAATTAACAACTACTCTGTTACTACTTAACACTGCCCACAGCTCCAGTGAACGCCTCATTTAGCCGCACAGTATTAGTATGTGGTTAAACGGCTTTACTTTAAATCGTCAGACTGTCTCACAAGACTTTGCCGCTGACGATTTCATCAAAAGTCATATATCCAACTAAACAGCAATGATTTTGTGTGCCAGACATGCCTGCACCACACCACATTCCTTCTAGATCAGTGTCTGTCTTGCAAAGATAAAATATTGAGCTTTTACATGAGATTAACTGGGCCTATTTGTACTGCTGAGAAGTAGCAGTGGTACAGAAGATAGACAGCAATTTGTTTTTCACCCTCAGTCGTAGGGTACGGTTTGGTAATTACCAAACAGCAGTGTTTGAGGAGCAATTTTCTTTCTCTCTTGTCATAAATCTTTTCATCAAGGCATCTTTCTAGTAAATGCTTGAGGGGTTCATCCTCACTTGATTTGTCTGTGGTTGACCTGTTTATTTTCATAATAAGGATGTAATCCTCTGATTGAATCACATTAGGAAAACGACCATCCTCTTTTCAATTAGGCTACTTTTAGATTACCTTTTCTCCAGAGCCGATGAAACTTGCAGTCAAACAGATAATTCATTCTAGATAATTATGAAATCAAATAATATTCATATGCTGTCATCATCTGCAACAGGTATTGACTTTTATGTCAAGATATGCACAATGGTTTTTCAACTTGTGTCATTAATGAATACTGTTAACATTTTTTTTTCTCTATGATATAAAAGTAAAATGATGAGTCAAGTCAATTTTATGTATGTGGTTCTAAATCCCTAATTGGTCTCAAAAGGGCTTCACCATGTCAACAACATGACACCCTTTATCCTAAAAACCACAACAAAACTCTTCAATTAACAAAGGGGAGCCAACAGAGAAACCTGAGGAGGAACAGAGATATAAAGTGTTAATCAGACAATTAGAGGTGCTGGTAGATGGATTTTGTTACCTTTGAACAGGCTAGCTTTTCCCTGTGATTCTAGTCTTAATGCTAAGCTAAGCTACCTAGCTGCTAGCTCCAGCTAGTGCGCCAATAGTATCAGCTATCTCAGCGTGAATAAGCAAATTTCCCGAAATGTCAAACTAAGTGGAGATTAGTTTGGAGTGAAAACCAAGCTGCAACCTCCAAGATTGAAAAATGAAACCAATATGTAAGAACCAAAAACTGCAGTTCATCAAATGGTAAATGTCAAATGCCAAAACAATACAGCAGTCCAAGAAACCAATGTGTGATGTCATGGTGGCTACATCTAATATTTAATACAGTCTGTGGTGAAGAGCTCTGTATGGCAAAAAGCCTGACGTTGTAGTGTGGGCCTTCACAGAGAGATAATGGATATCCATCCTGTTTACAGATAATGCCATGTCAACAAATCAAGAGCTCTCCATAAAGGACATGATTTCCTCAAAAGTATGGTGACCTTTATCCATCATGATCAGGTGATCAGTGCAGAATGCCTGACTGGTGCTCAGACCCCATCAGTCATGCCTTTATGTGTGTGTGTGTGTGTGTGTGTGTGTGTGTGTGTTTGTGTGTGTGTATGAGTTAACTCTGGTGAATAGTCCTCAGCTGCCTCTCCCGTGGGTCCGCTCCTGTCCTCTCTCTCCAAACAATAGCTTGTTGTATTTCCTCCCATCGTGCCTCCCTTCTCCACCGCACTGCACATCTGCATCCTCCGTTCTCCTCCTCCCCCTCCGGCCCTCCGTAACCTCCGCTCCCTCTGCGTGACCTCGCCATATCCGTGCTCGATTCCTAGTAATCGGGGAACGTGTGCACGTTTCCCCTTTTGTTTTCCCCAGAGGGCCTGGGCGGGGGGAAGTTCAGCGACATTTGGATGTATCTCGTGGGTCTTCCACTGTGCCCAGCCAACAGCTTTTCCTCTGACCTCTCCCTGAACTGGTCCTAATGTTTATGAACCCTGGCCAGCCACCCCGTCACCCCACCCACACTACACATTCCTGCATACATATGGGGCTCGGCTGCTTCCAATGATGACGTCCACCTCTGTTTTATTTATGAGCTCTCAAGTGACTGCTGGCCAACGTCAAGTGTCAGGCATTGTGTTGCAGATGTGGAATGCATAATATAAATTAGGTGGTGCTGCAGGAGCCTGTGTCATCAATTTATCTGATGATTTTGCTTCGGGGCCCTCAGCCACTTCCCCCTGTGTGACATTTTGGCACTGATGCTGCCAGAGTTTGTGGATTCCAACTGCATCTTCTCATACTGGAGAAAAACACGCTCACTAATAGCACTGTAAGGTGCTTTGGCCCGCTAAATAACACGTTGTCAATCATCTCCTCTCATAAAACTCCACAGAAGTGTGTTTGAGGTTTGTGTT
>JAPZEB010000009.1:6415246-6427924 GCA_029783705.1 Chaetodon striatus | reverse complement strand
TAAACTTTTTATTTTTCCCACCAGCCAATTATGGTGGCTTCCATACTTTTGCAGCTGCTTCTCACTGGAGTGTCTGTGTATAGGATAGAGTTACACCAGGTTACAGTAAGGATTATCTGGAAAGGCTTGATGTGAGAGGCTTCCAGCTGCAGCATGTGGGTGCAATTCAACCCTGAGAGTGATGGGCGACAGCGGAGGAGTTAAATCCTTGTTAATGGTAATCTATAGAGCTGAGCTACTGGTTCTGGGAGTAATTTTTACCATTGTAAATTTCTGGTCTCCTTTTCATGATACCCTTATTGCTAAGTGTTAAACATTGAAACAAGGCACTCCTCTGAATAATTGAATAATAATATAGGATTATGTTAATGCCGTCAGTTTGAATTATTTGAACTTTGTTTCCTAGAAATCACATTTTTCCTATCTAATTTGGTATTTAGATTGCTCTAAATACTGCAGTGAAGCTAGTCAGAGGCATAAATCAGAGCTGTTGTAAGCTGAGGATGCTTACTTTTGGGAACAAGAACATGTGCCATAGTTGCCGAATTCACCCAAAACTTACCCTGAATCAACAAGGCAGCTGATTTGAACCGCTCAATATTTTATTAAGTTTCGACATTACGTAATGTTTTGCTTTGATGCACTGTTGCTGGCCCAAACAGCAGATACTTTGTCATGGGTTGTTTCTTACGGATCCTTGTCTTTAGTTTCTAGGTACACAAAAGCTTTAAGGTTTGACTTCAGACATTACATGAAGCACTGTTGTCATCTTTCTTTGTGAAATGAAGTCATGCTTTGGACTGTTTCTTCTTCTCTGCCGTTACTCCTTCTTTTTGCAAGTTTCTTGCAGCGTAGATGCATATGTTTTGCAATGAAAAACATGCCAGCATGGCAGCGTCAATTAAAGGAATCGATAAGCTCAGAGGCATACAGTTCCAATGGATAGGACAGTATGAAATCAGTTCTAAGTTACCATCCTATGCAGCATAGGTTGAGTGAGTAGTTGAAGTTCAACTTAATTATTTTGAGGATATGCAGTAAATTGGCATGTTTACTTCATAGATAAACATCTACGAACAAAGCAAAACAGCTGAATAAGCAGTTAAAATGTTACTAATACTCTTTAAACTATTATTAGGTGGACTTTCCAAATAAAGTGTTACCCAGACTTGAACTTCTGCAAGGAAGTGACTAACTCTGTTAGTTGCGTCTGTGCGGGAAGTTGGCCTTAAACATCTCTATACCACAGTCTTAGAAAAGTGAAGTGTACTTTAAATGCTTCAAGGAAGTGGAACAGGTGGCTGGATCTCTTGGGTTTGGGAAACGAGAGCCCCATCCTGGTGTAGATCTTCATGACTGCTGTCAGACCTGCAGGCGGGGCCGCAGGCATATGAGCCCTTAGTGCATATTTGATTGCAGATGGGACTGAAAAAATGAGAAGTAAAAAAAATATGTTTTGGAGGTTGGATGAATGCAGGAAACATAGCTATAAGGAAAGAAATATAGAGGTCTATGTATCTTATTTCTCCCAGGACTCTCCCTGACAGATTATTGTTCTCATTCATTATATACCAGCTAACAAAGTCCCTAGCTATTAAAGCATTAGCTCAAGTGTAGTTACATCACTCTCTTTTATGGACCCATTGTTCCTGGGAGCCATGATAAAAGTCTGATGTGCCTTGAAAATGGTTTCCTCTCCTCTCCTCCTGGTCTGTCTGCTCGGGAGGTCTTACCCTACTTTAGAGAATGCTAATTCAGTCTGACCACTAAGCGGGAGTCTGGGCTGCGTGGTTGAACCGTCTCTGTGTTCCCCAGGCCTGGCATCGCCGGCGGCAGATCAGCTGCACTGATAGGAGAGGGAAACCAGGGCAACCTCCAACCCAACCCACCAATCACGTCGCTCGCTCGCGCTCTCATCGCTGCAGCCGTTGACAAATGACCCCATCCACCCACCCCCCACCCTAACCACCACATACAGTCGCAGGTGTATGTGAAACCTGTGTCAGGGCACCTGTTTGTCTGTGTGTGTGTGTGTGTGAAACTGGATGAGTGTGCACCAGCTTGTGTTTCATTTTGCAACCGGGTTCATGAGAGGAAAGAAAGCAGTGTATGCCAGAAATATATTTTGTGTCCATATATATAGATGCATATTGTGTGTACTTCTCAGTTAGCAGTGTGAGAATCCTAACTCAGGAAATCACAGGGACCACCTTGACACACGAACAAGGGATGTGTTTTAAAATTCACTCACTCAGTAACTAAAAATGGGCTTCCTCTGTGCTGCACAGAGAGAAATTCACCATCAGAGAGAGCACATTAAACTGCTCTTCAAACCCACAGTGTGTTCACACACACACACACACACACACACACACACACACGCACACATGCACACTTACACAGTCATCCCAGAAAAATACTAAGGTTACATAATGTAGAGTAATACCTCAAGAGTACACGTTCACAAACAGCCAACCACAGCTCCTATCACCGTTACAGGACTCATTTCTGAACTCTGTTATAGAGCTGTGCAAAGTGGCAGTAAAAAGTTCATTTATTTGGTTCAGCTTGTTGATGTTGTAACGCAGCCATCGCCAGTTTGGGTGAAAAGAGATGCTTTGGTCCACGTTTGTATTTCATTCTTTGTCAGCCGCTACCACCACAGGCTAATGATAGGTTAAGAAAGATGTGAGTCCTTGAGGAAATGTGGAAATAAATGTAGAAGAAATCACACAAGAAAACAACACGGAGCTCAGAGACAAGGGACCAGTCATCGCCCTGGTGTTGACAGTAGACATACGGCCCCCATCGGGCCCCTGACTAACACCTGATATCATAGCTCGCACAACTGAGAAATGCTGTGATGTGAGATGTTTTTTATTTACACAACAACCCAAACCTGTCAATGAGAGACGTTTTAATCGGGACGAGGCAGATGTGGCGTCCGTCCCGTTATTTCTTCATAAATCTGAAAAACATTTCTGATGTCCCCACCCACCCATGCTGCTGAACTCTGGGTGTGGAGCAATAACAGTGGCCTCAGTGTCAGTCTGGATTCCACTGTGTTTTGGGGAAAATTCCTCTTCGCTCCTAACAGTCATGTTATGGAAGCCAAGTGCAATTTGTGCCAAAATGCAAGTACGTAAGGATTCAGGGGAAGACAAAACCCTACTGTGTATCCTGTTCCTCCACAGAGAGAGAGAAAAACAAAACGGATAGGTGGATGCTTTTTGACATTTCCTAATTTCCAAGTGTAAACAATTCAATTCAATCTTGTGAACAAATGCAATTAGCAGCAAGAATTTGCTTAAGCTGCTTTCCTCTTCCCTGAGGAATGGCTAAGTGTTTATGGATGATCTTAAATCACACTCACACCACTACCAAGAGAGATGATTCCAGTCTAAAGATGAATATTGAGATGGAGAAACTATAAATCAGGAAACCAAGGAAACAACTTGAACTGCAGCACTCAGTTAATGAAAGGTTAATATTTTAATCTCTGTGCATATTTGTGAAGATTAGCTGCCATTCAGGACTGTTCAAGGCTGCAGCACCGCTCCTCTCTCCCTTGTGATCTGTGTATGGATGTATGGATGTGTGTGACAGTGTGTGTGTGTGTGTGTTTGTAAAGTAATGTGGGGAGCGGTAAGGGGTTCTTGGCACAGCTCAGCAGTCTTGTGATAGGAGATCAGGAGTTTGTTCTCATGAGGATTCAGAAACAGGTACCTTCTTCCTCTCTGAGCAACATATTTCCTTGTCTGGAATCACATTTGTACACACCAGAATTTTGAGAAACAAAAATATCTGGTTGTAGAAAATGCATATTTTGTCATTTAAAGTAATGGTTTCAGGATTGCAAATAAGAAATCAGTCTTTAAAGGAACAGTGTGCAAGATTTAGGGGGATTTAGCGGCATCTAGTGGTGAGGATTGCAGATTGCAAGCAACTAAAACTTTCCCTGGTTCGGATTCCTTCAGTGATTGTTGTTCAGGAGGAACAAGATCAACATACATATTACCCAGCAATCATCACTGCATAGCTGACAAAAATAGTGAAGAAAATAATCAATTAATTGAACAGTTTTTGTAATTTATTTATAGATTGTAAAACATGTAGAAAACGCATATAATTCTGTTTTAGATCGCTACTGACTATTTAAAAAAATAAAAAAGTAAACCATGACACAGATGGCCTTCACTTTTTGAGGGTATATATAGCAAATGGCACCACCTCTATTTTTCATTATTCCTCTTTGAACACGTATTCAAACTGGCATTTTGAATCACTTGCAAGGGCCCATTCTCTCTACGGACCCCTCCACCCCACGGGCCCCAGTGCACCTGCACTGCCTGCACTGTCTATATTTATGCCCCTGTACCGAGGTCTCTTCCTCTCCAAAACAAACAGACCAGGTGATTAAAACCGGTAAAAACGCTGAATAAAGCTGTTCCATGCTACATATCAGTGTTACTCCTACGCTGTTTGGCACGTTTCAGACGGACCGCTAGTCACCTTATTTCTGATCCAGACATATAGGAGGTGTTAACCATGAGCAGAATTATCTACAGAGGTCTACTCCTCTCCAAAACAAATGGACCAATGATTTGAACTGGTAAAAACACTGAATGAGCAGTTTTACTTAAAATCCATGTTTCTCCAACACTGGCTTGTCAGAGAAGGGTCATTGGCCTTGCACCTGCAAATCTGTGCTCACCTTTTTTCTCTGATTTCGACGAAGAGGTCTCAAAGAGGTGTCATTCTCTCCCTAAAACAAACAGACACTGTGGTAAAACTGGTAAAAACACAGAATAAAGCAGTTTGACATTTAAAAATCTTTGCTTTTCCATTGCTGTCATTGTGGTGGGGCTGCTAACTAAGCTGGCTGATGCAAAATCTATCTAGACCTTTCTAGAACCAGTGTTTTGTTTGTCCGCCCCTGGCTACTGTAGAAACATGGCAATCTCCCTGCTCCCTATGTAGCAAAAATAGCTCATTCGAAGGTAACAAAAACACAATGATTCTTATTTTCAGGTGATTATACAGTTTCTGCCAATATATCCCCCTAAATCTTACACACTGGACCTTTAAGGATAAAGATGTTTTTTCCATTGCTCACTGACTTCATAAAGCAGAAGCAGACGGGGAATCACTGTGTTTATGACAGCAGCATTGGTTAAATATTAATATGCGAGTGCCTGGCTGTATTTACGTGGGATTAATGGATGCATCATCCTGTCCACACTGTTTCACACCTGTATGTGCGGGTTGCTACTATACGACAGAGACATTTAGTAAAAACAGCTCTTAACCTCCACTCAGACAATGCATATTTAACATTTTCTCACCTCACATAAACAGTTGCTTATGCATTTGTGTAAGAACCCATGTGAGGCAAACAGATGCACATTTGCTTGTTGTGTATGTATGTGTAAAAATGTGTACTCAAGTACATTTGCTATCACTGTATATCATAAAACTACTTCCCTCTAATCTGCCTATAAATTACTCCTGAATATATAAAACCTTGACACACACTCACTGGCTATCCAAAGCATGGTGGCGACTCAGAGGAAGGTGTGACCCAGTCTGTCAAGCATACACTGATGACAAACATATGATTACCACCAAATGACTCTTATATGCCCAAAGGAAGAGCAGTCAATGAAACAAAATGGCTCCCTTTGCTCAGTCATTGCCGGCAATTTGGCCGAGGTTTCCTTGGCAACACAAACTTGGTTTCTCACTGAGGACAAGGAGAGATGGTGCTGGTATAACGCAGCCGCAACAACACTCACATCCAACAGCAACAGCCTTGATTTTGTTTTCTCATCAATGCTCCCCTCAGGCGTGATTATAGTAACGCAGAGCTGTCTATTTATCTCACATGGACGTAACATGTCAGGTGAGAACCACAAATCCAGAATGCTTTAGTTCTTAACACTGAAATTAAGGTATTCAAATTATTTATCTTTTATAATCGAGAGACTGTTTCCTAGCAAAGTGCTCAGATTTTTTTTTTCTTTTACAGTTCAAATGAAAGGCCTTGAAATGAGAGTTTCCTGGTCAGAGATTGAGAAAGAGGATAATGTAATTTGACAGTAATGTTATCATTACATCTCGGTTCATTTTTTTTGGCCAGTGTCAGTGCTGCTCTTATATGATAGTGCGGCCTCAGAGACTAACTGCCAGGATGTTGTTGAGGAAATTGTGCTATTTTACTGGTTCACTGGCTCAGATAATTTTTTAATGCTGAGATGAAGGGACCAGAAGTGCATCAGTGTCATCTGATGTTCTACCCCATATACAAGATATAAAGATATGGTAATTCTGATAGTAAGATATACATGATTAAACATCCTAAATGAAATATAGTCAGTAGAAGAAGGTGTATCTGTCATAGGACACCATCTATAACCACTTTTGGAGACTTTGAAGTTGTCAGATAAACCCATATGTATTTGTAATGTAAAGAGATAGTGGAGTAATGGTGTCCTAAGCAGAGAATAAACTGCTACTTCTCTGTGTGTGTGCCACCAGTTACAATAGTGCATGTGCTAGCTAGCTCTAGCACTCGCTAGCTAATCACCACCACTCTGCACTGTGCTCATATGGCAGTTACCGCTGATAACGCCATCCTGATCCACAGCATTGTTGCGAAAGCATAATGCCCACACTCCAGTTCCACCCCATGTTGATACTGTTAGCACCATTAGCTGCTGGCTGCCAGCTCAGCAACCTCTATGTTGAGAGCCATGTGCAGGCAATCCTGGATCAGACTGTGAATCATAGATATGCTCTGAATACAGCTACTTCAAGTGTCTTTGTGGGTTGAGAAAATTTTTCTACATCTAAAGGAATAGTGTGTAAGATTTAAGGGGATCCAGTGGCATCTAGTGGTGAGAACTGCAGATTGCAAGTAGCGGAAACTTCTCCGGATTAGAATTCCTTCAGTGGTCATTGTTTAGGTTTTTACCAGGAGCCAAATTATCCACAGAGGTCTTCTCTCTCCAAAACAAATAGACCTGTTGTTTTAAACAGGTAAAAACACAGAACAAAGCAGTTTCACGTTAAAATGATGCTCTTGTCGCAGAGGGACTGCTAACTACAGTGGTCCAGGCCAAAACGCTGATGGCCCTATCTAGAGTCAGTGTTTGGTTTTTCAGTTCTGAGCTACTGTAGAAACGTGGTGGTGCAACATGCTGATGTCTGTGAACAAGGACCCGCTCACGATAAGAGATATAAATGCCGCAAACACAAACAGTAACGAAAGCATGATTCTTATTTTAAGGCGATTATACACTAAAGAAAATGTATTTATTATATAATATCCAGTTTCTGCCAATATATCCCTCTAAATCTGAAAGACTGGACTTTTCAGCTAAATAAAAAAACCTAGTGGTTTCTCATAAAGTGTGTCTTCACACAGCTAAAAACAGGGCTGCTTTTCTCAGCTTGTGAAAAGCTGACATTTTGGACATATTTCAGCATTTCTGACACTAATAGTGCAACTTCCAGTTTGGCGTTATTGCTGTGTGTTTTCTTAGTGTATGAGGATAAATAAAGAAGCTTTTTTTATTGAAGGAACATGATAAGATCAGAAATGTGCGAGATTAAAAATACATCTTCCTCTTTCTGCACAAGTCTAATCAAACATGCATAGGCCTTCTTGTGCATGTGCCTGTCTTCCTGCCTTTCTTTATCTCACTGGGTGTGCATATTAAATGTTGGCTTTAGTTGTCTGTGTAAGAAAGCAAATCATGATTTCATCATTCATTTATCCAAACCTGTGCAGCAGTCTGGCAGCTCAGCTATGCCATTAAAAATGAATGTAAATGCACATGTTTTGTTTTGCTTTGTCCTCAGGTATCAGATAAGACGTGCTCTTTACATGGTCAGGCACAAATGACCTTTGTGAATGCCTTTCAGTTCGAGTCCTCAAGTCAGCCTCCATTTCAAACAAGCCACTGCTTATCAGTAACCTATTACTTCTTGCTCTGGCTGCCTCAGCAAACATTGGCTGAGGCATTTGCCACAACTATGTACACACTTTCAAATACAGCGAACACAAACACAGATATCCGAAACATCCACTGAAGCCCACAGTCCCACAGCACTTTGTCTCTAAAAGTTATCTTGGACGATGTAGCACATTTTGTTTTCAGCTGGCATGGTTATAAGGAGCTGTGTTTATGTAATTTGTGATAGAATGTCATCCAGCTCTCCTTTCCTAACAAAACAGATACCTCGGCTATATTCTTTTTTGTCCTGTGGAATTTTAGACAGGTCGTCTTGAATAAGGGAACCAAAAAATTTGATGTGTCATTTGAGCTACAATGGCGACTTTCTCCAGAGTTAGATATGTGTGTGTGTGTATATGCATCTGTGTGTGGGTGTCTATTTTCCCCAGGCCGGTCGGGGTAATGTGATTGTGTTTAATGCGCTCTTTACATACCCCTGAGCAAAACACGTCCACGCTGTTATTGACTGGCTTGTTTGGGACAATAAATAATGCAAATCACATTTACCTGCCATAGAAAGTACGCATGGAATGGGAATTCTTGGGTGCCTTTAGGGACTGTTCTGTTCAGCTTAATTTCATATAGGTATTGGTAGGGCTGCACCATATGAGGAAAATATGTGATATGCGATAACGTTGAATATTGCAGTAATCACATTACTTGTGATAAATAAACAGATAGCCTGGCTCTGCCTCACTGCCGCTTTCAGTGTACTGCTAAAAATACAACAAATTGCTTGGAATAATTAAATGAAAGGAAAATATTTAAAACTTTCTTTTACTGAGCAAATTAGACATTGAACTGAACACAAAGGGCACCAATGAAAAAAAGAATGATAGTTACATTTTAAAGTGCAGTTTTATTCTGAAACACTCTTTTAACTATGTTAAAAAAGTGCAATACTGCAGTCCTTTGCATTTATCATGCATGTTTACGTCACGATGATAATTTAAAAAATTGTGTATTTTGCAGCCCTAGGTCTTTAAAGGGACACTTTACTGTTTTTAATCAGCTTTATATTTTAATAATGTGGGTAGTATGTGTAAATTAACTCTTATAAACTGCCCTCCATCTTACTGGCGCCCTCATATCTCAGCTCAACTCCACAGTATGACATGAAATTGCTGGCTGTAGGGCCGTTGTTTAAACTGCAGATTGTACTTCAGCATTTCGTATGCTCGCCACCACAGACACAGAGTGTATAGAAGCGGCTCAAGAGAGAGACCCCTCTCACTCTCTCTCAGACTCAGATCAAACTGTAAAACTAAGCAATGCTAATCAATTACAACGCAAGATTCTGTTACTGTATGGCGCATTTTTTGCCTTAAATGTCTTCAGAATCACATTATAGTGCACTGTTTGGCTGTAATACAAGAATCTGTAAACAGGAAGTCGGCGCGAAACTGTTTCCTGCACTGTAAAAATGCTATTTAACTGTAATTTAATATAATTTGTTACCAGCTGGGTGCCATATTTTTTCTGTGTCACAATGGCCAAGCTCACATTATGTCACCCACTGCCGGGAACATTTATTGGTCCAGTGTGGCGCAGTGCATTCTGGTAGTTGTAGGTTTTCTACATCTTGAGCCACAGCAAAAGCCACAGTCCTTTTTCTCAGTTTTCTCTGGTCATGTAGCACCAATTTCCAACGTATTTGCGTACGTATTATTATTACGTATTACGTCTTTACGTTTCTACGTCTTTAAGCCTGAATCCTTGTTAGTGAACTAATTGTGAACCCGGTCTTTCTTCTTTCAGGTGGTGTGGGTATTGCAGCCACTCAGCTGTGCAAAACAGTGAAGGATGTGACTGTGTTCGGCACAGCATCTGCCAGCAAGCATGAGACTATCAGCCAGGGTGGAGTCACACATCCCATCGACTATCGCACCAAGGACTATGTGGAGGAAGTCCGCAAGATCAGTCCAAAAGGTGAGGAATTTGGCAGGGATAAGTGCTCTAAATTTGGAGTCTGCATGTACAGGGAATGGAAATAATGAATCATTGTAAACTATCTATAATCAAGGTTTACATTGATAAATATGTTTATCACTGAGATTGTTTTATAAAGCAAATAGTTCTGTTTTATGTATTCCCGTAGGCACAAAGCAATACTGTGAGACTGCAGCTTTTGTTGATCAGTGTTGAACAAACTGCAGACAGTGAGATGATGTATTTTCGTACACTTTGTTTTTTTTTTTTCTGGTGACACAATTCTCAGCAGAGCTGGCTGCCATGTACACTAGACTGACAGCATGTAGGGAGTCATTTTTCCTACCGAGCAAACTCATTTCACTAAACAGTGACTGTTTGGATTCTCATCGCCATCAATAATGTATCCGCAGAGCTTTGTGGAGATGTGGATTCGCTGAGAAAAACGCAGCTTTTCAGCAAAATGAAACAACGTCCAGTTCCTGTTTTTCTTCTTCTTTTTTTTTTTCATTCGCCCACCGCTGTGTTCCTAGCAGGATGGAGACTGGTATTATGCTGGAGGCTCATTTCATAGTCCCCTCTCCAACCCGCCTCTGTTCTTTGTAGCATGGAGCGAGACAGACAGACATTACAGAGACAGATAGGAAGAGAGCGAGAGCTGACACTTTAGACAGAATGTATCTAATTAGAAGCCTGGATCAATGTAGAGCCCTGCTTGCTACCTTTCCCTCTGTCTTTGGCTCTCTGTCAATTCATCTGTGCTGTGGTCAAGGCAGAGTCCTGCTGTGAGCCTCCAACAATCAATAGAACCAGGGTTTAATGGAGCAAGGAGGGGTAGCCCAATTTGAGGAGTCCCCTCTGGCACAAAGGAGCATCATTAAGTCTGAGCCTACACGGCCAGACATTAATAAGCCACCGAGAAACCTTCATAGTTATGTTTGCTATTCTTTACCATCTGTTCAGATGTTGGTTTGTAATTCTCTCCACCTAGGAATGGAATGGCGGAGAAACATTTTATCCCTCTTGTCTTATCAGTGACAAGAATGAGAAAACATAAAACAAGTAGGATCTCACCCCACTATCCTCCTCTCCTCTCTTGGCATACGTATGGGTTTCTCTTAGTGTAAACATGGCACAACTTGGCTACACTCGCTACTCCTAGTGAACTCTGGCATGCGGAGGGGGGCTGCTGAGGAGACTTGGCAGGCTGCTCTCGCTGAATTCACACCAGCGATAACCGTCCCCTTCTTCTCTCTTCTGCTACAGGGATGGACATAATACTGGACCCGCTCGGAGGATCAGACACCCATAAGGCCTACAACCTGCTGAAACCTATGGGGAAACTTATCACCTATGGTAAGTAGTAAAAACCTGAGTGTAGATCAGCTATTTTCAGTGTAGATCCAAGTTTGGAGCAGCTCTATCTAAAACCACAGTCATCCAACACAGCCCCTCCAGGAGTTAATGTAATTAGATTTGGTTAAAATGGTCAAACTGAAAGAGCGCTTGCCAATTTCACCAATCCCCAGTTTTCTACGGAAAGTACTCACATTCAGAAACATTTTTATGAGCCAAAGTCAAATAAAAATGAAGCTTCCACAAGGAAACTGTGGTGGAAAAGACTCCCGCAGAGTTTGCCCTGGGCTGTATGCATCTCTCCAACCAAGCCTCTCCAGATTTTTAATTTTTAAAGTTACCAGAACATCTTATGTAATGCCTGAAACCAAATATGTGGGTTATTGAGCTTGGTGGCTGTGTTGCACAGCATAGTTGGAAGGTTCCCTTTTTAAAGGTGTACTATGCAGGATTTTCCTTAAAAACAATGTACTGAATTATACAGAAGTAATTCCTCTCAATCATAACTTATGTTCCGCCACAAGTGTGTGGTGAGTGCTGCAGAGACTCTGCCCTCTGCCTCTGTTTTCTTATGTTCTTCTTGTTTTGCTGTTGTTGGGACGTTCCTGGGCACAGTGTGGAGGTGAGGTTTAGACTTCATAAAAAGGTAGTGACCAAGTGCCAGACCGTAAGCGGCACACATCAAGAGGAAGCTACAAATATCGTGGACACAGCGCTGGAAAAAAAAAAGCAAATATAGCAAATGAGAGTACATTTTGGGGTTTGCTTTCACTTTCCCTAGCAATTTCCCAACAATTCCTACATAGTATAACTTTAGAGATAGCGGCTGACGAAATTGAATGCGTTATTCCTAACTCGTCTTTTTCCTCTTACTGAATCTCCTTAGCTGTACATTTTGATATATTATGATGATCTGTGGCCATTTTTTTTACAGCTTACTTGTTCTTTTTATATATTAATTCATTTAACTGAAACATGTCATAACATTCTGGACAGATATTTGGAAAATCATCTTCAAATTCAGTATTTTTGGACTGCTTGCTTTTCAAAAAAAACTCTCCCACAAGATCCTGGAGTGTAACCATTAAGCAAATTAATACACTACATGAAATGGTCGTGGGTTTCCACACACACAGAATAAAGCTGCTTCCTGGTGGGCTGTGTGACCTCTCTGTAGAAGTCCATGTCCTCAGTGTGCTCTGTGTCATCTGTGGGAAGGCCTTTACGCTCGCTCTGTGGCGATGCCAATCTGGAACCAGCATGCATGCAACAGTGGGCGGGGTCGGCATCCATGAAGAACAGGGCCTTTCCTTTGCATGCTGCACAAAAACCAACTACCCAGCATGGTGCCCCCCCACCATAGCCCATTCACCCT